>LR738715.1:518980675-519012504 GCA_902687465.1 Secale cereale | reverse complement strand
AGGGTGGGGAGGGGTAGAGGAAGAAGAAGGTGGTTTGGGGGGATGGGTGGCGGGGGAGGTCCCTAGTTCCCAAGGGTGGGGAGGTGTCCGGCGGAGAGAAGAAGGTGTTAGGAGAATAATGTTAGGTGTTATGAGAATAAGGTCTTAAGGGGTGTTATGAGAATAGACCCACCCTATATATATATATATATATATATATATATATATATATATATATATATATATATATATATATATATATATATATATATATATATATATATATAATCTTTTGTACTCCTGGGAGTATGTACTCCCATCCTCAATCCTCAATATACCTCATATACGCATTAATTATACCTCTTTATCATTTTCAATATACTTCATTAAATATTTTAAGATACCCCAATACGAGTTTTGTTGAAAAAATATCATCTGCAACGTACTTTTTGTAATATACCTTTTTCACGTACAAACACATCAGTATATACGTAAACATTTAAAATATGTAGACCCGCGTGAATTTTTTCATGAAAATCATTTTGGGGTATCTAATAATTAGTAATGAAGTATATTAAAAATAATAAAGAGATAGAAAAGATTCATCTATATGGTATATGATGAGCGGGAGTACGTACTCCCAAGAGTACACAATATATATATATATATATATATATATATATATATATATATATATATATATATATATATATATAATTTTTGCACTATTATAATGTGAGCAACTTTCACCTCCCGTGCGACCGTTTATATAAATCTGAAAATTTCCAGTCGCCGGCTTCAGCCCTCATTTAAATATTACTGGGGTGTTCGGTCATATGCATAAACACTCTTTATCCAACGTCTTGGTCCATGTAGGAGGTGTATGCAGAGCGAACCAGCAAATCAGACTATGCGGCTTTATTGCTTTTACTTAGCCATAGGAGTTTGACAAGTGGGACTAAGTACTAGCCCCTGGTGCGTATATGGTATTTCCGAATTAAGGTATCCATTTGTACGCGCTGGGCACACAACCAACCCTTCATATAACACGAGGTAGATCTCTATCGATTGTAGTATGACACTAAGTCACCAGATCGCAGACCAGATTCTCGCCTATCATGACAGTCAGTTTTCGGCTTTCTCTACTGAGGTACTTGACCGGACGAATCAGAAGTACAATCGCAGTTGTTCTCCCTTTACACCCTAGCCGAACAATCGGGAATGTAGGGGTAAGCACAGGAGCCGGGCAACCCAACTATTGACCCAAGACATGATTCGGAACTGATGCATATAAAGCAATATCCAGGACGCCGAACACTGTTCGGACTTTTCAACATATACCGGGCCGAATAAATCCTCTGGTAATGGACCCTGGTGTCAACGCACATGTGGCAATCTGACATGGGGAGAGAACACAGGTGGTGAGAGAATAAAACTCCAAACACAATATGAACCAAGCTGCTTCTATAATATCTCGTTCGAGTATGGCGAGCCGTATACTTAGAGATAATGCCGATAAATTCCTTGGACATTTTATATGCCAGAAAAGTATAAAACAAAAAGAGATAAAAGGTTTACACCGGGTCTTAATCTAAAAAGAAACCTTAGCGCGGGGCCCTGCTGCACGTCTGTGTCGTTTTCTCCTTTATGATGTGTCCTTGAAGGGGGGAGTGTGATGGCCATCTGTAAAAAAAGAAAAATAAAAAACCTGGAAAAAGGAATCCAGTGTGGCCATAAATAAACCTGGTTCGTTTAATGAACCTTGAAAGATAATTTTAGAGTCCGAATAGGGTGGAACCGAACTATGGACTATTTTTATGCAGTGTGCCCCCAGCGCCGCCCAAGGAATTTTAAGGGCATAATTGTGTACGCGAGGCACGTATGCTACCACCTTGTGGGGTAGTCGATGGGGGTGTAGCTTCTAATCAAGCTCAGGTTTATCTGAGCTGCCGTACTGAGGCGTATGCCAGACACGTTTAGCTGTGTCCGCGGTCTTAACAACCAATGAGCTATTCGGCTTGAATATGTCGTTTTAGACTTTGGCTGCTAGGGCCGCAGTGTCCTCCTCCGTACGGAGAGAGTGCTCCATACTTCCATTGACCGTGATGATGCCACGTGGTCCAGGAATTTTGAGCTTTAAATAAGCATAATGCGGGACTGCATTAAAGCGGGCGAAGGCCGTTCTTCCGAGTAGTGCATGATAGCCACTTCGGAATGGAGCTATGTCAAAGATTAGCTCTTCGCTTTGAAAGTTATCGGGAGAGCCGAATACGACCTCCAATGTTAAAGAGCCCATGCAGCGGGCTTCTACGCCCGGTATCACTCCTTTAAAGGTCATGCTGCTTGGCTCGATTCTTGATGGGTCTATCCCCATCTTGCGGACAGTGTCCTCGTATATCAGATTGAGACTACTGCCGCCATCCATAAGGACTCGAGTGAGATGGTATCCATCGATTATTGGATCGAGCACCAGGGCAGCCGAACCCCCATGACGGATACTAGTCGGGTGATCCCTACGATCAAAGGTGATCGGACATGCCGACCATGGGTTGAATTTGGGGGCAACATGCTCAACGACATAGACATCTCGGAGTGCGTGCTTGCGCTCCCTCTTTGGGATATGAGTGACATAGATCATGTTCACTGTTTAATCTCCTGTGGAAATTTCTTCTGTCCCCCTGTGTTCGGCTGGCGAAGTTCATCCTCATCTTCGCTCTGAGGTCCCTTTCCCTTGTGTTCAGCGTTGAGCTTGCCGACCTGCTTGAAGACCCAACAACTATGGTTGGTATGGTTCGCAGGTTTAGCCGGGGTGCCATGGATCTGGCAGGGCCTGTCTAATATTTTGTCCAGGCTAGATGGACTATCTTTGTTGCCTTTAAATGGCTTCTTCCATTGACCGGGTCTGGAGCCATTGAATCCGGCGTTTACTGCTGTATCATCTGGGCTTCCATCATTATTTCAACGTTTTTTTGTTACGTCTTGGCTCTCCATTGCCATCCCTGGCTTCGGATGTGCCAGGGTCGCTGGTGCTTCTACGAGCTAACCAGCTATCCTTGCCCGTGCAAAAACGGGTCATGAGTGTAGTTAGGGCTTCCATTTTCCTCGGCTTTTCCTAGCCGAGGTGTCTAGCTAGCCATTCGTCCCAGACACTGTGCTTGAAGGACGCTAAGGCTTCGGCGTTCGGACATGCGATGATTTGGTTCTTCTTAGTGAGAAAACGATTCCAAAGCTTACGGGCTGACTCCCCGGGTTGTTGGATAATGTGACTTAGATCGCCAGCATCCGGGGGGCCGACATAGGTCCCTTGAAAATTGGCCCGAAAAGCATCCTCAGGTTCTTCCCAACTTCCAATGGAGTTTTCTGGGAGGCTGTTCAACCAGTGCCGAGCTGGTCCTTTCAGCTTGAGGGGTAAGTATTTGATGGCGTGGAGATCATCTCCACGAGCCATGTGGATGTGAAGAATAAAGTCTTCTATCTAGACAGCAGAATCCGTCGTTCCATCATACGCCTCGATGTTTACGGGTTTAAACCTTTCTGAGAATCCTTGATCCAGCACCTCATCGGTGAAGCACAGAGGGTGTGCAACACCCCTGTATTTTGCTATGTCATGGTGTAGGTCCGACGGTTGTGATGTTCGGTATTTGCTCTGAACTGGTATATGACCGGCATATTTGGCTTGATAACCGTCGTCCCGTGGGGGAGCACGGTCCCTGGATCCGTAGATGGATCTGGTCTTGCCAGCCTTTTTGTTCAGGTCCTCACGTAGATCATGTTTCTGGCCCTGAGCTGCGGCCTCCTTTCCTTTACGGGGAGGGGGTGCGAGCTTGTGTACGCTGTCTCTAGCCACTCTGTCTCGTCCACGAGGTGGTCGGTCCGGCTTATCGGCGGTATTTTTCTTCGGCGATATAGGCGCAATAGCCTCGTCGTCGAATTCGAGAAGCAGTTTACGCTTAGGATAGCCCTTTGTTGCCATATTTTCCTCAGCGTCTAGCACTTCGTTCCATCTATCATTGAGTGTATCCTGTGCGGCTTTAAGCCGCTGTTGCTGCTTTTTCAGGCTCCTTGTGGTGGCAATAAGCCTCCGATGGAAGCGCTTTTGTTTTAAGGGTTCTTCTGGGATGATGAATTCGTCGTCGCCCAGGCTAACATCCTCTTGGGATACAGGTTGATAATTGCTATCTTCGGCATCGCTGTGATTAGACAGCGGTCCCAGACTGTGCTCGCCATCCTCTTGCTCATACTGCTCCATCACTAGATCTGCGGTGTCATCGGCTTGGTCCGGAATATCACCATCGTCAGTGACAATGTTGCTATCTTTCCCTTTACGAGATCGAGATCGGCGCTTCTGACGCCGATGCTTGGGAGGTTCATCGATAGGCTTGTCCATTGTGGGATCATTATCGCCGTCGTCCTCCTTCTCCTTAGGTGTGTCCATCATATATACATCGTATGAGGACGTAGCCGTCCATTGCCCGGTTACGGGCGGGTTTTGGTCTAGATTTGCTTCGGCTTCGAGGTCCATTCCTTCGAAGTTTTCGTAAGCATAGTCGAGTAGATCGGTTAAATATTCGACCGTGGCTACCAAGTGGGTGGTGGGTGGGAAGCGAAATACTCCATCATCGGCCTCCAATCCAAACCGGATATAATTCGGCTACGAGTCCCCTGCTAAAGAGAGATATTTTAATGAGTTTAGCACATCGCGTAAAGGTGAGTGCCGGAAGATATTTGCGGAGCTGAATTCGACGATAGACGCCTGACCAAGCTCGAAGGACGCAGATGCACATGGTTCGGAACCTGTAGCCGGAGACGAGCCGGAAGTTCTGGTAACACAGATCCCGCTCAAGGTTGGGTCTTTGTGCGAGTCTAGCGCCGCTGAGTCTGCGGCTTCCGTGGCGGGGTTGAGCTTCCCGTCCTCGGGGTACGCGATCTGCTCCGGATCTAGGGACAGAGCAGTTACATGTGTTATCCCCTGGATGTGGTCCGATGAGAGATTTAGATCATGTTCATCGTGGTTGCAGGGAGCGGTCGCCATGGAATCGAATCCGTCAAAGATCAAGTCTCTGCGGATATCAGCAACGTGTTGGGGAACATAGTATTTTAAAATTTTCCTACGATCACGCAAGATCTATCTACCAGATGCATAGTAACGAGAGGGGAGAGTGTGTCTACGTACCCTCATAGACCGAAAGTATCAAGCATCGAACGTACGGCACCTCCGCGTTCAGCACACGTTCAGCTTGATGACGTCCCACGAGCTCTTGATCCAGTTGAGCTTCACGGGAGAGTTTCGTCAGCACGACGGCGTGGTGATGGATATGATGAAGTTACCGGCGCAGGGCTTCGCCCAAGCACTGCAACGGTATGACCGAGGTGTGTTTATGTGGAGGGGGCACCGCACACGGCTGGAGAGATCAACTTGTGTGTCTAGAGGTGCCCCTGCCCCCGTATATAAAGGAGCAAGGGGGAGGCCGGCCAGCCCCTATGGCGCGCCTAGGAGGAGCAATCCTACTAGGAATAGGATTGCAATCCTATTCCTAGTAGGAATCACCAAGAGGGAGAAGGGGGGAAGGAAGGAGAGGGAGAGGGAGAAGGAAAGGGGCGCCGGCCCCCCTCCTTCCTTGTCCAATTCAGACCAAGGGTTGAGAGGGCGTGCGGCCCAGCCCTGGCCTTCCTTCTCTCTTTCTCCTATGGCCCATTAAGGCCCATAGCTTCCCCGGGGGGTTCCGGTAACCCCCCGGCACTCTGGTTAATTCCGAAACTTTACGGAACGCTTCCGGTGTCCGAATATAGTCGTCCAATATATCAATCTTTACATCTCAGACATTCCGAGACTCCTCGTCATGTCCGTGATCTTATCCGGGACTCCGAACTACCTTCGGTACATTAAAACTCATAAACTCATAATACCGATCGTCATCAAACGTTAAGCGTGCGGACCTTACGGGTTCGAGAACTATGTAGACATGACCGAGACTCATCTCCGGTCAATAACCAATAGAGGAACCTGGCATATTGTCTCCTACATATTCTACGAAGATCTTTATCGGTCAAACCACATAACAACATACGTTGTTCCCTTTGTCATCGGTAGGTTACTTGCCCGAGATTCGATCGTCGGTATTGTCGGGTAACGTAGCAGAATTCAAAAAATTTCCTACGCTTCACCAAGATCAATCTAAGGAGTCATCTAGCAATGAGCATAAAAGAGTGCATCTACATACCCTTTGTAGATCGCGTGCGGAAGCGTTCGAAGGAACGTGGATGAAGTAGTCGTACTCTTCGTGATCCTCGTCACCGATGATCCCAGCGCCGAACGGACGGCACCTCCGCGTTAAACACACGTACGGTACAGCAACGTCTCCTCCTTATTGATCCAGCAAGGGGGGAGGAGAGTTTGACGGAGATCCAGCAGCACGACGGCGTGGTGGTGGATGCAACAGGAAAAGCTGCAGGGCTTCGCTGGCGCCTTGCGGGAGGAGTTGGAAGTGTGACGGGAGGAGGGAGAGGCGCCAGAGGCTTGGGGTGCGGCTGCCCTCTCCCCCACTATATATAGGGGCCAGGGGTGGGGCACCGGCCCTAGGAGATCCAATCTCCTAGGGGGGGCAGCAGCCAGAGGGGGGAGACTTGCCCCCCAAGGCATAGGGGGCGCCCCCTCCCCCTAGGGTTTCAACCCTAGGCGCATGGAGGGGGGCCCATGTGGGTGCGCCAGCCCACTAGGGGCTGGCCCCCTTCCCCTTGCGGCCTACGGGGCCCTCCGGGATGGGTGGCCCCACCCGGTGGACCCCCGGGACCCCTCCGGTGGTCCTGGGACACTCTCGGTGACCCCCGGAATTCACCCGATGGCCGAAACTAGACTTCCTATATATCATTCTTTACCTCCGAACCATTCCGGAACTCCTCGTGACGTCCGGGATCTCATCCGGGACTCCGAACAACATTTGGGTTTCCATGTGCATGTATCTCTACAACCCTAGCGTCACCGAACCTTAAGTGTGTAGACCCTACGGGTTCGGGAGACACGCGGACATGACCGAGACGACTCTCTGGTCAA
Organism: Secale cereale; assembly: GCA_902687465.1. Taxonomy (NCBI): domain Eukaryota; kingdom Viridiplantae; phylum Streptophyta; class Magnoliopsida; order Poales; family Poaceae; genus Secale; species Secale cereale. The sequence goes on along the minus strand of LR738715.1, from coordinate 519,005,474 downwards.
TAACCAACAGCGGGATCTGGATACCCATGTTGGTTCCCACGTGTTCCTCGATAATATCATCGGATGAACCATTGTGTCAAGGATTCACTCAATCCCGTATGTTATTCCCTTTGTCTATCGGTATGGTACTTGCCCGAGATTCGATCATCGGTATGCCCGATACCTTGTTCAATCTCGTCATGGCAAGTCTCTTTACTCGTTCCATAATCCATCATCCCGTGACTAACTCCTTAGTCACTTTGAGCTCACTACGATGATGTTTTACCGAGAGGGCCCAGAGGTACCTCTCCGTCATACGGAGTGACAATATCCCAGTCTTGGTTCGTACCAACTCAACAGACACTTTCGGAGATACCCCTTGCGTACCTTTATAGCCACCCAGTTACGTTGTGACGTTTGGCACACCCAAAGTATTCCTACGGTATCCGGGAGTTGCACAGGCAAGAACCCTTTCTTTGACTGATCCATTTTGAACTTCATCAAAACTTTATCAAGGTATGTACTTTGTGAAAGTCCAATTAAGCGTCTTGATCTATCTCTATAGATCTTGATGCCTAATATGTAAGCAGCTTCACCGAGGTCTTTCATAGAAAAATTCTTATTCAAGTATCCTTTTATGCTATCCAGAAATTCTATATCATTTCCAATCAATAATATGTCATCCACATATAATATTAGAAATGCTACAGAGCTCCCACTCACTTTCTTTTAAATATAGGCTTCTCCAAAAGTCTGTATAAAACCATATGCTTTGATCACCTCATCGAAGCGTATATTCCAACTCCGAGATGCTTGCACCAGTCCATAGATGGATCGCTGGAGCTTGCACACTTTATTAGCACCTTTTGGATCGACAAACCCTCTGGTTGCATCATATACAACTCTTCTTTGAGTTATCCATTCAGGAATGCAGTTTTGACATCCATTTGCCAGATTTCATAATCATAAAATGCGGCAATTGCTAACATGATTCGGACGGACTTAAGCATCGCTACGGGTGAGAAAGTCTCATCGTAGTCAACTCCTTGAACTTGTCGAAACCCTTTCGCAACAAGTCGAGCTTTGTAAACAGTAACATTACCATCTGCATCGGTCTTCCTCTTGAAGATCCATTTATTTTCGGTGGCTTGCCGATCATCGGGCAAGTCAACCAAAGTCCACACTTTGTTCTCATACATGGATCCCATCTCAGATTTCATGGCCTCAAGCCATTTTGTGGAATCTGGGCTCATCATCGCTTCCTCATAGTTCGTAGGTTCATCATGGTCTAGTAACATGACTTCCAGAACTGGGTTGCCGTACCACTCAGGTGCGGAACGTACTCTGGTTGATCTACGAAGTTCAGCAGAAACTTGATCTGAAGTTTCATGATCATCATCATTAGCTTCCTCACTAATTGGTGTAGGAATCATTGGAACTAGTTTCTGTGATGTACAACTTTCCAATTCGGGAGAAGGTACAATTACCTCATCAAGTTCCACCTTCCTCCCACTCACTTCTTTCGAGAGAAACTCCTTCTCTAGAAAGGATCCATTCTTAGCAACGAATATCTTGCCTTCGGATCTGTGATAGAAGGTGTACCCAACAGTCTCCTTTGGGTATCCTATGAAGACACATTTCTCCGACTTGGGTTCAAGCTTATCAGGTTGAAGCTTTTTCACATAAGCATCGCAGCCCCAAACTTTAAGAAATGACAACTTTGGTTTCTTGCCAAACCACAGTTCATAAGGTGTCGTCTCAACGGATTTAGATGGTGACCTATTTAACGTGAATGCAGTTGTCTCTAAAGCATAACCCCAAAACGATAGTGGTAAATTGGTAAGAGACATCATAGACCGCACCATATCCAATAAAGTATGGTAACGACGTTCGGACACACCATTACGCTGTGGTGTACCGGGTGGCGTGAGTTGTGAAACTATTCCACATTGTTTTAAATGAAGACCAAACTAGTAACTCAAATATTCACCTACACTATCAGATCGTAGAAACTTTATTTTCTTGTTACGATGATTTTCTACTTCACTCTGAAATTCTTTGAACTTTTCAAATGTTTCAGACTTGTGCTTCATCAAGCAGATATACCCATATCTACTCAAATCATCAGTGCAGGTCAGAAAATAACGATACCCGCCGCGAGCTTCAACACTCATCGGTCCACATACATCAGTATGTATGATTTCCAACAAATCTGTTGCTCGCTCCATCGTTCCGGAGAACGGAGTTTTAGTCATCTTGCTCATAAGGCACGGTTCGCAAGCACCAAGTGATTCATAATCAAGTGATTCCAAAAGTCCATCACTGTGGAGTTTCTTCATGCGCTTTACACCAATATGACCTAAACGGCAATGCCACAAATAAGGTGCACTATCATTATTAACCTTGCATCTTTTGGCTTCAATATTATGAATATGTGTATTACTACAGTCGAGATCTAACAAGAATAGACCACTCTTCAAGGGTGCATGACCATAAAAGATATTATTCATAAAAATAGAACAACCATTATTCTCTGATTTAAATGAATAAACGTCTCGCAACAAACAAGATCCAGATATAATGTTCATGCTTAACGCTGGCACCAAATAACAATTATTTTGGTCTAAAACTAACCCCGAAGGTAGATGTAGAGGTAGCGTGCCGACGGCGATCACATCGACTTTGGAACCATTTCCCACACGCATCGTCACCTCGTCCTTAGCCAATCTTTGTTTAATCTGTAGTCCCTGTTTCGATTTACAAATATTAGCAACCGAACCGGTATCAAATACCCACGTACTACTACGAGCATTAGTAAGATACACATCAATAACATGTATATCACATATACCTTTGTTCACCTTGCCATCCTTCTTATCCGCCAAATACTTGGGGCAGTTCCGCTTCCAGTGTCCAGTCCCTTTGCAGTAGAAGCACTCAGTTTCAGGCTTGGCTCCAGACTTGGGTTTCTTCACGGGAGTAGCAAATGTCTTGCTATTCTTCTTGAAGTTCCCCTTCTTTCCCTTGTCCTTTTTCTTGAAACTAGTGGTCTTGTTAACCATCAACACTTGATGCTCCTTTTTGATTTCTACCTCCGCAGCCTTGAGCATAGCGAAGAGCTCGGGAATTGTCTTCTGCATCCCTTGCATATTATAGTTCATCACGAAGCCTTTATAGCTTGGTGGCAGCGATTGAAGAACTCTATCAATAACACTATCCTCGTCAACTTTGCAACCAAGTTGAGTCATATGATTGTAGTACCCAGACATTCTGAGCAAGTGTTCACTGATAGAACTATTCTCCTCCATCTTGCAGCTATAGAACTTATTGGAAATATCATATTTCTCAATCCGGGCATTTGCTTGAAATATTAACTTCAACTCCTGGAACATCTCATATGGTCCATGACGTTCAAAACGTCTTTGAAGTCCCGGTTATAAGCCGTAAAGCATGTCACACTGAACTATCATGTAGTCATCAGACCGCGTCTGCCAGACGTTCAAAGCATCTATATTAGCGGGAGGGGGCTTTTCACCTAGCGGTGCTTCAAGGACATAATTCTTTTGTGCAGCAATGAGGATAATCCTCAAGTTACGGACCCAGTCCGTGTAATTGCTACCCTCATATTTCAACTTAGCTTTCTCTAGGAATGCATTAAAATTCAAAGGAACGGTAGCACGGGCCATTGATCTACAACAACATAGATATGCAAAAACTATCAGGACTAAGTTCATGATAAATTAAAGTTCAATTAATCATATTACTTAAAGAACTCCCACTTAGATAGACATCCCTCCGGTCATCTAAATGATCACGTGATCCAAATCAACTAAACCATGTCCGATCATCACGTGAGATGAAGTAGTTTCAATGGTGAACATCTTATGTTGATCATATCTACTATATGATTCACGCTCGACCTTTCGGTCTCCAGTGTTCCGAGGCCATATCTGCATATGCTAGGCTCGTCAAGTTTAACCCGAGTATTCTGCGTGTGCAAAACTGGCTTACACCCGTTGTATTTGAACGTAGAGCTTATCACACCCGATCATCACGTGGTGCCTCGGCACGACGAACTTTCGCAACGGTGCATACTCAGGGAGAACACTTATACCTTGAAATTTTGTAAGGGATCATCTTATAATGCTACCGTCGTACTAAGCAAAATAAGAAGCATAATAAGATAAACATCACATGCAATCAAACTATGTGACATGATATGGCCATCATCATCTTGTGCTTTTGACCTCCATCTTCAAAGCACCGTCATGATCACCTTCGTCACTGGCGCGACACCTTGATCTCCATCGTAGCATCATTGTCATCTTGCCAACTATTGCTTCCACGACTATCGCTACCGCTTAGTGATAAACTAAAGCAATTACATGGCGACTATATTTCATACAATAAAGCGACAACCATATGGCTCCTGCCAGTTGCTGATAATTTTACAAAACATGATCATCTCATACAATAACGTATAACTCATCATGTCTTGACCATATCACATCACAACATGCCCTGCAAAAACAAGTTAGACGTCCTCTACTTTGTTGTTGCAAGTTTTTACGTGGCTGCTACGGGCTTAGCAAGAACCGTCTTACCTACGCATACAAAACCACAACGATTTTTTGTCAAGTATGTGCTGTTTTAACCTTCACAAGGACCGGGCGTAGCCATACTTGATTCAGCTAAAGTGAGAGAGACAGACACCCGCCAGTCACCTTTAAGCAACGAGTGCTCATAACGGTGAAACCAGTCTCGCGTAAGCGTACGCGTAATGTCGGTCCGGGCCGCTTCATCTCACAATACCGCCGAAACAAAGTATGACATGCTTGTAAGCAGTATGCCTATTATCGTCCACAACTCATTGTGTTCTACTCGTGCATATCATCTACGCATAGACCTGGCTCATGATGCCACTGTTGGGGAACGTAGTATTTTAAAATTTTCCTATGATCACGCAAGATCTATCTACCAGATGCATAGCAACGAGAGGGGATAGTGTGTCTACGTACCCTCGTAGACCGAAAGCGGAAGCGTCAAGTGACGTGGTTGATGTAGTCGAACTTCTTCGCGATTCAACCGATCAAGCACCGAACGTACGACACCTCCGTGTTCAGCACATGTTCAGCTTGATGACGTCCCACGAGATCTTGATCCAGTTGAGCTTCACGAGAGAGTTTCGTCAGCACGACGGAGTGGTGACGGATATGATGAAGTTACCGGCGTAGGGCTTCGCCTAAGCACTGCAATGGTATGACCGAGGTGTGTTTTTGTGGAGGGGGGCACCGCACACGGCTGGAGAGATCAACTTGTGTGTCTAGAGGTGCCCCCTGCCCCCGTATATAAAGGAGCAAGGGGGGAGGCCGGCCAGCCCCTATGGCGCGCCTAGGAGGAGCAATCCTACTAGGAATAGGATTGCAATTCTATTCCTAGTAGGAATCACCAAGAGGGAGAAGGGGGAAGGAAGGAGAGGGAGAGGGAGAGGGAGAAGGAAACGGGCGCCGCCCCCCTCCTTCCTTGTCCAATTTGGACCAAGGGGTGGGGGGGGGGGCGCGGCCCAGCCTTGGCCTTCCTTCTCTCTTTCTCCTATGGCCCATTAAGGCCCATAGCTTCCTCGGGGGGTTCCGGTAACCCCCCGACACTCCGGTTAATTCCGAAACTTTACGAAACGCTTCCGGTGTCCGAATATAGTCGTCCAGTATATCAATCTTTACGTCTCGGACATTCCGAGACTCCTCGTCATGTCCGTGATCTTATCCGGGACTCCGAACTACCTTCGGTACATCAAAACACATAAACTCATAATACCGATCGTCATCAAACGTTAAGCGTGCGGACCCTACGGGTTCGAGAACTATGTAGACATGACCGACACTCATCTCCGGTCAATAACCAATAGCGGAACCTAGATGCTCATATTGGCTCCTACATATTCTACGAAGATCTTTATCGGTCAAACCGCATAACAACATACGTTGTTCCCTTTGTCATCGGTATGTTACTTGCCCGAGATTCGGTCGTCGGTATCTCAATACCAAGTTCAATATCGTTACAGGAAAGTCTCTTTACTCGTTCCATAATACATCATCTCGTGACTAACTCATTAGTCATTTGCTTGCAAGGCTTATTATGATGTGCATTACCGAGAGGGCCTAGAGATACCTCTCCGACACTCAGAGTGACAAATACTATTCTTGATCTATGCCAACACCACGAACACTTTCGGAGACACCTATAGAGAATCTTTATGATCAACCTATTATGTTGTAACGTTTGATAGCACACAAGGTGTTCCTCCGGTATTCGGGAGTTGCATAATCACGTAGTCATAGGAACGTGTATACCTCGGTGGAAACAATACAATATGTGTCATGTGCCTTTCTGTCACTAGGATTGAGAACCACAAGATTGAACCCAAAGCAAATCACTTCTCCCATTGCAAGAAAAACCAATCTAGTTGGCCAAACCAAATCAAAGTTCAAAGAGAATTACTAAGATATCAAATCATGCATATAAGAATTCACAAAAGACTCAAATAATATTCATAGATAATTTGATCATAAATTCACAATTCCTTGGATCTTGGCAAACACACCGCAAAACAATATTACATCAGATAGGTCTCCAAGAACATCGAGGAGAACATGGTATTGAGCATCAAAGAGAGAGAAGAAGCCATCTAGCTACTAGCTATGGAGCCGTAGGTCTGTGGTAAACTACTCACACTTCATTGGAAGGGCAATAGGGTTGTTGTAGATGCCCTCCATGGTCGAATCCCCCTCTGACAGAGTACATGAAAAGTCCTCCAGATGGGATCTCATGGATACAGAAAGTTACGATGGTGGAAAAGTGGTTTCGATCGTCCCTCCAGGGTTTCTGGAATATATAAGAATATATAGGCGGAAGAAATAGGTTGGTGGACGCACGAGGGGCCCACAAATGTGGGGGGCATGCCCTACTCCCCTGGGCGTGTCCTCCATCCTTGTGGCTGCCTTGCATCTCCCCTGGCGTGCGCTCCAAGTCCTCTGGGTGTCTTCTGGTCTAAGAAAAATCCTCGTAAATTTTTGTTCCGTCCGGACTTTGTTTGATATTCCTTTTCTGCGAAACTCAAAAACAAGGAAAAACAGAAACTGGCACTGGGCTCTAGGTTAATAGGTTAGTCCCAAAAATAATATAAAATTGCATATTAATGCATTTAAAACATCCAAAACAGATAATATAATAGCATGGAACAATCAAAAATTATAGATATGTTGGAGACGTATCAAACATCCACAAGTTTAATTATTGCTCGTCCTCGAGTAGGTAAATGATAAAAACAGAATTTTTGATGTGGAATGTTACCCAACATATTTATCAATGGAATTCTTATCTATTATGGCATGAATGTTCAGATCCGTAAGACTCAAAACAAACGTTTATCAATATCAAAACAATAATACTTCAAGCATACTAAAAGCAATCTATAAAGCTTCCAAAAATAATATAGCCAAAGAAAGTTATCCCTACAAAATCATATAGTATTTTTATGATCCCTCTTCTTTACACAAAGTATAAAGCATTCCTATCCCGGTGTGAATCAAGCAATTGTTTCCATACTTTAACAATCATAAACCTTTTCATCTCTTCACGCAATACATGAGCGTGAGCCATGGATATAGTACTATGGGTGGAATAGAAGGTGGCGATAGACAAATGGAGGGAGAAAGTCTCACATCAACTAGGCAAATTAATGGACTATCGAGATGTCGATCAATCGATATCAATATGAGTGAGTAGGGATTGCCATGTAATGTATGCACTAGAGCTATAAGTGTATGAAAGCTCAAAAGAAAACTAGTGGGTGTGCATCAACTTGCTTGCTCATGAAGACCTAGGGCATTTGAGGAAGCCCATCGTTGGAATATACAAGCCAAGTTCCATAACAAAAAAAATTCCCACTAGTATATGAAAGTGACCACATAGGAGACACTCTATCATGAAGAACATGGTGTTAATTTAAAGCATAAGTGTGGAAAATGATAGTAACATTGCCCCTTCTCTCTTTTCTCTCATTTTTCTGGTGGGATCCTTTGACCTCCTTTTTTATTTGGGCTTCTTTGGCCTCTTTTATTATTTTTAAAGTCCGGAGACTCATCCCAACTTGTGATGGAATCATAGCTTCCACATCCTTTCCTCAATGGGGCAATGCTCTAAAAATGATGATCATCGCACTTTTATTTACTTACAACTCGATATTACAACTCGATACTAGAAGAAAAGATATGACTCCATATGAATGCCTCCGGCGATATGCCGGGATGTGCAATGATCTAGAGTGACATGTATAAAAATATGAACGATGGATTTGCCACAAATACTATGTCAACTACATAGTATGGAAAGCAATATGATGATGATGATGCGTGTCATAATAAACTGAACGGTGGAGTTACATGGAAATATATCTAGGAATGGCTATGGAAATGCAATAATAGGTAGCTATGGTGGGTGTTTTGAGGAAGGGTGTAAGGTGGTTTGATGCACCGGCGAGAATTGCACGGTACTAGAGTGGCTAGCAAGGTGGAAGGGTGAGAGTGCGTATAATCCATGGACTCAACATTAGTCATAAAGAACTCACATACTTATTGTGAAAACAATTATTAGCCAACGAAGCAATGTACTATGACGCATGCCCCTAAGGGGAAGGTTGGTAGGAGTTAACCATCGCACGCCCCCGACCTTCACACAAAGATAAACAATCAAGATACAAATGCCCTCCAATTTGGTTACATAGTTAGGAGACCATACGTGCATGCTACGAGAATTACAAACCTTAACACAAGTATTTCTTTAACTTCGCAAACTATAACTAGCATAACTCTAATATTAACAACTTAACATCTCAAAACAATTATAGGGAGTCAAACATTTCATAGTATTCAATGCTCTATATGAAAGTTTTTATTATATCTCCTTTGGATGCCTATCATATTAGGACTAAAATCATAACCCAAGCAAATTACCATGCTGTTTTTAAAGAGTCTCAAAATAATATAACTAAAGCAAGATTTCAAAAATTTCTATAAAATAAAACCACCGCCATGCTCTAAAAAGATATAACTGAAGCACTAGAGCAAAATTTCCTACCTCAAAAGATATAAGTGAAGCACATAGAGTATTCTAATAAATCACGATTGAAGCGTGTCCCTCTCAAAAGGTGTGTACAACAAGGATGATTGTGGCAAACTAAAAAGCAAAGACTCATGCCATACAAGATGCTCCTAGCAAAACACATATCATGTGGTGAATAAAAATATAGCCTCAAGTAAAGTTACCAATAGACGAAGACGAAAGAGGGGATGCCTTCCCGGGGCATCCCCATGCTTAGGCTTTTGGTTGTCCTTGAATTTTACCTTGGGGTTCCTTGGGCATCCCCAAGATTAGGCTCTTGCTACTCCTTATTCCATACTCCATCAAATCCTTACCCAAAACTTGAAAACTTCACAACACAAAACTCAACAGAAATCTCATGAGCTCCATTAGTAAAACAAAGCAAATAACCACTCAAGGTACTGTTATGATCTCATTCTTATTTTATATTGGTGTAATATCTACTGTATTCCAACTTTTCCATGGGTCATACCCCCCGATACTAGCCATAGATTCATCAAAATAAGCAAACAATACATAGAAAACAAAATCTGTCAAAAACAGAACAGTCTGTAGCAATCGGAAAACTTCGCATACCTCTGTAACTCTAAAAATTCTGAAAAATTAGGACGATGTGGGGAACTTGTAAATCAAATTTTTGTAAACATTTCAGAAGGTTTTCCCGTTCCAATGAATTATTGAATTTTCTGCACTGTGCGCAAAAGTTTTTGTTTTTCAGCAAAACCAAATGAATGATCACCGTAAGCCATCCCAAAGGTATTACTTGGCTCAAACACTAATTAAAACACCAAAACACAATTAATACAGAAGTAATAATGTGTGAAACTTAAAAAATAGAACCAAAAAGCAAAAAACAAAAATAAAATTGGGTTGCCTCCCAACAGGCGCTATTGTTTAAGACCCTTAGCTAGGCATAAAACGCAAATAGATCTAGGTATTGTCATCTTCCATATGCAATTCTTTCCTCATGAAATCCTCTTAAACTTGTCTTAAGAATTCTATCATTTCCTTTATTTCCCTCCTAGTAGATGAACTTAGATCATGAAAAGGACTTTGATTGGTAATTTTAACATTCATAAACCCATAGTCGGGATCGTCACCGTGTATATGATCATATAAAATACGTAGCTCATTTCTAATGGGTTCCATCATCATTTTGTTCAAACAATTCCTATCAAATCCTACATAAATTCCCCTAGTTATCCAATCAAATTCCTCAAAGGCTTCAAGATACAAAGATTGAGATATTGTTGAATGGGGCACTCTTCTCAAAAGATTTTCACTATAAGATTGATAATCCCTAGATTCCAAACTATGCATATTCTCTTTATCATGAAGGATATCTATAACTAGAGGGTGTTTGACATCCTTTTTTAGAAAGCAAAGAAATCCCTAGCTTCTTGTGTTATAAAATCAAATTCACGCATAAGGATAATAGTGGCAATCTTCTTAGCTATTGGATAATTAATATTAGGAAGTTCATAAAATAACGATTGCAAAGCAGGGTGAAGATGCACAAATTTCCTTTCTAGTTTATCAATGAGCATAAAAATAGCATCTGCATAAAAATTTGTCTCAAGAAGAACAAATCTTTTATTAATAGGCATGGGTCTCGTACAATCAAAGAATTCTTGGATAATACTCTTTCCAATAATATTACCATCCCCCACGTGAAATTTTTTTGTTTTGTAATTAGGAGGAGTCTCTCTGCGTTCGTGTTTTCCCTCAAGATTTTCAATGATAGCGTCCCCAATTTCTGACATGGTGGCAACAAACAAAACTAGCAAACGAGCAAGCGAAGAAGTCAAACGGAAGAAGGGAGAAGAAAAGGAAAATCTTTTCGAAAATCGTTTTAGAAGTGGGGGAGAGGAAGACAAGAGGCGAATGGCAAATAATGTAAGTGCGAGAGATGAGAGTTTTATGAAGGGTACTTGGTATGTCTTGATTTGGCGTAGATCTCCCCGGCAACGGTGCCAGAAATTCTTCTTGCTACCTCTTGATCTTGCATTGGTTTTTCCCTTGAAGAGGAAAGGGTGATGCAGCAAAGTAGAGTAAGTATTTCCCTCAATTTGAGAACCAAGGTATCAATCCAGTAGGAGATAATGCACAAATCGCCAAATACCTGCACAAACAATCAAACAACTTGCACCCAACACAATAAAGAGGTTGTCAATCCCTTCGTGGTTATTTGCAAAAGTGAGATATGATGGAGATGGATAAACTGTAAAGTAAATATTTTGATATTTTTGGTTTATAGATTGGAAAGTAAAAGATTACAAAATAGTAGATCAGAAACTAATAAGATGGAAAATAGACCCGGGGGGCATAGGTTTCACTAGAGGCTTCTCTCATAATAGCAAATATCATGGTGGGTAAACAAATTACTGCCAAGCAATTGATAGAAAGGTGCAAAGTTTTGTCGATATCTAAGGCATTGATCATGAATATAGGCATCATGTCCGTGTCAAGTACACTGACTCCTGCCTGCATATACTACTATTACTCCACACATCGACCGAAATGATTCTGCATCTAGAGTATTAGGTCCATACAAAACAGAGTAACTCATTAAGTAATAAGACATGATGTAGCCGAATTAACTCAAGCAATATGATGAATACCCCATATTGTTATCCTCGATGGAAACAATACAATACATGTCATGTCCCTTTCTATCACTGGGATTGAGCACCACAAGATGGAACCAAAAGCAAAACACTTCTCCCATTGCAAGAAAAACCAATCTAGTTGGCCAAACCAAACGGATAGTTCGAAGAGAATTACTAAGATATCAAATCATGCCTATAAGAATTCAGAAAAGACTCAAATAATATTCATAGATAATCTGATCATAAATCCACAATTCATCGGATCTTGGCAAACACACCGCAAAAGAATATTACCTCGGATAGATCTCCAAGAACATTGAGGCGAACATGGTATTGAGCATCAAAGAGAGAGAAGAAGAAGCCATCTAGCTACTAGCTATGGGCCCGTAGGTCTGTGGTAAGCTACTCACACTTCATCGGAAGGGCAATAGGTTTGTTGTAGATGCCCTCCGTGGTCGAATCCTCCTCCGGAAGAGTACCGGAAAAGGCCTCTAGATGGGATCTCGTGGATACAGAAAGATACAGTGGTGGAAAAGTGGTTTCGATCGTCCCTCCAGGGTTTCTAGAATATATGAGAATATATAGGCGGAAGAAATAGGTCGGTGGGCGCACGAGGGGCCCACAAGGGTGGGGGGCGCGCCCTACCCCCTGGGCGTGCCCTCCATCTTTGTGGCTGCCTCGCAACTCTCCTGACGTGCAATCCAAGTCCCCTGGGTGTCTTCTCGTCCAAGAAAAATCCTCGTAAATTTTCGTTCCATTTGGACTCCGTTTGATATTCCTCTTCTGCGAAACTGAAAAACAAGGAAAAAATAGAAACTGGCACTTGGCTCTAGGTTAGTAGGTTAGTGCTACCTCTTGAGCTTGCGTTGTTTTCCCTCGAAGAGGAAAGGGTGATGCATCATAGTAGCTTAAGTATTTCCCTCAGTTTTTTAGAACAAAGGTATCAATCCAGTAGGAGACCACGCGCGAGTCCCTCGTACCTACACAAACAAATAAGAACCTTGCAACCAACGCGATAAAGGGGTTGTCAATCCCTTCTCGGCCACTTGCAAAAGTGAGATCTGATAGAGATGATAAGATAATATTTTTGGTATTTTTGGTATGTAAATTGAAAGTAAGGATTGCAAAACAAAAGTAAAGTAAAGATAAATATTTGATGGAAGATTAATATGATGAAGATAGACCCGGGGGCCATAGGTTTCGCTAGTGGCTTCTCTCAAGATAGCAGATTTCTACGGTGGGTGAACAAATTACTGTCGAGCAATTGATAGAAAAAGCGCATAGTTATGAGAATATCTAGGCATGATCATTGTATATAGGCATCACGTCCGTGACAAGTAGACCGAAACAATTCTGCATCTAGTACTATTACTCCACACATCGACCGCTATCCAGCATGCATCTAGAGTACTAAGTTCATAAGAATAGAGTAACGCTTTAAGCAAGATGACATGATGTAGAGGGATAAACTCAAGCAATATGATACAAACCCCATCTTTTTATCCTCGATGGCAACAATACAATATGTGCCTTGCTGCCCCTGCTGTCACTGGGAAAGGACACCGCAAGATTGAACCCAAAGCCAAGCACTTCTCCCATTGCAAGAACTACCAATCTAGTAGGCCAAACCAAACTGATAATTCGAAGAGACTTGCAAATATATTTAAATCATGCATAAAATATTTCAGAGAAGAATCAAATATTTTTCATAGATAATCTTGATCATAAACCCACAATTCATCGGACCTCGACAAACACACCGCAAAAGGAATTACATCGAATAGATCTCCAAGAAGATCGAGGAGAACTTTGTATTAAAATCCAAAGAGAGAGAAGAAGCCATCTAGCTAATAACTATGGACCCGAAGGTCTGTGGTAAACTACTCACAACTCATCGAAGAGGCTATGGTGCTGATGTAGAAGCCCTCCGTGATCGATTCCCCCTCCAGTGGAGCTCCGAAACAGGCCCCAAGATGGGATCTCACGGGTACAGAAGGTTGCGGCGGTGGAATTACGGTTTTGTGGTGCTCTCGGATATTTTTTGGGCACGTATGTATATATAGGAGGAAGAGGCATGTCAGGGGAGCCACGAGGGGCCCACAAGGGTGGGAGGCGCGCCTACCCCCTGGGCGCGCCCCTACCCTCGTGGCCGCCTCGTTCCTTCCCTGGCGTGTACTCCATGTCTTCTGTGTTGTATTTGTTCCAAAAATGACTCTCCCGAAGGCTTCATCCCATTTGGACTCCGTTTGATATTCCTTTTCTGTGAAACACTGAAATAGGCAAAATATAGCAATTTTCACTGGGCCTTGGGTTAGTGGTTAGTCCCAAAAATAATATAAAAGTGCATAATAAAGCCCATTAAACATCCAAAACAGATAATAGAATAGCATGGAACAATCAAAAATTATAGATATGTTGGATACGTATCAAGCATCCCCAAGCTTAATTCATGCATGTCCACGAGTAGGTGAATGATAAAAACAGAATTTTTGATGTGGAATGCTACCCAACATAATTCTCAATGTAATCTTCTTTATTGTGGCATGAATGTTCAGATCCAAAAGATTCAGGACAAAAGTTTAATATTTACATAAGAATAATAACACTTCAAGCATACTAACAAAGCAATTATGTCTTCTCAAAATAACATGGCCAAAGAAAGTTCATCCCTACAAAATCATATAGTTTGGCTATGTTTCATCTTTGTCACACAAAATACTCAAATCATGCACAACCCCGGTTTCAGCCAAGCAATTGTTTTATACTTAATTTTTTTCAAACCTTTTAAACTTTCACGCAATACATGAGCGTGAGCCATGGATATATCACTATAGGTGGAATAAAATGGTGGTTGGGGAGAAGACAAAAAGAGGAAGATGGCCTCACATCAACTAGGCATATCAATGGGCTATGGAGATGCCCATCAATAGATATCAATGTGTGTGAGTAGGGATTGCCATGCGACAGATGCACTAGAGCTATAAATGTATGAAATCTCAACAAAAGAAACTAAGTGGGTGTGCATCCAACTTGCTTGCTCACGAAGACCTAGGGCATTTGAGGAAGCCCATCGTTGGAATATACAAGCCAAGTTCTATAATGAAAATTCTCACTAGTAAATGAAAGTGACCAAACAAGAGATTCTGTATCATGAAGATCATGGTGCTACTTTGAAGCACAAGTGTGGAAAAAGATAGTAGCATTGTCCCTTTTTATTTTTCCTTTTTTTGGGGGGCTTTCTTATTTTTATTTGGACTTTCTTTCTTCTTTTATTTTTTTATTTGGGGCAATGCTCTAACAATGATGATCATCACACTTCTATTGATTTACAACTTGATACTAGAACAAAGTACGACTCTACATGAATGTCTCCGGTGGTGTACCGGGATGTGCAATGAATCAAGAGTGACATGTATGAAAAATTATGAATGGTGGCCTTGCCACAAATACGATGTGAACTACATGATCATGCATGGAAATATGACAATGATGAAGCGTGTCATAGTAAACGGAACTGTGGAAAGTTGCATGGCAATATATCTCGGAATGGCTATGGAAATGCCATGATAGGTAGGTATGGTGGTTGTTTTGAGGAAGGTTTGTGGTGGGTGTATGATACCGGCGAAAGTTGCGCGATACAAGATAGGCTAACAATGGTGGAAGGGTGAGAGTGCGTATAATCCATGGACTCAACATTAGTCATAAAGAACTCACATACTTATTGCAAAAATCTACAAGTCATCAAAACAAAGTACTACACACATGCTCCTAGGGGAAGGGTGGGTAGGAGTTAACCATCGCGCGATCCCGACCTCCACACAAAGGATGACAATCAATGAAATACCTCATGCTTCAAATTTGTCACACAACGGTTACCATACATGCATGCTACGGGACTTGCAAACCTCAACACAAGTATTTCTCAAATTCACAACTACTCTACTAGCATGACTCTAATATCACCATCCTCATATCTCAAAACAATCATCAAGCATCAAACATCTGATAGTATTCAATGCACTTTATATGAAAGTTTTTACTATACCCATCTTGGATGCCTATCATATTAGGACTAATTTTATAACCAAAACACATTACCATGCTGTTCTAAAACACTCTCAAAATAATATAAGTGAATCATGAGAGATCAATAATTTCTCTAAAATAAAACCACCATCGTGCTCTAAAAAGATATAAGTGAAGCACTAGAGCAAAACTATCTAGCTCAAAAGATATAAGTGAAGCACATAGAGTATTCTAATAAATTCCGATTCATGTGTATCTCTCTCACAAGGTGTGTACAGAAAGGATGATTGTGGTAAACTAAAAAGTAAAGACTCAAATCATACATGATGCTCCAAGCAAAACACATATCATGTGGTGAATAAAAATATAGTCTCAAGTAAAGTTACCGATAGACGAAGACGAAAGAGGGGATGCCTTACTGGGGCATCCCCAAGCTTAGGCTTTTAGTTTTCCTTGAATTTTACCTTGGGGTGCCTTGGGCATCCCCAAGCTTAGGCTCTTGCCACTCTTTGTTCCATAGTCCATCAAATCCTTACCCAAAAATTTGAAAACTTCACAACACAAAACTTACCAAAAATCTCGTGAGCTCCGTTAGCATAAGGAAACAAACCACCACTCAAAGGTATTGTAATGAACTCATTATTTATTTATATTTGTGTTAAACCTACTGTATTCCAACTTCTCTATGATTCATACCTCCCTATACTACTCATAGATTCATCAAAATAAGCAAAAAACACACGAAAAATAGAATCTGTCAAAAACAGAATAGTCTGTAGCAATCTGTAACTTTCGAATACTTATGTAACTCTAAAAAAATTGAAATAAATTGGTGGACGTGAGGAATTTGTCTATTAATCATATTCAAAAAGAATCAACTTAAAATCACTCTCCAGTAAAAAATGGTAGCTAATCTCGTGAGCGCAAAAGTTTCTGTCTTTTACAGCATGATCGCAAAGACTTCACCCAAGTCTTCCCAAAGGTTCTACTTGGCACAATCACTAATTAAAACACAAAACCACATCTAACCAGAAGCTAGATGAATTATTCATTATTAAACAGAAGCAAAAGAAAATAAAATAAAATTGGGTTGCATCCCAACAAGCGCTATCGTTTAACGCCCCTAGTTATGCATGATACAAGAATAGATCTAGGTATTGCCATCTTTGGTAGGCAATCCATAAGTGGCTCTCATAATAGATTTATAAGGTAATTTGATTTTCTTTCTAGGAAAATGTTCCATGCCTTTCCTTAACAGAAATTGGAATCTAATATTTCCTTCCTTCATATCAATAATTGCACCAATCGTTCTAAGGAAAGGTCTACAAGAATAATAGGACATGTAGGATTGCAATCTATATCAAGAACAATGAAATCTACAGGCACATAATTCCTATTTGCAACAATAAGAACATAATTAATCCTTCACATAGGTTTCTTAATGGTGGAATCCACAAGATGCAAATTTAAAGAACAATCGTCAAGTTCATGGAAACCTAACATATCACACAAAGTTTTTGGAATTGTGGAAACAATTGCACCCAAATCACACAAAGCATAACATTCATGATATTTAATCTTAATTTTAATAGTAGGTTCCCACTCATCATAAAGTTTTCTAGGTATAGAAACTTCGAATTCAAGTTTTCTTCATAAGATTGCATTAAAGCATCAACTATGTGTTTGGTAAAAGCTTTATTTTGACTATAAGCATGAGGAGAAATTAGCACAGATTGCAACAAAGAAATACAATCTATTAAAGAGCAATTATCATAATTAAATCCCTTGAAATCCAAAATAATGGGTTCATTTCTATGTAAAATTTTGACCTCTTCAATCCCACTTTTAACAGTTTTAGCATCAAGATCTAAAAACTCCGAATCATTGAGACGCCTTATCAAGAATCATACTAGAAAACAAGGATTTAATAGGAGACACATCAATCAATTTTAGATCTTCATCTTTATTTTCATGAAAACAAGAAGAACACGTTTTCACAAAGCAATCTCTTTTTGCACGCATCCTAGCGGTTCTTTTTTTGCACTCATCAATGGAAATTCTCATGGCTTTGAGAGACTCATTGATATCATGCTTAGGTGGAATAGACCTCAGTTTCAGAGAATCAACATCAAGAGAAATTCTATCCACGTTCCTAGCCAACTCATCAATCTTAACCAAATTTTCTTCAAGCAAAGCATTGAAATTCTTTTGCGAATTCATAAATTCTTTAACACTAGTCTCAAAATCAGAGGGAATCTTATTAAAATTTCCATAACAATTGTTGTAGGAATTACCATAATTATTAGAGGAATTACTAGGGAAAGGCCTAGAACTAAAGTTTCCTCTATATGCGTTGTTACCAAAATTATTCCTGTTGGGGATCGTTGCAGAAAATCAAAAAATTTCCTACGCATCACCAAGATCTATCTATGGAGATTACTAGCAACAAGAGGGGAGCACATCTTCATACCTTTTAAGATCGCGATGCGGAAGCTTTGCAAGAACGCGGTTGGTGGAGTTGTACACGAAGCGATTCAGATCGCGGTCGAATCCGATCTAAGCGCCGAACAACGGCGCCTCCGCGTTCAACACACGTGCAGCCCGGTGATGTCTCCCGCGCCTTGATCCAGCAAGGGGAGAGGGAGAGGTTGGGGAAGACTCCGTCCAACAGCAGCACGACGGTGTGGTGGTGGTGGAGGAGCGTGGCACTCCAGCATGGCTTCCTCAAGCACTACGAGAGACGAGGAGGGAGAGGGGTAGGGCTGCGCCAAGAGAGAGGGATACTCGTGTATCTGGAAGCCCCAACACCCCCACTATATATAGGGGGAGAGGAGGGGTTGCGCCCCATCTAGGGTTCCCCCCTAGGGGTGGCGGAAGCCCCATATCCCATCTGGGGGGAGGCCAGGAGGGGGAGAGAGGGGGCGCCCCTAGGGTGGGCCTTAAGGCCCATCTGCACCTAGGGTTTGCCCCCCTCCTCTCCCCTGCGCCTTGGGCCTTGGTGGGAGGCGTACCAGCCTACCTAGGGGCTGGTCCCTTCCCACACTTGTCCCACGCAAGCCTCTGGGGCTGGTGGCCGCTCCAGGTGGACCCCCGGAACCCTTCTGGTGGTCCCGGTATGTTACTGATAACGCCCAAAATACTTCCCGTGACCAAAACGGGACTTCCCATATATAAATCTTTACCTCCGAACCATTTCGGAACTCTGCATGGCGTCTGGGATCTCATCCGGGACTCCAAACAACATTCGGTAACCACGTACTACATTCCCTATAACCCTAGCGTCATCGAACCTTAATTGAGTAGACCCTACGGGTTCGGGAACCATGCAGTCATGATCGAGACATATCTCCGACCAATAAACAACATCGGGATCTGGATACCCATGTTGGCTCCCACATGTTCCACGATGATCTCATCGGATGAACCACGATGTCAAGGATTCAATCAATCCCATACACGATTCCCTTTGTCTAGCGGTATAGTACTTGCCCGAGATTCGATCGTTGGTATACCGATACCTTGTTCAATCTCGTTATGGCACGAATCTTTACTCGTTCCGTAACACATCATGCCATGACCAACCACTTAGTCACTGAGCTCATTATGATGATGTATTATCGAGTGGGCCCAGAGATACCTCTCCGCCATACGGAGTGACAAATCCCAGTCTCGGTTTGTGCCAACCCAACAGATGCTTTCGGAGATACCCGTAGTGTACCTTTATAGCCACCCAGTTACGTTGTGCCGTTTGGCACACCTAAAGTATTCCTACGGTATCCGGGAGTTGCACAACCTCATGGTCTAAGGAAATGATACTTAACATTGGAAAAGCTTTAGCATACGAACTACATGATCTTATGCTAGGCTTAGGATTGGGTCTTGTCCATCACATCATTCTCCTAATGATGTGATCCCGTTATCAATGACATCCAATGTCCATGGTCAGGAAACCGTAACCATCTATTGATCAACGAGCTAGTCAACTAGAGGCTTACTAGGGACAGATTGTGGTCTATGTATTCACACATGCATTACTATTTCTGGATAATACAATTAAAGCATGAATAATAGAAAATTATCATGAACAAGGAAATATAATAATAACCATTTTATTATTGCCTCTAGGGCATATTTCCAACAGTCTCCCACTTGCACTAGAGTCAATAATCTAGTTACATTGTGATGAATCGAACACCCATAGAGTTCTGGTGTTGATCATGTTTTGCTCGTGGAAGAGGTTTAGTCAACGGATCCGCGACATTCAGATCCGTATGCACTTTACAAATATCTATGTCTCCATCTGGAATATAATTTCGGATGGAGTTGAAACGATGCTTGATGTGCTTGGTCTTCTTGTGAAACCTGGGCTCCTTGGCAATGGCAATAGCTCTAGTGTTGTCACAGAAGAGAGTCATCGGGCTCGACGTGCTTGGAATAACTCATAGGTCGGTGATGAACTCCTTCATCCATACTCCTTCCTGCGCTGCTTCAGAAGCAGCTATGTACTCCGCTTCACATGTAGATGCCACCATGATGCTTTGCTTCCAACTGCACCAGCTGACTGCCCCACCATTCAAAACATACACGTATCCGGTTTGTGACTTGGAGTCATCCAGATCTTTGTCGAAGCTAGCATCGCCGTAACCCTTTACGATGAGCTCTTCGTCACCTCCATAAATGAGAAACATATCCTTAGTCCTTTCAGGTACTTCAGGATGTTCTTGACCGCTGTCCAGTGCTCCATACTGGGATCACTTTGGTACCTCCCCACCAAACTTATGGCAAGGTTCACATCAGGTCTGGTACACAACATTGCATACATAATAGAACCTATGGCCGAGGCATAGGGGATGACACTAATCTTTTTTCTATCTTCTACCGAGGTCGGGCATTGAGCTGAGCTCAATCTCATGCCTTGCAATACAGGCAAGAACCCTTTCTTGGACTGATCCATATTGAACTTCTTCAAAATTTTGTCAAGGTATGTGCTTTGTAAAAGACCAATGAGGCGTCTTGATCTATCTCTATAGATCTCGATGCCTAATATGTAAGCAGCTTCTCCAAGGTCCTTCATCGAAAAACTTCTATTCAAGTAGGCCTTTATGCTTTCCAAGAATTCTACATCATTTCCCATCAGCAATATGTCATCCACATATAATATGAGAAATGCTACAGAGCTCCCACTCACTTTCTTGTAAATACAGGCTTCTCCCCAAGTCTGTATAAACCCAAACGCATTGATCACCTCATAAAAGCGAATGTTCCAACTCCAAGATGCTTGCACCAGCCCATAGATGGAGCGCTAGAGCTTGCATACCTTGTTAGCATTCTTAGGATCAACAAAACCTTCCGACTGCATCATATACAGTTCTTCCTTAAGGAAGCCGTTAAGGAATGTTGTTTTGATGTCCATTTGCCATATCTCATAATCATAGAATGCGGCAATTGCTAACATGATTCGGACGGACTTCAGCATCGCTACGGGAGAGAAAGTCTCGTCGTAGTCAATTCCTTGAACTTGTCGTGACCTTTAGCGACAAGCCGAGCCTTATAGATTGTCACATTACCATCCGCGTCAGTCTTCTTCTTAAAGATCCATTTATTTTCTATGGCTTGCCGATCATCGGGCAAGTCAAGCAAAGTCCATACTTCGTTATCATACATGAATCCTATCTCAGATTTCATGGCTTCAAGCCATTTGTTGGAATCCGGGCCCGGCATCGCTTCTTCATAGTTCAAAGGTTCACCACTGTCTAACAACATGATTTCCAGGACAGGGTTGCCGTACCACTCTGGTGCGGAACGTGTCCTTGTGGACCTATGAAGTTCAACATTAACTTGATCTGATGCTTCACGATCATTATCATTAACTTCCTCTCTTGTCGGTGCAGGCACCACAGAAACATCTTCCTGTGCTGCGCTACTTTCCGGTTCGGAAGGGGTGACAATCACCTCATCAAGTTCCACCTTCCTCCCACTTACTTCTTTCTAGAGAAACCCCTTCTCCAGAAAGGATCCATTCTTGGCAACAAAGACCTTCCCTTCGGATTTGAGGTAGAAGGTATACCCAATAGTTTCCTTAGGGTATCCTATGGAGACGCATTTTTCCGATTTGGGTTCGAGCTTTTCCGGTTGAAGTTTCTTGACATAAGCATCGCATCCCCTAACTTTTAGAAACGACAACTTAGGTTTCTTGCCAAACCATAATTCATACAGTGTTGTCTTAACGGATTTATACGGTGCCCTATTTAAAGTGAATGCGGCAGTCTCTAAAGCATAACCCCAGAATGATAGCGGTAAGTCGGTAAGAGACATCATAGATCACACCATGTCCAACAGAGTACGATTACGACGTTCGGATACACCATTTCGTTGAGGTGTTCCAGTCAGCGTCAATTGTGAAACAATTCCACATTTCCTTAGGTGCATGCCAAATTCGTGACTTAAATATTCTCCTCCACGATCTGATCGTAAGAACTTTATTTTTCTGTCACGTTGATTCTCAACCTCATTCTGAAATTCCTTGAACTTTTCAAAGGTCTCAGATTTGTGCTTCATCAAGTAGACATACCCATATCTACTTAAGTCATCAGTGAGGGTGAGAACATAACGATAGCCACCGCGAGCTTCAACACTCATTGTACCACACACATCAGTATGTATGATTTCCAATAAGTTGGTTGCTCGCTCCATTGTTCCAGAGAACGGAGTCTTGGTCATCTTGCCCAAGAGGCATGGTTCGCACGTTCAAATGATTCATAATCAAGAGACTCCAAATGTCCATCTGCATGGAGCTTCTTCATACATTTGACACCAATATGACCAAGGTGGCAGTGCCACAAGTATGTGGGACTATCATTATCAACCTTACATCTTTTGGCATCCACACTATGAATATGTGTAACATCACGTTCGAGATTCATTAAGAATAAACCATTGACCAACGGGGAATGACCATAAAACATTTCTCTCATATAAATAGAACAACCATTATTCTCAGATTTAAATGAGTAGCCATCTCGCATTAAACGAGATCCAGATACAATGTTCATGCTCAAAGCTGGTACTAAATAAAAATTATTGAGGTTTAACACTAATCCCGAAGGTAGATGCAGATGTAGCGTGCCGACGGTGATCACATCGACCTTGGAACCATTCCCGACGGCCATCGTCACCTCGTCCTTCGCCAGTCTCCGCTTATTCCGCAGCTCCTGCTTTGAGTTACAAATATGAGCAACTGCACCGGTATCAAATACCCAGGAGTTACTATGAGCGCTGGTAAGGTACACATCAATAACATGTATATCACATATACCTTTGACGTTTCCGGCTTTCTTATCCGCTAAGTATTTGGGATAGTTCCGCTTCTAGTGACCCGTTCCCTTGCAACAAAAGCACTTAGTCTCAGGCTTGGGTCCATTCTTTGGCTTCTTCCTGGGAACTGGCTTACCGGGCGCATCAACTCCTTTGCCATCCTTCTTAAAGTTCTTCTTACCCTTGCCTTTCTTGAACTTAGTGGTTTTATTCACCATCAACACTTGATGTTCTTTCTTGATCTCCATCTCCGGTGATTTCAGCATTGAATATACCTTGGGAATGGACTTCTCCATCCCTTCCATATTGAAATTCATCACAAAGCTCTTGTAGCTAGGTGGGAGCGACTGAAGGATTCTGTCAACGACCGCGCCATCCGGGAGATTAACTCCCAACTGAGACAATCGGTTTTGTAACCCAGACATTTTGAGTATATGCTCGCTGACAGAACTATTCTCCTCCATCTTACAACTGTAGAACTTGTCGGAGACTTCATACCTCTCGACTCGGGCATGAGCTTGGAAAACCATTTTCAGCTCTTGGAACATCTCATATGCTCCGTGCTACTCAAAACGGTTTTGGAGCCCCGATTATAAGCTGTAAAGCATGCCGCACTGAACCAGGGAGTAATCATCACTACACGACTGCGAGACGTTCATAACGTCTTGAGTTGCTGGAAAAACGGGTGCATCACCTAGCATTGCTTCAAGGACATATGCTTTCTTGGCAGCTATGGGGATGATCATCAAGTTACGGACCCAATCCGTATAGTTGCTACCATCGTATTTTAGCTTGGTTTTCTCTAGGAACGCGTTGAAGTTGAGGGCAACATTAGCGTGGGCCATTGGATCTACAAGACATATTGTAATGATTTTAGACTATGTTCATGACAATTAAGTTCATCTAAACAAATTTAATGAACTCCCACTCAAATAGACATATCTCTAGTCATCTAAGTGATACATGATCCGAATCGACTAGGCCGTGTCCGATCATCATGTGAGACGGACTAGTCATCAACGGTGAACATCTTTATGTTGATCGTATCTTCTATATGACTCATGTTCGACCTTTCGGTCTTCCGTGTTCCGAGGCCATGTCTGTACATGCTAGGCTCATCAAGTCAACCCTAAGTGTATTGCGTGTGTATATCTGGCTTACTGCGAACGTTAGAACCTATCACACACGATCATCACGTGGTGCTTCGGAACAACGAACCTTAGCAACGGTGCACAGTTAGGGGGAACACTACTCTTGAAATTTTAGTGAGAGATCATTTTATTTACTACCGTCGTTCTAAGCAAATAAGATGTAAAACATGATAAACATCACATGCAATCAAATAGTGACATGATATGGCCAATATCATTTTGCTCCTTTTGATCTTCATCTTCGGGGCTCCATGATCATCATTGTCACCGGCATGACACCATGATCTCCACCATCATGATCTACATCATTGTGTCTTCATGAAGTTATCTCGCCAAACATTACTTCTACTACTATGGCTAACGGTTAGCAATAAAATAAAGTAATTACATGGTGTTTTCAATGACACGCGGGTCATACAATAAAATAAGACAACTCCTATGGCTCCTGCCGGTTGTCATACTCATCGACATGCAAGTCGTGATTCCTATTACAAGAACATGATCAATCTCATACATCACACACACACACACACACACACACACACACACACACACACACAC
>LR738715.1:518952502-518980347 GCA_902687465.1 Secale cereale | reverse complement strand
CACACACATATATATATTATTCATCACATCCTTTTGGCCAAATCACATCACACGGCACATGTTGCAAGAACAAGTTAGGCGTCCTCTAATTGTTTTTGCAAGTTTTACATGGCTGCTATAGGTTTCTAGCAAGAACGTTTCTTACCTACGCGAAAACCACAACGTGATATGCCAATTACAATTTACCCTTCATAAGGACCCTTTTCATCGAATCCGACCCGACTAAAGTGGGAGAGACAGACACCCACTAGCCACCTTATGCAACTAGTGCATGTCAGTCGGTGGAACCTGTCTCACGTAAGCGTACGTGTAAGGTCGGTTCGGGCCGCTTCATCCCACGATGCCGCCGAATCAAGATAAGACTAGTAGCGGCAAGTAAATTGGCATGTTATACGCCCACGACAATCTTGTGTTCTACTCGTGCATAGTAACTACGCATAGACCTAGCTCTAATACCACTGTTGGGGATCGTTGCAGAAAATCAAAAAAATTCCTACGCATCACCAAGTTCTATCTATGAAGATTACTAGCAACGAGTGGGGAGTGCATCTTCATACCTTTGCAGATCGCGATGCGGAAGCGTTGCAAGAACACGGTTGGTGGGGTCGTACACAAAGCGATTCAGATCGCGGTCAAATCCGATCTAAGCGCCGAACAACGGCGCCTCCGCATTCAACACACGTGCAGCCCGGTGACATCTCTGATGACCCACAAGTGTAGGGGATCTATCATAGTCCTTTCGATAATAAGAGTGTCGTACCTAACGAGGAGCAGAAGGAAATGATAGGCAGTTTTCAGTAAGGTATTTTCTGCAAGCATTGAAATTATAGGTAACAGAAAGTTTTGTGATAAGGTAATTGGTAGCAAGTTACAAACGGTAAAAGTAAATAAGGTGCAGCAAGGTGTCCCAATCCTTTTTGTAGCAAAGGACAAGCCTGGACAAACTCTTATATAAAGGAAAACGCTCCTGAGGACACATGGGAATTATCCTGAAGCTAGTTTTCATCACGATCATCTGGTTCGCGTTCGGTACTTTGATAATTTGGTATGTGGGTGGACCAGTGCTTGGGTGCTGCCCTTACTTGGACAAACCTCCCACTTATGATTAACCTCTAATGCAAGCATCCGCAACTACAAAAGAAGTATTAAGGTAAACCTAACCTTAGCCTGAAACATATGGATCCAAATCAGTCCCTTACGAAGCAACGCATAAACTAGGATTTAAGCTTCTGTCACTCTAGCAACCCATCATCTACTTATTACTTCCCAATGCCTTCCTCTAGGCCCAAATAATGGTGAAGTGTCATGTAGTCGACGTTCACATGACACCACTAGAGGAGAGACAACATACATCTCATCAAAATATCGAACGAAGACCCAACTCACATGACTACTAATAGCAAGACTTCACCCATGTCCTCAGGAACCAAAGTAGCTACTCACAAGACATAATATTGTTCATGATCAGAGG
The DNA here is from genome assembly GCA_902687465.1 of Secale cereale. Classification (NCBI taxonomy): domain Eukaryota; kingdom Viridiplantae; phylum Streptophyta; class Magnoliopsida; order Poales; family Poaceae; genus Secale; species Secale cereale. The sequence goes on along the minus strand of LR738715.1, from coordinate 518,978,876 downwards.
GGTATTAATATGCATAATGGATCTGAACATATGATCTTCCACCAAATAAACCAACTAGCATCAAATACAAGGAGTAATCAACAGTACTAGCAACCCACACGTACCAATCTAAGGTTTGGGTACAAATATTGGATAAAAGAGATGAACTAGGGTTTGAGAGGAGATGGTGCTGGTGAAGATGTTGATGAAGATAGCCCTCCCCAAGATGGGAGAGTTGTTGGTGATGACGGCGGTGACAATTTCCCTCTCCTGGAGGGAAGTATCCCCAGTAGAACGGCTCTGCCGGAGCCCTAGATTGGTTTCCGCCTCAGTTCCGCCTCGAGACGGTGGCGTCTGGTCCCAAAAGCCTCCTTATGATTTTTTCTAGGTCAAAACACCACATATAGGAGAAGATGGGCATCGGGGGCCTTCCGGCTGGCCCACAAGGCAGGGGGCGCGCCCCCCACCCTCGTGGACAGCCGATGGCCCCCCTCGTGGACTTCTTTCGCCAGATATATTTTATATTTTCTGAAATGGCGTTTTGTTGAGTTTCAGGGCTTTCGGAGTTGTGCAGAATAGGTTTCCAGTGTTTGCTCCTTTTCCAGCCCAAAATTCCAGCTGCCGGCATTCTCCCTCTTCATGTAAACCTTGTAAAATAAGAGACAAAAGGCATAAGTATTGTGACAAAACATGTAAGAACAGCCCATAATGCGATAAATATCAACATATAAGCATGATGCAAAATCGACGTATCAACTCCCCCAAGCTTAGACCTTGCTTTTCCTCAAGCGAAAGCCGATATCGGAAAATATGTCCACATGTTTAGAGATAGAGGCGTCGATAAAAACAAAAGACGGACATGAGGGCATCATGATCATTCTCATAACAACAACTTATATAAATATAGTCATATGTTTCTTATGCTAAAGTAACAATTCATCCACAATATCAAGTATGAATCATAAACATCATTGGAAACTACCAAACTTTGATCTCGGTCATTGAAGCAATTTGCAATTTATCGTAACATCAGAAAGAGTCAATATAAGAGCTTTTCAGCAAGCCTACATACTCAACTATCATATAGTCTTTCACAATTGCTCACACTCACGCAATACTTATGTTTATGGAGTTTTAATCGGACACAGAGAAAGATAGGGGCTTATGGTGTTGCCTCCCAACCTTTTACCTCAAGGGTAATGTCATCAGTAATAGGTCATGAAAACTTACATCCAAGTGGGTATATATGTCTGGATCTTTCCAACACAATGTGCTTGCCAAAGGATAAAATGTGAAAAAGGAAAGGTGGATTTCACCTTGACACTTATAAGACAGGAATAATAGATAGGCCCTTCGCAGAGGGAAGTAGAGGTTGTCATGTGTTTTTATGGTTTGATGCATAAAGTCTTAGCATAGAAGAACTTCGCTTTATATTTCCACTTGTGATAAGGACCTTTATTATGCAGTCCGTCGCTTTTATTACTTCCATATCACAAGATCGTATAAAGCTAATTTCTCCCACACTAAAAAATCATGCATATTTCTCCCAACAACTTTTATTTATCATACTCTTGTATGTGAAGTCATTACTTCCCACAAGATCGATATGATCTCTTTGATACTCTTTATGTTTTTCTTTCTTTTTCTCATGATCCAAGTGAGGAAATAAAGCCCTTGACTCGACACTAATCTTTATTATATAACTCACGAACTCGATTACAAAGAGTAAAGCTCACAAAGCAAAAGCTCAAACTAGATCATGCTGACTTTATTCTACTAGATCAAGATACTACCAAAAGGATCGAACTAAGTAAAATGGTAAAGATAGGAGTGATGGTGATACGATACCGGGGTCACTCCCCCAAGCTTGGCAGTTGCCAAGGGGACTGCCCATACCCATATGAGTATGTCTCCTTCCTCGGGGGTGGTGATGATGGAATGGTTGATGATGTAGGCTTGTTGTCCACCTTCCAAGGCATGGGTTCACCATCGTAGAAGGATGATCGAGTCTTCGGGATAGTCAAATCTGCAGCCAAACTCATCTTCTTGAATCTATATTCATACTCACAGTTTTGGTTTTGCAGGTCATAGATCTGGGCTTGGAGGTGTTCGATCTTCTCTTGAAGATTGGAGATAGCTTCCCCAAAGATCCTTGAGTCCAGCTTGAGGTTGTTGGCGAGCTCCGAGATCATCATGTGGTTGGCATTGAGTCCTCGTTCCACCATACCTTGGCACTTGAAAACTTGCTGCTCCATTGCTTCGAGTCTTGTCTCTACACTTCCGGTCCTCCTCGGCCCCTCAACATCACGGATGTGCAGCACCCCCTCATGTAACTCCATGGTTTTAGGGTGGTGCAGCACCTCCGCAAGGTAGGGGTTGATGACCTTCTCGAAGAACTTGTCCTTGGGGGTGTTGGAGGATGCCATGATGATCTAGATCTGTCAAAAACAGCAGCTCAAAACGAAAACAGAGGATTTTTGCGTGATACAGAGGTCAAAACCTTCGGGAATATATATAATGATTTTTTACCGACCAAAAGGAGTAACCCACAAGAAAACGGAGTCCGAGGGACACACGGGGTGTCCACGAGGCAGGGGGCGTGCCCTCCACCCTCGTGTCCCCTCCGGACTTCTTTTTATTTTTCTATTTTTCTAAATATTCCAAAACGGAGAAAAATTGCCTTTAGAACTGTTTTGGAGTCGGTTTACTTACCGTATCACATACCTCTTCCCTTTCAGAGGCTGAATCGTTCTGGAAAGTGTCCCTTATGTATTCCTCCGGGGTTACGGTTTCAATAACATTAGTTTCAACTTTTGTAGGATTACCTGAGATATAATGTTTGATTCTTTGACCGTTCACCACCTTCGGATTTGTGCCTTCGAAGTTGTTGATTTTTATGGCACTGGAACGATAGACCTCCTCGATAACGTAAGGTCCTTCCTACTTAAAGAGAAGGTTTCCTGCAAAAAATCTTAAACGAGAGTTGAATAGCAAGACATAATCCCCTATGTTAAACTCACGCTTTTGTATCCTTTTGTCATGCCATCTTTAAACTTTTTCTTTAAACAGTTTGGCATTCTCATAGGCCTGGGTTCTCCACTCATCAAGGCAGCTAATGTCGAATAACCTCTTTTCACTGGCAAGTTTGAAATCATAATCGAGCTCTTTAATAGCCCAATATGCCTTATGTTCTAGCTCAAGAGGTAAGTGACAAGATTTTCCATATACCATCTTATATGGAGACATACCCATAGGATTTTTGTATGCACTTCTATAGGCCCATAATGCATCATCTAATTTCTTGGACCAATTCTTCCTAGACCTATTAACTGTCTTTTGCAAAATTAATTTCAACTCCCTATTACTTAGTTCTACTTAACCACTAGTCTGTGGGTGATAAGGTGATGCAATTCTAAGGTTGACATCATACTTTGCAAGCATCTTACAGAAAGCACCATGAATAAAGTGTGAACCACTATCAGTCATTAGGACTCCAAACCTCGGAAATATAACTTCTTTAAGCATCTTAATAGAGTTGTTATGATCAACACAACTAGTTGGAATAGCTTCTACCCACTTAGTAATGTAATCAACAACAACTAAAATATGTGTGTACCCATTAGAGGCAGGAAAAGGTCCCATATAATCAAAGCCCCAAACATCAAATGGTTCAATAACAAGTGAGTAATTCATAGGCATTTCTTGACGTCTATTAATATTAGCAATTGACATTCATCACAAGATAAGACAAACTTACGGGCATCCTTTAAGAGAGTAGGCCAATAAAAATCGGATTGCAATACCTTGTGTGCAGTTCTACCACCCGCATGGTGTCCTCCATAAGCTTCGGAGTGGCACTTGCGTAGGATATGTTCCTGTTCATGCTCAGGTACACAACGTCTAATAATACCATCTACTCCTTCTTTATAAAGATGTGGGTCATCCCAGAAGTAATGTCTCAAATCATAGAAGAACTTTTTCTTTTGCTGGTGTATGAAACTAGGAGGTATAAACTTAGCAACAATGTAATTAGCATAATCAGCATAGCATGGAGCAGTACCAGAAGTATTTATGACAGCTAATTGTTCATCAGGAAAGTTATCATCAATAGGTTGTGGGTCATCAAGTACATTCTCTAACCTAGACAAGTTATCTGCTACGGGGTTCTCAGCTCCCTTTCTATCAATAATATGCAAGTCAAATTCTTGCTGCAAGGGAACCCATCTAATAAGTCTAGGTTTAGCGTCTTTCTTTTCCATAAGGTATTTGATAGCAGCGTGATCAGTGTGAATAGTTACTTTAGAATCTACGATATAGGGTCTAAACTTATCACAAGCAAATACAACTGCTAAAAGTTCTTTCTCAGTAGTGGCATAATTTCTTTGGGCACTATCTAGAGTTTTACTAGCATACTGGATAACATTCAATTTCTTATCAACTCTTTGCCCTAAAACAGCTCCTACAGCATAATCACTAGCATCGCACATAATCTCAAAAGGTAAATTCCAGTCAGGAGGCTGGACAATAGGTGTAGAGATCAATGCTTTCTTAAGTATTTCAAATGCTTCTAGACAATCATCATCAAAGACAAAAGGAATATCTTTTTGTAAGAAATTAGTCAGAGGCCTGGAGATTTTGGAGAAGTCCTTAATGAACCTCCTATAAAACCCGACATGGCCAAGAAAACTTCGTATACCTTTGATGTCCTTAGGGCATGGCATCTTCTGAATAGCATCAACCTTAGCTTTGTCAACTTCAATACCTCTTTCAGAAATTTTATGTCCCAAGACGATGCCTTCATTAAGCATAAAGTGGCACTTCTCCCAATTCAAGACAAGATTAGTGTCTTCACATCTCTGCAAAACTCAATCAAGGTTGCTTAAGCAATCATCAAACGAAGTTCCGTAAACAGAGAAATCATCCATGAAAACCTCAACAATCTTTTCACAAAAATCAGAGAATATAGCCATCATGCATCTTTGAAAGGTAGCAGGTGCATTACATAAACCAAAAGGCATACGTCTATAAGCAAAGGTACCGACATGACAGTAAAAGTGGTCTTTTCTTGATCCCCTTTTGACACAGGTATTTGAGAGAAACCAGAATAACCATCTAGAAAGCAGAAATGAGTATGTTTGGATAACCTTTCTAGCATCTGATCAATAAATGGCAAGGGGTAATGATCTTTCTTAGTAGATTTATTTAACTTACGGAAATCAATTACCATCCTATAAACTGTAACTATTCTTTGTGGGATCAATTCATCTTTATCATTAGGAACGACAGTCATACCTCCGTTCTTAGGGACACAATGGATAGGACTTACCCATCGGCTATCAGCAACTGGATAGATAATACCTGCCTCTAGGAGCTTTAGTATTTCCTTCCTTACCACTTCTTTCATCTTAGGATTTAATCGTCGCTGATGATCAATAACTGGTTTAGCATTTTCTTCCAATTTTATCTTGTGTTGGCATATAGTGGGACTAATGCCCTTAAGATCATCCGGAGAATATCCAATAGCAGCTCGATGCTTCTTCAGAGTTTTCAATAGTTTTTCTTTTTCCTGCTCTGAAAGATTAGCACTAATAATAACAGGATATATCTTCTTTTCATCAAGATAAACATACTTAAGATTATCAGGTAAAGGTTTAAGTTCAAACACGGGATCACCCTTGGGTGGAGGAGGACCCCCTAGGATTTCAACAGGCAAGTTGTTTTTCAATACGGTCCATGTGTAAGGAATATTTCATCTATTTCTCTTCTCTCATTCATTTGCATATCATTTTCGTGGTCTAGCATGTATTGTTCTAAAGGATCATTAGGTGGCACGGTAATAGAAGCAAGACCAATAATTTCATCTTTACTGGGTGGTGCCTTTTCAAGGGGTTGTCTACGGAATTTAGCAAAGTTAAAATCATGAGACATATCCCCTAATCCAACAGTGACAATATCTTTTACGCAGTCTATCTTAGCATTAACAGTATTCAAGAAGGGTCTACCAAATATAATGGGACATAATTCATCTTGTGGGGAACTAATAACAAGAAAATCAGCAGGGTATTTAACCTTCCCACACAAGACTTCAATATCTCTAACAATCCCAACTGGTGAAATAGTATCTCTATTAGCAAGTTTAATAGTAACATCAATCCCTACTAACTCAACAGGTGCAATATCATGCATAATTTCGTTATACATATCAAGAGGGATAATCCTCGCACTAGCACCTACGTCACATAAACCATGATAGTAACGATCTCCTATCTTAACAGAGATAACATGCAAGCCTATAACCGGACTATGTCTATTCCTAGCATTGGGTTTGGCTATACTAGCAGACTCTTCTTGGAGATAAATAACATGTCCATCTAAATCTTCTACTAAGAGATCTTTAACCATAGCAACACTAGGTTCAACTTTAATTTGCTCGGAGGGTGTAGGTGTTCTAGCATTACTCTTACGAACTACAGTTGAAGCTTGAGCATGATCCTTTATTCTAACAGGGAAAGGTGGTTTCTCAATATAAGCGGTAGGTATAACAGGATCAACATTATAAGTGATAGTCTTCTCTTCAACTTTAATAGGTTCAACTACTTTTACTTCAATAGGGGGGTGGTATTTAAACCACTTCTCCTTGGGGAGATCAACATGAGTAGCAAAAGATTCACAGAAAGAAGCTACTATCTCAGAGTCAAGTCCATATTTAGTGCTAAACTCACGGAAAACATCGGTATCCATAAAAGATTTAACACAATCAAACTTAGGGGTCATACCCGACTCCTTACCTTAGTCGAGATCCCAATCTTCAGAGTTGCATTTAATTCTTTCCAATAAATCCCATTTGAATTCAATATTCTTCATCATATAAGAGCCAGAACAAGAAGTATCGAGCATGGAGCGATTATTAAGAGAAAGCCGAGCATGATCATTTCTCGTGAGAGCTCATGATTGGGGCATGAATATAACATTGAATTAAGCCTCCCCCAAGCTTGAACGATGCTTTCACCTTCACGAGGCCAGAAATTATAAATATAATTACGATCACGATGAACCTGGTGCATAGGGTAGAACTTCTGATGAAATTCCAACTTCAGACGATTATAGTTCCATGATCCCATATCATCGCATAGCCTAAACCATGTCAATGCATCTCCCTTGAAAGATAAAGGGAAGACCTTCTTCTTAATAATATCCTCGGGCATACCTGCAAGCTTAAATAATCCACAAACTTCATCCACATAGATTAGATGTAAATCGGGATGCTACGTTCCATCTCCTGTAAAAGGGTTTTCAATTAGTTTCTCTATCATACCCGAAGGAATCTCAAAGCAAACATTTTCAATAGGTGCAGTAGGTTGAGGAGCAACTCTTTGCTCTTCTGTTCGGGGTGAAGATACCCTGAACAAGCCCCTCAAAGGATTTTGAGCCATAGTAACAAGTGACAATAAATTTCAGCACACTATATAAATTTTTCCTTACCAAATTCCACTTACCAAAGGCGCTGCACTCCCCGTCAACGGCGCCAGAAAAGAGTCTTGATGACCCACAAGTCTAGGGGATCTATCGTAGTCCTTTCGATAAGTAAGAGTGTCGAACCCAACGAGGAGCAGAAGGAAATGATAGGCAGTTTTAAGTAAGGTATTTTCTGCAAGCATTGAAATTATAGGTAAAAGAAAGTTTTGTGATATGGTAATTGGTAGCAAGTGACAAATGGTAAAAGTAAATAAAGTGCAAGAAGGTGGCCCAATCCTTTTTGTAGCAAAGGAAAAGCCTGGACAAACTCTTATATAAAGGAAAGCGCTCCCGAGGACACATGGGAATTATCGTCAAGCTAGTTTTCATCACGATCATCTGGTTCGCATTAGGTACTTTGATAATTTGGTATGTGGGTGGACCGGTGCTTGGATGCTTCCCTTACCTGGACAAACATCCCACTTATGATTAACCTCTAATGCAAGCATCCGCAACTACAAAAGAAGTATTAAGGTAAACCTAACCATAGCCTGAAGCATATGGATCCAAATCAGTCCCTTACGAAGCAACGCATAAACTAGGGTTTAAGCTTCTGTCACTCTAGCAAACCATCATCAACTTATTACTTCCCAATGTCTTCCTCTAGGCCCAAATAATGGTGAAGTATCATGTAGTCGACGTTCACATGAAACCACTAGAGGAGAGAAAACATACATCACATCAAAATATCGAACGAAGACCAAACTCACATTACTACTAATAGCAAGACTTCTCCCATGTCCTCAGGAACCAAAGTAACTACTCACAAGACATAATGTTGTTCATGATCAGAGGGGTATTAATATGCATAATGGATCTGAACATATGATCTTCCACCAAATAAACCAACTAGCATCAACTACAAGGAGTAATCAACACTACTAGCAACCCACATGTACCAATCTGAGATTTGGGTACAAAGATTGGATACAAGAGATGAACTAGGGATTGAGAGGAGATGGTGCTGGTGAAGATGTTGATGAAGATAGCCCTCCCCAAGATGGGAGAGTTGTTGGTGATGACGGCGGTGACGATTTCCCCCTCCCAGAGGGAAGTATCCCTGGCAGAACGGCTCTGCCGGAGCGTTAGATTAGTTTCCGCCTCGGTTCCGCCTCGAGACGGCGATGTCTGGTCCGAAAAGCCTCCTTATGATTTTTTCCAGGTCAAAACACCTCATATAGGAGAAGATGGGCATCGGGGGCCTTCCAGCTGGCCCACGAGGTAGGGGGCGCGCCCTGGGAAGGGGCCAGGGTGCGCCCCCACCCTCGTGGACAGCCGGTGGCCGCCCTCGTGGACTTCTTTCACTAGATATTTTTTATATTTTCTGAAACAGCGTTCTGTCGAGTTTCATGGCTTTTGGAGTTGTGCAGAATAAGTTTCCAGAATTTGCTCCTTTTCCAGCCCAGAATTCCAGCTGCCGGCATTCTCCCTCTTCATGTAAACCTTGTAAAATAAGAGAGAAAAGGCATAAGTATTGTGACAAAACATGTAAGAACAGCCCATAATGCGATAAATATCAACATATAAGCATGATGCAAAATGGACGTATCAGTCTCTCGCGCCTTGATCCAGCAAGGGGGGAGGGAGAGGTTGGGGAAGACTCCGTCCAGCAGCAGCACGACGGCGTGGTGGTGGTGGAGGAGCATGGCACTCCACCAGGGCTTCGCCAAGCATTGCGAGAGACGAGGAGGGAGAGGGGTAAGGCTACGCCAAGAGAGAGAGACTCATGTATCTGGCAGCCCCAACACCCCAACTATATATAGGGCGAGGGGAGGGGCTGCGCCCCCATCTAGGGTCCCCCCCTAGGGGTGGCGGCAGCCCCAGATCCCATCTGGGGGATGGCCAGGAGGGGTAGAGGGGGGCGCCCCTAGGGTGGGCCTTAAGACCCATCTGCACCTAGGGTTTGCCCCCCTCCTCTCCCCTGCGCCCTGGGCCTTGGTGGGAGGTGCACCAGCCCACCTAGGGGCTGGTCCCTTCCCACACTTGGCCCACGCAAGCCTCTAGGGCTGGTGGCCCCTCCCGGTGGACCCCCGGAACCCTTCCGGTGGTCCCGGTACGTTACCGATAACGCCCAGAACACTCCCGGTGACCAAAACGGGACTTCCCATATATAAATATTTACCTACGGACCATTCTGGAACTCCTCGTGACGTCCGGGATCTCATCCGGGACTCTGAACAACATTCGGTAACCACGTACTACATTCCCTATAACCCTAGCGTCATCGAACCTTATGTGTATAGACCCTATGGGTTCGGGAACCATGCAGTCATGACCAAGACATATCTCCGGCCAATAACCAACAGCGGGATCTGGATACCCATGTTGGCTCCCACATGTTCCACGATGATCTCATTGGATGAACCACGATGTCAAGGATTCAATCAATCCCGTATACGATTCCCTTTGTCTAGCGGTATAGTACTTGCCCGAGATTCGATCGTCAGTATACCGATACCTTGTTCAATCTCGTTATGGCAAGTCTCTTTACTCGTTCCGTAACACATCATCCCGTGACCAACCCCTTAGTCACATTGAGCTCATTATGATGATGTATTACCGAGTGGGCCCAGAGATACCTCTCCGTCATACGCAGTGACAAATCCCAGTCTCGGTTCGTGCCAACCCAACAGATGCTTTCGGAGATACCCGTAGTGTACCTTTAGAGCCACCCAGTTACGTTGTGATATTTGGCACACCCAAAGTATTCCTACGGTATCCGGGATTTGCACAACCTCATGGTCTAAGGAAAGGATACTTGACATTGGAAAAGCTTTAGCATACGAACTACACGATCTTATGCTAGGCTTAGGATTGGGTCTTGTCCATCACATCATTCTCCTAATGATGTGATCCCGTTATCAATGGCATCCAATGTCCATGGTCAGGAAACCGTAACCTTCTATTGATCAATGAGCTAGTCAACTAGAGGCTTACTAGGGACATATTGTGGTCTATGTATTCACACATGCATTACTGTTTCTGAGTAATACAATTAAATCATGAATAATAGACAATTATCATGAACAAGGAAATATAATAATAACCATTTTATTATTGCCTCTAGGGCATATTTCCAACAATTCCTACCGACAAAATTCACATCCAAAGATTCATTATTAGTCTCAATCAACGTGGACAAAGGCATACCATTAGGATCAGAAGAAGGACTCTTAGTAGAAAATAATTTCATAAGTTCATCCATCTTTCCACTCGAAACACTAATCTCTTCAATAGCATGTACTTTTTTACTAGTAGATCTTTCGGTGTGCCATTGAGAGTAATGAACTATAATATTATCTAGGAGTTTAGTAGCTTCTCCTAAAGTGATTTCCATGAAAGTGCCCGCCGCGACCGAATCTAAAAGATTTTTAGAAGCAAAATTCAAGTCATCATAAAAGTTTTGTATAATCATCCATAAGTTCAAACCATGTGTAGGGCAATTACGTATCATTAATTTCATTCTCACCCAAGCTTGTTCAACATGCTCATGATCTAGTTGCTTGAAATTCATGATATCGTTTCTAAGAGAAATAATCTTAGCGGGAGGAAAATACTTAGAGATAAAGGCATCTTTGCACTTATTCCATGAATCAATACTATTTCTAGGCAAAGAAGAGAACCGAGTTTTAGCATGATCTCTAAGCGAAAACAGAAATAGCTTTAATTTGACAATATCATTATCCGTATCTCTCTTCTTTTGTATATTGCACAAATCAACAAAGTTGTTTAGATGGGTAGCGGCATCTTCACTAGGAAAGCCAGAAAATTGATCTTTCATGACAAGATTCAACAGAGCAGCATTGATTTCACAAGATTCAGCATCGATAATAGGAGCAATCGGGGTGCTAATAAAATCATTATTGTTGGTATTGGAAAAGTCACACGATTTGGTATTGTCTTGAGCCATAGTGACGAACAAGCAATCCAACACACAAGCAAACAAGAAGCAAGCGAAAAGAGGCAAACGGAAAAAGAAGGGCGAATAAAACGGCAAAGGTGAAGTGGGGGAGAGGAAAATGGGAGGCAAATGGCAAATAATGTAATGCAAGGGATAAGAGTTTGTGATGGGTACTTGGTATATGACTTTTGCGTAGATCTCCCCGGCAACGGCGCCAAAAATTCTTCTTGCAACCTCTTGACCTTGCGGTGTTTTCCCTTGAAGAGGAAAGGGTGATGCAGCACAGTAGCCTAAGTAATTCCCTCAGTTTTTGAGAACCAATGTATCAATCCAGTAGGAGACCACGCGCGAGTCCCTCGTACCTACACAAACAAATAAGAACCTTGCAACCAACGCGATAAAGGGGTTGTCAATCCCTTCTCGGCCACTTGCAAAAGTGAGATCTGATAGAGATGATAAGATAATATTTTTGGTATTTTTGGTATGTAGATTGAAAGTAAAGATTGCAAAACAAAAGTAAAGTGAAGATAAATATTTGAGGGAAGAATAATATGATGAAGATAGACCTGGGGGCCATAGGTTTCACTAGTGGCTTCTCTCAAGATAGCAGATTTCTACGGTGGGTGAACAAATTACTGTCAAGCAATTGATAGAAAAGCACATAGTTATGAGAATATCTAGGCATGATCATTGTATATAGGCATCACGTCCGTGACAAGTAGACCGAAACGATTCTGCATCTACTACTATTACTCCACACATCGATTGCTATCCAGCATGCATCTAGAGTATTAAGTTCATAAGAACAGGGTAACACTTTAAGCAAGATGACATGATGTAGAGGGATAAACTTAAGCAATATGATATAAACCCCATCTTTTTATCATCGATGGCAACAATACAATAGTGCCTTGCTGCCCCTACTGTCACTAGAAAAGGACAGCGCAAGATTTAACCCAAAGCCAAGCACTTCTCCCATTGCAGGAACTACCAATCTAGTAGGCCAAACCAAACTGATAATTCGAAGAGACTTTCAAAGATATTTAAAATCATGCATAGAATATTTCAGAGAAGAATCAAATATTGTTCATAGATGATCTTGATCATAAACCCACAATTCATCGGATCACGACAAACACACCACAAAAATAATTACATCGAATAAATCTCCAAGAAGATCAAGGAGAACTTTGTATTGAGATCCAAAGATAGAGAATAAGGCATCTAGCTAATAACTATGGACCCGAAGGTCTGTGGTAAACTACTCACAACTCATCGGAGAGGCTATGGTGTTGATGTAGAAGCCCTCCGTGATCGATTCCCCCTTCGATGGAGCTCCGAAACAGGCCCCAAGATGGGATCTCACGGGTAGAGAAGGTTGCGGCGGTGGAATTAGGGTTTCGCGGTGCTCTCGGATGTTTACAGTGTACGTCGGTATATATTGGAGGAAGAGGCACGTCAGGGGGAGCCACGAGGGGCCCACAAGGGTGGGCGGCGCGCCTACCCCCCTGGGCGCCCCCCTGCCCTCATGTCCGCCTCGTTCCTTCCCTGGCGTGTACTCCAAGTCTTCTGTTTTGTATTTGTTCCAAAAATGACTCTCCTGAAGGTTTCATCCCGTTTGGACTCCGTTTGATATTCCTTTTCCGCGAAACATTGAAATAGGCAAAAAAAATAGCAATTTGCACTGGGCCGTGGGTTAGTAGGTTAGTCCCAAAAATAATATAAAAGTGCATAATAAAGCCCATTAAACATCGAAAACAGATAATATAATGGCATGGAACAATCAAAAATTATAGATACGTTGGAGACGTATTAGTTAGTCCCAAAATATAATATAAAATAGCATATTGATGCATATAAAATATCCAAAACAGATAATATAATAGCATGGAACAATAAAAAATTATAGATACGTTGGAGACGTATCATGGTGAAACAAGTGTCATGTGTGTATAAGTTGTACAACAATATTATTTATCACATAGGATATGATGAAAGAATTGCAACTTTGATTGCTGGTTAGAAACTATCATTCTATTTCATTCTAGCAGCTATCGTGCTTTATTTAATTTTTTGTTTTTGCCTTGCGAAATCATCTAAAACCAGCGCCGTACCGATCGCTTGCAATATTTACCGGACGGGATGCACTGAATTAGAACACACGGGCCCCCAAACATGCAGGCCCACCAATCTATGGCCCAAAGTCCAGAACTGCCAGCCTTTCTGAGTATTTTATTCTCATCTGAACCCCCATATTATGTTATATATATTCCCTTGTTTTTTCTTATGAATTTGTTTTATATTCCTTTACACACGAAGTATCTCTCTATCAAAAATATATTTATGTGTAACTACTTACTCCTGCCTTTCCACTTCATTTCGCTGATATGCGGGGCATCCGGCAACGGGGTCCACGTGCCATGCATGAAATTAGAGTGCACAACTGCACGGTAGACTCACCCCGATCGTAGCGCCGCAATAATGCCCAATGAGCCGTCAAATCACAAAAACCCCACGTTTCCAGCAGTAGCAGTAAGCTGGACGAACGAAGCAGCAATATTTGACTCGGCCTGAATCCCATTATCCATCGTCTGCTTGTTCAGAGAAAACCTCCTCTTGGCGATTGCGTAGGGTTTTCTCATGAAGAACCAAGTACAAATTCTTCATCCATCCCCGATAAATCCAAGTCCCTTGGTCACCGGTAATCCTAGGATGGCAGCCGCCGCCGTTGATGCATTTTTTTCCTACTGAATCTAGTGTGTTTCATTTGCAGTTCCCAAAGTGCGAGGATCCTACAGGTTTTTACGCCTTTGTCGAGATGCCACACTTGTACCTTCTCATCCTAACACAAGATTTCGAAATGCGCACATTATGTTCCTAGAATCCTCTGTTCTATCCGGGAGGGTTGGGTTTTTTGAACATGCCGTCGACTAATTTGGAAATTTAGATTGCTATATTTGGATAAAAGATGCTAGTAGCATGGTCAACACTGATCAGGTGAAATAGGAAATTATGTCTAGATTTGGATAGCGACGTTTTTTTTCGTGCAGTGCATTCCTTGCTCTGCGAGAACACATGTACTCAAGATGGTCGGCCTTGCCATAACTGAATACACTAGTTTAATGGTCACATTGAAGACACACCATGGATATAAGTACTTCGTTGGGTTCATGAACCAAGAAGATCACTGTTTTTATGGCCGAACTTGGATAAACTTTCTCAAGTGTTACAGACTGAAAGATGGCGCACGAATGTTGATGGAAATAGCATAACCTGCTCTCATCTTCACAGTGATCTTCCACTCGGACGCCGTTCTAGTAGTTCATCCATGTTATTTTTGTATCTGGTTCTTGCATGTTGCCTCGATTACTTGTTAATCTAAAAGGTAAAAAAGAATTACCCGTAGAAATGTTCCAATTCCAAAAATAATAATTTAATTTAAAATAATTAAGCTCAAGTGGAGGAGGAAGCAGGGGTGGCGAACAAAATGTTGGTATGGAAGATCTCTTGCTCCCCTCCCCCAGTGGATTCCAGGTTCGAGAGGTTCCTCTGTTTGCCTGTCTAACTAATCATAGTTTGACTTTAGAAGTAGCAACAATTTGTGATTCGCTTCTCTCGTGAAGATGCTACTTCTAACTAATATTTTTTTATAATTGGTGGCACGTGTGGGTTATTAGAAAGTTCAGCACACTACTCATTTGTTATTTGATAAGAACTCGACTGTTGCTGATGGCATTGAAGTTCACTGGAATGACATCCACCAGTTCCTACACTTTATTGATCATCTTGAGGTCCTTGTGGGGCATTTCAATGGTGGATGGCCACGTGGGATATGTGTGACACTGGTGCACAAGTTGAACATGTCCAACTGTGTTAAGAAACTTATGGTACGAGATGTTTTCTGTTATATATGTTGTTCATAAACTCTTGCTTATACACATTTACAGCTGTGATCTTCTTGAAACAGAAACTGCCCAGTTCTATTGTTCCTATACAGATGCCTGACCATGGTCGGGTCAGACTTGCGCTTGGTCACAACATGATGTTTACGTCGACCTACTCCATTTCCCTTGGAGGTGAAAATATACTTATTCATGGGTGGTCTCAAATAATGAAGCCACGTCCATTGGAGAATAGGATAGAAGGTTATGCTCATGCTTTTCCATGGCTCTAAAGCGAATTTCCTATTTATTGACCACATTCCGAGAGGAAGCCGCTTTCAGAAGGTTGTGGATGCGCGGGGTGGCGCCTGGGCCTTGTCCTGGGGCCTGGTGGCCTCACCCTTGGTTAACTGTAGGCAAAGTAGCACTGTTCGAGGTATGCTTTGTACGTTTGAACATGTATGAGTACTCATACTGCTTTTAGCTATGGTTGTTAAGTGCCCCTGCTGGTTTCAGTTAAGGTTGTTAAGTACTCCTGCTGCTTCTACAATCTATCGTGTTTCTTAAGTCTCGTCTTCGTCCAACCGCCAAAACCAAACCAGCGTCGGCGGGGCCGCCTGCTTCCGCCTCCCACGGCTGGCTGCGCCTCAGCGCACACATTGCTGCCCCACCGTCTCCTAAATCATTAACGCGGACATCAGCCCCACCTCGCACCCGAACTAGTCAACCCTTGTACACCCCTTCACCCGCAACTTCACCGCCACATCTTCCCCGACTCCTATTTGTTCCTGTTCGAGGCCTCGCCATCGTCTTCCGTGCACTTTGGTTCATTATCGCGGCACCACATCTGGCGTTGTCAACATGGCCAACAAATGAGAGCAATTGGAAGAGGATTGTACGTGGAGAGGATGAAAGTAGGGACCCACCATGTCCATGGCCGTACGCAAGCAAGTTCCTCCTTTTTTGTAATATACTCCATTGTTAGCGTATAGAAAAAGAAAATACTTCCTCTTAGTGGTTTGCTAACATGTGAGACCCATGACATTTTCAGTGTATAGTCAATAGACAAGAGAACTACACAAGAGCGGCTAACACCTAGGACGTAGCTGCTCAAGCAGTATTGTTTTTTGTTATTGTTGACACGGAGCAGGGTTTCGACTGGGTTGTGGCCCGTCTAGCCCAAGCTTCTATTTTACGTTCACCACATGACCAGCCCGACTATTTTTTCTTTGTGAAAGTGGCTAGCCCAGTTTATTTCTTCTGAAGAATACCCAATCTAGGCATAACCAACCCAAACCTACTTATTTTTCTCCGGCATGCTGGGCTGCAACTCATTCAAGACGGCTGCGAATCTTAAAAGTAATATGAAATGGGTTGTTCATCCACTGGCTACTGTTCATCCTGCCCTCCACCGGCTACTATTCAACCAGCCCTCCCCGGGGTCATGTTTATCCACCCCCAACAAGCTCGACTGTGGCGGCCTCCTCTCGGGGTCCCGTTCATCCAGCGGAAACCGCCTACTACCATGGGGTCCTGTTCATCCAACCCCAACCACGTCTCGACTCGTTCAACCAACCCCATGTTCACTGTTCATCAAGAGGCTGCAGGTTCGATCAGCTTTAGTAAGCAGCAGTGATCGATCGATCGTTCGGGTTCAGTTAGCAGCAGTAGCGAAGGAATCACTCGGGTTCAGTTAACGACCAAGGGATCGATCACTCGGGTTCAGTAACATAACTAGTGCAATCGCTTGGGTTGCAACGCCTCGCACATACACGCGACATGTACGAGAGAAACGCGCAAACCTCCGTGCATCACTCTGCCCCAACCACCCACCGTAACCTGGAACTCCCCAAAATCTTCCTCGCCCTCGCTTCTACCACAATTTTTTCCGTCACAGACGGCCCAAAGAATGTCATGCAGGTGCGTATCTGGCCCGTTCAGGGCAAAAAGCCCATTTTCTGTCATGATTTTTTGTCATAGAAGTAGGATCCCACCACATCTATGATGATACTAGGTTTTGTCACAATTATCATCATAGAAGTGTCATAGGTATGTCAGAAAAAATTGTTTGGGCCTAAATGTCACGGATGTGTATTTTTTTTGTAGTGTACTACTACTACTACTACTACTACTACTACTACTACTACTACTACTACTACTACTACTACTACTACTACTACTACTACTACTACTACTGCTACTACTCCTACTACTACTACTACTACTACTACTACTACTACTACTACTACTACTACTACTAAAGTGCCACCTCCAGTTTCTACACCACCAGCCAGCAGACATCAGCTGAAGCCTTCGCTTATGCACTCTTCTCAATGCCATCTACATCGGAGCCACCAGTCGGAAGTCACCTTCAGGAGCTGCCAAGGATCGTGCCTAGAGAGATGCATAGCTCTATACCTTTTCGAAATTTTTGGTACTTGTTGCCAAATGGGAGAATTTTATAGATCATTAGGCTTCGAGAGAGAGTGTCTCGCTTTTGCTCATTGGTTTTTCTTGAGTTATTGCTACTATTTTTGTTAGATTTTTGCTACTTTGTTCATTATGCGTGTGAGATACTACATTGGTTATGTGTCATAATCCTAGCTTAGTGATTGCTTGTCATTGCATAATCAAATGAACTTGAAATGGGGGTGATCCTGCCCTCCACCGGCTACTGTTCAACCAGCCCTCCACGGGGTCATGTTTATCCACCCCCAATAAGCTCGACTGTGGCGGCCTCCTCTCGGGGTCCCATTCATCCAGCGGCAACCGCCTACTACCATGGGGTCATGTTCATCCAACCCCAACCAAGTTTCGACTCGTTCAACCAACCCCATGTTCACTGTTCATCAAGAGGCTGTAGGTTCGATCAGCTTTAGTAAGCAGCAATGATCGATCAATCGTTCGGGTTCAGTTAGCAGCAGTAGTGAAGGAATCACTCGGGTTCAGTTAATGGCCAAGGGATCGATCACTCGGGTTCAGTAACATAACTAGTGCAATCGCTCGGGTTCCAACACCTCACACATTCACGCGACGTGTACGAGAGAAACACGTAAACCTCCGTGCATCACTCTGCCCCAAGCACCCACCATAACCAGGAACTCCCCAAAATCTTCCTCGCCCTCGCTTCTACCACAATTTTTTCCGCCACAGACGGCCCAAAGAATGTCATGCAGGTGCGTATCTGGCCCGTTCAGGACAAAAAGCCCATTTTCTATCATGATTTTATGTCATAGAAGTAGGAGCCCACCACATCTATGATGATACTAGGTTTTGTCACAATTATCATCATAGAAGTGTCATAGGTATGTCAGAAAAAATTGTTTGGGCCTAAATGTCACAGATGTGTATTTTTTTGTAGTGTACTACTACTACTACTACTACTACTACTACTACTACTACTACTACTACTACTACTACTACTACTACTACTACTACTACTACTACTACTACTACTACTACTAAAGTGCCACCTCCTGTTTCTACACCACCAGCCAGCAGACATCAGCTGAAGCCTTCGCTTATGCACTCTTCTCAATGCCATCTACACCGGAGCCACCAGTCGGAAGTCACCTTCAGGAGCTGCCAAGGATCGTGCCTAGAGAGATGCATAGCTCTATACCTTTTCGAAATTTTTGGTACTTGTTGCCAAATGGGAGAATTTTATAGATCATTAGGCTTCGAGAGAGAGTGTCTCGCTTTTGCTCGTTGGTTTTTCTTGAGTTATTGCTACTATTTTTGTTTGATTTTTGCTACTTTGTTCGTTATGCGTGTGAGATACTACGTTGGTTATGTGTTATAGTCCTAGCTTAGTGATTGCTTGTCATTGCATAATCAAATGAACTTGAAATGGGGGTGATCAAACCCTAGCACTTTGAAATTCAAATAGGTCCAGCTTAAAAAGTGCATTCAGTGAACCCAAAATGCCTTCATCAATGTTTGATAGTTTTGGCATGGCTTTGAGTCCAAACAAAAAATAGTGAAAATGTGTGGAATATTTCGGGCACTAAATTTAAATCATTAATATATTTAAATTGGATTTATTTCTATTATAAAAGAAATACATTTCCAATAATTTTGGAAATTGTTGAGGGGTTCTAGAAGAATACCACTAGTCCATACAATAATTTAGAGAAGCTCAAAATATGATTTGGGTAGAAAATCAATTGAAAACAGAGTCAAATAAATAGAGAAACAGAAACAAAAAATAACAAAGAGAGAGAGAGGCTACATGGGCCACTTACCTGGCCGACCCAGCCCACTGACCTCTACCAATCACCCCCAACCTCCTGCCAAGAGGACGGGAGCATGTGGTCGCGGCGCGCCGGCATGCGCGCGCGAGCTCCTCGTTCCACCTCAACACCCCACCTCTTCTGGACGCGCCACGGAGACGCCCGAGACCTCTTTTGCCTTATCCCACTCACAGCTCTCTCTCTCCCCTCGTCTGCTCTCTCCCCGAGTGGAGCTCGTTGACGCCAATCACCGTACCCGTGGCCACCGGCCACCCCTCGCCCTGCCGTCGTGCCCATCCCCTCTACCACGTCGCCCTGAAGCTCCATGTCTACGCACGAAACCTCGGATGCCCTATGACGTTGCCTTCGAGCTTGTCACTGCCTCATCTTCTTGCCGGGCTTCATCGTTGATTTGCCATCCTCTACGCCTCCCCAAGCCCACCCAGCTGCTCTTCGATCTCAAAGTGAGTTCCTCCTCTATTTCCCATTATCACCGTGGCCTATAGCTCGCCGTAGCCGCTATTTCCATCCTAGCCGAGAACCACCGCCGCCACGAGCTCGATTTCGACGAGCTCGCCCCACCGCAGCTCCTCCCGCTTACACCACTCGAAGCGGACTGGGCTCCGCAGCCCGTATATGGCATCACCCGTCCATTTGGACGCTGGAGGCGCAATCCCGACGCTCTTCGCAGCATCTGTCGCCGCCGGCGGCTAACCACCGATCTGTTTGACCCCTTTTGACCACTAACAGACTCCCCTAAGTAAGTGACATGTGGACCATACCCTAACTAATTTTAGTTCAGGTTTAATTTTAGTACCAATTAACCATGTTAATTAGATGTAGCACTGACATGCGGGTCCCACTGGTCAGTGAGACCCTGGCCGACCCAGTAGACTGTTAACATCATCATGTTGTCATGCTGACACAATAAAAAATTAATGGAATTAGTTTAAATCTAAATAACTAAGAAATTCCAGAAAATGTCCTAAACTTCTAAAAATCATATAAATTCAACCACAACTCCAAATGAAGTAAATTGTATATGAAAATGGTCAAAAAAAAATCCAAAGAATCTGTTTATGGCATTCTCATGCATGTTCGAATAATTTTAAGTTGTTGTAGATGACAATTTGAATAGATGGCATTTGAAATGTCTTATATGCACTAGAGCAGGATGGTGCTAACGCGACACTACGATCACATACCCTTTGACGAAATTGTGTGCGATGCATTAATCGCAAACGATGGTGTAAAAAACCCGTCAAAAAGGTGCAAAACGTTTGCGATGACGGATGCATCAAAAATGGTTCAGATTTTAGTTCCGTCTGTGATGTAGGGCATACGGTTAAGCGCAATTATCTGTTTGCGATGAGGAGCAACAAAAGAAACGGGCAGCCAGATGAAGGTGTGTGTGATATACAATATACAGTTCACTAGGATGAACTGTTTGCGTTGAGACGAGAGAACATAAACGGTTCAATATAACAAGATGTGTGTGATACACGGCAAACATGTATGTAATGAGAAATGTGTGTGAAGACAAATAATAACACAGACGCTTCCTGCTAATAAGTCGTGTGTGTTGTGTGATGGGATTGCATACAAAAAAACAACATATATATATATATATATATATATATATATATATATATATATATATATATATATATATATATATATATATATATATATATATATATATCTTTACCTAATAATAAAGCACGGAACGAGTCTGTCGGGTTCACCGTCATGGCGCTTTTACAAAAAGGTCCCTACTGTTTTAGGTATTCAACCCGCGCTACAATTTTAAGTGTGTAAACTGAAAAGCGTTTCGCCTGGGCCTGGGCACCATCCACTGTATTGGGCCTGTAGCTAGTGGCGATAATTTCAGCCCGTACCCCTGCTCTCTGTCTATCTCTCTCAACGAAGCAATCGTGTGACGGCGACCATCGCAACAACCAGGTCCGGCGACCTCAACCGCGGCTCACCGGAGGGGCTGGGGTCTCGAGGAGGAGTGACGCGGAGGGCGAGATATACCGGGGAAGTGAAGGAGTGGCGCTGATGGCCCCGGCGCCGCGGATCCATCGACCTCGCCGCATGGATACTTCGAGGATCCTGCCACGGCCGTAGGGCGTTCAACGTGCTGCTGCTGTTTGGGCATGTGCGTGGACCTTGCCCGAGCGCGGCTGTGTCGTCTGCTTGCTCTGCGTGGTTTTCCTCCTCATGTTACTTGTGCGCCGTGGCACTCTGCGAGGTTGGGCTATGGCGGCCGCAGAGAGTGCCCCATGACAACGACTTGATCTCCCCGACCAGGTGAAACACACACGCATGTCCACTCTTATCTTCTGGTCATGGACGCCCCCGTCTCTCAGTGCACTTGTCCGTCTCCTTGCACTGCTCCCCTCTTTATGGTGATGTTTCACAATTGTAGGAGTGGATTTCACAATTGTAGTGACTTGCAATCTTCTTTGTCTTTTCCACTCCACGGTGTAATGTTAATCTAATGTTTCAATTGTGGTGAGTGGCAGCACCGAGTTGAGTCACCTTCATGACACGTGGATGCAGCTGCAACTACCCAAGACTCCTGGAGTGTGGATTCGTCATGGATGCTGCCAGTACTGCAAGACAGCAAGAGGATGTTGTCTGTACTAGCTACAAGAAGTGAAGCTGCTTCCTGGATGCCCTCGAGTCACTTGACTGAATGTACAAGAGAGAAACTGCAATCGACCACAACGACGACATGTGGGTTAGAACTTGCTTGCCTTCTCTTTGTTCCTATTTTTCTGTGTGTAGATTAATGTGGAGTTCTCTACTTATTAATCATGGTTTGTTCCACCTGCAAATGCCAAAATAAAATAGTTTCTTAGGTGAAAAGAAAATTTGTATCGGTGTTTCCTCTTGCAGCCGTTGTGTTGATTTTTTTTATAATAGAAAGTTAAAACAAAATATTGTCCTGTAGCCACAACCGATGTTGCGTATAGTTGTATATTGAATTTATTTGAGCAGTTCTCATACAATCCAAAATCCTATTTTCTGGATAACTAGGTTGATGAAGGACACACAGTTCTATTCCTGTTTGTAGCTTTGTGTAACTGTGTTGTGCTTAATTAGTGACCAATTGGGGATTTAGGAATTAGAGTTCTGGAAACAACCCATGCAACTGCGCCTTCAAACCGGAATCAGAAAGTACTTTTGTATTTCTGTATTTGGGGATGCACGAGATTGTACAAAACCCAATGGTATCAATATATTTCAGATAAATATATATATATATATATATATATATATATATATATCATTAAATTTATGAGTACCTACATGTTCACTCTTCATCCAAAGTTTCTGCTTCTGCAGTAGTATGATTATACTGTTTAGTTCACATCCTTCAAGCTCCGCAGATTCTAATGCAATTTTAAACTCTTCATGTGATTTATTTTGCGCATTTACTACCCTCTGGATAAATTATTTGCTCTACCTAAAGCAGGCTCATGTGTTAGTATCCATGGCCAATCTGGCTAATTTATGATGAGTAGATTGTTTGACCTAATTTATTGTTTGCTTACTATCCTTACTCTACATATAATGTATAACCCGTTGCAACGCACATGCCTTTTTGCTATAATAATAATAATAATAATAATAATAATAATAATAATAATAATAATAATAATAATAATAATAATAATACTAATAATAATAGTAATAATTTTTTTAATAATAAAGCACGGAACGAGTTTGTCGGGTTCACCGTCACAATACGCTTCTTCCTGTAATTTTACGCTTTCAGTTTTTTTCACCTATATTATTTTCTACATCCGAGGTGGTACTATTCCTACTGTTTTGTGCAATTAACCCGGACTCGAGAGGTAAGTCTTTCGTAATACAGTATTGCTTCGTCCGTCCGTCGAAACGGTGCGTAGCGCACCTAGGAATCGAACCATGGTAAGGAAAGAGCTGGCACATAGATAAAGTAAGTTACCCTCTCACACACGTCTCCCAGTTTTTGTACATCCTCACGTACATTGAATATAAATCGCAATGTTCTGTTCAGGTTAGGCACGAAACAATTTAGAATCTAGATCTACCTTTACAAATATACGAGAACCGACACAACCCTAACCAAACGTATTCGCCTCAATGCCGTCGTCGCCTTCAATGCCGAGATCCACTGCCCCTCACGCGGGTACCGAGGTGTCGATCTAGACGCCGTCGCCGCCTTCAACAATGAGATTTGCAGCTCTTTGCACCCCCTCCATCGCCTCCCTTTACTTTCTGGACCTATCAAACCTATCAAACCTGCACACGATGAACCCACACCCGACTTTCGCCGCAACAAGGCAGGTGTTCCAGCCACCCAGGTTTGACGTTGTTGGCAACTGCTAAAGAATCAAGTGCTACCCAAACAACAAGGAGACTGACGGATCCGTCCCTCTTCGCCGTCTGCGTCGGCGACGGCAACGCCGCAACACGGTTCGACCTCAGCGTCCTCATCCGCACCGGGAAGCCATCTGGAACTCAAGCCTTGAAACTCTCGGTCGACGACGGCTTAACCTGGGGTTGGGAGTGTTGTTGTCGAACGCTCGTGCAAGAGAGCGCGTGGAGCTTAGGAAAGAGATACACGCGCGGCAAAGGACGTTTTGTGCTGCCTAAATCACAGCGAGTTTACCTCGCGGCCTTCTTCCCGAACTACCTCTCGGCCGGCCAGCTCGCTGCGATCCGTAAGAGCAACGCCGTCCCACGACTTCATCACACATCGCAAGTGCCAACTGGAAGAAAAACAACGAGAGAGGGAGTACGTGCATGCGCCACTCATCCACAAGCTACGTGCATGTGCAGGTCACATCAACAGCCATGCATACATTATTTAAACAGAGAACAAAACTATGCGGCTGTGAACTTAGCTTAGCTTTCCCAACAGGGAGTGGGACGCGTCGCGCGGCGGCGCGGTCGCGTGTGAGGCGGCCAGCTACAGGGGCGTGCAGGCGGCGCTCGGGCACTGGCGACGCCATGGTCTTATGGCGAGGCGGGCGAGCACATACATGAAGGCTGGGGGTGGGGGCACGCTGCCTGGGCAAGAGGGGAGGCGCGAAGGAGGCGGTCGTCACCGGTGGCGGGGCCGGATGCGTCTGATGCGCGCGCTTGCCTGCAGTCAACGCAGACAGACATAGCGGCCATCCATGGCAGCGAGCGGCTCCGGGGGTGGCGACGGGTGGTTCAAGCGGCCGCTTCTGCAGCTACATGGGAGACGTCCAGCAGTGATTTTGTAGGATGTCGACCCTAAACTATGGAAAACAAGCATCCGATGGAGAAGAGTTGTTCTGAAAAATGGGTTCATAACTTCATATGCTAAACTGAAACCATGCATATTTGAATAGCAGGATTAGAGGGTTTTTTTATTCAGAATCTAGAGTTTGTCCGGCATTGCATCATCAAGTAAAAGATTGTAGTTTGTATTTCTCATGTCTGCTGCACTTGCAGGGTTAGAGTTGGTAGCCATCCCCTACAGGGCGCTCTAGGGCGTGTTGGCGTGCTTGAGCAGACGAAACACTGATGTTAGCTGCAAGGTGGAGAAGGAATACGCCATGGATGGATTTTGGTAGCTCTGATGGAAACAGGTTCAACTTAGTAAGTCATATGTTGATATTCATATGACTGTGATCTCAGAAATAAAAATTCATAGGAAAGGAACAGAAACCTTCACTGAACATAGAGCTGTATTGTACCTGTACCGAGAAAAGTTTGTAGAGTATGAAAATATGTTTCGAGACGAAACAAATTATGATTATTAGTCATAGCAGTTGTAGGAACCGATGAATATTGTATTGCCGGTTTGGCAGGCGTGCTGGTGCTCACATGCTTATCCATTGTGATATTATCTAACATGATTATTTGGTGTTCATTCCACATGTACCGAGTTTGGAATTATCTAACATGCGGAAGGTATGTTTCAACCGCTGAGGTGTATCCCTAGCAGGATCTTCCTAGGTAGTCAAATGTACAATGTATAAAAAATTGAAGGGCGAAATTAAAAGAAAGTGGCATAAACCAGAAACCTCGGTAAGATCGGAAGGTGAAGATTTTGATGGAGAAACAAAATAGAGGGGTCGAAATTAAAGGACTATGGCATATTAAACCACAAACCTCGATAAGATTGGAAGGAGAAGATGGAAGATGGAAGTGGCAACACGAATGAGTCGCTTGACGCATAAGAGAATTTTGTTCTCCCGTTGCAACGCACGGGCATATGTGCTAGTATATATATATAGGGTGGGTCTATTCTCATAACACCCCTTAAGACCTTATTCTCATAACAAAAACTTTATTCTCATAACACCCCCACTTAAATAGGTTTCTAGGACGGAGCGCCCCGAGGACAGCAACCACTGCCCCGCCTCCTACCCTCGCGCTACCGCCCCGCCTCCTTCCCCCAGCACCGTCGCGCCGGCTCCTACCCTGATGTAGTGCGGTTTTCTTGTGCAGTTCGGAAGCGCAAAAAAACGCTCGCTGCCATTATTCGTCGGTCGCACCGTTTTCAAAACTGCTCTTAAACCGTGCGGAATCTCGAAAAGTGTTCAACATGGCGAAGTTGCGTCTACTCCATAGCTTTTCAACGGTATATTACACGCATAATTCCGATAAACGGTAAAAAAACTAGAGCAAAAAAGGTACCGAAAAAACAACACGTACAGTTTTTTCAAACATGCAGTTCATCGTTTTCAAAACTGCTCTTAAACCGTGCGGAATCTCGAAAAGTGTTCAACATGGCGAATTTGCGTCTACTCCATAGCTTATCAATGGTATATTACACGCATAGTTCCGATAAACGGTTAAAAAACTAGAGCAAAAAATTTACCGAAAAACAACAC
>LR738715.1:518897931-518947527 GCA_902687465.1 Secale cereale | reverse complement strand
CACCCTATATATAGACACACACACACACACACACACACACACACACACACACACACTTATAAATACATGGTTGCATAACCAAATTAAACATCGACTTACATAGGTGGCTACTACAACCATGGTATTTGCATACATCAAAGTAAACTATTACATGCATAATTACATAGGTGGCTACTACACACGAGACATTTCCACACACCAAAGTAAACTATATATTACATCCATGATTAACTAGCATAAATGATCATCTGATCATCATCTACTTCTTGTGACGCTTGCTCTTCTTGTGGCTCGATCCGGGCTCGTTGATTTGGGTAACGAGGCACTTCCTCATGTCAACGATCCACCTGTGCATCTCATAGCATGTGTACACGCTCTTGGCCACGAACCTGAGGTAAGGTTCACCCAGTTACCGCATCCAGGCCCTGTGCCAGGATACGAGACTTGTTCTCTGGGCATCCTGCTTCATCTTTTCGTAGTAGGGGTCAATGATGGCCGAGGCGAGTTCAACCAGGGAGTCCTTCGTGCTGCCCCAGACCTTGTAGTGCTCACATATTTTGACAAGGTTCTTGCAGGCCAAGTCCGTAACCCTGAGCGCTTTTACATCGTCGGTGGTTCCACCGTAGCGAACTTGTAGTCGGTGCTGTTGACAAACCTGGCAAAACGAACGCAAGGCTCTGTGGCCATGTAGTAGTGGTAGATGAGGACATGATGGCGCACGCACAACTGGGCGACGACAACCTTCTGATCTTTGCCGAGAAGACCTGCGGTGTAATGGAGGTCAATGCCGACCACCTTGTACTTGTCTCCATCAAGAAACTGCTCAACGGTGTTGATGTAGTTGTCCACCATGGCCAGGTCGATGGTGTACACCACCGAGAGATCCGTCTCCCTCGCATGGGTCTCCACTTTATGCTCGCCAAACTCAATTGAAGCGCCGCTAGACATCCCCTCTCCATGTGTCGTCGTGGGTGTGCATGTTGAGTTGTGGGGCACGATTGATAGGTTGAAGAGACTAAGGTTATAATGGTCGTGGGAATTAAAGGGGAAGCTGGACGGCCTAGAATATCGACACGCCCTGATGGCAGTTCTAATTCGTAGCGCGTAACTCCATTGTGTCGCATGTAATACATCGCGTGGCAATGCGCGCGGCGCAACCGCATGCATATGGGGCCCCCAACGTGATCATGCGTAGGCCCAACCGCTAGCAGAGCGCGCGCGGAGGGACGCAAGCAGAGTGCTCCGCGGTCGCCTTAACGACGAGCAACCATATATATGCATATAGCAGTTGAACACGCAAGGAAAGTTTTCCACAAGCCGAGCGCGCCGACAGACGCGAGCAGAGTGCATCGAGGCGCCTAACGGCGAGAATAGCGCGCTGTGGCGCCTTACAGCGAGTAGAGGCCGGCATAGTGATATGTGGCAAATAAGACGAACTATGCGAGCGATGTCGGAGACATCAAGCACGAATCAGATTAGAGTTGCATGTGCGATACATGGCATACAGTTGATCCATCCTAGCTATTTGTTATAGAATAAGCCGTGTTTGTTGTGGGCAAACGCTTGCTGGTATATAATCTCAAATTTAACCAACAAAATGTTAATGCATGTTACAAAAATTATATAACTGGAAACTATGTTCAAATACGAATCCAACGATATAATCTTTGGCTACAAGCATTCATATTTTATTAATTAAATCCTACTTATAAATTAGGACGGGGTATAGTAGGTAATTAAATCGCAATTTTTTATATGAAAAGTATGCGTACGTGTCCTTTCGTCCTCCCCTCGCACGTCTTGTCACCCCGCTGTCGCAGACGGTTCAAGCGCAAGCTTGAGCAGCGCACGGGGGCATTCTTTTGGCCAAATGGTGGTGAGCCCATACCCGCGCAACCACACAGGTTCCCGCGCAAGCTTCCCGCCCGAGTCGGTGAAATCCCGCAAAATCCCAATGCTTACCAGCCTACTATATAAACCCTCATGGCCGGCGAGTTCTGCGTCGCATTTTCCCCTCTCTCCTTGTAGCTTATCTTGTCTGCTTCTTCCACAATCGGGAATGGCACCAGTCCGTCGTTGCCGCTCAGCCTTTCCACCGTCATCAGAGCACATCTCCAGCTGGGAGGCTACACCGCGGCAACAACGCAATACCCAGCGTAGTGTAGTGCGCGTGGCGTCCCTGTTGGGTGTGCGCGGAATACCCACCACACGCTCCGTCGCCGGTACCCATCGGCAGCTGTTGCCGGCCGCAGTTGCCGCCATGGCACCGTCGAAAGCCAGGGCCATCGCCCGCTCCGCCACCTCGGTCCAAAAGCGGGAGGTGGCCGTCGTGGCCGCCACCCCACTGCTGGCCACCATGGCCATCACCTACTCCACCACTGCGGCCCGAAGGCGGGAGGCAGTGCTTGTGGCTGTCACCCCATCATCGGCCGCCGTGGCCGCCAGCCCACCGTCGACCATCGGGATCATCACCCGCTCCGCCACCGCCGCCCAAAGTAGGGAGGCAGAGGTGGAGGCCCGCACGTGCGGCAGCGACCTTGCGCGCTACATCGACTTCCTGCGGGAGGAGGAGGAGCGCCTCTTCGAGCACGCAAAGAGCCTTACCGCCACCGTGGCCGCGGCACACACCGACGCAGAGGCGAGGAATCAGGATATCTATGAGCAGCCCGGCCGCCTCGAGACGGGTCGTCTGGAGCGGCAGAGGGCATTCGAGGTGAGCATCACTGAAGGTGCAGCAGCAGCAGCCACCGTATTGTAGTTGTCTAGCTCGTCTGTAGGCTCCTCCTCCTCTTCCTCTTACTGAGCGCGCTCGGCAGAGTAGAGGCTGCCGGAAGTAGTACAAAGCTCCTCTTTAGTTGTAGTAGTATTTAGGGGCTATTTTGTTCAGTTCATCTGACTATAGATATGGTGGAACTGTACAACGTACTTAAAATTAGCTAGTATATATATTTGAACTAGCTATTTCAGTACGTGGTTATCAACAATTGGGGAAAAATTTGGTCGGTTCAGCTGTCGAGTTGAACCGTTTGTATAAATTAAGAATGACTGCTTAATCCATGAATGAAAACTATGCTTAATTACTGAATTTTAGTTGCAAAAATTAGATAGCGCTAGTGATTTTTAGCTGCATGTTTTGACAAATCACGGTGTTACAAGGATTGACAAATGGCAATGTTATTAGATCAACAAATGTCCATCTTTCTAGTTTGACAAATTGCAATATGCCCAATATGACAGACGCAAGTCTTACCAAATTGTTTGTACGTGGCTGCACACGGATCATCCAAAAAAACCATTTGCGTTGAAGGGAGGTACAAATCCTGCTTGCCAAATTTTCTCTTGGCTTAGCGCTAAAGTCTCGCTTTGCATACATTATTCAATCTGAACCGTTTGCGTTGAAGAGATGCACAAATCCTACACAGCGAATTTTCACTTGGCTTACTGCGAAAGACCATAGCTCTCACTTTGCATACAGGTGTTCTATCTAAAACATTTGCGATGAAGAGTTGAACAAATCTTGCTCGACACATTTTCCCTTGGCTTACTGGGGAAGTTGTCAGTTTACATACGGGTGTTCTATCTAAAACGTTTGTGATGTTAAAGTGGCAGCTATTTGTTTCAAAATGCCTTTGTCGACTGTTATTCGAGTGCGTCTTCTCTCAAAATGGACACGAAAATTACCACAGCATGTCGGAAGCCATTCCATGATAGCATGCCAAGTTTCATGAACTTCAGACGAGTTTTGGATTTACAAGAATTAAAAAAACTATCTCAACGTTTTGCTGGCAATCAACAGTGCCCTGGTGTTTGAAATTTATTCTCATTTCTTGCATGGGACCTAAGCATGCACCCAAGGACACATATTTGATTTTTCAACCAATTTATATGCACTAGAGCATGCGCATGTAGTTCAAATTTTAATTATGCACATAAAATGCCTAGAAAACCCAGTTAATGTATAAAAATGTCCAAATGAACCCCGAAATTTTCCAAAATTTAACACAACACTCTTGTTGTTCTATGTTGACACTAGAATTTTTTTGAAAGCAATAATAGGTAACGAGCATCGTTTCGTCCCTAAAGGTGGCACATTCCCTACCGAAACCATCAGGCTTGTTGTGAGAAGCTCTGGTTCGTGAGAAGCTTATACCCAAAGCTGCCCCAAATGGGACAAAATTTTTACCACGTCATGTTGATGCCGATCCATGATAGCATGCCATGTTTCATGAATTTCATATAAGTTTTGGACTTACTAGAATTTAAAAACCAGGTATCTCAATGTTTGCGGCCGAGTGACGGTGGGAGGGTGTTTGACATTCATTCTCATCTCTTGCATGGGACCTAAGAATGTAACCAAGGACGCATATTTGAATTTTCAACAAATTTATATGCATTAGAGCATGTGCATGTAGTTCAAATTTGAATTATGCACATAAATGCATTTAAAACTCAATTAATGCATAAAAATTTCCTAATGAACCCCGAAAAATTCCAAAATTTAACACAACACTCCTATTCTAGAGAAAAAAATTGAAATTGAGAAGAGGCAACGGATATCACTTCGTCTAGAAAGGTTAAACGTTCCCTACCGAAACCATCAGGCTTGTTGTGAGACGCTCTGGTTTGTGAGAATCTTATACCCAAACCTGCCCCGAATGGGACAAAATTTTTACCATGACATGTTGATGCCGCTGCATGATAACAGGCTGTTGGGGAACGTAGTATTTCAAAAAAAAAAAATCCTACGATCACGCAAGATCTATCTAGGAGAAGAATAGCAACGAGCGGGGAGAGTGTGTCCATGTACCCTCATCGACCGAAAGCGAAAGCGTTTAGTAACACGGTTTATGTAGTCGAGCGTCTTCGCGATCCAACCGATCCATGTACCGAACGTACGACACCTCTCCGTTCATCACATGTTCAACTCGATGAAGTCTCTTGAGCTCTTGATCCAGTTGAGGCCGAGGGAGAGTTTCGTCAGCACGACAGCGTGGTGACAATGATGATGAAGTTACCGGCGCAGGGCTTCGCATAAGCACTATGACGGTATGACCGAGGTGTGTAACTATGGAGGGGGGCACCGCACACGTCTAGGAATAATTGATGTGTCTTCTAGGGGTGCCCTCACCACGTATATAAATGAATAAGAGGGAGGAGGCGGCCGGCCTAGGGGGCGCGCCAAGCATAGGGAGTGCTGCCAGGACTCCCAAGCCCTAGTAGGATTCCTTTTCCTATTCGGAGTAGGAGAGAAGGAAAGAGAGGGAGAGGGAGAAGGAAAGGGGGGCCGCGCCCCCACCCCTTGTCCAATTCGATTTGGGCAGGGGGAGGTGCGTGCCACCTCTTGGCCCTTCTCCTCTCTCTCCACTAAAGCCCAATAAGGCCCATTACTTCTCCCGGTGTATTCCCGTAACTCCCCCGTACTCCAAAAAATACCCGAATCACTCGGAACCTTTCTGATGTACGAACATGGCCTTCCAATATATGAATCTTTACCTCTCGACCATTTCGAGACTCGTCGTCTTGTCCGTGATCTCATCCGGGACTCCGAACAAACTTCAGTCATCAAATTATATAATTCATAATAAAAATCGTCGTTGAACGTTAAGCGTGTCTACCATACGGGTTCAAGAACTATGTAGACATGACTGAGATACATCTCCGGTCAATAACCAATAGCGGAACCTGGATGCTCATATTGGCTCCTACATATTCTACGAACATCTTTATCGGTCAAACCACATAACAACATACGTTGTTCCCTTTGTCATCAGTATGTTACTTGCCCGAGATTCGATCGTCGGTATCATCATACCTAGTTCAATCTCGTTTCTGGCCAGTCTCTTTACTCGTGCCATAGTGCATCATCCCGCAACTAACTCATTAGTCACATTGCTTGCAAGGCTTATAGCGATGTGCATTACCGAGAGGGCCCAGAGATACCTCTCTGATACACGGAGGGACAAATCCTAATCTTGATCTATGCCAACCGAACAAACACCTTAGGAGACACCTGTAGAGCATATTTATAATCACCTAGTTACATTGTGAAGTTTGATAGCACACAAGGTGTTCCTCCGGTATTCGGGAGTTGCATAATCTCATAGTCAGAGGAACATGTAGAAGTCATGAAGAAAGCAATAGCAATAAATGTAAACGATCATTATTCCAAGCTAATGGATGGGTCTTGTCCATGACATCATTCTCCTAATGATGTGATCTCTTTCATCAAATGACAACACTTGTCTATGGTTAGGAAACTTAACCATCTTTGATTAACGAGCTAGTCTAGTAGAGGCATACTAGGGACACTCTGTTTTGTCTATGTATTCACACATGTACCAAGTCTCCGGTTAATACAATTCTAGCATGAATAAAAGACATTTATCATGGTATATAAGGAAATATAAATAACAACTTTATTATTGCCTCTAGGGCATATTTCCTTCAGTCTCCCACTTGCACTAAAGTCTATAATCTAGTTCACATCGCCATGTGATTTAATACCGATAGTTCACATTGTTATGTGTATAAAACCCATAGTTCACATTGCCATGTGACCAACATCCAAAGGGTTTACTAGAGTCAATAATCTAGTTCACATCACCATGTGATTAACACCCAAAGAGTACTAAGGTGTGATCATGTTTTGCTTCGTGAGGTTGGTTTAGTCAGCGGGTCTGTTACATTCAGATTCATATTTATTTCGCAAATTTCTATGTCTACAATGCTCTGCTTGGAGATACTCTAGACAATTGCTCCCACTTTCAATACACATCCAAATTGATATTTAGAGTCATCTGGATTAGTGTTAAAGCTTGCATCGGCGTACCTCTTTACGATGAACTCTTTATCACCTCCATAATTGAGAAACATTTCCTTAGTTCTCCGGTTACTAAGGATATTTGACCACTATCCGGTCATCTACTCCTGGATCACTATTGCACCTCCTTGCCAAACTCATGGCAAGGTACACAAGAAGTTTGGTACACGGCATGGCATACTTTATAGAACCTATGGCTGTGGCATAGGGAATGACTTTCATTCTCTCTATTTTTCTGCCGTGGTCGGGCTTTGAGTCTTACTCAACTTCACACCTTACAAATCAGCAAGAACTCCTTCTTTGACTGATCCATTTTGAACTACTTCAAAATATTATCATGGTATGTACTTAATCGAAAGTCTTATCAAGCATCTTGATCTATCTCTATCAATGTTGGGGATATTGCTTATCGGGAACTTATCGGTCGACCCATGATAAGGGGTAAATCGGCCAGTTTATCGGCATATCCGCCGACTTATCACCATATCAGCTGAATTATCGGCCGATTCATCTTATCGGCCAGACAGTGGTAAGCGATAAATCGGCCGATTTATCGGCATATCGGAAGATATCTTGAACAGTGATCTCTATAGATTGTGCCCAATATGTAAGCAACTTCACCGAGGTCTTTTATTGAAAAACTCCTTTTAAACAATCCTTTATGCTTTATAGAAAATTCTACATCATTTTCGATCATCAATATGTCATTCGCATTTACTTATCAGAAACGCTATACTGCTCCCACTCACTTTCTTGCAAATACATGCTTCATCGTAAGTCTGTATAAATCCATATGCTTTGATCACCTCATCAAAGCGTATATTCCAACTCCGAGATGCTTAAACCAATCCATAGATGGATCACTGGAGCGTGCACACTTTGTTAGCACCATTAGGATCGACAAAATCATCTAGTTGCATCATATACAACTCTTCTATGAGAAATCCATTAAGGAATGCAGTTTTGACATCCATTTGCCAGATTTCATAAAATGCGGAATTGCTAACATGATTTGGACAGACTTAAGCATCGCTACGGGTGAGAAGGTCTCATCATAGTCAACTCCTTGAACTTGTCGAAAACCTTTCGCAACAAGTCGAGCTTTGTAGATGGTCACATTACCATCAACGTCAGTCTTCTTCTTAGAGATCCATTTATTTTCTATGGCTTGTCGATCATCGGGCAAGTCAACCAAAGTCCACAATTTGTTCTCATACATGGATCCCATCTTAGATTTTAGGGCTTCAAGCCATTTTCAGAATCCGGGCTCATCATCGCTTCCTCATAGTTTGCAGGTTCGTCATGGTCTAGTAACATGACTTCCAGAACTGGGTTACCGTACCACTCTAGCACGGAACGTACTCTGGTTGCCTACGAGGTTCGGTAGTTTACTTGATCGAAAGTTTCATGATCATCATCATTAGCTTCCTCACTAATTGGTGTAGGCATCACAAGAACAATTTTCTGTGATGAGCTATTCTCCAATTATAGAGAAAGTACCATTACCTCATCAAGTTCTACCTTCCTCCCACTCACTTCTTTCGAGAGAAACTCCTTCTCTAAAAAGAATCCATTTTTAGCAACAAAACTTTTTGCCTTCGGATCTGTGATAGAAGGTGTACCCAACAGTTTCTTTTGGGTATCTCATGAAGACGCATTTCTCCGATTTGGGTTTGAGCTCATCAAGCTGAAGATTTTTCACATAAGCATCATAACCCCAAACTTTAAGAAAGACAACTTTGGTTTTCTTGCCAAACCACAGTTCATACGGTGTCATCTCAACAAATTTGGATGGTGCCCAATTTAACGTGAATGCCACTGTCTCTAATGCATAAACCTAAATTGATAGTGGTGAATCGGTAAGAGACATCATAGATCGCACTATATCTAATAAAGTACAGTTATGACGTTCGGACACAACATTACACTGTGGTGTTCCAGCTGGCGTGAGTTGCGAAACTATTCCACATTGATTTAAATGAAGACCAAACTCGTAACTCAAATATTCTCTTCCGCGATCATATCTTAGAAACTTTTTTTTCTTGTTACGATGATTCTCTACTTCACTCTAAAATTCTTTGAACTTTTCAAATGTTTCAGATTTATGTTTCATCAAGTAGATATACTCGTATCTGCTTAAATCATCTGTGAAGGTTGATAACCCACAAGTGTAGGGGATCACAACAGTTTTCGAGGGTAAAGTATTCAATCCAAATTTATTGATTCAACACAAGGGGAGCCAAAGAATACTCTTAAGTATTAGCAGCTGAGTTGTCAATTCAACCACACCTGGAAACTTAGTATGTGCAGCAAGATAGTTTAGTAGCAAAGTAATATGATAGTGGCAGTAGCAGAAATAAAAGTAACGATAGTGTTTTTGTAGTTTTCGTGATAGTAGCAATGGAAAAGTAAATAAGCAACAAGCAATATAGGAAAAGCTCGTAGGCATTGGATCGGTGATGGGAAATTATGTCGGATGAAATTCATCATGTAGAAGTTATAACCTAGGGTGACACAGAACTAGCTCCAGTTCATCAATGCAATGTAGGCATGTATTCCGAATATAGTCATACGTGCTTATGGAAAACAACTTGCATGACATATTTTGTCCTACCCTCCCGTGGCAGCGGGGCCCTATTGTAAACTAAGGGATATTAAGGCCTCCTTTTAATAGAGTACCGGACCAAAGCATTACCACATAGTGAATACATGAACTCCTCAAACTATGGTCATCACCGGGAGTGGTCCCGATTATTGTCACTTCGGGGTTGCCGGATCATAACACATAGTAGGTGACTATAGACTTGCAAGATAGGATCAAGAACACACATATATTCATGAAAACATAATAGGTTCAGATCTGAAATCATGGCACTCGGGCCCTAGTGACAAACATTAAGCATATCAAAGTCATAGCAACATCAATCTCAGAACATAGTGGATACTAGGGATCAAACCCTAACAAAACTAACTCGATTACATGATAGATCCCATCCAACCCATCACCGCCCAGCAAGCCTACGATGGAATTACTCACGCACGGCGGTGAACATCATGGAACTGGTGATGGAGGAAGGTTGATGATGGCGATGGCAATGATCTCCACTCTCCGAAGCCCCGAACGGACTCCAGATCAGCCCTCCCGAGAGAGATTAGGGCTTGGCGGCGGCTCCGTCTCGTGAAATACGATAATTTCCTCTCCTTGATTTTTTTTTCTCCCGAAAGTGAAGATATGGGATCTGGGGTACGTCGGTAAGTCACCAGGGGGCCCACGAGGCAGGGGGGCGTGCCCTGGGCAGGGAGCGCGCCCGCACCCTCGTGGACAGGCCCTGGGCCCCCTGGTGTGGATCTTCTTGCAGATATTTTTTATATTTTCCAAAATAATTCTCCGTTGATTTTCAGGCGATTTCGAGAACTTTTTATTCTGCACAAAAACAACACCATGGCAGTTCTACTGAAAACAGCGTCTGTCCGGGTTAGTTCCATTCAAATCATGCAAGTTAGATTCCAAAACAAGGGCAAAAGGGTTTGGAAAAGTAGATACTTTGGAGACGTATCAACTCCCCCAAGCTTGAACCTTTGCTTGTCCTCAAGCAATTCAGTTGATAAACTGAAAGTGATAAAGAAAAACTTTGACAAACTCTGTTTGCTCTTGTTGTTGTAAATATGTAAGCTAGCATTCATGTTTTCAACAAGATCATGAACTAACCACATTCACAATAACTTTCAGGTCTCAAGACTACTCACATCAATGGCATAATCAACTAGCGAGCAATAATAATAAACCTCGGTTGACAACACTTTCTCAAAACAATCATGATATGATATAACAAGATGGTATGTCGCTAGCCCTTTTTGAGACCGCAAAACATAAATGCAGAGCACCTTTAAAGATCAAGGACTGACTAGACATTGTAATTCATGGTAAAAGAGATCCAGTCATGATCATACTCAATGGAAATTAATAGTAATACATGCAACGATAGAGGTGCTCTCCTACTAGTGCTCTTTAATAAGAGGATAATGACTCTGCATAAAAGTAAATAGATAGGCCCTTAGCAGAGGGAAGCAGGGATTTGTAGAGGTGCCAGTGCTCGATTTTTAAATAGGGATGAATAACATTTTGAGCGGTATACTTTCATTGTCAACATAACAACCAAGAATCTCGATATCTCCCATGCTACGCACATTATAGGCGGTTCCCAAACAGAATGGTAAAGTTTATACTCCCCCAACCACCAACAAGCACACTCCATGGCTAGCCCGAAACAACGGGTACCGTCCAAACCAGCAACAGCCCTGGGAGAGTTTTGTTTAAATTTTATGATTTTGAGCATGGGACTGGGCATCCCGATTACCAGCCATTTTCTCATGAATGATGAGCGAAGTCCACTCATCGTGAGAATAACCCACCTAGCATCGAAGATATAGACAACCCTAGTTGATACATGAGTTGTTCGAGCATACAAAACATAATTTTATTTCAAGGTTTAGAGTTTGGCACGTACAAATTTACTTGGAATGGCAGGTAAATACCGCATATAGGAAGGTATGGTGGACTCATCTGGAACAACTTTGGGGTTTATGGAAGTGGATGCACAAGCAATATTTCCACTTTGTACAGGTGAAGGCTAAAAGGAGACTAGGAAGCGACCAGCTAGAGAGCAACAACGGTCATGAACATGCATTAAAATTAATCAACAATGAATGCAAGCACGAGTAGGATATAAATCACCATGAACATAAATATCATGAAGGCTATGTTGATTTGTTTCAACTACATGCATGAACATGTGCCAAGTCAGATCATTTAAATCGTTCAAAGGAGGGTACCACCCCATCATACCATATCACAACCATTTTAATATCATGTTGGCACACAAGATAGACCATTATAAACTCTCAGCTAATTAAGCATGGTATAAGTAGCTATGATCTCTAATTGTCATTGCAAGCATGTTTCATTCATAACAAGCTGAATCAGGAATGATGCGCCATCATATTTACAAAAACAAGAGAGGTCGAGTTCATACTAGCTTTTCTCATCCCAATTAGTTCATCATATATCATCCTTATTGCCTTTCACTCGCATGACCGAACGGTGTGTATAATAATAATAGTGCACGTGCATTGGACTAAGCTGGAATCTGCATACATTTTATACAAGAGAGAAGACAAGGTAATATAGCTCAAGGTTAGATCTACAACAAAGCATATGAGAGCCACTAAGCAATTTCAATCATGGTCCTCTACTCTTAACCCCCAAAGATAAGAAAATAAAATATTTACACGGGAAAGCTCCCAACAAGCAAAAGAAGAACATGAAATCTTTTTGTGTTTTCATTTTTTAATTACTACTACAACAAGCAAAGAAAGTAAAGTAGCTAGAAGTTGCAACTAATATTTTTTTTTGTTTTTCAGGGTTTTTCTAGCACACTACAAAAAGACTAAGAAAAATAAATTGAAACTATGCATGGATGGTACAGTGAAAGAGTGTGAGCACCGCCAACTAGAATAAGTGGGAACATGAATGTAAAGTCGGTGAGAAACACGTACTCCCCCAAGCTTAGGCTTTTGGCCTAAGTTGGTCTATGGCCATGGATCAAAGCCACTCCCTCGAGTGTACTGAGATGCATCCTCTGGGTGCCACTGGTTGGCAAGCTCATCCAGCTCCCACCCATAAACAGATTGACGAGAAGGATCAAGTGGTGGTTCTGGCTCACACTCTAAAGCTTGTGCCTGGCCTTGGTACTTGTAGAAGGCATCTGATGTAATGAGATACTTGCATGTGGACAGATCAAACAAAGATGGTGCAGGCAAGGTAACAATTTCACAGTATATTTCATCAAATCTTAATTTATAATTAAGCTGCATATTATTGTCTTTAACAATAAATGATGAGCTACCATGCTCTTGTAGTCTAGATAAACAGGGGCAAGCAATTTTTCTTCCTTCTCATGATGCCTAATAGGTATATTAAAATATTCAGCAAGGCGAGAAGCAAAGATGCCTCCAAAGACGGACCCCTTTGAGCGGTTCAGACTCAATCGTTTGGCAATAACGACACCCAAGCTAAAAGTTGTGTCTTGAAACAAAGCATGGCGTAAAATGATAATATCAGGGGCACTGAGATTCCCATTGTTCCCGCGACCAATTAAACATCTACTAGCAAATAAAGCAAAGTAGCGTAGAACAGGGAAGTTTATACTAGTGATTCTTGCCCCTGAAACTTGTCTCGTTTCTCCTACGGCTATCATGTCAATGAACCCTTCTACGTCTTCACGACGTGGTTCATCAAGTCTACCTCCAAAGGGTACTTTGCATATTTCACAAAAGTCTAAGAGTGATATCTCCTTAATCACATCATATAACCGAAACTCCACCGTAGGTGGTGTTTTCCTAGAATGAAAATGAAAGCTTTGTGTGAAAATATTGGTGAGTAATAAATACCGTTCTTTCTGGTCGTTGAGGAAGTCAGTGAGGCCTGCATTATTTTCCAACCAATAAAAGTCTTCGTAAATACCGGCGGACATTATGAAATCATTACATGGCCATTCGCACGGTCGAAATTCTGCCATGCGAGGAAGATTATACTTGGGCTTCTTATTTTCTTCTTTCTTCTTCTCCTCTGAGCTCTTGCTGGAGGAGCCCCTCAACAATCTCTTTAACATTTTCATTTTCTGAAAATTTCTGAATTTTTTAGTAACTTCAAAATAAAAGTTAACCAAACTCAACAAGATTGATAGCAACAACTCCTACTAGTTGCTAGAGGCTATATCATGCATTAGAACTACTTGGGACCAAGAAAATTTGACATGCAAGCTCAAGAACAAGGTCACCACAGCAGCATAGATTTACAACAAATAAAGCACTAGAACAAAAACTAATTGGACCAATGGAGGAGTCACATACCACGGAACAATCTCCCCAAACAGTTTGGTGAATGGTGCTTTGAGCAAAGAGATCGAACATGGCAGCAAGATGAGCTAGAACTCGGGTTTGAGCTGGTTGGAGATTTTTTTGGGAGGAAGAAGAAGAGCATGGGTGCTGGAATAAGTGGAGGGGGGCCACGTGGGGCCCACGAGGTAGGGGGGCGCGCCCTGGACCCTCATGGCCACGTGCTGGCTCCCCTCGCTGTGTGTTCAGTGCCATATTTTCTTAAATATTCTAGAAAAAAAACCATATTTCATTTTCATGGCATTTGGAGAACTTTTATTTTCGAGATATTTTTTATTGCCTGGATAAGTCTGGAAACAGACAGAAAATACTATTTTTGCTATATTTATCCTAATTAACAGAAAGTAAAAAGAGGGTACAAAAGGTTGTGCTATCTAGATTCACCTATCCCATGCTCATCAAAAGGAATCCATTAATAAGGTTGATCAGGTCTTGTTAGTAAACTCTTTCCGAGTAACATGAAACCGGAGAATTTTCGAATGACACTAAGTTACCTCAATGGGGATATGTATGTCCCCAACAATAAGTATGTCATATGTTTTGTTGATAGTAGGAAGAGGAAACTCAAAACCTCCAATAGTAATAGTTGAAATTTTCCAATGTAATTGATACTGTGGACCTGAGGTTGTTTCCTCGGAAAGTGTACCGTATACTCATTACCATTGACATGAAAAGTGACATTGCCTTTGTTGCAATCAATAACAGCCCCTGCAGTATTCAAAAAGGGTCTTCCAAGAATAATAGACATACTATCGTCCTCGGGAATATCAAGTATAACAAAGTCCGTTAGAATAGTAACATTTGCAACTACAACGGGCACATCCTCACAAATATCGACAGGTATAGCAGTTGATTTATCAGCCATTTGCAAAGATATTTCAGTAGGTGTCAACTTACTCAAGTCAAGCCTACGATATAAAGAGAGAGGCATAACACTAACACCAGCTCCAAGATCACTCAAAGCAGTTTTAACATAGTTTCTCTTAATGGAGAATGGTATATTAGGTACTCCTGGATTTCCTAATTTCTTAGGCATTCCACCCTCAAAAGTGTAATTGGCAAGCATGGTGGAAATTTCTACTTCAGGTATCTTTCTTTTGTTGGTAATAATACCTTTCATATACTTAGCATAAGGATTTGTTTTAAGGATTTGTTTTAAGTACATCAATTATATATTTCCCGTAAGGCAGCTTGTTTCTTATGAGCGGGAAACTATTTAGCAGAGAAGTAATACATCATATCCTAGGGACTATGCACACAACCGGTATCAAGAGAATTAAACCAAGTCTTAGCATCACCCTTTAACGAGAAAGGAAATAGTTTAAGGACATAGGAATAACGAATCTTTTCATCGTTGGTAAATATGGTGGCTATATCATTCAACTTAGTAAGATGTGCCACAACAGTTTTAGGCTCATAGCCATGGAAAGGATTAGATTCAACCAAAGTAATCAACTCGGGATCAACAGAGAATTCATAATCCTTATCAGTAACACATATAGGTGAAGTAGCAAAAGAAGGGTCATGTTTCATTCTAGAATTCAAGGACTTTTCTTTCAGCTTAGCTAATAATTTCTTAAGATCATATCTATCATTGCAAGCAAGAAAGTCTCTAGAAGTTTCTTCATCCATAACATAACCCTCAGGCATAACAGGCAATTCATATCTATTGGGAGTAGTTTCATCATCACTTTCATAAATATCATCAGTTTCAACATTTGCACTCTCCCTAACCTTAGCAATTTGTTCATCTAGAAATTCACCTAGTGGCACAGTATCAGGCATAGAGATAGTTTCATCATACATAGCAGAAGTAGCATCATCAAGAACATACGACATATCAGATTCAATAGTAGGAGTAGGTATCGCAAGTTTACTCATAACAGAAGGAGAATCAAGTGCAGAGGTAGATGGCAGTTCCTTACCTCCCCTCGTAGTTGAGGGTAAGATCTTGGTTTTTGAGTCCTTCAAATTCTTCATAGTGATCAACAGATATAAATCCCAAGTGGCTTAAAGAATAGAGCTATGCTCCCCGGCAACGGCGCCAGAAAATAGTCTTGATAACCCACAAGTGTAGGGGGTCGCAACAGTTTTCGAGGGTAAAGTATTCAACCCAAATTTATTGATTCGACACAAGGGGAGCCAAAGAATACTCTAAAGTATTAGCAGCTGAGTTGTCAATTCAACCACACCTGGAAACTTAGTATCTGCAGCAAGATAGTTTAGTAGCAAAGTAATATGATAGTGGCAGTAGCAGAAATAAAAGTAACGATAGTGTTTTTGTAGTTTTTGTGATAGTAGCAACGGAAAAGTAAATAAGCAACAAGCAATATAGGAAAAGCTCGTAGGCATTGGATTGGTGATGGGAAATTATGTTGGATGCAATTCATCATGTAGAAGTTATAACCTAAGGTGACACAGAACTAGCTCCAGTTCATCAATGCAATGTAGGCATGTATTCCGAATATTGTCATACGTGCTTATGGAAAAGAACTTGCATGCCATCTTTTGTCCTACCCTCCCGTGGCAGCGGGGTCCTATTGGAAACTAAGGAATATTAAGGCCTCATTTTAATAGAGTACTGGACCAAAGCATTAACACATAGTGAATACATGAACTCCTCAAACTATGGTCATCACCAGGAGTGGTCCCGATTATTGTCACTACGGGGTTGCCGGATCATAACACATAGTAGGTGACTATAGACTTGCAAGATAGGACCAAGAACACACATATATTCATGAAAACATAATAGGTTCAGATCTGAAATCATGGCACTCGGGCCCTAGTGACAAGCATTAAGCATATCAAAGTCATAGCAACATCAATCTCAGAACATAGTTGATACTAGGGATCAAACCCTAACAAAACTAACTCGATTACAAGATAGATCCCATCCAACCCATCACCGTCCAGCAAGCCTACGATGGAATTAGTCATGCACGGCGGTGAGCATCATGAGGCAGTAGGCATTGGAGGAAGGTTGATGATGACGATGGCAACGATCTCCACTCTCCGGAGCCCCGAACGGACTCCAGACCAGCCCTCCCGAGAGAGATTAGGGCTTGGCGGCGGCTCCGTCTCGTGAAACGCAATAATTCCCTCTCCTTGATTTTTTTCTCCCCGAAAGTGAAGAAATAGGATCTGAGGGTACGTCGGTAAGTCACCAGGGGGGCCACGAGGCAGGGGGGCGCGTCCTGGGCAGGGGGGCGTGCCCCCCACCCTCGTGGACAGGCCCTCGGCCCCCTGGTGTGGATCATCTTGCGGATATTTTTATATTTTCCATAATAATTCTCCGTTGATTTTCAAGCGATTCCGAGAACTTTTTATTCTGCCCAAAAACAACACCATGGCTGTTCTACCGAAAACAGCGTCAGTCCGGGTTAGTTCCATTCAAATCATACAAGTTAGAGTCCAAAACAAGGGTAAAAGGGTTTGGAAAAGTAGATACGTTGGAGACGTATCAAAGGTCAGAAAATAACGATACCCGTGCGAGCCTCAACACTCATCAGACCGCATACATCTATATGTATTATTTCCAATAAGTTATTGGCTCGCTCCATTGTTTCGGAGAACGGAGTTTTAGTCATCTTGCACACGAGGCATGCTTCGCAAGCACCAAATGATTCATAATCAAGTGATTCCAAAAGTCTATCAGCATGGAGTTTCTTCATGCGCTTTACACCAATATGACTTAAACGACAGTGCCACAAGTTTGTTGCACTATCATTATCAACTCTGCATCTTTTGGCTTCAATATTATTAATATGTGTATTTCTACGATCGAGATTTAATAAACCATTCATGTAAACAGAATACCAACTATTCTCTGACTTAAACGAATAATCGTATTGCAATCAACATGATCCAATCTTGTTAATGCTCAATGCAAACACCAAATAGCATTTATTTAGGTTTAACACCAATCCCGAAAGTACAAGGAGTGTGCGATGATAATCATATCAATGTTGGAACTACTTCCAACACACATCGTCACCTCACGCCCAACTAGTCTCGGTTTATTCTGCAACTCCTGTTTCAAGTTACTAATCTTAGCAACTGAACATGTATCAAA
This sequence comes from Secale cereale, assembly GCA_902687465.1. NCBI lineage: Eukaryota > Viridiplantae > Streptophyta > Magnoliopsida > Poales > Poaceae > Secale > Secale cereale. The sequence continues at coordinate 518,929,675 of LR738715.1, read as the reverse complement.
TACCGAGGGGTTCCTCGAAATTCTAAGCAACTCAAGGACCTACGGAGAGAGTTGGGGATTTTACCGTTTTCGTATTTGAGTTCGCTCGAATACCGGTACGAGGACAGTGTGGTTCTAATTATTTTTCTCTCCTAAAAATATTTCTAAATAAAATAAATGAGCGGAGATAAAATGACTTCTCCGAAATAACAGGAATATTGGAGGAAAAAATATTAAAATCACTTTTGGAATTTTTCTGGATTTATTTTCGGGTTTATTTGCATAGGAAAAATATGCGTTTTCCAAAATTGCATTTAGGTCCGGGAAAAATGTTCACTTTGTCCTAAATATTATTAGAGGACGGTGAAAATTTATTTCGAGAATTTTGGAGTCTGTTTGATATGTCTTTCGTTAGTTTTACTGCGCAGGGATTCTATTTAAAAAAAAGGAACCGACTAGGAGTCGTCTTCGCCCAGGACTCCCGGGCTTTATAAGCCGCCCAGGCCGGCCCGACTCGCCCAGCCAGCCCGCCCGCGCGAAACCCTAACCCTAGCCGCGCCCGCGCCCCGCCGCCGCCGCCGCTGCCGCGCCCGCCGCTGCCGCGCCGCGCCGCCACCCGCGCCCTGCCCCGGACGCCGGACGCCGTCGCCCGCCGCCCGCCGCCCCGTCGCAGGACGCCGCCGCCCCTCGTCGGACCCCGCCGCCTCGCCGCGACCTCGCCGGAGCCGCCGCCCTGCCGGAGTCGAGGTAGACGCCGTCCGTTTTTTTAAAGATCAGATCGTTTTTTTTAAAAGAAAAAAAAGGAACCCTAGATATGTTTTTTTTCTTTTCGGTTTAGATCGTTTTTTTTACGGTTTAGTTAAATAGCGGACGTTCGTCCGTACGTTCGTTTTAACGAACGGTTTTCGTTACTTAATCGCAGACAGTGAACGTGCGTTCGTTAGCCTGTTCGTCATTTTTCTTTTTCGGGGTATTTTATCCGCGATTTTTCCGATCGCGATTTCTGCCCTGATCTTGTTTTTGGTTTATCTTTTCGCTCGAGAGTCGGAATCAGGTGATTCAAAATCCCAGATCTTCGTCTCGAAGCCCTCTTTACGTTTAATCAACTTGAACCAAGTTTTGGCTACTGTAAAAATTTGACTTTAGGCCAACTAGTAATTCGGAGCTCGTTTCTTTTGCAGTTTGACTTTCGTTGCTTCTTTCGAGTTGATTCTTTTTGCAAACCGGAGTTCTTAAGTTGAACTTTCTGGTTAGATCTCTTATTTGAGTTTTACCCGTGCATTAGTTAAGTACTTATTGTATGCTTGTTTGTTTGATTGCGATAGAGTACCCGGATTGCGCCGCTTCCTACTTTGAGTCTCTAGGTTTTGCGGATCATCAGCAAGGCAAGTAACACTTTGATCATGCTTTCCAATTACCCAGTTTTCATTGCATTAGTCAAACCCCTCACACATTGCATGAGTAGGATCAATTAACTTGTGGGATTGGGAAGTAGATTGAGGTAGTACCTATTACCTGCGTTACATTCAAACCCCTGGGAGTTACTCTACGTTTGTTGCTTGGACATGCTATGCTCGTAGACGTGGATTGGGTGAGTGAAATCCATGACAGATGTGAGATTGTTTAATTAATGGTTCAACTTAAGGTGGCAACATTAATACACATCTGGGTGGATTGACGCACCTGGGTATTCCAGGATTGCCTGCTTTTCTTTTGGACCGCCACCCAGGCTCAAAGGGATCATGAGATTTCTCATACTAGAGACTTCCGTGTGCAACCACAATGCTATTATGGGCTCTAGCATAGTATGAGTAAGTTGTGCGAACTCTTATAGTGGTGGACTAGCAGATGTAGGGGATGTAGGTTGGTACGGTCCGCCCGATCGTAAGGTGCTAGCGCTTCTGAAAGACTATGTCTCGGTCATCCGTTTCTCAAACACCATGCCGTGCGAGCAACCAAACGGAGGCGATCGAGTCTTGTGGGAAAAGTGCACAAACCTCTGCAGAGTGTACAAACTGATCATGATTAGCCGTGTCCCCGGTTATGGACGTCTTGAGTATCTAGTACTTGGATTATCATGTGCATCTCAACATGTTACTCTAATTTAATTTTGTTGGGTTTAATGATTATTTTAATTGGGGTTGAGAGGATGTCTATCTTCTCAACGATGTTTCAACTACCATGATAGTTAATTAAAATACATTCCTTTGCAGTGGGGAAAAATTGGCTTTACGCAAAAACTTAACCATAGAGCTTTCCACCAGCCATATTGCATATAGTATAGCTTTACTTTCATTGCATCTCTTGTGTTACATTGCCAACATATTCCATGTGCTGACCCGTTTTCGGGCTGCAACGTTTCATGTTGCAGACTTTACAGATGACAAGTAAGATGCCCTTTTAGGTCGTGGTTCTATACTCAGTGATGCCGCTGGAGTTGATGGACTCACTTATCTTCCAAGCCTTCCGCTGTTATCGTGTTAGATGGCCTTCAGCCATGATTTATGTAATAAATTCATCGTTGGACTATCGATGTAATAAGTGTGTGATTGCTACTCTGTTATAAATCCTTCGAGTACCATGCGTGTCAGCATTACTGATCCAGGTATGACACTGATGCATGGAGATCAGACTGTTTGAGGTCTGGTCGCTACAAAGATGGTATCAGAGCACACGCTGACTATAGGACACGACCACTAAGACAAGCCCTAGAACACAATTCACTCTTCTCTCTTCTGACTCCTCATCTTTTCTACTCTTTAGGATGGTGGAAGCAAAGCACAAGTTCATGCAACCGGATGATGACACGCCTTTTGGACGACTCCTAAAGGAAGTCACCAGATATCTACACATTGGATTACCAAGTTTCACTGGAACCTACAATGCCACTCTACCTGAGGAGGAGCGTTGGTTGATTCAAGCCCAAGTTCCAGGAAGGACGTTTGCACCCGTCACCCCACTCATAGCATTTTCCTTTAATGCACCTACATGGAGCCTAGGAAGGAGTATGGCAGCCCACATTGCTATGGGAAGGATTGGAGAAGTCTACAAGCAGGAGCTAAAAGACACTATCTACCAGATTTGTGGACGCCGAGATGAGAATTGGGATATGATCAGCACTCGGAAGGGTATATCCATTGCAGCATTCATCCAGGAGTTGAACCACCACATTCGTCGCCAAGAGCACCAGATGTGTGTTGGGATGATAGATTTGAAGAAGGCCCTAAATAGGAATTTGGAGCTAGAAGAAGAACTCAAGTCTACACGCGATGGGTATGAGGAGGAGATGAAGATACTTGTGGAAAAGAATGATGATTTGACCCCGAAGTTAGGGATACTCATGGGAGACGAAGACGAGGAAGAAGAACCCAAGGAGATACCACCGGAAGACTATATCATCATAGATGATACTGATTCGGAAGCTGAAGATAGCAAGGATGAAGACTATGAAGATGAAGCTGGGGCAGATATTATGGAATCCTTTGCCGACCAATATTTTTAGATGACCACCCTATGACTAGAAGTTTACCACCAAGTATTAGATTTGGAGCACTTTTGTAACGATCGTTAGATTTGTAAGACCTTGTTTGAAATTGATTGGTGTGATATGATTGTGTGTTTGTCTCATGTGCATATGGGTAGTGATTTTCCCTTAGACCTCTTTTCTATTCTAATCTCTTCCCTCTACACCCATCAGATGCCTCCAAGACGTGAATTCGAGTTTCCCCCTGAGCTCACCCAATTGATCCAGCAGCAGAACACCCTGATGCAACTTCTTATCCAGAACACCCAGAACAACCAGAACAACAACAACAACCCTCCACCACCACCACCCGTGGACAACCTGACACGTTTCTTAAGGTTGCAACCACCTATGTTTGCTAGGAGCATCGAACCAATTGTGGCTGATGACTGGCTACGCAAGATTGGAAGGGATTTGACCACCGCCAATTGCTCGGATGCGGAGAAGGTGCGATTTGCCGCACACCAGTTGTCTGGACCAGCCGCAGCATGGTGGGAGAATTACACAGCCACTTACCCCGTAGCCAATGTGACTTGGGATCAGTTTCAGCAAGCTTTCCGTACCGCCCATGTCTCGACTGGAGCCATGAGTATGAAGAAGCAGGAGTTTCGCAACTTGCGCCAAGGGAACCGTACTGTGGCCCAGTACGTGGATGAGTTTAGTACCCTATCTCATTATGCCCCAGATGATGTGGCCACAGATGCCAAGAAGCAGGAGAGATTTATGGAAGGGCTAAATGATGAGATGAGTGTACAATTGATGGTGGCAACTTTCAATAACTATCAGGAATTGGTTGACCGCGCCCTGATGATTGAAAGGAAGCATCAACAGATTGAGAGTCGCAAGAGGAAGTATGGGCAAGGAAAGTATAATCCTGGAGCTCAGCAGAAGCCTCGCTTTACCCCTAAAGCAGTAGGACAGTTTCAGCACACCCATGGAGGAAGTAGCTCGCACAACCACAATGGCAATGGTAATGGGAGTGGGAATGGAGCCAATGGAAACCAGAACCGCCCTACACCGTCCACACCCACCAAGAGGGATTTTAGCCATGTCACTTGTTACAAGTGCGGGAAGACTGGACATTATGCTAATGAATGCCCAGAAGTTAAGAATGGGAACGGCAATGGAAGCGCCGGGATGAAGCCCAACCCGTTCAACAAAGGACAAGTGAACCACGTGACTGTGGAAGAAGTAGAAGAGCAACCAGATGCAGTCATAGGTAAGTTCTTAGTTAAGTACTTTACTGCACTCGTTCTTTTCGATACTGGCGCATCGCATTCATACATTTCAAGGGGATTCGTGGATAAGTATAAACTGCCGACCCAAGCCCTTAGATCGCCCATGTTAGTAACCTCACCAGGAGCAGAGTATATGGCCAAGTCATGGTGTGATCAGTTGCCCTTAAGGATTGGTAATTACATTTTCCCTTTGGACCTAATAGTATTGGAATCTCAAGGACTGGATGTGATATTAGGAATGGATTGGTTATCTAAGTATGAAGGGAATATTGAATATGCCAGTAAGACCATTTTGCTTACTACGTCGGAAGGAAGAAGGATCAAGTATGTATCCCGGCATGAGTCAAAGAGGAGTAGATTAAATTCCCTGTCAGGAGTTGTACAGGAGGAAGTGCCAGTAGTGAAGGATTTTCCGGATGTGTTTCCAGAGGAGTTACCTGGCATGCCACCGGATAGAGACATATAGTTTTTGATTGAACTTATGCCAGGCACCGGACCAATTTCTAAGAGACCATATAGGATGGCCACAAAGGATTTGGAGGAAATTAAGAAACAAATTAAGGAGTTATTGGATAAAGGATTCATACGCCCAAGTTCTTCGCCTTGGGGTTCGCCAATACTTCTAGTGGAGAAGAAGGATGGATCGTTAAGAATGGTTGTTGATTACCGAGGATTGAATGAAGTAACGATCAAGAACAAGTACCCATTGCCAATGATCAACGATCTGTTCGATAGATTGCAAGGAGCTAAGGTCTTTTCTAAGATCGATCTGCGATCAGGGTACCATCAATTGAAGATTCGAGAGCAAGATATCCCTAAGACAGCCTTTACCATTAGGTATGGGTTGTATGAGTACACCGTTATGTCGTTTGGTCTGACAAACGCACCGGCCTACTTTATGAACCTGATGAACAAAGTGTTTATGGAGTATTTGGATAAGTTCGTCGTAGTGTTCATAGATGATATTTTGATCTTCTCGAAGGATGAAGAGGAGCATGAAGAGCATTTGTGTTTGGTATTGGAGAAGCTCAGAGAGCATCAGTTATTTGCCAAGTTTAGCAAATGTGAGTTTTGGTTGAAGGAAGTCAGATTCCTCGGACATGTTATATCTGGAGAAGGAATATCAGTAGATCCCGCCAAGGTGGAGACTGTGACCAATTGGGAAGCACCGACAACAGTTGGAGAGATCCGGAGTTTTCTTGGACTCGCAGGATACTACCGGAGATTTATCGAGAATTTCTCGAAGATTGCAAAGCCAATGACGGAGTTGTTGAAGAAGGAAACCAAGTTCATTTGGACCGAAGAATGTGAGACTAGTTTCCAGGAGTTGAAGAAAAGATTGGTATCATCCCCTATGTTGATTCTGCCAGATCAACATAAGGATTATGAGGTGTACTGCGACGCTTCACGTCGAGGACTTGGAGCAGTTCTTATGCAGGAAGGAAGAGTTGTTTCGTATGCTTCACGACAACTGAAACCTCATGAGATGAACTATGCCACCCACGATTTGGAGTTAGCAGCCGTAGTGCATGCACTGAAGACGTGGAGACATTTTCTCATAGGAAACCATTGTGAAGTATATATGGACCATAAGAGTCTGAAGTACATATTCACTCAGAAGGAACTGAATCTTAGGCAAAGGAGATGGCTGGAACTCATTAAGGATTATGACATGAGATTGCATTATCACCCCGGAAAGGCTAACGTAGTAGCGGATGCGCTAAGCCGTAAGAGCCATGTCAATACCCTAATGATGGAGGAGTTTCCAAAGGAGTTAGCCGAGGACCTACGAGAACTACGTTTGGAGATAGTTCCGAGAGGCTATGTAGCAACACTAGAAATCCAGTCTACCATGATGGATAAAATCAGAGAAGCTCAGAAAGCTGACAAGAAGATTGTCGCTATAAAGGAGAGGATGAGCGAAGGAAAAGCTAAAGGTTTTCGTGAGGATGAGCACGACACCTTATTGTTTGAGGATCGAATCTATGTGCCCAATGACCGGAAGATTAGGAAGTTGATTTTACAGGAGGCCCATGATTCACCATACTCGATTCACCCAGGAAATACTAAGATGTATTTGGATTTGAAGGATATTTTCTGGTGGACCGGTATGAAGAAGGATATTGCGGAGTATGTAGCAGTTTGTGATGTGTGTCAAAGAGTAAAGGCAGAACACCAGAAGCCAGCAGGATTGTTACAACCTATGCCAATTCCCGAATGGAAGTGGGAGAAGCTTGGTATGGATTTTATCACCGGATTGCCCAGGACCAAAGCAGGGTATGATTCAATCTGGGTAGTAGTAGACCGATTGACGAAGGTAGCCCACTTTATCCCGGTGAAAACCACATATACCAGTGCGAAGTTGGCTAAGATATACATGACCAGAATTGTATGTCTGCATGGAGTTCCGAGGAGTATTGTATCTGATAGAGGAACTCAATTTACCTCAAAGTTCTGGAATTAGTTACATGAAGCTTTAGGTACCAGGCTAGAGTTTAGCACAGCGTTTCATCCGCAGACCGATGGACAGACGGAGAGAGTCAATCAGATTCTGGAGGATATGTTGAGAGCCTGTGCATTAGATTATGGATCTAGTTGGGATGACAACTTGCCCTACGCAGAGTTCTCATACAACAACATTTACCAGGCCAGTTTGAAGATGGCGCCGTTCGAGGCATTATATGGAGGGAGATGCCGAACACCGTTGTCGTGGGACGAAGTTGGAGACCGACAGTTGTTTGGACTAGACTTAATCAAAGAGTCTGAGCAGAAGGTGAAGTTGATCCGAGATAGACAGAAGGTAGCTCAGTCCAGGCAGAAGAGTTACGCCGACTCGAAGCGCAAGGAGATAGCCTATGAGATCGGAGACAGAGCGTACTTGAGGGTATCGCCTCTGCGAGGAGTTAAACGTTTCGGAGTTAAAGGGTGGTTAGCCCCGAGATTTGTTGGACCTTACCATGTTTTGGAACGCATGGGAGAGGTTGCCTATAAGTTGGAATTGCCCGAAGGATTGTCAGGAGTGCACGACGTGTTTCACGTTTCACAACTGAAGAAGTGCCACGCGGAGATGGCCGATATACCGCTCAGAGACACAGTACCCCTGGAAGCAATTCAGTTGGACAGTGACCTGACCTACGAGGAGAAGCCCGTTAAGATTCTCGAATTTTCGAGTAGAGTTACCCGTAGCAAGGTTATCAAGTTTTGCAAAGTTCAGTGGAGTCACCACACCGAGGAAGAAGCCACCTGGGAACGAGAAGATGATCTACGCAAGGACCACCCACACCTGTTCTAGAGCCAAGCCGAATCTCGAGGGCGAGATTCATTCTAAGGGGGGTAGGTTTGTAACATCCCAAATTTTCAATTTGGAATGTTATACATAGATCATAATTGCATTTGCATGTTTTTGCATTTTGTTCGAGGAGTTCCTCGAAATTCTAAGCAACTCAAGGACCTACGGCGAGAGTTGGGGATTTTACCGTTTTCGTATTTGAGTTTGCTCGAATACCGGTACGAGGACAGTGTGGTTCTAATTATTTTTCTCTCCTAAAAATATTTCTAAATAAAATAAATGAGCGGAGATAAAATGACTTCTCCAAAATAACAGGAATATTGGAGGAAAAATATTAAAATCACTTTTGAAATTTTTCTGGATTTATTTTCGGATTTATTTGCACAGGAAAAATACGCGTTTTTCAAAATTTCATTTAGGTCCAGGAAAAATGTTCACTCTGTCCTAAATATTATTAGAGGACGGTGAAAATTTATTTCGAGAATTTTGGAGTCCGTTTGATATGTGTTTTGTTAGATTTACTGCGCCGGGATTCTATTTAAAAAAAAGGAACGGACTAGGAGTCGTCTTCCCCCAAGACTCCTGGGCTTTATAAGCCGCCCAGGCCGGCCCGACTCGCCTAGCCAGCCCGCCCGCGCGAAACCCTAACCCTAGCCGCGCCCGCGCCCCGCCGCCGCCGCCGCCGCCGCCGCCGCTGCCGCGCCGCGCCGCCACCCGCGCCCCGCCCCAGCCGTCGGACGCCGCCGCCCGCGGCCTGCCGCCCCGTCGCCGGACGCCGCCGCCCCTCGCCGGACCCCGCCGCCCCGCCGCGACCTCGCCGGAGCCGCCGCCCCTCCGCGACCTCGCCGGAGCCGCCGGCCCGCCGGAGTCGAGGTAGACGCCGGCCGTTTTTTTTTTGAAAGATTAGATCGGTTTTTTTTAAAAAAGAACCCTAGATCTGTTTTTTTCTTTTCAGTTTAGATAGGTTTTTTTGACAGTTTAGTTAAACAGCGGACGTTCGTCTGTACGTTCGTTTTAACAAACGGTTTTCGTTAGTTAATCGCAGACAGCGAATGTGCGTTAGTTAGCCTGTTCGTCGTTTTTCTTTTTCGGGGTATTTTATCCGCGATTTTTCCGATCGCGATTTCTGCCCTGATCTTGTTTTTCGTTTATATTTTCGCTCGAGAGTCGGAATCAGGTGATTCAAAATCCCAGATCTTCGTCTCGAAGCCCTCTTTACGTTTAATCAACTTGAACCAAGTTTTGGCTACTGTAAAAATTTGACTTTAGGCCAACTAGTAATTCATAGCTCGTTTTTTTTGCAGTTTGAGTTTCGTTGCTTCTTTCGAGTTGATTCTTTTTGCAAACCGGAGTTCTTAAGTTGAACTTTCTGGTTAGATCTCTTATTTGAGTTTTACCCGTGCATTAGTTAAGTACTTATTGTATGCTTGTTTGTTTGATTGCGATAGTGTACCCGGAGTGCGCCGCTTGCTACTTTGAGTCTCTAGGTTTTGCGGATCATCAGCAAGGCAAGTAACACTTTGATCATGCTTTCCAATTACCCAGTTTTCATTGCATTAGTCAAACCCCTCACACATTGTATTAGTAGGATCAATTAACTTGTGGGATTGGGAAGTAGATTGAGGTAGTACCTATTACCTGCATTACATTCAAACCCTTGGGAGTTACTCTACGTTTGCTGCTAGAACATGCTATGCTCGTAGACGTGGATTGGGTGAGTGAAATCCATGACAGATGTGAGATTGTTTAATTAATGGTTCAACTTAAGGTGGCAACATTAATACACATCTGGGTGGATTGAGGCACCTGGGTATTCCAGGATTGCCTGTTTTTCTTTTGGACCGCCACCCAGGCTCAAAGGGATCATGAGATTTTTCATACTACAAACTTCCGTGTGCAACCACAATGCTATTATGGGCTCTAGCATAGTATGAGTAAGTTGTGCGAACTCTTACAGTGGTGGACTAGCAGATGTAGGGGATGTAGGTTGGTACGGTCCGCCCGATCGTAAGGTGCTAGCGCTTCTGAAAGACTATGTCTCGGTCATCCGTTTCTCAAACACCATGCCGTGCGAGCAACCAAACGGAGGCGATCGAGTCTTGTGGGAAAAGTGCACAAACCTCTGCAGAGTGTACAAACTGATCATGATTAGCCGTGTCCCCGGTTATGGACGTCTTGAGTATCTAGTACTTGGATTATCATGTGCATCTCAACATGTTACTCTAATTTAATTTTGTTGGGTTTAATGATTATTTTAATTGGGGTTGAGAGGATGTCTATCTTCTCAACGATGTTTCAACTACCATGATAGTTAATTAAAATACATTCCTTTGCAGTAGGGAAAAATTGGCTTTACGCAAAAACTTAACCATAGAGCTTTCCACCAGCCATATTGCATATAGTATAGCTTTACTTTCATTGCATCTCTTTTGTTACATTGCCAGCATATTCCATGTGCTGACCCGTTTTCGGGCTGCAACGCTTCATGTTGCAGACTTTACAGACGACGAGTAAGATGCCCTTTTAGGTCGTGGTTCTATACTCAGTGATGCCGTTGGAGTTGATGGACTCACTTATCTTCCAAGCCTTCCGCTGTTATCGTGTTAGATGGCCTTCAGCCATGATTTATGTAATAAATTCATCGTTGGACTATCGATGTAATAAGTGTGTGATTGCTACTCTGTTATAAATCCTTCGAGTACCATGCGTGTTAGCATTACTGATCCAGGGATGACACTAATGCATGGAGATCAGACTGTTTCAGGTCTGGTCGCTACATATGAGCAGTAGTGAGGTACACATCAATAACATGTATATCTAATATACCTTTGTTCACTTCGCCATCCTTCTTATCCGCCAAATATTTGGGGAACTTCCGCTTCTAGTGACCATTTGCTTTGAAGTAGAAGCACTCAGTCTCAGGCTTAGATCTAGCTTTGGGCTTCTTCATGGGAGTGGCAACTTGCTTGCCATTCTTCTTAAAGTTCCCTTTTTCCCCTTGCCATTTTTCTTGAAACTAGTGGTCTTGTTTAACCATAAACACTTGATGCTCTTTCTTGATTTCTACCTTCGCTAATTTCAGCATCACGAAGAGCTCGGGAATCGTTTTCGTCATCCCTTGCATATTATAGATCATCACAAAGTTCCAGTAACTTGGTGATAGTGACTAGAGAACTCTGTCAATCAGTATCTTATCTAGAAGATTAACTCCCACTTTATTCAAGCGATTGTAGCACTCGGACATTCTGAGCACTTGCTCACTTGTTGAGCTATTCTCCTCCATCTTGTAGGAAAAGTACTTGTCAAAGGTCTCGTACCTCTCTACACAGGCATGAGTCTGAAATACTAATTTCAACTCTTGGTCTCATATGCTTCGTGACATTCAAAACGTTTTTGAAGTCCCGGTTCAAAGCCGTAAAGCATGGTGCACTAAACTATTAAGTAGTCTTCATATTGAGCTTTGCCAAACGTTCATAACGTCTGCATCTGCTCCTGCAATAGGTCTATCACCTAGCGGTGCATCAAGGACATAATAGTTCTATGTAGCAATGAGGATAATCCTCAGATCACGGACCTAGTCCACAGCATTGCTACTAACATCTTTCAACTTAGTTTTCTCTAGGAACATATCAAAAAATATAGGGGAGCTACAACGCGAGCTATTGATCTACAACCTAATTTGCAAATACTACCAGGACTAATTTCATGATAAATTGAAGTTCAATTAATCATATTACTTAAGAACTCCCACTTAGATAGACATCCCTCTAGTCATCTAAATGATCACGTGATCCAAATCAACTAAACCATGGCCGATCATCACGTGAGATGGAGTAGTTTTCAATGGTGAACATCTTATGTCGATCATATCTACTATATGATTCACGATCGACCTTTTGGTCTCCAGTGTTCCGAGGCCATGTCTATAGATGCTAGGCTCATCAAGTTTAACCCGAGTATTCTGCATGTGCGAAACTTTCTTACATCCGTTGTATTTGAACGTAGAACTTATCACACCCGATCATCACGTGGTGTCTCGGCACGACGAACTATCGCAACGGTGCATACTCAGGGAGAACAGTTGTACCTTGAAATTTTAGTGAGGGATCATCTTAAAATGCTACCATCATTCTAAGCAAAATAAGATGCATGAAAAGATAAACATCACATGCAGTCAAAATATGTGACATGATATGGCCATCATCATCTTGTACTTTTGATCTCCATCTCCAAAGCATCGTCATGATCTCCATCGTCACCGGCTTGACACCTTGATCTCCATCGTAGCGTCGTGATCTTCTCGCCAACTATTGCTACTACTACTATCGCTAACTCATAGTGATAAGGTAAAGCAAGTACATGGCTTTCACAATTCATACAATAAAGAGACAACCATAAGACTCCTGCCAGTTGTCGATAATTTACAAAACATGATCATCTCACACAATAACGTATAACTCATCACGTCTTGACCATATCACATCACAACATGCCCTGCAAAAACAAGTTAGACGTCCTCTACTTTGTTGTTGCAAGTTTTACGTGGCTGCTACGGGCTTCTAGCAAGAACCGTTCTTACCTACGCATCAAAACCACAACGATTTTTCGTCAAGTGTGTTGTTTTAACCTTCAACAAGGACCGGGCGTAGTCACACTCGATTCAACTAAAGTTGGAGAAACTGACACCCGCCAGCCACCTATGTGCAAAGCACGTCGGTAGAACCAGTCTCATGAACGCGGTCATGTAATGTAGGTCCAGGCCGCTTCATCCAACAATACCGCCGAATCAAAGTATGACATGCTGGTAAGCAGTATGACTATTATCGCCCACAACTCATTGTGTTCTACTCGTGCATATCATCTATGCATGGACCTGGCTCATGATACCACTGTTGGGAAATGTAGTATTTCAAAAAAATTCCTACGATCACGCAAGATCTATCTAGGAGAAGCATAGAAACGAGCGGGGTGAGTGTGTCCTCGTACCCTCGTAGAGCGAAAGCCGAAGCTTTTAGTAACGTGGTTAATGTAGTCGAACGTCTTCACGATCCAACCGATCCAAGTACCGAACGTACGGCACCTCTGTGTTCAGCACATGTTCAGCTCGATGACGTACCTCGAGCTCTTGATGCAGTTGAGGCCGAGGGAGAGTTTCGTCAACACGACGGCGTGGTGACAGTGATGATGAAGTTACCGGCGCAGGGCTTCACATAAGCACTACGACGATATGGCCGAGGTGTGTAACTATGGAGGGGGCACCGCACACGGCAAGGAACAATTCATGTGTCTTCTAGGGATTCCCTCCCCATGTATATAAATGAGGGAGAGGGAGGAGGCTACCGGCCTAGGGGGCGCGCCAAGCATACGGAGTCCCACTAGGACTCCCAAGTCCTAGTAGGATTCGCTTTCCTATTCGGAGTAGGAGAGAAGGAAAGAGAGGAAGAGGGAGAAGGAAAGGGGGCCACACCCCCACCCCTTGTACAATTTGGTTTGGGCGAGTGGGAGGCGCGCTCCACCTCTTGGCCCTTCTCCTCTCTCTTCACTAAAGCCCAATAAGGCCCATTACTTTTCCCGGTGAATTCCCGTAACCCCCTGGTACTCCGAAAATACCCTTATCACTCGGAACCTTTCCGATGTCTGAATATAGCCTTCCAATATATAAATCTTTACCTCTCGACTGTTTCTAGACTCGTCGTCATGTCCGTCATCTCATTCGGGACACCGAAAAAACTTCGGTCATCAAATCACATAACTCATAATACAAATTGTGATCGAACTTTAAGCGTGCAGACCCTACGGGTTTGAGAACTATGTAGACATGACCGAGACACACCTCCGGTCAATAACCAATAGCAGAACTTGGATGCTCATATTGGATCCTACATATTCTACGAAGATCTTTGCCGGTCAAACCGTATAACAACATACGTTGTTCCCTTTGTCATCGGTATGTTACTTGACCGAGATTCAATCATCGGTATCATCATACCTAGTTCAATCTCGTTTCCGCCAAGTCTCTTTACTCGTTCCGTAGTGCATCATCCCTGTAGCGACCAGACCTCAAACAGTCCGATCTCTGTGCATCAGTGTCATCCCTGGATCAGTAATGCTGACACGCACAGTACTTGAAGGATTTATAACAGAGTAGCAATCACACACTTATTACATCGATAGTTCCAACGATGAACTTATTACAATAAAAATGGCTTAAGGCCATCTAACACGATAACAGCGGAAGGCTTGGAAGATAAGTGAGTCCATCAACTCCAACGGCATCACTGAGTATAGAACCACGACCTATAAGGCACCTTACTCGTCGTCTGAAAAGTCTGCAACATGAACGTTGCAGCCTGAAAACAGGTCAGCACATGGAATATGCTGGCAAAGTAACACATAGAGAGTAACAAAAGTAAAGCTATACTATATGCAATATGGCTGGTGGAAAGCTCTATGGTTACAGTTTTTGCGTAAAGCCAATTTTTCCCTACTGCAAAGGAATAGATTTTAATTAACTATCATGGTAGTTGAAACATCGTTGAGAAGATAGACATCCTCTCAACCCCAATTATTAATCATCATTAAACCCAACAATATTAACTAGAGTAACATGATGAGATTCACATGATATCCAAGTACTAGATACTCAAGATGTCCCTAACCGGGGACATGGCTAATCATGATCAGTTTGTACACTCTGCAGAGGTTTGTGCACTTTTCCACACAAGACTCGATCGCCTCCGTTTGGTTTCTCGCACTGCATGGTGTTTGAGAAACGGATGACCGAGACACAGTCTTTCCGAAGAGGTCCCCTTAACCGGATAGATAGGCCGGTACACCTACAATCCCTCTACATCTGCTAGCCCATCACGAAAAGGTTTCCCACAACTTACACAACTATGCCAGAGCCCATATTGGCATGTGGCTGCACACGGAAGTTTCTAGTATGAATAATCTCATGATCCCTTTGAGCCTGGGTGGCGGTCCAAAAGAAAACAGGCAATCGCTGGAATACCCAGGTGCCTCAATTCACCCAGATGTGTGTTAAAGTTGACACCTTAAGTTGAACCATTAATTAACAAACTCACATATGTCATGGATACACTCACCCAATCCACGTCTACGAGCATAGCATAACCTATTAGCAAACATAGAAGTAACTCCCAAAGGTTTGAATGTAATGCAGGTAATAGGTACTACCTCAATCTACTTCCCAGTCCCACATGTTAAAGCTCCTACTCATGCAATGTGTGAGGGTTTGACTAATGCAATGAAAACTGGGTATTTGGAAAGTATGATCAAAGTGTTACTTGCCTTGCTGATGATCCACGAAACCTAGATATTCAAAGTAGCAAGCGGCGCACTCCAAGTACTCTATCGCAAACAAACAAGCACACAATAAGTACTTTAACTAATGCACGGGTAAAACTCAAATAAGAGATCTAACCAGAAGGTTCAACTTAAGAACTACGGTTTGCAAAAGAACCAACAGAAGGAAGCAACGAAGACAAACGGCGAAAGAGAAAACAACTACCGAACCAATCTGGACCTTAGTCCAAATTTAACAGAGGCAAACGCTTGAGTGACTAGGTTAAACGGAAAGAGAATTCCGAGATGAAACTCCAGGCGCTTGAATCACCTGATTCCGATAAACGAGCGAAAAGAAAAACTAAGACGAAGATCGGATCAGAGATCGCGATCAGAAAATAAACTTAGGAAAAGAAAACTAATACAGCTTAACGAACGGACGTTCGTCAGTTGAAACTAAACGATGAATTCGTTCGTTAAAACGAACGAACGGGTTAATGTTCACTAATTAACTAAACCGGAAAAGAAAAAAACCGATCTAGTAAAAAATGAACTAGGGTTCTAAAAGAAAAACCGACGGTTTTCTACCGAAAACCGGCTTGCGGGCGGCTACCTCGTCGAACGGCCGGCGGGCGGCGGGGCTGCGGTGGTGGTGGTGGTGGGGCAGCGGCGGCGTACAGCGGTGACGGCGACTGCAGCGGCGGCGGTGGTGCGGCGGGCTCGCAGCGACGGCGGCTTGTGGCAGCGGCGGGGCTTGCGGTGACGCCGGCGGTGTGCGGCGGTGTGCGGCAGAGGCAGGGGGCGGCTATATATAGGGGGAGGGGGGGCTTAGAAGCTTGGGGGAGGGGGCAAGCAAACCGCGACGGCGGCGTACAGCGGCTGGCACGGCTGGGCTTCGGCCCAGTCGGGTCGGGTCCTTTTTTTTCTAATTACGCTGGCGCTACGAAGAAAGAAAAACTCTAGAAAAAGAAATAAAAATCTAAAATTGCCAAAACATATTTTCACCGTGTAAATAGAATATTTAGAACAAGATGAACATTTTCTTGGCACTAAAATGCATTTTTAAAAACATGAAATTTTTCCTAATTCAAATAAAACTCCAAAGAAAACTTATTTGATTTTTTTATTAAATCCTCCGTATTTCTTTATTTTTGGGAGAGTCATTTTACTCCCTCTCTCATATTTTCATGGTAGAAATACTAGAAGATAAAATAAATAAAATCAAATGATCCTATTTTCAAAATTTGAGAAACCTCAAATATGAAAATATTGAAATCCCCAACTCTCTCTGAGGGTCCTTGAGTTGCTTAGGATTTTCTTGGATCCACCAAAAGCAAGAAAATATGATATGCATGATGATCTAATGTATAACAATCCAAATTGAAAATTTGGGATGTTACAAACCTACCCCCCTTAAGATGAATCTCGCCCTCGAGATTTGGGTTGGCTAGAAAATAGGTGAGGGTGGTCCTTCCGAAGGTCTTCCTCTCGTTCCCAGGTGGCTTCATCCTCGGTGTGGTGACTCCACTGAACTTTGCAAAATTTGATAACCTTGCTGCGGGTGACTCGGCTTGCATACTCAAGAATCTTGACTGGTTTCTCTTCATAGGTCAAATCGCTGTCCAGCTGAGTAGCTTCCAATGGCACAGTATCCCTCAGCGGTATCTCAGCCATCTCTGCGTGGCATTTCTTCAACTGGGAAACGTTGAATACATCGTGAACTCCTGACAATCCTTCGGGCAGTTCCAACTTGTAGGCTACTTCTCCCATACATTCCATAATCTTATATGGTCCTACAAACCGTGGCGCTAGTTTTCCCTTAACTCCAAAGCGCTTAACTCCTCGAAGTGGAGACACTCGAAGGTAAACTCTGTCTCCGACTTCGTAAACGATCTCCTTGCGTTCTGAATCCGCGTAGCTCTTCTTCCTGGACTAAGCTATCTTGAGCCTATCGCGAATCAACTTCACCTTCTGTTTTGATTCCCTGATCAGATCTGGCCCAAACAACTGGCGGTCTCCAACTTTGTCCCAAGACAACGGAGTCCTACACCTCCTTCCGTATAACGCTTCGAAAGGGGCCATCTTCAAGCTGGTTTGATAACTGTTATTGTTAGAAAATTCAGCATACGACAAATTATCGTCTCAACTAGATCCATAATCTAGGGCACATGCTCTCAGCATATCTTCCAAAATCTGATTGACTCTTTCAGTCTGTCCATCTGTCTGCGGGTGAAAAGTTGTGCTAAACTCTAGCCTGATACCCAAAGTTTCGTGTAACTGATTCCAGAACTTTGAGGTAAACTGGGTTCCTCTGTCTGATACGATGCTCCTCGGAACTCCATGCAGACATACGATTATGGTCATGTATATCTTTGCCAACTTTGCACTGGTGTAAGTAGTCTTTACGGGGATGAAATGAGCTACCTTTGTCAAACGATCGACTACGACCCAAATAGAGTCATAGCCAGAACGAGTTCTGGGTAATCCCGTAATAAAGTCCATACCTAGCTTATCCCACTTCCATTCGGGTATTGGCAATGGTTGTAACAATCCTGCCGGCTTCTGATGTTCTGCCTTCACTCTCTGGCATACATCACAAACTGCTACATACTCCGCAATATCCTTCTTCATACCGGTCCACCAGAAAATATCCTTCAAATCCAAATACATCTTAGTATTTCCTGGGTGAATCGAGTATGGTGAATCATGGGCCTCCTGTAGAATCAACTTCCTGATCCCCGGGTCATTAGGCACATAAATGCGGTCTTCAAACCATGAGGTGTCGTGCTCATCCTCACGAAATCCTTTAGCATTTCCTTCATTCATCCTCTCCTTTATAGAGGCAACCTCATCGTCAGTTTTCTGTGCTTCTTTGATTTTATCCATCAGGGTAGACTGGATCTCTAGTGTTGCTACATAGCCTCTCGGAACTATCTCCAAACATAGTTCTCGTAAGTCCTCGGCTAACTCCTTTGGTAATTCCTCCATCATTAGGGTATTGACATGGCTCTTATGGCTTAGCGCATCGGCTACTACATTAGCCTTTCCGGGATGATAATGCAATCGCATGTCATAGTCCTTAATGAGTTCCAGCCATCTCCTTTTCCTGAGATTCAATTCCTTCTGAGTGAATATATACTTCAAACTCTTGTGATCCGTATATACTTCACAATGGTTTCCAATGAGAAAATGTCTCCAAGTCTTCAATGCATGCACTACGGCTGCTAACTCCAAATCATGAGTGGCATAATTTAACTCATGAGGTTTCAGTTGTCGTGAAGCATACGAAACAACTCTTCCTTCCTGCATAAGAACCGCTCCAAGTCCTCGACGTGAAGCGTCGCAGTACACCTCATAATCCTTATGTTGATCTGGCAGAATCAACACAGGTGATGAGACGAAACGTTTCCTTAATTCCTGGAAACTGGCCTCACATTCTTCGGTCCAATTGAACTTAGTATCCTTCTTTAACAACTTCGTCATTGGTTTCGCAATCCTCGAGAAATTCTCAATAAATCTCCGGTAGTATCCTGCCAGTCCAAGAAAACTCCGGATCTCTCCAACTGTTGTCGGTGCTTCCCAATGTGTCACAGTTTCCACCTTGGCGGGATCTACTGCTATTCCTTCTCCGGATATAATGTGTCCGAGAAATCCAACTTCCTTCAACCAAAACTCGCATTTGCTAAACTTGGCATACAACTGATGTTCTCTGAGCTTCTCCAATACCAAACACAAATGCTCTGCATGCTCCTCTTCATCCTTTGAGAAGACCAATATATCATTTATGAACACCACGACGAAATTATCCAAATACTCCATAACCACTTTGTTCATCAGGTTCATAAAGTATGCTGGTGCGTTAGTCAGACCAAAAGACATAACGGTATACTCGTACAACCCATACCTTGTGGTAAAGGCCGTCTTAGGTATATCCTGCTCTCGAATCTTGAATTGATGGTACCCTGAACGCAGATCGATCTTGGAAAATACCTTAGCTCCTTGCAATCTATCGAACACATCATTGATCATCGGCAGTGGGTACTTGTTCTTGATCATTACTTCATTCAATCCTTGGTAATCAACAACCATTCTTAACGATCCATCCTTCTTCTCCACTAGAAGTACTGGCGAACCCCAAGGCGAAGAACTTGGGCATATGTAACCTTTATCCAGTAACTCCTTAATCTATTTCTTAATCTACTCCAAATCCTTTGCGGGCATCCTATATGGTCTCTTAGAAATTGGCCATGTGCCTGGCAAAAGCTCAATCAAAAACTCAATATCTCTATCCGGTGGCATGCCAGGTAACTCCTCTCGAAACACATCCGGATAATCCTTCACTACTGGCACTTCCTCCTGAACAACTCCCATGAGAGAATGTACTTGAGTCCTTGTAGGCGAATGCCTAGATACATACTTAATCCTTTTTCCCTCCGGGGTGGTGAGAAAAATAGACTTACTGGCACAGTCAATGTTACCTCCATACTTCGATAGCCAATCCATACCTAATATCACATCCAATCCTTGTGACTCCAGGAGTATTAGGTCAGAGGGGAAAGTGTGGCGTCCTATGGTCAATGGTGTCTGAAAACATCCTTGGTGTGCCATGTACTCTGCTCCTGGTGAACTTACTAACATGGGGGTCTTAAGAACTCGGGTGGACATCCTATGTCTATTTACGAATCCCCTTGAAATGTATGAATGCGATGCACCAGTATCGAAAAGAACTATTGCGATAAATATCTTAACCAAAAAATTATCGACAACAGCATCTGGTTGCTCTTCTACCTCATCCACAGTCACATGGTTCACTTGTCCTTTGTTGAACGGGTTGGGCTTCTTCGCGGCGCTTCCATTGCCGTTCCCATTCTTAGCTTCTGGGCAGTCATTGGCATAATGTCCACTCTTCCCGCACTTGTAACAGGTGACATGGCTGAAATCCTTCTTGGTGGGTGTGGACGGGGTAGGGCGGCTCTGGTTACTACTTGCTCCATTCCCATTTCCATTCTTAGGGCCATTATGATTGTGTGAGCTACCTCCTTCATGGGTATGTTGGAATTGTCCTACCATTTTAGGGGTAAAACAAGGCTTCTGCTGAGCTCCAGAATTATACTTTCCTTGTCCATACTTCCTCTTGCGACTTTCAATCTGTTGGTGCTTCCTTTCAATCATTAGAGCGCGATCAACCAGCTCCTGGTAGTTATTGAAAGTTGCCACCATCAACTGTACACTCATCTCATCATTCAACCCTTCCATGAATCTCTCCTGCTTAGCGGCATCTGTGGCCACATCATCTGGGGCATAACGAGATAGGGTACTAAACTCATCCACGTACTGAGCCACAGTACAGTTGCCTTGGCGCAAATTGCGAAACTCCTGCTTCTTCATACTCATAGCTCCAGTTGAGACACGGGCGGTACGAAAAGCTTGCTGAAACTGATCCCAAGTCACATTGGCTATGGGAAAAGTGGCTGCGTAATTCTCCCACCATGCTGCGGCTGGTCCAGACAACTGATGTGCGGCAAAACGCACCTTCTCAGCATCTGAGCAGTTAGCAATGGTCAAATCCCTTCCAATCTTGCGCAGCCAGTCATCAACGACTATTGGTTCAATGCTACTAGCAAACACCGGTGGTTGTAACCTTAAGAAACAGGTCAGGTTATCCACGGGTGGTGGTGGTGGAGGGTTTTTGTTGTTGTTCTGGTTGTTCTGAGTGTTCTGGACAAGAAGTTGCATCAGGGTGTTCTGCTGTTGGATCAACTGAGTGAGCTCAGGGGGAAACTCAAATCCGGGCTCACGTCTTGGAGGCATCTGATGGGTGTAGAGGGAAGAGATTAGAATAGAAAAGAGGTCTAAGGGAAATCACTACCCAATGCACATGAGGCAAACACAAACTTTATCACACCAATATCAATTTCAAACAAAGGCTTACACAGATCTAATCGTTACAAAAGTGCTCTATGTCTACTAAATGGGAAAAACTACTAGTCATAGGAAGGTCTTCTAGAAATTTTGATCGGCAGAGGATTCCATGATGTCCGCTCCAGCTTCATCTTCATAGTCCTCATCATCACCATCATCGGGGTCTGAGTCCGTGTCGTCAATGATGATGTAGTCTTCAGGTGGAATCTCCTTGGGTTCTTCTTCCTCTTCTCCCATGAGTATTCCTAAATTCCATGTCAAATCATCATTCTTCTCCACAAGTATTAACATCTCCTCCTCGTATCCGTCACTTGTAGAATTGAGTTCTTTTTCTAACTCCAAGTTTCTTGTTAGTGCTTTCTTCAAATCTATCATCCCTGCACACATCTGGTGTTCCTGGCGACGAATGTGCTGGTTTAACTCTTGAATGAACGAGGCAATAGACCTGTCCTTCCGGGTGTTGATCATGTCCCACCGCTCATCTCTACATCCACAAATCTGGTAGATGGTGTCCTTTAGCTCCTGCTTGTAGATTTCTCCAATCCTTCCCATAGCAATGTGGGCTGGCATGCTCCTGCCTAGGTTCCAAGTAGGCGCATTAAAGGAAAATTCTATGGGTGCGGTGACGGGCTTGAACGTCCTTCCTGAAACTTGAGCTTGAATAAACCAGCGCTCCTCTTCAGGTAAAGCGGCGTTGTAGGTTCCGATGAAACTTGGTAGTCTGATGTTTAGATATCTGGTGACTTCCTTCAGGTGTCGTCCAAATGGTGTATCTTCATCAGGTTGCGTGAACTTGTTCCTTGCATCCACCATCCTAAAAGAGTAGAAAAGATGAGGAGTCAGAAAAGAGAAGAGTGGTAGTGCTCTAGGGTTTTAGCTTAGTGGTCGTGTCCTACAGTCAGTGTGTGCTCTGATACCATCTTGTAGCGACCAGACCTCAAACAGTCCGATCTCTGTGCATCAGTGTCATCCCTGGATCAGTAATGCTGACACGCACAGTACTTGAAGGATTTATAACAGAGTAGCAATCACACACGTATTACATCGATAGTTCCAACAATGAACTTATTACAATAAAAATGGCTTAAGGCCATCTAACACGATAACAGCGGAAGGCTTGGAAGATAAGTGAGTCCATCAACTCCAACGGCATCACTGAGTATAGAACCATGACCTATAAGGCACCTTACTCGTCGTCTGAAAAGTCTGCAACATGAACGTTGCAGCCTGAAAACGGGCCAGCACATGGAATATGCTGGCAAAGTAACACATAGAGAGTAACAAAAGTAAAGCTATACTATATGCAATATGGCTGGTGGAAAGCTCTATGGTTACAATTTTTGCGTAAAGCCAATTTTTCCCTACTTCAAATGAATAGATTTTAATTAACTATCATGGTAGTTGAAACATCGTTGAGAAGATAGACATCCTCTCAACCCCAATTATTAATCATCATTAAACCCAACAATATTAATTAGAGTAACATGATGAGATTCACATGATATCCAAGTACTAGATACTCAAGACGTCCGTAACCGGGGACACGGCTAATCATGATCAGTTTGTACACTCTGCAGAGGTTTGTGCACTTTTCCCCACAAGACTCGATCGCCTCCGTTTGGTTTCTCTCACTGCATGGTGTTTGAGAAACGGATGACCGAGACACAGTCTTTCCGAAGAGGTCCCCTTAACCGGATAGATAGGCCGGTACACCTACAATCCCTCTACATCTGCTAGCCCATCACGGAAAGGTTTCCCACAACTTACTCAACTATGCTAGAGCCCATATTGGCATGTGGCTGCAGACGGAAGTTTCTAGTATGAATAATATTATGATCCCTTTGAGCCTGGGTGGCGGTCCAAAAGAAAACAAGCAATCGCTGGAATACCCAGGTGCCTCAATCCACCCAGATGTGTGTTAAAGTTGCCACCTTAAGTTGAACCATTAATTAAAAAACTCACATCTGTCATGCATACACTCACCCAATCCACGTCTACGAGCATAACATAACCTATTAGCAAACGTAGAAGTAACTCCCAAAGGTTTGAATGTAATGCAGGTAATAGGTACTACCTCAATCTACTTCCCAGTCCCACATGTTAAAGCTCCTACTCATGCAATGTGTGAGGGTTTGACTAATGCAATGAAAACTGGGTATTTGGAAAGTATGATCAAAGTGTTACTTGCCTTGCTGATGATCCACGAAACCTAGAGAGTCAAAGTAGCAAGCAGCGCACTCCGGGTACTCTATCGTAAACAAACAAGCACACAATAAGTACTTTAACTAATGCACGGGTAAAACTCAAATAAGAGATCTAACCAGAAGGTTCAACTTAAGAACTCCGGTTTGCAAAAGAACCAACAAAAGAAAGCAACGAAGACAAATGACGAAAGAGAAAACAACTACCGAACCAATCTGGACCTAAGTCCAAATTTAACAGAGGCAAACACTTGAGTGACTAGGTTAAATGGAAATAGAATTTTGAGATGAAACTCCAGGCGCTTGAATCACCTGATTCCGATAAACGAGCGAAAAGAAAAACTAAGACGAAGATCGGATCAGAGATCGCGATCAGAAAATAAACTTAGAAAAAGATAACTAATACAGCTTAACGAATGGACGTTCGTCAGCTAAAACTAAACGATGAATTCGTTCGGTAGAATGAACGAACGGGTTAACGTTCACTAATTAACTAAACCGGAAAAGAAAAAAACCGATCTAGTAAAAAAAACGAACTAGGGTTCTAAAAGAAAAACCGATGGTTTTCTACCGAAAACCGGCCGGCGGGCGGCTACCTCGTCGAACGGCCGGCAGGCGGCGGCGTTGGCGACGGCGGGCGGCGGGGCTGCAGTGGTGGTGGTGGTGGGGTGGCGGCGGCGGCGTACAGCGGCGGCGACGACGTACAGCGGCGGGGCTTGCGGCGACGGCGGCGGTGTGTGGCAGAGGCAGGGGGCGGCTATATATAGGGGGAGGGGGGCTTAGAAGCTTGGGGGAGGGGGCAAGCAAACCGCTGCGGCGGCGTACAGCGGGCTGGCTCGGCTGGGCTTCGGCCCAGTCGGGCGGGTCTTCTTTTTTTTTTGTCTAATTACGCCGGCTCTACGAAGAAAGAAAAACTCTAGAAAAAGAAATAAAAATCTAAAATTGCCAAAACAATTTTTCACCGTCTAAATAAAATATTTAGAACAAGATGAACATTTTCTTGGCCCTAAAATGCATTTTTAAAAACATGCAATTTTTCCCGATTCAAATAAAACTCCAAAGAAAACTTATTTGATTTTTTATTAAATCCTCCGTATTTCTTTATTTTTGGGAGAATCATTTTAGTCCCTCTCTCATATTTTCATGGTAGAAATACTAGAAGATAAAATAAATATAATCAAATGATCCTATTTTCAAAATTTGAGAAACCTCAAATATGAAAATATTGAAATCCCCAACTCTCTCCTAGGGTCCTTGAGTTGCTTAGGATTTTCTTGGATCCACCAAAAGCAAGAAAATATGATATGCATGATGATCTAATGTATAAAATTCCAAATTGAAAATTTGGGATGTTACAATCCCGCAACTATCTCATTAGTCACATTGCTTGCAAGGCTTATTGTGATGTGCATTACCGAGAGGGCCCAGAGACACCTCTTCGATACACGGAGTGACAAATTCTAATCTTGATCTATGCCACCCCAACAAACACCTTCGGAGATACATGTAGATATTTATAATCACCCAGTTACGTTGTGACATTTGATAGCACACAAGGTGTTCCTCCGGTATTCGGGAGTTGCATAATCTCACAGTCAGAGGAACATGTATAAGTCATGAAGAAAGCAATAGCAATAAAACTAAACGATCATTATGCCAAGCTAACGGATGTGTCTTGTCTATCACATCATTCTCCTAATGATGTAATCTTGTTCATCAAATGACAACACTTGTCTATGGTTAGGAAACTTAACCATCTTTGATTAACGAGCTAGTCTAGTAGAGGTATACTAGGGACACTCTGTTTTGTCTATGTATTCACACATGTATCAAGGCTCCGGTTAATCCAATTCTAGCATGAATAAAAGACATTTATCATGATATATTAGGAAATATAAATAAGAACTTTATTAATGCATGTAGGGCGTATTTCCTTCACATGCCATGTTTCATGAATTTCAGACGAGTTTTGGACTTACTAGAATTTAAATACCAGGTATCTAAATGTTTGCGGTCGAGTCACGGTGGCAGGGTGTTTGACATTCATTCCCATTTCTTGCATGGGACCTAAGCATGCAACCAAGGACACATATTTGAATTTTCAACCAATTTATATGCATTAGAGCATGTGCATCTAGTTCAAATTTCAATTATGCACATAAATGCATTGAAAACTCAACTAATGCGTAAAAATGTCCAAACGAACCCCGAAAAATTCCAAAATTTAACACAACACTCCTGTTGTTCAATGTTGACACTAGAGAAAACATTGAAATCAAGAAGAGGCAATGGATATCGTTTCGTCCACAAAGGTGAAACGTTCCCTACTGTAACCATCAGGCTTGTTGCGAGAAGCTCTGGTTTGAGAGAAGCTTATACCCTAACCTTCCCCAAATGGGAAAATATGTTTACCACTACATGTTGATGTTGTTCCATGATAGCATGTCAAGTTTCATGGATTTCAAATGCGATTTACTGGAATTTTAAAACCATGTATCTCAATGTTAGCGGGCAAGCGACGGTGGCAAAGGTATTTGACATTCATTCCCATTTCTTGCATGGGACCTAAGGTTGGAACCAAGGACACACCTTTGATTTTTCAACCCGTTTATATGCACTGGAGCATGTGCATGTAGTTCAAATTTGAATTATGCACATGAATACATAGAAAACTTAGTTAATGTATAAAATGTCCACACGAACCCCAAAAAATCCCAAAAAATTGCAAAACACCCATGTTGTTCTATGTTGACATGAGAAAAAATGTGAAAGTAAGAAGAGGCAATAGATATCGTTTCGTCCCCCAAGGTGGCACGTTCCCAACCGAAACCATCATGCTTGTTGTGAGAGAAGCTTTGGTTTGCGAGAAACTTATATCATAACCTGCCCCAAATGGGACAATATTTTTTACCCCAACATGTTGATGCCGTTCCATGATAGCATGCCAAGGTTCATGAATTTCAGACGAGTTTGTATTTACTAGAATTAAAAAAAAGCAGGCACCTCAACGTGTGCCGGAGAGCCATGGTGCCGAGGTGTTTGAAATTCATGCCCATTTCTTGAATGGGACGTAAGCATCAACCAATGGACACATATATCATTTTACAACCCATTTTGGTGCACTAGAGCATGTGAATGTAGTTTAATTTTGAATTGTGCACCTGAAATGCCTAGAAAACCAAGTTACTGAATAAAAATGTGCAAACGAACCCTGAATAAATCCAATTTTTTTGCCGACATACCTATAGTTGCATGTTCACTGCAGATCGAAGTTCTAGCACTTCAAACACCATTCTTTGCAGCTGTGACCCCATTATGTAATTCAAATCAAGATGAAAAATCAAGTAGATCGCACACAGTTAATTATCACCAACCGTGTGAGATGCAGTACAAAATATCCTCGAGCACCGTCAGTGTATAGTACGCATACGGCTTACGCGAGAAGGTGAGGCGGCTGCAGTGTGGGTGTGCTGTAGTCTCCTTTGTGTACCCAAATTATGCAATGACGTGGATGAGCACAGTAACCAGGGAAATTGAACCAAAAATTTTGACGTTTAAACTCATCACACACGGGTTAAGCTATCTGAATCATTTGTGATGTTCACATGTCGTACACAGTTCTGAATAAAGGGACCGTGTCTGATGATACTTTGCACGCCAGTTTTTTCGCTGATCCGATTCAAAAATTTTGGCTTCCGTAGAAATATCTACCTCCCCGCCCCTCCCCCTTACCAAATGCCACATTTCCCCTGTTCCCGTCTTCCTTTCCAAGTTGAAACCTTCACTCCTTGCTTGTAGTGTCACTCCCTCGCCGACGACCCTCCTTCACGCTACTCGACCTCATCTATCCAAGCAGGTAATCCACACCAGACCCCCATCCTCCCCCTCCTTCCACATCCCACATGCCCTGACCACTGGTGTGACACCTACCACCCAAATCACCAACCCCTCCATCAAATAAGCGCCGCCCTATGCCATGGTGCACGCAGTATAGCCAGGAGCTCAAGGAGCCTTTGGCAGCGGAGAAGCAAACCGCGGCCGCACGTGCGGGTGAGGTCGCAATGGTTGCCGTTCTTGCCGACCCCCAGATCTTCGAGGAGGATCTCACCATCAAGTCCACCATCGACGACTCGCGCGCCGACACCGCCACGCGGTTGGCTGCTTTAAATGACAGTTCATGGCATTTTCTCGAGGCCACCCTCAAGTCCTTCGACGAAGACTATGATGTGTTTTCTGAGTGTGCATGTGCTTACCTCAACTCGAGAGCCAGCGGGTTGGTGCCCAGAGCAGCTCAGGTAACTTATTAGTACGACGAGGGCACCCATGATGCGGAGGCCTCGCCCTCTTCCATGTCCAAGGAGCCAATCGTCATCAATATCATCGACAATGAGGAGTAGCTTGTCTTATTAGCTCACTATAAGGACCCATATTCAGTTTGCTAGCTACTGCCTTTCCTTAAAAAATTCTAGTGAATTGCGCTATCTATTTTTACCATGCAATCTGTTGCTCTAGTGTATATGTTCTATGTATTGTGCAATGTGGTGCTCACTTATTAACTATTTCGTTAATTAGTTGCTGAGTTCAATTTAACTGTTTGGTTCAATTCTGCAAATGTGATATTCAATTCTTCAGGGTGCAATTTTGTATTGTCTTCCATGTGAGAAATAAATCAATTTTTTATTTACAAAATACATGAGAAACAAATACAATTGCTATATTTCCAAGTTGTCAAGCATGCTTGGTTTGGTTAACTGTTTGATCTTCTAGTATGTTATACATTGTGCAATGTGGTGCTCAGTTAACGTTTGGTTCATTTGTTGTGGTGTTTAGTTAACTGTTTGGTTCCATTCTGCAATGTGATGTCAATTATTGTGGGTGCATTCTATTATTGTATATCATGTGAGAAATAAATCAAATTTGGATGTACTAGATACATGAGAAACAAATACAATTGCTATATTTCCAAGTTGTTAAGCATGCTTGGTTTGGTTAATTGTCTGATTTTCTATTAGGGGTATGTTATATTGTGCAATGTGGTGCTCAGTTAATGTTTGGTTCATTTGTTGTGGTGTTTAGTTAGATGCTTGGTTCAATTCTGCAATGCAATGTCCAATTGTCGTGGGTAAAATTTTGTATTGTTGTGCATGTGAGGAATAATCGAATTTGGCTGCACTTAATACATGGGAAACATATACATTTGCTATATTTCCTATTTCTTAATCATGCTTGGTTTGGATAAATGGGTTTTCCATGTGGCTTGAATTAATATGATGAATCTGCAATGTGCTTATTTTTCATCAACATATTTTACTAATAGCATGCGAACCCTCACTTAACCTGGTCACTAACTACCTTATATGTGTTAGAGGGAAACAATGGGAAGCACTGTGGTTTACAATCGAGGTTTGCAAATGCATGGTCCTTTGTCTAATAGCACATTATTGTGCAATTGCAGGAACCATTCTAATACTTAGTTTTTAAACAATTTGGTCTTGCACATGTAGGTCCTCCAGTCAGAGGTTTTGACCCACTGTTCGACCCTTTTTAGATATGGGGAAATGAGTTGTCCATGAATATCAGTCAAGTCAAGAAACTTAGAAAGATTGTTCAGATAAAGAAATTAGCGACAAAAAACAACAAGATCTTTGTCTGCACAATGAAGAATACATCAGTTCACTACAGGATGTACTAACTATTATACCTTGCCTTTTTTATTCTTTTGCCTCATTTCCAATATAGAGAATATATTTATGCACATCCTTGTTTTCAGGCCTTTCCAAAGCAGTTCACTGATGATTACATCTCAAACCACCTGTATGGTCATGAGGAGAGGAAAGTATTCATAAACACCCAAAGTTCAATATTGAAGTGTTCCTGAAGAGGAAGAAAGATGGACGATAAATCATCCACACGCACTAGCCTGAAGTTGCAAAGACCTTCAACATCAATGATGGCTCAATATTCGCCTTCAGCTTCAGCAGTTTTCCAGATGAGATACATCTGTCTATGTACCATCTATGATGCTAATTTTGAAAGGTTATAGATGTTGCATGTGAAACTTGGTGCTGGTGTAGTTGTGTAATGGGGTAGCTGAGTGCTGAAGCTATATGATGTTGTACTCAGATGTATTTCAATTATGAAAATGAAATATATTGTGTGCTTAATATGAATGTCAATTAGATCAATAAATGGATTATTAATAGGATAATTAGCCTGTTATTTGGGTTTTTCTATTGCAAATGGTTATTGAGAAAGCATAGTGGGCGATGACCCCAGGCAGCTCACACAGTTTCTAGGAATAAACCGTGTTGGATTACTGAACAATCACACACGACATCCTCTTGAAAACTGTTTGAGTTAGGCCACCTGGCGCAATTGTTTACCACATAAAAATTGTGTGTGATGGACAACCTTTGCCACACAGTTTCTTCTACGCACCGTGTGTGATGCATTCAATAATGCAAACGATAAAATTGTTAATACCGTGTGCAATGGAAACGCTATCACAAACATTTTAACGGGGAAAATTGTGTGTGATGTACCTGCGAACAGAAACGTTTTTCCTTGGAACGACTGTGTGGAATGTATATACGAACGGAAACGTTTACCTGGGACTGACTGTGTGGGATGAACTTATGACCAGAAACGATTTTGCTTGTATAATTGAATTTTTTTAGCACTAATGTACGTATAACCATATTTGATCACTCGTCGGTCGCACACAGCCTCATTTTGCCGAGCGTGTGTGCCAGGAGGGCATATCTCCAACGGTTTCTGGATTGTGTGGGAAGGACCCCCCTATCGCAGTAACTCACTAGGTGACGGTTCCAAATGTCGTCGCATAAAGGGGTTAAAAACCATTTGTATAGCACCGACGTGTATCAGTGATTGTGTTTTAATTTGAATCAACTTCATTTAAATTGTGTTTAGTTGCATTATCTCAATCAACAACATATTAAGAAAAATGGTTTCCCCCCGCTTTATATTATAAAGCAACAGCCGAGCATACAACCTCCGATACCACAAAAAAAGAAGAAGAAAAGAAGGCGAAAGATGATACAAGATGGAACCGAACAACTATAGTCCTGACAGCCTGAGACTAGGACGTCGAGGACCCCAGCAACTCCAGGAAATGCCCACGATACGCTCACGCTAAAGGAACAGACCGCTGTCAGAGGAAGAGCACAACCGCCAACTCCCATGCCGATGCCCGGCCATCCGAGAGCTCGTCGTAAGCCCAAATGGACTAGGAGAGTATGGCACACACCACCACACCGGCAAAACCACTCCGACAATGCCACCGCCTCGAGTCACATCACGAAGAGCACCAACCGTTGTCAAGCAGGAACAACTAAAGAACGCCGGCAAACCGACCATGCCAAAGCCGCGACCACCACTCACCCGTGAGAAAGGCGGCGTCTTCGGGAAGAAAATGACGCCAAGGCGCCGCCGTCGCCCAATCTGAGGGGATTTGGGTTTTCACCTGGGACAAGGGGAGGGGGCATGTGTGAGGACTCGATGCCGACTCCAAGAAGCATAGCGGCGAAGGAGCGCCGCCGGCATCATGGCTGTCGTAGCACGCCAAGGGTTTCCCCATCCGAGCCCACCCCAACCAACCACCAAACCAGCCACACAAGGTCGCCGGTCAATCGAATTGGCGTGGGTGACCAGAGAACGTGGAGGTCGTCGTCTTCAAATCGAGATCCATGCTCATCGCCGACTCGCCACCCTCACGACCAAGCCTAGCGCTCGGAACCATCAGCACCACCTACCCCCGTCGCCAGGGAGGGGTGCCCTTGCCGGAGGAGGCCGCCGCCGCCGCACTTGTGCCACCAGAACAAGAGGCCCCGCAACCAACCCTGAGAGCCGCCGGCCACAGCAGGGAAGGCCGCCCGTGGTCCAGGCCACACGCAGCCCTCGCCACCCGCCGGGCCGCCGGTGCCAGATCTGGCCGGTTCCGACGGGTGTGGCACCACCAGAGACCCACAGCCGCCCCGCCGCCCGCGGAAGCCCAGGGCGCCACCCGCTATCCACGCGCACCGCCGCCCAGAGCCACCATCGCCGTACCACTGCGCCCTGCGCTAGCGCAGCGCCTCCGCGTGCCCGGGCTGTCCCGCGCCAGCCGGGGGAGGGCAAATGGAGGGGAACGATGCCCCGCCGCCGCCGAAGTCAGTCGGGCTTCGCCCGCTGGCTCTTGCTGGTGGCGTCGAGGGGAGGAGGGGGGAAGGAGGCAAAGGGCCGGCGGCTAGGGTTTCCACCGTCGCTCGCGGGAGCGACGCGGGGGGGG
>LR738715.1:518839617-518897158 GCA_902687465.1 Secale cereale | reverse complement strand
GGGGGCGGAGGGGGATTTTTTCCGCCGAATCAACAACCTATTGCCATGTCATGATCATGCATCATATTGTTGCTTGCATTGAGTGTGTTCCTTTTCTATTGCCGGTATTTTTTTCCTCTCGGTAGACGTTTTTTGACGTTAGGATCATTGTCACCGATGAAGACATAATGCTATCTTCAGAAGTGCTAAGCAAGCAAACCCCCTAGAGCATTCCAATGCAATCCTATTCTCTCGCTCTTGCTCTCTTTTACTGCATTAGGACAACAATGGTTCAACTGTTACATGTTGCGGTAGTTGAACCCATTCCTCTGCATGACTTATCTTTGCCACATTAAATAGTTGAAACCCACTAGCATGAGTAGGAGTTTTTTGAGCCATGATGTTCCTACCCATTCATGCTTGCTTGTTATGCCTGTTGTGTTTAGAGTTGTGTCAGGTCCGATTCATGTGGGAAGGATTGGAATGGTGGTGAACATGTCCTGCTATTGAGAGCTAAGTGTGTGAACTAGATTTGGTAAAGGTAGCAACGAGTGGCCATGTAGGAATACATGGTGGGTTGTCTCATTGAAACCGTCCTCAAGAACTAAGTTATGTGTTTGTGATCCAAGAACAGCTACTACCATGTGATGTTTGCTAGAACTACGTCGGTATTTCCCCAAAGAGGAAAGGATCATGCAGCACAACAACGGTAGGTATTTCCCTCAGTGATGAGACCAAGGTTATCGAACCAGTAGGAGAATCACGCAACACTGCGTGAACAGCACCTGCACGCAAATAACAAATACTCGCAACCCGATGTGTTAGGTTGTCAATCCCTTTCGGGTAACGCAAAATGAAATAAAGTGCAGCAAGGTATTTTTGTATTTTTGGTTTAATAGGCAAACAGACGTGATAGAGTTGTAAATATTGATAGATCGAACGCAAAATGAAATAAAGTGCAGCAAGGTATTTTTGTATTTTTGGTTTAATAGATCTGAAAATAAAATCAAAGGAAAATATATCGCCAAGCCAAATATATTAAAGAAGAGACCCGGGGGCCGTAGGTTTCACTAGTGGCTTCTCTCGAGAAAAATAGCAAACGGTGGGTGAACAAATTACTGTTTGGCAATTTATAGAACTTCAAATTATCATGACGATGTCCAAGCAATGCTAATTGTATAGGCATCACGTCCAAGATTAGTATACCGACTCTTGCATGCATCTACTACTATTGCTCCACACATCGAGCGCTATCCAGCATGCATCTAGTGTATTAAGTTCATGGAAAAATGGAATAATGCAGTAAGAACGATGACATGATGTAGAAAAGATTTATTTATGTAGAAATAGACCCCATCTTGTTATCCTTAATGGCAATGATACATACGTGTCGGTTCCCCCTCTGTCACTTGGATCAAGCACCGTAAGATCGAACCCATCACAAAGCACCTCTTCCCATTGCAATATAAATATATCAAGTTGGCCAAACAAAACCCGAATATCAAAGAAGAAATACGAGGCTATAAGCAATCATGCATATAAGAGATCAAAGAAGACTCAAATAACTTTCATGGATATAAAAAGATATGTCTGATGATACACTCAAAGTTCATCGGATCCCAACGAACACACCCCAAAAACAGTTACATCATATGAATCTCCAAGAGACCTTTGTGTTGAGAATCAAACGAGAGAGAGGAAGCCATTTAGCTACTAACTACGGACCCCTAGATCTACAAAGAACTACACACGCATCATCGGAGAGGCACCAATGGACATGATGCACCCCTCCGTGATGGTGTCTAGATTGGATCTGGTGGTTCTGGAACTTGCGGCTGCTGGAATATAATTTCGTTAACTGCCCGAGGGTTTCTAGAATATTGGGGTATTTATAGAGCAAAGAGGCGGTTCGGGGGGCACTTGAGGTGGGCACAACCCACACGCCCAGGCGCGCCCTGGTGGGTTGTGCTCCCCTCGGAGCGTATTAAGCACTAGGAGCAAAGAAATCCTAGGGTTGCTTTGTCTTCCTCTTCAGCTCTTAAATATAACTGAAAGGCATCATGTTTCTTACCCCCCCCCAGGCGCTTCTCCGACCCACTAGATGTTTTCTGGTCCAAAAAAATCCACAAAAAGTTACGTTGCGTTTAGACTCCGTTTGGTATTGATTTCCTGTGATGTAAAAAACATGCAAAAAATAACAACCGACACTTGGCACTATGTTAATTGGTTAGTACAAAAATATGATTTAAAATGACAATAAAATGATTGTAAAACGTCCAAGAATGATAATATAACAACATGGAACAATAAAAATTATAGATACGTTGGAGACTTATCACCATGAATTGGGCCCAAAAGCCATGGACCCTCTCGACTTATTAATCACCTTGATCTCTGTCCATGAGATGCAACTAGTTTCTGATGTTTGTAGGAAATGTGTTGGAGGCCATGCATAGCGCTGACCCTAGGGGTGGGCTATGATGTGGTATAGACACTGAGGCACGGTGTACCAGGATGATACCCAGATGGTGCTCTTGGGAACCCTGCTCTCATAGTTTGCGGCCATGATAAAAACCTCGACTAGACTTTCCTTGTGGATACAACCTCAAATAGGCAATAAACCTGGACTAGAGTCTTGTGTGGTTAGCCAGGTCGTGGCCGACACCCTTTCCAGGATTCCGCTTGAAGGTTGTCGAGATACATGACATGTGCATGGTGATAAGTGGTGGAAGGCGTGTGTGAAGAAGTACACCTCTACTGGGTTATCAAACTATTTGAATAGCCGCGTCCGCGGATATGGACGACTTGTAAAGCTTACATTGTTCATAGATAACTTGAAGTGGATACTCTGAAATGTGCAAGATAAGTGTGAGTGCTATGGATGGCCTTCTCGTAGGGAGGATGGAGCGGATCCATAGTGGTGTATCATTATGTTGAATATGTGGACTCGTGTGTGCCTTATCACTTCAAAGAAAATACTGGTAGTAGTACAGGATAGCCACTGAGTCAAAGTTGGCTTGCTGCAGTTAGGCTCCCCCACCGATTTGTTGATACTGATGCATATGTAGCTAGTTCTGATGTAAGTCTTGCTGGGTACATGTACTCATGTTTGCTTAATTTGACTTCAGTTTCACCTTAGATTTCCACGATGAGCTCGATGTTGACCGATTAGCTTGGGAATCCCAGACAGAGATTTGTTTCCTATGGAGGGTCTT
This sequence comes from Secale cereale, assembly GCA_902687465.1. Lineage (NCBI taxonomy): Eukaryota > Viridiplantae > Streptophyta > Magnoliopsida > Poales > Poaceae > Secale > Secale cereale. The sequence continues at coordinate 518,893,964 of LR738715.1, read as the reverse complement.
ATCGATAGACAGGCTTGCTAGCCTTCTTTCTTCTTAGTTGTCTATACACAAATAGGATAAGTCTAATGCCCAAATAATTAAACTACAGTAATCCCTGCTAATGATGCCACATCATCACTTTTACTGTTGTAAGTCCCATGTCGGTTCAAATCACAATTCAAATTAAAATAACAAAATTAAATTTCTCAAAACATGCAAACTAAAATATTCATCATGAGGCAAATATTCATTTGTTAATATTGCTGGTGAACCAACATTTTTGCAATGTGTTTAAATGCCATAAAGTAATTAAAATAGTGGCCTAAACAATAAATTAATTGCTTTGACAATTATAAACATTACTGAACTATCCTATTTTTGGAGCAACTAATTTTGGCAGTAGCCTAAATTATAATACTATTTTAGGAGCAACACTTATATTTTATAAAACTAGTTTTGTTTCAAAAATAAAAGGACCAGCCTCATGAAAATCTTATATTCCCTAAGGAGGTTCTACGACGTGGAAATACTCTTTAATGGAACTTTTGTTTTAGCTGGTTGTGACCAAGAAACCACCGGCTTTCCTTGGTGGGCTAGGAATGCCAGACTTATCAATTTGTCCGGTAAACTACTTGGAGCTCATGTTGCCCATGCTAGATTAATGATATTCTGGGTCGGAGCAATGAACCTATTTGACGTGGCCCATTTTGTAGCAACCACGGTTCCAATGAACCGAAGTCTCTGTGCTCAGTGTCATCCCTGGATCGGTATGCTGACACACACAGTACTCGAGGATTTATAACAGAGGTTCAATCACACTTTATTACATTGAAAATCCTCGAAGAGGCAATATCCAATACACAAATATGGCAGTTGAGTCCATCCAACTCCACGGCAAACATTGAGTGCATGACAACGACCTATCGCACCTTAATCTTCGATTGAAAACTTTGCAACATGATACGTTGCAGCCATGTAGGTCAGCACATTGAATATGCTAGCAAGAACACACTATAATGTTAAAGAGCAATGTCCACAACTATGTGCATATTTGGCTGGTGGAGGCTATAAGGTTAGTTTTTCCCTACAACAAAGGAATGTATTTTATTAACTACTTAGTTAAACTTAAGCAATAACATTGAGAATGGTACCCCCATCTCAATCCCAAAACCAAAGTCATTATTAACCCAACAAGTTAAATAAAGTGATGAGATTAGTTCATAATTCAAATACAAGGATACTCAAGATGCCCATAATCGGGGACACGGCTACTCATGAATAGTTTGTACACTCTGCAGAGGTTTGTGCAGTTTTCCACACAAGACTCGATCGCCTCCATTTAATTTCTCGCACTGCATGGTGTTTGAGAAACGAATGACCGAGACACAGTCTTTCAGATGCATTAAATCTTTACCCTGGGTAGACCGTTACATCTACATCCGCTACATTTGCTAGTCTACCGCTGAAAGAGGTCACACAACATACTCAACTATGCTAGAGCCCATAATGGCTTGTGGTTGCACAAGGAAGTTTCTAGGCATGAATGATATATGATCCCTTTGAGCCTGGGTGACATTTCTTAGGCAGCACTGGTATATCCCCAGGTGCCCTCACAACCACTAGTCCATCCCCAGGGTGCCACAACCAATCCTCCTAGATGTGTATTAAATTTCCACCTTAAAGAAACCCTTAGTTGTTATTACACTCACAACTTTTATGAAATCACTCATACCAATCCACGTGTACAAGCATGGCTAAGCAACAAGTAACAAAGCGTATATTCGCTTGGGTTGATCTCAGGTCATTGGGTTCCTACCTCATGAACTACAAAGCATCATCACATGTAACCAGTCCTACTCATGCAAGTGTTTGACGATATAACTAATGCAATAAAAACTGGGTATTGGAAAGTATGATCAAAGTATGAACTTGCCTTGATGATGATCGTTAAAGCCTAGTGACTCATAGTAGCATGCTTTGCACTCCGGAAATTCTATCGCAATCAAACAATAGCATACATAAGCAATCATGCAACAGAACCGAAGAACAGATCTCGAAAAGACTTAGAAAACAAAGAATAACTCTTGCAACAGAAAACAATTTCAAACAATACCGACATTGAGTGAATTTGGCCTTATCAGAAAGTTTAGGTCAAGAGCTTCGATTTGCAAAAAGAATCAACTCAAATGGAGTTACAAAACCCAAGATACGATCAAACGAAGTTCAAAGGCAAAACTGTTTGACTTCAAATTTTAAAATTCTCAAAAATCAAATTTGAGTTGCGCTACTGGAAAGACAAGATCGGAACAAAGAAATTGGTGTTGGTTTCATCTAATTCCGACTAACGAATAAAAAGTAACGAGGGTTTGAAGATCACGGACTGGTCTGTAAAAATAATAATCGCACACAAGTCCTTGGCCAAAAATAAACAGAAAAAGAAAAGGCTAAATTGCGAATGTTCGTTTTCTCAGACAAAATAGGGAGCGTTGGCTCAATAATAAAAAAAACGAACTAGAGTTTTTTTCTTAAAGAAACCGGATCTAGGGTTTTAAAAAAACCGAAACTAAATAAAAAAACGGGTGGTTTACCTCGCAGATCGGATCGGGTCCGCCCGTCGGGTCGGGCGGCGGGTGGTGGATTCGGGCGACGTGCGCGGCGACGGCGGACGGCGGCTTCGGCGGCACGGGGTGGCGGCTGGTGGGGGCACGGCAACAGCAATGGCGGCGGCGGCGGCGGGCGGCGGCGAACGGCGTGGGGCGTCGGCGGTTAGCGGCGACATGCGGTGGAGGCGGCAGATACGGGCGGCGGTGGGAGGAAGCGAGAGGGGGCTCGGCTTTTAAATGGCCCCGGGCAAGGCCCTGGCTTGGCCAAGGGGCAACGACGGCGACCGTGTGCGCGACGGACTCTGGCGAGTCCGAGCGGCGCATGGGAGAGCGGAGGCGGTGGCCGGCTGGGCCGGCTTGGCCTTCGGCCCAGTTGACTCGGGCCAAAACATTTTTTTTTGAAAAAAAAATCGCCTGAATAGAAAATTCAAAATAAGATATAAAAAATTCTAAAAATACCAGAAACAATTTTCACCATCTAAACCTAATATTTAGAATAAGGTGAACAATTTTCTGATATAAAATGCCTAAAAATAAAATACCTTTTTGATGAATTTTTAAAATAATAAACTGCAAAAATCAAAAATAAAATCCAAAAAAATTATTTTTACTCAAAAATCAAATGCCAACATTTTTATTATGTTTTTTAAGAAGTCATATTATTTTCCCTCTTTTATATTAAATATTGGAAAAATGAAATTTGGCAAATATATTATTGATCCAACCCCACATGGAAAAAAATAAAAATAGTGGGTTTCTCTTTGGAAAACTTCCAACTCTCTCACTTGGGTCCTTGAGTTGCTTAAAGTTTTGGATCAATTTTCAAATAAACTCATGCTAAAAAAAATGCTCAAATGATGAATGATATGAATGATCTATGATAATATCCAAATTGAAAATTGGGATGTTACAAACCAACCACCCCTTAAGATGAATCTCGCCCTCGAGATTCGGGTTGGCTAGAAAATTGGTGTGGTTGGTCCTGGCGTAGATCATCCTCTCGTTCCCAGGTGGCTTCGTCCTCTGTATTGTGACTCCACTGTACTTTGCAGAACTTGATGACTTTTCTGCGGGTAACTCTGTCAGCAAACTCGAGAATCTTAACGGGCTTCTCCTCGTAAGTCAGGTCGGTCTCTAACTGAATGGCTTCCAGGGGCACTATATCACGTAACGGAATATCGACCATCTCTGCGTGACAGTTCTTCAACTGAGATACGTGAAACACGTCGTGAACTCCAGACAAAGTCTCGGGCAACTCTAGCTAATAAGCTACTTCTCCTCTGCGCTCCAAAACTTTGTACGGTCCCACAAATCTTGGTGCCAATTTACCCTTAACTCTGAAACGCTTAACTCCTCGAAGCGGAGACACACAAAGATACGCTCTATCTCCAACTTCATAGGTCACCTCCTTGCGTTTTGTATGTGTATAACTCTTCTGTCTGGACTGGGCTACCTTAAGTCTGTCACGGATCAATTTGACCTTCTCTTCTGACTCTTTGATCAAATCAGGTCCAAATAACTGACGGTCTCCAACTTCATCCCACATTAGCGGTGTTCTGCACCTCCTTCCATACAAAGCCTCGAAAGGGGCCATTTGCAAACTGGTTTGATAACTGTTGTTGTAAGAAAACTTTGCGTACGGTAAGTTATCGTCCCAACTAGATCCATAATCGAGCGCAAAAGCTCTCAACATGTCCTCCAGAATCTGGTTGACTCTTTCCGTCTGTCCATCTGTGTGTGGATGAAAGGCCGTACTGAAGTCTCATGCAACTTCTTCCAAAACCTGGAAGTAAACTGTGTTCCTATATATGATACAATGGTCCTCGAAACTCCATGCAGACATACAATCCTGGTCATGTATATCTTGCCGAACTTAGCACTCATGTAAGTGGTCTTCGCGGGATAAATTGATCTACCTTAGTCAGATGATCGACTATCAACCAGATGGAATCGTACCTTGAACGTGTTCCGGGCTTCTCGAATCTTTCCCAACAAAGTAGACTGAATTTCCAATGTGGCAACATATCCTCTAGGGACTATCTCCATTTGCAAATCCCTAAGATCATCGGCTAACTCCGGGGGTAAACCTCCGGAAATGATTGTGTTAATATAACTCTTGCGACTTAGAGCATCTGCCACGACATTGGATTTTCCAACATGATAATGCAATCTCATGTCGTAATCCTTTATGAGCTACAGACATCTCCTTTGCGTGAGATTCAACTCCTTCTTTGTGAAGATATACTTCAAACTCTTATGATCCCTGTATACATCACAATGGTTTTCGATAAGAAAATGTATCCAGGTTTTTAGTGCATGTGCTACCACTGCTAACTCCAAATCATGCGTGGCATAGTTCAACTCATGTGGTCAAAGCTGATGTGAAGCGTATGACACAACTCTTCCATCTTGCATGAGAACGCTTCCAAGTCCTTGACGAGAAGCGTCACAATATACTTGAAAATCCTTGCATATATCTCGAAAAATCAGCACTAGGGATGTAACCAAACGTTTCTTCAACTCCTGAAAACTGGCCTCACACTCTTCAGTCCACTTATACTTAGTTTCCTTCTTTAACAACTCTATTATGGGCTTCTCAATCTTTGAAAAATTCTCAATAAACCTCCGGTAATATCCTGCAAGTCCAAGAAAACTACGAATCTCGCCAACTGAGGTGGGTGCCTTCCATTCTGTGATTGCCTCAACCTTGGCGGGGTCTATGGATATACCGTCTCCTGATATAACATGTCCAAGGAATCCCACTTCCTTCAACCAAAACACACATTTGCTAAACTTGGCATATAACTAATGTTCTCTGAGCTTTTCGAGAACTAAACACAAATGTTCCTTATGCTCCTCTTCATTCTTGGAGTATATCAATATGTCATCAATGAATACTACCACAAACTTATCCAAGAACTCCATGAATACCTTATTCATCATACTCATGAAATAGGCAGGAGCGTTAGTCAAACCAAATGACATAACTGTATACCCATAAGGCATGTACCTTGTGGTAAAAGTTGTCTTAGGTATATCTTGTTCTCAGATCTTCATCTGATGATATCCTGATCGCAAATCGATCTTAGAGAATACCTTGGCTCCTTGCAGCTTGTCGAACAGATCGTTGATCATCGGCAGTGGGTACTTATTCTTGATTTTCACCTTGTTCAGTGCACGATAATCAACAACCATTCTCAATGATCCATCCTTCTTCTCGACTAGGAGCACTGGGGCTCCCCATGGTGATGAACTTGGTCGTATGTAGCCTTTATCCATTAACTCCTTGATTTGCTTCTTGATCTCCTCCAGATCATTAGCGGGCATCCGGTATGGTCACTTAGATATGGTCCGATGCCGGGTAATAGCTCAATTAAGAACTCGATGTCTCTATCCGGTGGCATGCCGGGTAACTCCTCCGGGAATACATCGGGGTAATCCTTCACAACTGGCACTTCTTCTTGAACAACTCCCGTGAGTGCATTCACATGCGCCTTCCTGGGTGTGTGCCTTGACACATATTTGATCCTCTTTCCTTCTGGGTGGTGAGGAGAATTGATCTACTGGGGCAATCGATGTTTCCTCCAAACTTGGATAGCCAATCCATACCTATGATAACATCAAAACCCTGGGATTCCAAAAGAATAAGGTCCGTGGGAAATACATGTCTTCCCATGGTCAATGGCACTTGATAGCATCCTTGGCTAGCCATATACTCTGCTCCTGGGGAACTCACTAACATAGGCATCCTAAGGGCTATGGTGGGCAATTTATACTTTCCACGAAACCCCTTGATATGTATGAAGGCGATGCACCGGTGTCAAAAACAACAAGGTCAGTAAATGCATTAATAAAAACTAACTGACAACTGCGTCGGGCTACTTGTCAATCTCCTCCACATTGACGTGGTTCACTTGTCCTCTGGTGAACGGGTTGGGCTTCTTCGCTGAGTTTCCATTACCATTCCCATTCTTTGACTCGAGACATTCATTAGCGTAATGTCCGGTCTTCCCACACTTGAAACAAGTAACGTGACTCGGATCCTTCTTGTCAGGCGTTGAGGGAGTGGAACGATTCTGATTGTTGCTTCCTCCATTCCCATTGCCGTTCCTGGCACCACTGTGGTTGTGTGCATTCCCTCCATTGTTAGCATGGCTTCCATGGTTATGGGTGGGATGATTGTGCCCTCCTGAGTATGGAGTATAGCGAGGCTTCTGCTGGGCTCCAGAATTAAATTTCCTAGCTTCATACTTCCTCTTGCGGTTGTCAATCTGTTGCTGCTTTTCTTCTATCATGATAGCTTTGTCCACTAGCTCTTGATAATTGTTATATCTTGCTAGCATCAGCTGCATACTCAACTCATCATTGAGTCCTTCTAGACACTTCTCCTGCTTCGTGGAGTCAGTGGCCACATCATTTGGCGCATAGCGAGCTAACTTCCTAAAGTCATCCACGTACTGCCCCACAGTACGATTTGCTTGGCGCAACTTGCTAAACTCACGCTTCTTTAGGCTCATGGTTCCTGCTGAGACATGTGCTGTGCGAAAGGCTTGCTGAAACTGATCCCAAGTAATTACGGCAAGTGGGTAGGTGGTGGTGTAATTCTCCCACCAAGTGGCTACTGGCCCCTCAAGCTGATGTGCAGCAAAACACACTCTCTCTGTATCTGTGCATCATGCAGTTGCTAGTTCTCTGTCCATCTTGCGGAGCCAGTCATCTGCAACAATCGGTTCGGTGCTACTAGAGAGCACCGGCGGTTGCAACCTGAAGAACTGGGTCAAGTTGTCATGGGGAGGCGGAGGTGGGTTTCTGTTGTTGTTCTGATTCTGGACAAGTAGTTGCATTAAAGTGTTCTGCTGCTAGATCAATTGGGTGAGCTCAGGGGGAAACTCAAATCCGGGCTCATGTCTCGGAGGTGTCTGAGGGGTTTAGAGGGGAGAGATTAGAATAGAATGAGGTCTAGGGGAAATCACTACCCATATGCACATGAGACAAACAATTTCATATCATATCACTCAAATTCTATCAAGAGCACACAAAAGATCCTATTAAAGCGAACGATTCTAACTACTCGGATTAATACTAATGATTACAGGGTGGTCATCTAATCACTATCATGTGAAGACTCCATGATATCTGCTCTGGCTTCGTCTTCACAGTCACTTTCATCACTGTCGGTGTCGTCTATCAGAATGTAGTTCTCCATAGTAATTCCCGTCTCTGGTTCCGACTTCACTGTGCCAGTTCTAACCTTCTTCTTTAGTGCTTCATTCTGCTCCAATAGTATAGCGATTTCCTCTTCATACCCATCTCGTACTGTCTTGAGTTCTTCTTCTAGCTCCACGTTCTGGGTCACAACCATGTTGGTTTTCTGCATAAGTGTGCACATCTGATTCTCGTAGCGTCGAATGTGTTGGTCCATCTCCTGGATGTATGCTGCAATGGATCCATCCTTCCTGGTGCGAAGCATCTCCCATTGCTCATCTCGACGTCCACAAATCTGGTAGATGGTGTCTTCAAGGTCCTTGTTGTAGACTTCACATATCCGTCCGAATGTGATATGAGCTGCCATACTCTTTCCCAAGCTCCATGTCGGCGCGTCAAAGGCTAGCTCAAGTGGCTCCGTGAATGGTGCATTAGTCCTCCCAGGTACTCTATCTTTGATCTTCCTGCACTCCTCTTGCGGCGATGTTGCGTAGAGATCTCTGGTGATACTTGGTATTCCAATGTGACAGTATCTAGTGACTTCCTTCAAGTGCTTTCCGAAAGGGGTGTCATCGTCTGGCTGAGTGAACTTGCTCCCTAGGTCCGACATCTATAGAAAGGAAATAGAGAAGAATTAGAATGAGTAGAGAAGAAGTAGAATGAGTAGAGAAGAACATCATATGGCTCATCATAGTGGTCGCGTCCTAAAGGCCATGTGTGCTATGATACCATCTTGTAGCGACCACGGTTCCAATGAACCGAAGTCTCTATGCTCAGTGTCATCCCTGGATTGGTATGCTGACACACACAGTACTCGAGGATTTATAAAAGAGGTTCAATCACACTTTATTACATTGAAAATCCTCGAAGAGGCAATATCCAATACACGAATATGGCTAAAGGCCATCTAAAATAATAAACTGCGGAAGCTATGAAGAGTAGTTGAGTCCATCCAACTCCACAGCAAACATTGAGTGCATGACAATGACCTATCGCACCTTAATCTTCGTCTGAAAACTCTGCAACATGATATGTTGAAGCCATGTAGGTCAGCACATTGAATATGCTGGCAAGAACACACTGTAATGATAAAGAGCAATGTCTACAACTATATGCATATTTGGTTGGTGGAGGCTGTAAGGTTAGTTTTGCATAAAGCTAGTTTTTCCTTACAACAAAGGAATGTATTTTATTAAATACTTAGTTAAATTTATGCATGAACATTGAGAATGGTATCCCCATCTCAATCCCAAAACCAAAGTCATTACTAACCCAAAAAGTTAAATAAAGTGATCAGATCAGTCCATAATTCAAATACCAGGATACTCAAGATGTCCATAATCGGGGACATGGCTACTCATGAATAGTTTGTACATTCTGCAGAGGTTTGTGCACTTTTCCCCACAAGACTCGATCGCCTCCGTTTAATTTCTCGCACAGCATGGTGTTTGAGAAACAAATGACCAAGACACAATCTTTCAGATGCATTAACTCTTTACCCTAGGTAGACCGTCACACCTACGTCCGCTACATCTGCTAGTATACCACTGAAAGAGGTCACACAACATACTCAACTGTGCCAGAGACCATAATGGCTTGTGGCTGCACACAGAAGTTACTAGGCATTAATGATATATGATCCCTTTGAGCCTGGGTGGCACTCCTTGGGCAGCACTGGTATATCCCCAGGTGCCCTGACAACCACTGGTCCATTACCAGGGTGCCACGACCAATCCACCCAGTTGTGTATTAAATTTCTACCTTAAAGAAACCCTTAGTTGTCATTACACTCACAACTTTCATGAAATCACTCATAGCAATCCACGTCTACAAGCATGGCTAAGCAATAAGTAACAAAGCGTATATTGCCTTGGGTTGATCTCAGGTCATTGGGTTCCTACCTCATGAACTACAAAGCATCACCACACGTAACCATTCCTACTCATCCAAGTGTTTGATGATATAACTAATGCAATAAAAATGGGGTATTGGAAAGTATGATCAAAGTATGAACTTGCCTTGCTAACGATTTTGGAAACCTAGTGACTCGTAGTAGCATGCTTTGCACCACGGAAGTTCTATCACAATCAAACAATAGCATACATACGCAATCATGCAACAGAACCGAAGAACAGATCTCGAAAAGACTTCGAAAACAAACGAATAACTCTTGCAATAGAAAATAATTTCTAACAGTACCAAAATTGAGTGAATTTGGCCTTATAAGAAAGTTTAGGTCAAGAGCTTCGATTTGCAAAAAGAATCAACTCAAACGGAGTTAAGAAACTCAAGATATGATCAAACGAAGTTCAATTTTAAAACTGTTTGAATTCAAAATTTGAATTTATCAAAATCAAATTTGTGTTGCGCTACTGGAAAGACAAGATCGAAACGAATAAATTGGCGTTTGTTTCATTTAATTTCGACTAACAAGTAAAAAGTAACGAGGGTTTGAAGATCAGGGACTGATCTATAATTTGTTTTAAACCCGGATAAGTCCTTGGCCGAAAATAAACAGAAAAAGGTAAGGCTAAATTGTGAGCGTTCGTTTTCTGAGACAAAACAGCGAGCATTAGCTTAATAATAAAACAAAAAAATGAACTAGGGTTTTTTTCTAAAAAAACCGCATCTTGGATTAAAAAAAAACGAAACTAAATAAAAAACGGGCGGTTTACCTCGCGGATCGGATCGGGTCCGCGGGTCGGGTCGGGCGGCGGGCGATGGATTCGAGCGACGGGCGCGGCGGCGGTGGACGACGGCGCGGGGCGGAAGTTGGCGGCGGCGTGGCAGCAGCGACGGCGGTGGGCGGCAGCGAACGGCGTGGGGCAGCGGCGGCTAGCGGTGGCGCGCAGTGGAGGTCGTAGCTGCGGGCGGCGGTGGGAGGAAGCGAGAGGGGGCTCGGGGGCTCGGCTTTTAAAGGGCCCCGTGCGAGGCCCTGGCTTGGCCAAGGGGCAACGACGGTGGCCGTGTGCGCGCCGGACTCCGACGATTCCGAGCCGTGCACGAGAGAGTGGAGGCGGTGGCCGGCTGGGCTGGCTCGGGCGGCTGGGCCTTCGGCCCAGTTGCCTCGGGCCAAAACATTTTTTTAATCACCGGAACAGAAAATTAAAAATAAAAAATTAAATAGTACTCAAAATAACAGAAACAATTTTCACCGTCTAAACCTAGTATTTAGAATAAGGTGAACAATTTTCTGATATAAAATGCCTAAAAATAAAATAACTTTTTGATGTTTTTTTAGATAATAAACTGCAAATAAAAATCCAATAAAAATTATTTTTACTCAAAAAAAATCAAATTCCAACATTTTTATTATGTTTTTGATGAAGTCATATTATTTCCCCTCTTTTATATTAAATATTGGAAAAATGAAATTTGGCAAAAATATTATTGATCCAACCCCACTTGGAAAAAAATAAAAATGGTGGGTTTCTCTTTGGAAAACTTCAACTCTCTCACTTGGGTCTTTAAGTTGCTTAAATTTTTGGATCAATTTTCGAATAAACTCATGCTCAAAAATGCTCAAATGATGAATGCATATGAATGATCTATGATAACATTCAAATTGAAAATTGGGATGTTACAAATTTCGTACCACAAAAGCCCATGTATGAACAAGGGTTGATTTTACTTCCATACTTAGCTACTCTAGGTAGGGGAGTTGGGCAATGGGAAGTTCTAGATACCAAATAGAAAAGGAATTGGAAAAGGGGAAAAGAAAAGAGGAAAAATGCTATGCGCACTTAGGCCTGCCAACAAAGTGGTCGGCCCAGCCTGCTAACCGGGTCACCCCTACCTCCTGTTCACATGAGCGCGGTGGACGCCCATGCGTCGTCCACAGCTTGGATCGGCCACAGGGCGACCATTCGGCGGTTCCCCGACGACCTCAAGTCCCCGGCGATGCCACCGACCGAACCCTAACCCTAGATGCCCTCAGTTTCCCCCCCTCTCTCGTTCTCCTCCCCACAGACCATACTCGGGCTGCGCCCCCATGGACGAGCTTGCTCACGCTGCCATCGTGCCCTCCTCACCGTCCGCCCGTGTCCAGGTGGATCATTGTCGTCCTATGCGTCATCTACGCTCTACTGTTCATGCTCGGATGCTTGGGGTCATCGTCGACGCCATCTTCCCCATCTCTCGATCGCCGACCTCCGCCGCCTCGATTCACTACACCGAGACCTCCCTAAGCATGCTACTGTCCCCCTAGAGCCTCTCCATGAGCTTCTCACATCCCCCTCTACATTCGCTCTCGCGCGCCTCCTAGCTAGCTCGCCTGCCGTCGCCCGAGCACGTTGCCGCCGATGAGCTCGCCGCCGTGGCCATGGTTGATGTCATATGCGACTGAGTGCTGCATCGTGCTCCTGGGGTTCCCAGGGGCCCAACGCGCGCGTCCGCTGCTCTTGCTGAGCCCCGTAGCCCGATCCCCGCTAACGCCCGTTCCGGTCGTCCGCCCCGCTCGACGTCGTCGCCGTTGCAGCCCACCACAGCCCGAGCTAAGGCCGCAGTCGGATGCATTGCTCCTCCTGCGTCCGAACGAGCCCGGCCTTGCTCGAAACGACTCTCTATGGTGCGTTTTCGGCGAGCTCCGAGCCCTCCGCCGTGAAGACGGCTCACCTGAGTGTCACCGCCGACATGCTGACGTGGCCACCCTCTGGGTCGCTGACTGATGGCCCTAGTGGCCCCGCTGACCCCTGTTGACTAGTTTGACCAATCAATGATGCTGACTGGTCAACCCCTGACACTGATGTGTGGGCCCTCATGCTTAATTTAGTCAGTTTTCTAATTAAACTTAAACTATTGATTAGTTAGTTACTGCTAGAAGAGTCGCACTTGCGAAATAACCTTTAGTTAGTTTCTTTAACACTAAATATGTCCTCTCTGTATGACATGTGGGACCCAGCCGTCGGGTTTAACCTGGTCTGGCAGGTTTGACTGCGGAGGTCAGGATGACATCATGATGATGTCATAATTTTCTTTTTTAATTAGTAATAATTTCAGAAATTGATTAAAGCTTTAGAAAATCATATAAAATAATCCGTAGCTCGAATGAAAATAATTTATATATGAAAGTTGCTCAGAAAAATATGACGATTCTGAATATGCCCTCCGTTCATCTATCACATGACTCTAGCATAGCGAACATGCAACTGTCCCCCTCCGATTCATGTTTCCAAAAATGGCAAACATCGGGAAAACATTCCTGGATGTTTAACCCCTCTTCGATATCGCATAGTACTATGTTAGAACACCTCTAGCACCTCTTATTGTCATGTCATGCATCTGTGTTGCATCTATGTGCTTTATATTTACTGTTTCTCTCCCCTCTTTTCTCTGGTAGACTCCGAGACTGAGGCTGCCCTGTGATCGACTATGTCGACGATGACCTTTCTTCCCTTTCAACGGAGCTTCCAAGCAAGACACCCCTTTGACCATCCCTATGTCGTCCATTCCATTCTCTCATGCTTGCATTAGATTTTGCTACTGTTATTGATTGCTCCTATTATGATGCATAACCTATTTTTGCAATCTACTATTGTACCTTACCTGCTTATCCTAAACAACTTAGTATAAGTTGGTTAGTGATCCATCAATGACCACCACCTTGTCCTTGTTGCCCCTGCTTCATCATCGATGACTCGATCAACGTGATCGACGACCAGAGCCCAACACCTCAAATCACTTCACCCCCCTTAATTGTACGACTCTACATAGTTACTATCGAGTGCCGAGGGTGATACCTCATAACGCACTCCTGATGATAACTCTGTAGTGTAGATATTCGGTCGTGGTCACCGAGGGTGATTCCTCCTTTGCCACTCCCGATACGACTCTGTCATGCAGAACCCTCAAGTGTGAACCTCGAGGGAGATTCCTCTTACGATCACCTTGATGATTACATTGAGTGGAATCCACCGAGGGTGATTCCTCGGGGTTCCCCCTTGATGTTTGGACACACAATTACCTTGACTTTACTTGACACCATTGTTGAAGTCGGGTCATGTAATGCCCAGGATGGAGTTATACCTCCTACGTGTCGAGGCACGACTTAAAGGCATAAGTCCATCCTAGAATGATCTCAAGTTTGGTAATCTTTGCACAACTCATGTAAAAGAGGGATAGTAAACTGAAAATAGTTGGCTTACAATCGCCACGTCACAGAATAACAGTACAAGCCTCAAACATCATACATTAAGATCACTACAACCCTCTAAGGGCAAAAGCCAAATGTCAAAGTACCAAACTCAGATAAATAAAACAACCACAGGCGGATCGAATCCTAGTAAGAGACTCCACTACTGATCGTCCGGGTAGCGCACGTAGTAACGACTACGCTCCTCGTCGTACTCCCAATCCAGCTCGGTGCCATCACCTGGATAGCTCACAGCTGGACCTGCATCTGGTGTGTGAAGTAACTGTGAGCCACAGAGGACTCAGCAATCCCGTTCCCGGGTAACAGAACTATCAAAGCCTTTAGGTGAGGGAAAGGCTGAAGAAAGAACAAGTCTGCAGCAGCAACTAGCATCTAGCTTACGCAAGTGAGAGCGAGAAGAGAAGGCAACGCGAGAAGTGATCACGAAGTGATCCTAGCTACAAGCTCACAAACATAACCCCTCCGTGTTCAACTCCCGAATCACTATTCGGAAATTGACAGTCACGGAACACACGCTGGTAGTGTATTAGTATCATTGTGTCAAGTTATCTACAACCGGAATTAACAAGCTCCCATCTGCCACATAACCGCGGGCACGGCTTTCGAAAGTTCAAACCCTGCAGGGGTGTTCCAACTTGACCCATTACAAGCCCACGATCCGCGGAGTCGCAACTCCAAAGTGGGAAGACCCGAGTATCCTCGGAATCCCGTGCTCAAGATATACCAAGCTAAGGTAAGGCTAATCCAGCAAATCCTCCCGGCGTGTCGACACCCTGATAGTAGCCGCGCGTATCTAGGTCTCAGGACACGACCAGATGAGACATCCTACGGGTTTTTACCAAACCTCGAGTTTCCTTGAGGTGGCCCCGCAGTCCGCTCGTTTCGGACCAACACTCATGTGGAGCACTGGCCCGGGGTTGTTGATTAAGAAAGAGGGTTAATTACTCCCTATGCATGTTTAGTTTGTTATTAGGCAAATAGTACCAATGTTGGGATTTGCTGGAAAAGACTTAGCACTTAGCGGCTTATCGAGGGGGTCCCATACACCCCAACCGTGTTAGGAACGCATAATCAAGGAACATAAAACCGGCTTATACGGATCCTAACGGCATGAGTGGAACAAATCACCAAGCAAAAGGCTTAGCCTTCCACCCTTTCCACTATATAGGTGATTTCAGTTTAAGCATTTATATAGTGTGATATAACCCAACCAAAACTTCAACATGGAGCAAGCATCTTCACTTCACCTGCAACTAGCAACGCTATAAGAAGGGCTGAGCAAAGCATACTTAGCCAAGCAACGGTTTGCATAGGTAGGGTGGTTAAACATGGCAATTGGTTACAAGTAGGAGGCTGACAAGAAGAACATGGGCATCGAGGCAAAACTATAGATCGAGACTACTAGCAATAGACAAAGATAGTAATGTTATCGGGGTTCGGTCATCTTGCCTGAAGAGAAGACGTTCGGATCGAAAGAAGGGTCCTCGTGCTCAAACTCGTTGGAAACCTCCTGCTCAACCTCGTTGGAAAACTCGTGCTCAACTTCCGGCTCTAAACAAGACAAACACACCAAGCACCAATCAACACGATGCAATGCGCACTCGAAAAACATGAATGCATGATGGATGCACTAGGGATGCACATGGAGCACGTAAAACATCACTCAAGCAAAACACCTCAAAACAAGATAACAAGCTGATATTATTAATCTACACAGAAAAACACCCAAGTTTGATATAAGACTCGCTGAAATCGGAGTTACGGGCTAAAAGTTATGCCCGAAACAAGATTTGAGCGAAAACTGCAAATTACAGCAACATAGCATCTTTGGAGCTCAAAATAATTAATCTACAGCACCCAAAAAGCATGGCAAAGGACTTGAACATAAACTAGATATAAAGTACAGCAACTAGGTCCCAAGTGCACCCCCAACGGAGTCACGGATCAAAAGCAATGATCTTGGACATATTGAACTTTGAAATAAAATTCTGGTAGCAGAATTTTATTGAAAGTTTGGAGCAAAAGATAAACATGCTACAGCCACTCAAATGGACATGTGAGGACATGAATGGAAAGACAACTATATATACTTCAAGGAACAATCAAAATCCACCCCAAAACTATCATGTTTTGTCCTACAACAACACACGAACATGGCATCGGAACGTTACAGATTTCAGACTTAGTGAAATTTCACTAAGTCCTAAAACAGCAACATCATCATAGCATCAAAAAGAGCATGTTTAAGACACCTCGAAACTAAACATGGCAAAGGGTAAGCACCTCATCAAAATACATATGAAGGTGATCCCGAAACACACAAGCATGCATCATTGTGGTGAACACAACGATTGCAACGAGCTCAACAAGATGGCATTTCATAACAAGTGAAAACACAACATGTGAACATGGCATCTTGCAACGATGATAACAAGGAAACAATAAATCTACCATGCAACCTATCACACACAACACGTAGTTCGTGACGAGACGAACACGTGGACATGTCATTTGCATCGTTTGGACAAACGAGCTAAAAGTTATCACAAGTCAAAGGTGGCATGAAAATAACACATAACAGCAGTTTATATCATCATACACTCTTGCAACAGCAAAACAAGCACCTAGATGACATCTAACATGCATGACAACAACAGGTAAAACGTAGAGGACATCTCCACGAACATCTGGACATGCTACACGCGCAAAACGGAGCATCACAGAGAAAGTTACAGCAGTTTAAACATAGCATCTCAGATCAGGGAAAAAACAGAGACTTAGGGAATTAGGTCAACCTCTCCAGATCTGGATCTGGAGGAACAGTGCGGTGAACAGTACGGGCCGGCCGGATCTGGGCCCGGGACGGCTGGGCCCGCGGAGCGGCGAGCGCGCGGCCTTCGGTGCGGCGGCCCGTGGGAGGAGGAGCCGGTGCCGCGGTGAGGGAAAGGGACTGGGCCGAAGCGGCGGTTGGCGCGGCTCGGGCCCACGGTGGCTGGCGACGGGAGACCCGCTGGAGGTGGGCCGGTGCGGCGCCGCTCCCCGGCGAGGCGACGGGCCCGCAGAAGTTGGGCCGCAGGGAGGCGACCGGTGCGGGAACCCGCGGGAAGGCGGCGAAGTGGGGACCCTCCCCTTGGGCTGGCGGCGGCGTACGGCCCAATCCGAAGAGGCGAGCGGTGCGAAGGGATGCGGCGCCAAGGGGACGGCCCGGTCGGTCGATCGAGGCCGACGCGGGAGCGGTGGGCGTTGACTGCGGCGGTTCCTTCGAGGGATCCCGGTCGATCGGCGGCTGCGCTGGTTAGATCGAAGGATCCCTTCGGGATCCAGAACAGAGGATTGGATCTGAGATAAAAAGGAAAAAAAAAGAAAGTGGAGAAGGGGAAGAAGAAGGGGATGCCCAAATAGACTAGGGGGGGTCTATATGTAGCAGTTTTAGACTAGGGTTTGGAGACTAGGGGTGTTTAGGAGCCCTCCGATCGCGATCCGACGGATCCGATCGCGAGGATGATTTAAAAGGACTAGACGGAGATGAAAGAATGCAACAGGGGTATTTCCGGGACACGAAGTAAGGGCACTTCGGACCCACACGGACAACGGAGGGAAAAGTCAACGGAGTCCAAACGAGACGAGATTTGAGAGGCGGGTTGCACACAACAAAACAACAACACACACAACAACCTCGCGGCACACCGGTAACGAAAAACGCCCGAACAACAAAGTAGGCCTACGGGACGTCACGGACACGTGAGGGAGCTCCGGAACACGAAACGGACAACGGGAAGGAACGCCACGAACCGGATGCAACCCACAACACAAATGCAATGCAATGCACATGTCTACATGATATGAATGAAAGCCACACACTCACGCAACAAAACGACGAAAGCCCGAAAGACAAAGAACCCGAAATGGAAATAGATGAAGCCGGAGATATATTATATGCCCAAAAGGGAAAGTATTACATCCGGGGCATTACAAACTCTCCTCTACTACAAAAAGATCTCGTCCCGAGATCTAGGACTGGAAAAAGGAAGGGTACTCGGAACGAAGATGATCTTCTCGTTCCCAGGTAGCTTCTCGGTCTGTGTGATGTGACCACTTGACTTTCAGAAACTTGATGGTCTTGTTGCGAGTCTTGCGTTCGGTTTCTTCGAGAATTGCAACTGGATTCTCTCGGTAGGAAAGGTCTTGTTGAAGATCAATCGCCTCAAACGGAATCATGCGCTCAGGTGCCTTGAAGCATTTGCGAAGCTGAGACACATGGAAGACATCATGAACATTTGCAAAGTTGGAAGGGAGCTCGAGCTGATAGGCTAGATCGCCTCTTTGCCAAGAATTTTGAAAGTCCCGACGTATCTAGGAGCAAGTTTTCCTTTGATACCGAACCTTTGGGTTCCTTTCATCGGAGAAACTCGGAGATAGACATGATCACCGATGTCGAAAGCCAAATCACGATGCTTGCCGTCATAGTAGCTCTTCTGACGCGACTGAGCGGCCTTGAGATTCTCACGTATGACTTTGCACATTTCTTCGGCTTCAGAGATCAAATCATTGCCAAGAAGTTGGCGTTCACCTGTTTCAGACCAGTTGAGAGGGGTACGGCACTTTTTGCCATATAGAATTTCAAACGGTGCTTTGCCTGCACTTGCTTGAAAGCTGTTGTTGTAAGAGAACTCGGCGAATGGAAGACAGTCTTCCCATTTCATGCCGAAGGAGATGACACAGGCTCTGAGCATATCTTCTAGGATCTGATTCACACGCTCGACTTGACCACTAGTCTGAGGGTGAAAGGCCGTGCTGAACCTGATCTTCGTGCCCATGGCGGACTGAAAGGAGTCCCAGAACCTTGATGTGAACAAGCTGCCACGGTCTGAGGATATCACTTGAGGAATGCCATGTAGGGACACAATTCTGGAAGTGTACAACTCTGCAAGTTGAGCTGCATTGATTGATTCTTTGACTGGAAGAAAGTGAGCGACTTTGGTAAGCTTGTCAATCACCACAAAGATAGCATCATTGCCTCGCTTGGATTTAGGAAAGCCAGTGACGAAGTCCATTTCAATGTGGTCGAACTTCCACTCAGGGATAGGAAGAGGTTGGAGAAGACCGGCTGGACGTTGATGTTCTGCTTTCACTCTTCTGCATACATCACATTCATTCACGAATTGGGCAATCTCCCTTTTCATGCGTGTCCACCAGTAAGATTGCTTGAGGTCTTGATACATCTTGGAACTGCCAGGATGAATGGAAAGGAGAGAGTCATGAGCTTCTTCCATTATGAGCTTCCTGAGATCACCTTTGGGAACAACGAGTCTGTCCTCGAAGAACAAGGTATCTCTCTCATCAACACGGAAGCACTTATATTTTGGAGTGCCCTTTGCAATGCCATGTTTCACCTTCTTCACCATGGTATCACTGAGCTGGGCCTCACGGACTTGATCTTCCAAGGTAGGAGCAATTTGAAGATTTGCAAGAAAACCCTGCGGAACAACCTGAAGGTTGAGCTTCCTGAATGCTTCACAAAGCTCAGGCTGGTGTGGCTTGATAAGAAGGCTGTTGCAATATGCCTTTCTGCTCAAAGCATCTGCAATCACATTCGCCTTGCCTGGAGTGTACTCAATGCTGGGGTTGTACTCTTGGATCATCTCGACCCAACGAGTCTGGCGGAGGTTCAGATGCGGCTGTGTGAAGATGTACTTCAAGCTCTTGTGATCAGTGAAGATGTCGACCTTTCTGCCCAACAACAGATGTCTCCACGTAATCAGAGCATGTACCACAGCTGCTAGCTCGAGATCATGTGTGGGATAGTTCTTCTCAGCTGGCTTTAGCTGACGTGAAGTGTATGCCACAATTCTCTTCTCTTGCATAAGCACACCACCAAGACCTTGAAGAGAAGCGTCACAGAACACTTCATAGGGCTTGGATTCATCTGGAGGAATCAGAACTGGAGCTGAGACAAGCTTCTCTTTGAGTGTTTTGAAAGCCACTTCACACTCGGGAGACCAAAAGTATTTGACATTCTTCTGGAGGAGGTTGGAAAGAGGCTTGGCAATCTTGGAGAAGTTCTCCACAAACCTTCTGCAATAGCTGGCAAGACCCAGAAAACTGCGGAGCTGCTTGACGTTCTGAGGAGCTTCCCAGTTGACAATTGCTTCAACTTTCTCGGGATTAACCGCAATACCGTCAGCTGAGATAATGTGGCCCAGGTAGAGAACCTTATCGAGCCAAAACTCGCACTTGGAGAACTTGGCATAGAATTTGTGCTCTCTGAGTCGATCAAGAACCAGACGCAAGTGCTTTTCGTGATCTTCTTCATTCTTGGAAAACACCAAAATATCATCCAGATACACTAGCACAAACTCGCCTGTATAGGGGTTGAAGATGTAATGCATCATCCTTGAGAAGGTAGGAGGAGCATTGGCGAGCCCGAAGGACATGACGGTATACTCATATGAACCGTAGCTCGTTCTGAAAGCCGTCTTGGGAATGTCTTCCTCGCGAATGCGAATTTGATGATAGCCCATTCGGAGGTCAAGCTTAGAGAATACTTTAGCTCCTTTGAGCTGCTCAAAGAGTTCATTGATGTTGGGGAGCGGATACTTGTTCTTAATCGTCTTCTTGTTCAATGGCCGATAGTCAACACAGAGACGCTCCGTGCCATCTTTCTTCTTGACAAATAAGACACCACAGCCCCACGGAGATGTACTCGGTCTGATGAGACCCATACGCTCCTGTTCATCCAACTGTTTCTTCAATTCCTTCAATTCATCTGAAGAGAGCTTGTATGGACGCCGGCAAACAGGTTCGGTGCCCGGCTCGAGTTCAATGACAAACTCCACCTGACGGTGTGGAGGCATGCCTGGAAGTTCTTCTGGAAAGACGTCTTGATATTCATTCACCACTGGAATTTGCTCTATGGCATTAATTTCGCCCTTATCATTAAGAGAGAAAAGCCGAATAGTATTATCCCTGGAGGCGAAGATAATCACATCTTCATCAGAATGAGTCATCTTGACTTCCTTCTGGGCACAATCAATGTGAGCATCGTGCTGAGAAAGCCAATCCATTCCGAGAATGAGGTCGATGTCAGAATGACCAAGAACCACCGGAGAAGCCAAAAATCGATAATCCCCCATGCGAATAGAAACATCCGGAGCATATAATCTAGAAGTCATGCATCTTCCCGGAGAAATCACTTGCAACTCCCTTGGCAAGGGCATAGTGCCCACATTATACTTGGATGCAAATGGGAATGACATGAAAGAATGTGAAGCACCCGAATCAAATAACACTTTAGCTGGAAAAGAGTTCACTGGAAGGTTACCCAGAATGACATCAGAAGAAGCCTCTGCTTGTGCTGCATTCATCAGATTGACCCTGGCAGCCTTTGGATCATGCTTGACCATAGCGGTACCGACAGGAGGAGGAGGAGGAAGACGCTTCGGATTCGGACATCTGTTGGCATAGTGACCTTTCTGAGTGCATTTGTTGCAAGTCACTTCTGAGAGAGGACGGAACTGAGAGCCACTGGACTTGGAGCCTTGAGACTGAAACTGCTTCTTCGACTGGTTGCTTGGGTTGGGTGGGTGGGAGAAACCACGACCACTAGAGTTCTTGTTGTTGGAGTTGTTGAAGTTGCTGGAGTTGTTGTATGGAGCTCGAATCATAGGAGGAGGAGGAAGCCAGAATTTCTGTTGTTTCGCAGCCAACTGAGACGATGAGGTAGAGTGAACAGCATCTCGAATTCTCTTCTTAGAAGCCTCCATCTTAAGCTGAGCTGCTTCTTGTTTCAAAGCCATATTATAGAACTTATCGAATTCGTCTGGCTCGAACAAAGTGAGAGCAAGCTGAAGTTCATCTTTGAGACCTCCACGGAACTGATAGATTTTGCTCTTCGCATCAGGAATGTCTTGCTTTGCATAGCGAGCGAGATTTTGGAACTTGACATTATACTGATAGACTGACATGGAGCCCTGCTTGAGGTTGCGGAATTGCTCACGCATACCCTCGATAACACTAGTAGGAATGTGATGCGAGCGGAAATCCTTGCAGAAATTCTCCCAAGATATCACTTGACCCGGCCTTGAGTCTTTGTACTGCTGCCACCAGTCAGCTGCTTGATCTTTCAGTTGGAAGGCTGCAAACTTCACATAGTCATCTTCTTTCATGTTACTGCACTCAAAATGCTTCTTGATATCGGTCAGCCAATCTTCAGCATCAAGAGGGTCGACACAGTAACTGAAAGCTTTAGGATTGTTGGCCAAGAACTGGTTGAGGGTAGCATGGTGCTGCTGGAAGAAGTTGCCTTGGTTCATTGGAACGCCCTGATTAGCTTGATTAGCTTGATTAGCTTGCATCATCTGCATCATCTGCATCATCAACTGAGTGTTCTGAGCAGTAGTCTGCATAATTGCTCTCCAAGCCTCAGGCGGAGGAGGAGGTGAAGGAGGATGCTCTGGGACCTCTTCCACCTCTGGGTTGGCATTCGGAACCTTTTTCGGAGCCATCCTGTAAGAGATGACCACGAATCAGCAATTGATTGACAAAAGGAATAAGCTGAATCAATGGAACGAATTGCAACAAGTCTTCACAATAATCATTCGAACAATAAGAACGAATGAAATCATCCGAACAAGAGGAACGAATGAATTTCTCAGTTAATTGATAACATCAGTCTTCACGAGAAGCCACATATGGAACAAAAGGATAAAATAAGAAAAACAACAAGGTACGGAAAGGAACAAACACAAGAGAGGAGTTTCGTTCTAACATCTTTGTGCTGAAAGCATATGAACGCGTTACGAAAAGGTTTTGCAATCCCCGGATCAGCATAGCCAAGGACCCTTTAAGATGCAACTCCTGATAGTAACCTCGGTCATATAACCTCTTCACTCAATGTCGAACCCCGAACTCACTAACCTGCATTCGTTGGAAGAATGCCTACGATCTACTGGATAAAACCCACCTATAGCTTTCCGAAAGATTCCAGTTATGCAATCAGGTGTTGGGGATACACGGGAAGCACCGCGCAATCAACTCTAACCTACATCCAGGTGTATCCATCCTTCAACACATAACCAGTCTTTCTCGGAAACTGTGTACCTCGGACCTTTGAAAAGCATCCACTATAACAAGCTATGGCAATACTCCCGAACTACCTCCCCAGTACTGGGTGATGTCGGGGTTATCTTGCCACTGGCCGTATAGGGGAGATTTTCGATGTCGGCCGTCTTAAGTATTTAGTACTGTCGCGATATGCTTGTTACAATGATACCCCGAAGCTCAACTCCTCGGTAACAGGAGGCATCAGGAGCAATATCCTTGTCACAAGAACATCGAAACAATCCCAGAATACTCGCGGGATTCCTAAAAAAAAATTTTGTGCAAATTTTGAAGATAGGAGAGACAAGAGTAGACGTCAGGAGTCCTCACCAGAGAAAAAGGGGATGAGAAGCAAAGAACTCCTACTCTCCGATATAATATAAGACTCAAAAAGTTTTCAGTGTGTGCCTAGACTCAACCGTCAACGGTTCGATCAAACAGTGGGGGCTCCTAGGTCGGAGAAGGCTCTGAATACCAACTTGTAATGCCCAGGATGGAGTTATACCTCCTACGTGTCGAGGCACGACTTAAAGGCATAAGTCCATCCTAGAATGATCTCAAGTTTGGTAATCTTTGCACAACTCATGTAAAAGAGGGATAGTAAACTGAAAATAGTTGGCTTACAATCGCCACGTCACAGAATAACAGTACAAGCCTCAAACATCATACATTAAGATTACTACAACCCTCTAAGGGCAAAAGCCAAATGTCAAAGTACCAAACTCAGATAAATAAAACAACCACAGGCGGATCGAATCCTAGTAAGAGACTCCACTACTGATCGTCCGGGTAGCGCACGTAGTAACGACTACGCTCCTCGTCGTACTCCCAATCCAGCTCGGTGCCATCACCTGGATAGCTCACAGCTGGACCTGCATCTGGTGTGTGAAGTAACTGTGAGCCACAGAGGACTCAGCAATCCCGTTCCCGGGTAACAGAACTATCAAAGCCTTTAGGTGAGGGAAAGGCTGAAGAAAGAACAAGTCTGCAGCAGCAACTAGCATCTAGCTTACGCAAGTGAGAGCGAGAAGAGAAGGCAACGCGAGAAGTGATCACGAAGTGATCCTAGCTACAAGCTCACAAACATAACCCCTCCGTGTTCAACTCCCGAATCCCTATTCGGAAATTGACAGTCACGGAACACACGCTGGTAGTGTATTAGTATCATTGTGTCAAGTTATCTACAACCGGAATTAACAAGCTCCCATCTGCCACATAACCGCGGGCACGGCTTTCGAAAGTTCAAACCCTGCAGGGGTGTTCCAACTTGACCCATTACAAGCCCACGATCCGCGGAGTCGCAACTCCAAAGTGGGAAGACCCGAGTATCCTCGGAATCCCGTGCTCAAGATATACCGAGCTAAGGTAAGGCTAATCCAGCAAACCCTCCCGGCGTGTCGACACCCTGATAGTAGCCGCGCGTATCTAGGTCTCAGGACACGTCCGGATGAGCAGTACGTACAGATACCAAAGACCCCAGCGAACCGGGTGGTATCCGCAAGTGGCTCTAGGTTGGACCAACACTCAAGTCGAGCACTGGCCCAGGGGGTTGAATTAATTAAGCCTCGGGTTAATTACTCCCTCGGAAAGGTTTTAGTTGTTTAGGCAAATAGTACCAAGGTTGGGATTTGCTGGAAAAGACTTAGCACATAGCGGTTTATCGAGGGGGTCCCATACACCCCAACCGTGTTAGGAACGCATAATCAAGGAACATAAAACCGGCTTATACGGATCCTAACGGCATGAGTGGAACAAAACACCAAGCAAAAGGCTTAGCCTTCCACCCTTGCCAATATATAGGTGATTTCAATTAAAGCATTTATATAGTGTGATATAACCCAACCAAACTTCAACATGGAGCAAGCATCTTCACTTCACCTGCAACTAGCAACGCTATAAGAAGGGCTGAGCGAAGCGTACTTAGCCAAGCAACGGTTTGCGTAGGTAGGGTGGTTAAACATGGCAATTGGTTACAAGTAGGAGGCTGACAAGAAGAACATGGGCATCGAGGCAAAACTATAGATCGAGACTACTAGCAATAGGCGAAGATAGTAAAGTTATCGGGGTTCGGTCATCTTGCCTGAAGAGAAGACGTTCGGATCAAAAGAAGGGTCCTCGTGCTCAAACTCGTTGGAAACCTCGTGCTCAACCTCGTTGGAAAACTCGTGCTCAACTTCCGGCTCTAAACAAGACAAACACACCAAGCACCAATCAACACGATGCAATGCGCACTCGAAAAACATGAATGCATGATGGATGCACTAGGGATGCACATGGAGCACGTAAAACATCACTCAAGCAAAACACCTCAAAACAAGATAACAAGCTGATATTATTAATCTACACAGAAAAACACCCAAGTTTGATATAAGACTCGCTGAAATCGGAGTTACGGGCTAAAAGTTATGCCCGAAACAAGATTTGAGCGAAAACTGCAAATTACAGCAACATAGCATCTTTGGAGCTCAAAATAATTAATCTACAGCACCCAAAAAGCATGGCAAAGGACTTGAACATAAACTAGATATAAAGTACAGCAACTAGGTCCAAAGTGCACCCCCAACGGAGTCACGGATCAAAAGCAATGATCTTGGACATATTGAACTTTGAAATAAAATTCTGGCGGCAGAATTTTATTGAAAGTTTGGAGCAAAAGATAAACATGCTACAGCCACTCAAATGGACATGTGAGGACATGAATGGAAATACAACAATATATACTTCAAGGAACAATCAAAATCCACCCCAAAACTATCATGCTTTGTCCTACAACAACACACGAACATGGCATCGGAACGTTACAGATTTCAGACTTAGTGAAATTTCACTAAGTCCTAAAACAGCAACATCATCATAGCATCAAAAAGAGCATGTTTAAGACACCTCGAAACTAAACATGGCAAAGGGTAAGCACCTCATCAAAATACATATGAAGGTGATCCCGAAACACACAAGCATGCATCATTGTGGTGAACACAACGATTGCAACGAGCTCAACAAGATGGCATTTCATAACAAGTGAAAACACAACATGTGAACATGGCATCTTGCAACGATGATAACAAGGAAACAATAAATCTACCATGCAACCTATCACACACAACACGTAGTTCGTGACGAGACGAACACGTGGACATGTCATTTGCATCGTTTGGACAAACGAGCTAAAAGTTATCACAAGTCAAAGGTGGCATGAAAATAACACATAACAGCAGTTTATATCATCATACACTCTTGCAACAGCAAAACAAGCACCTAGATGACATCTAACATGCATGACAACAACAGGTAAAACGTAGAGGACATCTCCACGAACATCTGGACATGCTACACGCGCAAAACGGAGCATCACAGAGAAAGTTACAGCAGTTTAAACATAGCATCTCAGATCAGGGAAAAAACAGAGACTTAGGGAATTAGGTCAACCTCTCCAGATCTGGATCTGGAGGAACAGTGCGGTGAACAGTACGGGCCGGCCGGATCTGGGCCCGGGACGGCTGGGCCCGTGGAGCGGCGAGCGCGCGGCCTTCGGTGCGGCGGCCCGTGGGAGGAGGAGCCGGTGCCGCGGTGAGGGAAAGGGACTGGGCCGAAGCGGCGGTTGGCGCGGCTCGGGCCCACGGTGGCTGGCGACGGGAGACCCGCTGGAGGTGGGCCGGTGCGGCGCCGCTCCTCGGCGAGGCGACGGGCCCGCAGAAGTTGGGCCGCACGGAGGCGACCGGTGCGGGAACCCGCGGGAAGGTGGCGAAGTGGGGACCCTCCCCTTGGGCTGGCGGCGGCGTACGGCCCAATCCGAAGAGGCGAGCGGTGCGAAGGGATGCGGCGCCAAGGGGACGGCCCGGTCGGTCGATCGAGGCCGACGCGGGAGCGGTGGGCGTTGACTGCGGCGGTTCCTTCGAGGGATCCCGGTCGATCGGCGGCTGCGCTGGTTAGATCGAAGGATCCCTTCGGGATCCAGAACAGAGGATTGGATCTGAGATAAAAAGGAAAAAAAAGAAAGTGGAGAAGGGGAAGAAGAAGGGGATGCCCAAATAGACTAGGGGGGTCTATATGTAGCAGTTTTAGACTAGGGTTTGGAGACTAGGGGTGTTTAGGAGCCCTCCGATCGCGATCCGACGGATCCGATCGCGAGGATGATTTAAAAGGACTAGACGGAGATGAAAGAATGCAACAGGGGTATTTCCGGGACACGAAGTAAGGGCACTTCGGACCCACACGGACAACGGAGGGAAAAGTCAACGGAGTCCAAACGAGACGAGATTTGAGAGGCGGGTTGCACACAACAAAACAACAACACACACAACAACCTCGCGGCACACCGGTAACGAAAAACGCCCGAACAACAAAGTAGGCCTACGGGACGTCACGGACACGTGAGGGAGCTCCGGAACACGAAACGGACAACGGGAAGGAACGCCACGAACCGGATGCAACCCACAACACAAATGCAATGCAATGCACATGTCTACATGATATGAATGAAAGCCACACACTCACGCAACAAAACGACGAAAGCCCGAAAGACAAAGAACCCGAAATGGAAATAGATGAAGCCGGAGATATATTATATGCCCAAAAGGGAAAGTATTACATCCGGGGCATTACAGGTCAGCCCTGAAGGTACCCGCGAGTTGACGTGAAAGTCGGGCGGGATGGAAGGGCACCCGCAAGATAATTACAATGCACGTGCGGGCAGGCAGGCCGCTCTGAGTGGGCTGGGCTAGCCCTTGCCATGTTTCCTCGAGACAGGGCCATGTGGTCACATGATCATGAGTTTCTTCTCGTCTCCGCAAGCTCCTAATACACTAAGGTTTGGGTATTTGATCTGATTTGGCCTTTGTCCTTTACGCACTAACCACCACAGGAGAATAGTTATGGGCATCGGCGTCGTGGTATCAACCAAAGCTTTGTCAGACGTCCAGTACAGGATTGCAGCACGGCTGGGCCAACGCCAACCAGTACAGGGGTGGTGCCTGGTCCGCCATGCTCGTAATGACCCGGAGTGCAACGGGCGATGGGCCCAAGGCCCCGGAGTGCTTAGGATGTAGACCGGCAGGGGCCTCTCTGCTGAGCCTAGGTAGGGCTGCAACGTGTTGATCTTCCGAGGCCTGGCATTGACCCAGAAAAGTGTGTCCTACTAGAGATGATAGAGCGTGTAGGGTAACGTGGGGCACCCCTGCAGGGAAGTTATCTATTCGAATAGCCGTGTCCACGGTAACAGACGTTCAGTCTTATATCCTGATCTATTACAACTAGAAATCGTTACTTGAGATATGTTATGGATATTATTACAACATGCTTGTTAATTATAAAATGCTATTCTTTACCCCTTCTAAGTGTTGCAAGATGGTGGTTTCCAGAAGATGCTAGTCTTCGATAGGTTAGGCCTTTCCCCTTCTCTTCTGGCATTCTGCACTTCAGTCCACAGATACAACTCATTCATTTGATACTGATGCATACGTAGTCTAGATCTGATGCTTGCGAGTACTTTGGATGAGTACTCACGGTTGCTTTGCTCCCCCTTTTCCCACTTTTTCATCTTTCTGGTTGTTGCAACCAGATGGTGGATCCCAGGAGCCAGATGCCACCCCAGTCTACGACTACTACTACCCCAACGGAGCCTAGTACTACGTGCAGACCGCTGACGACCAGAAGTAGGTAGGAGGTCCCAGGCAGGAGGCCTTGCCTCTTCGATCGTTGATGTTTGTGCAAGCCTTCTCAAGGCATACTTGTTTAACTTATGTCTGTACTAAGATATTATTGCTTCCACTGACTCTTGTGTTTTTTGAGCTTATGTATTCGAGCCCTCAAGGCCCCTGGCTTGTAATATAAAGCTTGTATATTTTAATTCATGTCTAGAGTTGTGTTGTGATATCTTCCCGTGAGTCCCAGATCTTGGTCGTACATATTTGCGTGCATAATTAGTGTACGGTCAAATCGAGGGCGTCACAAGTTGGTATCAGAGCCGACGGCCTGTAGGAATCCCCCTTTCCAAATCCTTTGTCGAAGTTGAGTCTAGTCTTTGAAAAACTATTTTACTAACATGGTTGTGTGCCTTACGGGCCCACGTCGCCATTGGGTGGAATTAGAATCTTTTACTCCTCGTCTATACTCTGCGACTCTGATCTCTCTTTTATTCGGGTTAAATGATTTTGCCAAATCTAACATTAGGATCTCGTGATCACATCCACCCAGAGGTTTGTGTTACACCTTTCTTGAATTGTGGGCCAAGATCTGCTTCATAGTGTTCACTGACCACAGGATCCTCATATCGAGGGAACCCTGTGTTGTCACTTGCAGATCCCTTGCCCCAGTGGTTTTCTCTGACATTAATGTAGCCTTTGCTATGTCCCGTTAATGTACCCCTCAATCGCGTGCATGAGTGCCACCTAGTATGTCTAGGATGTTTCCCTTGTCCGAACTCATACGAATAATGTGTAAGTGGCTTCCTATACGTATCTATATATCATCAATGACTACTATTTTGTACATACTACGCCTTTGCTCATTGTTCTGAATACAGCAAGAATGACTGCATACGCTTGCTCTACCCCTTGGTAAGCTACCTCATGTTGCAATTAAGCAGGATGGTTAGCCCTGCTGGTCATGATCATGGTGGCAACAATCCACCACCACCCGAATACATGGCCGAAATGATACTATACTTGAGATGAATCGCCAGCTCATGGAAGGAGTCATGGCTCAGTTTCCGCGCCCCAATATGATCAGCAACCAACCCAGTGACTCTGCAAGACTTTGCGCGTCTCAACCATGTCATCTATCGCAGCTCAACTCAGCCCCTTGATGCCGACGACTGCCTCCGTGACATCACTTTCAAGTCGGAGTTTAGTGATATAGCCCTTGCAAACTTTGTGACCTTCATGGCTTACTACCTTAAAGGTCCCGCTACTCAATGGTGGGACCGCCTCAGGCGTTCCTTACTTGTTGGAACCTCCATCACTTTGCCAGAATTGCAAGTTGCATTCAGCGGGCCAATGTCGAACCACCATGGTTAGTCACAACGTCCCTGTTGAAATTGAAGGGTTGGAATTCCATGTTTCCCCCAATGTTTTGAAGTCATCCAATATTGACCTCATTCTGGGAATGAAATAGTTGAAAACACATACCGCTTCTATCATTTGTGCCACTAAAATCGTCCATATACTACATCCTTCAAATGAGATAGTAAGCTACCGTGCTCATCTTGTTCGAAATGCTGAAGCACGGACTAATTCATTGATGCGTGAGGCGCTTCTCCTTTGTGATAACTGAAAATGCTACAACGAAGTCTAAAGTATCTGTCTGGTCTGCGTTCTCGATCAAGCTGAAGATCGCACCGATAGAGGACTATCAAATTTTGTGAGAAAAGTTCAGTGGGCAAATCCTTCTGAAGATGAAGCCACTTGGGAACTCGAGGATCATCTTCAAGATGAATACCTCGCTTTTGTTTCTTTTTACCTCCTAAAATCTCGGGATGAGATTTCTTGTAGTGGAGGAGATTTTTAACGCCCGGATAACAACAACCACAACAACAACAACAACAACAACAACAACAAAAACAACAACAACAACAACAACAACAACAACAACAACAACAACAACAACAACAACAACAACAACAACAACAATTTCCTAGTTGAGTTTTCCTCCCTTTATTCGCTTGCCTTTTTGTCTCGGATCAGGGAGAATGGTAGTTTCCCATCGCTCTCCCTTGTGCGCCTCGCGCGGAGGATACATAGGCAGGCATGAGCGTGCGTTGGGCTCGCCCGCGCCGCAAACACACTTGCCAAAGCCCTGTCACCCAAGAGCTTCGGCCTCCTTTGATCTCGCGAGGCGCCCTCGAATGAGCTTGTGATTTACACACCCTTTTTAAAGTCTGTGCCCCCCGGGTACTGCGATGCGGCCAGCCCATGCCCGAGGGCTCGCGCAAGGAAGGATAAGATACTCGACGAGTCTTCTAACAATTCTGCAGCTTTATGATGCCTCCTGAGGGCGACAACTGCTGAGTCGACAACAAGGGGGGTTTCACTGGATGATGCAGGGCTCACCCACGCGAGGCGGGAAGCTACCGCAAACGTACCAAGCTAAGTTACCCTACTGCACCTACTCAAAACATGAACGTCACAGCATAACACAGAAACAGTAAGCATAGCATAGTAACATAACTGCCATGGTTCATTACACATCCCGGCAGGACCCTCTACCTTTTTCAAAATTCAGGAGAAATGAAAGGTTAAACAAAAGCGGCCCACACGACCGCGGTAGCCCACAAGTCCCAGCTTCGGAGGCCCTCCTGGCTCAGTCTAAGCCCTCCTCCCGCTTCACCATGGCACGGAGGCAAGGCCCCTCGTCGCCTCGCCTGAGCCTGGCTCGGCGGCGCGGTGGCTCATCGGAGCCGCCGCTGCTGGCGCTCTTCCCGGAGGATGAGTCGTCATCGCTGGAGGAGGTGCAAGAATAACCAAGGGTAGGCTCATCGTCGCCACTATCATCCTCGGGGCAGCACCCCACACGCCGGCCGTCCTCTCCAAACACCCTCACGTAGAGGGTCATGGGGCCATCATACTTAAAGTGGAGGGTGCACCTCTCGTTAAGGCTCCACGCGTGGGCTAATGTCTGCCAGCCACGGGTCAAGGACACGCCGCCCTCGGCAGCAACCTCGACCCCCACCCACGAGGCCTTGCTGCAGCACCCGTCGGCTTGCAGCCATAGACTGTCAAGCCTCCTCGGCAGCGACCTCGCGAAGAAGTACGGGAGCGGAAGCCAGGTGCCGACGGACCTCTTCGACCACACGACAAACTCTGGGGAGGCGTCTGCCGAGCGGAAGCGCGGCCTTGAAGGCCGAACGGCCGTGGCGCGCTCCCCCTTGCCGCAGAGACCACCCCGTCCGCCGTGGACCGGGCCGCATGAAGAAGCACCACAGCGGCTTCCAGAGGCGATGGCCAAGCGCGGAGAAGCACGACCGCGCCCCCGAGAGGCCCCGGCTGGGGATGCATCGTACTTACGGTGGCGCCCGTGCCCCCTTTTGATCAGAAGAACATCTGGTCCCTCATTGGGGGCCTTGCCTTTCTCAGCGGCGGAGAACTTCTTCAGCGGCGCCATGGATGTCTGAGGCGAGAGGAAGCAAGCTACGAGGAGATGGATATGAGCGGAGGGGATCCTGCTACTCCTCATTTATATTAAGAGGGAGGCAAACCGTCAGCCCCCACGATCACAGGTAATGATGACCTTTTTCTGCATACAGCAGACTCTAGTCAAGTCGAACTGTTGCCGAGGCGGCGTGGGGAAGTGGAGACGCCCACGTCCAATCCAGGCGCCACACATCAACTGGGCCCGCATGCGATTGGGGCCCGCGGCACTTCGCCCTTGCCCTTTCGCTTTGCCTCAAAGCCAAGTCCTAGTGCGCCTTGGGCCCGGGGGCTACTGTCGGCGTTCTGGGAACCAGGGTACCCAAACTTGCCTACCTGCAGCCCACGACGTGGCTCCTTTCGAGGCCTGGTACGGCCCATCTTTAGCATCAGCACTCAGGACCCCTGCGAGGGACCAAGCCTTGCGGGGCGAATGACACCAAGACCTCCGGAAGGGAAGCCTCGTCTGGCTGGCTCCTCGGGAGCAAATAACTCTAAGCAACCACCACCTCATGAGGTTTGCATGACGCAAGCCATGACGACCAAGTCCAGGCGGGCACCTGCGGGCGTAGTACAACAATTTCCACTTTGGTGCTAAGGAAGCGGGCTCAGACACATAGTCCCGAGGAATCTTCCAAAGGTTTCCATTCCAGTGCAACAAGACCATGACCGCGAGGACGACAGGACGGAGGTCATTATCGTGCCCACCATGGCGTCAGGATCAGAGGCTTTCCAAGCGAAGGCCACCTTTAGTCAGGATAAGATGTACTAGCTGCCCCCTTCAAAATTGGCCGTTGTGGGATCCCTTCCCGCCAAACATTTCGGGGGAAGAGGACCAAGGCCACTATATAAGTAGTATAGCAACCACGTAACAAGGGGACGGATCATTCAGACCCTCTCCTCCACCACCAAGCAAGAACACCTCACCTCCGGAGGTCGATCACCCATTGTACTAGTTCATCCACAACCCATCTTGAGGCTAATGCACCATACTGCTGGAGTAGGACCACTCATCGCAAGGTGGCCTGAACGAGGATAAACTGCCTCGTGTCTCTTTTACATTCCTGTTCATCGAGCTAGTTTGTGAGACGGTGAGTAGATATATAGGCAAGCTTGAGATCTTCGCACACACCCCAGAGTTCGAGCCTAGTAGGGTTTTGCGGAGCCCTAAATTAGACATTTGGCGCGCCAGGTAGGGGTGCGTGTGGAGGATCTACTCCCCTCATCGCCGTTTAAGACAAGGAAAAAATTATGTAGAAGAATATTATCTGGAATTACAGACTGGCATGATTGGATGTGGTATTGTTGAGGATAATGAAGCTATGCTTGCACGTTTATGGGTGGTTTGAATAGAGATATTCAGACCATTCTAGAGTATAAGGAGTATAATAATGTCACCCATTTATTACATCTTGCTTGCAAAGCTGAATGTGAAGTGTGGGATCGACAGTCATTTGCGCGAACTAATTTTTTTGCAGGTCGATCTTCCACATGGACACCACATACCTCTACTTCCACACGTCCTACTGCAGCACCGTCGACTTCGACAGCCAACTCCAACCGAGATAAAAGAAAATAGGGACCACCACCACCATCTGCCAGGAGCGCACCTTCTGGTCCCGCAAAGAGCTCTTCTTCATCCATGCCATCAAGAGGGCAAACACATGAGGTTATATGTCGTCGTTGCAAGGGTGGAGGTCACTATGCGAGAAAATTTCTATCTTCGCGTGTGATGATTATTATTGAGGATGGTGGGTATGAGTCTGCTAGTGACTATGATGAAGAGACTTTC
This sequence comes from Secale cereale, assembly GCA_902687465.1. Classification (NCBI taxonomy): domain Eukaryota; kingdom Viridiplantae; phylum Streptophyta; class Magnoliopsida; order Poales; family Poaceae; genus Secale; species Secale cereale. The sequence goes on along the minus strand of LR738715.1, from coordinate 518,860,013 downwards.
ACTCTTATTGCTAGTGAAGAGCAGGGTGGACATGATTCTCAAAAAGATACGTAATACATGGCTGCTGAAGACGCGGACTGGTATGAAACTGTAGTTGCTCAATGTGTTTTGAGTGTGCAGTAACACAAGTTGAGCAAAATCAAAGGCACAATTTGTTCAATACAAAGGGAGTTGTGAAGGAACATTTTGTTTGCGTCATCATTAATGGAGGGAGCTGAAATAACTTGGCTAGCATGGAGATGGTGGAGAAGCTGTCTCTCACCACAAGACCGCATCCACATCCTTACTACATCCAATGTTTTAACAACAACGGCAAGGTTAAGGTAACACATTCTGTTCGTGTGCATTTTAGTATTACTGCATATGCTGATTATGTTGATTGTGATGTGGTACCCATGCAAGCATGTTCCTTATTACTTGGTAGACCATGGCAATTTGATAAAAGTTATGTACATCACGGTCAGAACAATCATTATACTCTTGTTCATAAGGATAATCATATTACTTTGCTTCCCATGTCTCATGATTCCATTTTGGATGATATTAATAGAGCTAGTAAAGAAAAACAAGAGCAAAATAAGAGTGAAAATCAGATTGTGACTAAAGAATTCGAGCAACAAATGAAGCCTAATAACAAACCATCATCTCATGTTGCCTCTGAAATTAAATTGAAAAGTGGATGTTTACTTGCCACCAAATCTGATATTGATGATTTAGATTTCAGCAAATCCTTTTGCTATGCTTTTGTGTGCAAAGAGGCATTATTTTCATTTGAGGTCGTGCGTTCCTCTTTGCCTCCTGCTATCACTAACATTTTGCAGGAGTTCACTGACGTCTTTCCACAAGACGTTGATATGTCTCCAACGTATCTATAATTTATGAAGTATTCATATTGTTTTATTATCATTATTGGATGTTTTACAATCATTTAATATCAACTTTATATCATTTTTTGGGACTAACCTATTGACCCAGTGCCCAGTGCTAGTTGCTGTTTTTTGGTTGTTTTTCACATCGCAGGAACTAGATATGAAAGGGAGTCCAAACACCGCGAAACTTTTTGGAGATTTTTTATGGGCCAGAACACCCAGGATGGGCCAAAGTTGCAACTGGGGGGTGCCCCAAGGGGGAACAACCCACCAGGGCGCGCTAGGCCCCCCTGGCGCACCTAGGTGGGTTGCGCCCACCTTGGTGGCCTCCTGCACCCCCTCTTTACCTTATAAATTACCAACTAATCTGAAAACCCTAGGGGGTGACCCTAGATCAGAAGTTTCGCCGTCGCAAGGCTCTGTAGTCCATGAGATCCAATCTAGAGCCCATTCCGGCACTCCGTCGAAGCGGGAAATCATCACCGGTGGCCATCTTCGTCATCCCGGCGGCCACCATGGTGAGGAGGGAGTAGTACACCCTCGGGGCTGAGGGTTTGTACCAGTAGTTATGTGTTTAATCTCTTTCTCGTGCGATCTCAAGATTTCATGATCTTGATATATCATGGGTTTTGTTAACATAGATGGATCATATGATATTTCTCCACTCTCTAATTTTGTTGTGATGAATTGAATCTTTACCCTTTGAAGTTTTGTCATGTCAGATTGAATGTTCAGATTTGAGAACACTTGATATATATCTTGCAATTGAATACTCATGGTGACAATGGGGTATCATATTGATTCACTTGATGTATGTTATGGCACTCAACTTGCGGATTCCCGCGGTGACATTGGGGTAATCTATGCATAGGGGTTGATGCATGTTTTTATTATCTTTTCTCCGATAGAAACTTTGGGGTCTCCTTCTAGTTCTTTGTGTGGATTGAATATTATGATCATGAAATTGTTTTATGCATATCGTAGAACCAACTCATGGATATTTGTGGTGACATAGGAATATCTAGGTGACATTAGAGATGGTTGATGTGTGTCATATGGTGTTATTTTAGTACGAACTCTTGGTTAGATCAATCGGAAAGAATAGCTTTGTGTTATTTTAGTACGAACTCTAGGATAGATTGATCGGAAAGAATAGCTTTGAGGTGGTTTTGTACCCTACAAACAATTTCTATCTTTTGTTCTCTTCTAATAGGAACTCGGGAGTGATTCTTTATTTCATTTTGAGGGATAATCATATGATCCAACTATGTTAGCATTGTTGAGAAATTGCACTAGCAAAAGTACGGACCCTAGGCCTTGTTTTCAAGCATTGCAATACCATTTGTGCTCCGTTTTATCACTTGCTACCTTGCTGTTTTTTATGTTTACTATTACAAAAATCAATATCTATTATCCATATTACACTTGTATCACCATCTCTTTGTCGAACTAGTGCACCTATACAATTTGCCATTGTATCCAGTGTGTTGGGGACACAAGAGACTTTTTATTTTTTGGTTGCAGGGTTGTTTGAGAGAGACCATCTTCATGCTACACCTCCCATGGATTGATAAACCTTAGCTCATCCACTTGAGGGGAATTTGCCTACAAAACTCCGCGCTTGGAGGCCCAACACGAGTCTACAAGAACAAGTTGTGTAGTAGACATCAAGCTCTTTTCCGGTGCCGTTGCCGGGGAGGTGAGTGCATGAAGGTATATCTTTAGATCTTGCAATCAAATCTTTTAGTTTCATGTTTATCACTAGTTTGGTTTAGGAAAGAAAACAGAAAAAATGGAATTGAGGTTGTATCATATTGTTCCTGTTTATGATGTCTTTCGTGAAAATGATGGAAAGGAAAATTGTGCCCCATTTATAGAAGGAGAATGCTATAAAAAGTTTGGCATAAATAATGAGCATGATTGTAATGTTGTTAGTATGAATTCTTTAAATATCTATGATGCTAATGATATGTAAAGCCATAAGCTTGGGGATGCTATGTTTGATGAAGATGATATTTTTAGCCCCACAAGATTTGATGTGGAATTTATTTATATTTATTGCATGCCTCTTGTTTATGATGATTATATTGATGAAAGTGGATTTGGAGAGGTCATGACTTTATTTATTGATGAATCCACTACTTTGGAGGATGTTTCAATTGACTATGATAACAAAGTTGCTATCTATGATGATTATGGTGATGACATGTATGCTATATTGAATAATGATAACCATGAAACTTGTCATCATGACTGTAATTTTTAATCTCATGATAGTTATTTTGTTGAGTTTGCTCCCATCACTATTCATGAGAATAAATTTGCTTATGTGGAGAGTAGCAACATTTCTATGCTTTTGCATCATGAAAAGAATTATTTTTGTGAGGGCTATATTTTTGAATTCATTCATGATGCTACTGAAAATTACTATGAGAGAGTAACATATGCTTGTAGGTATTGCAATAATATCAAGTTTCCTCTCTATGTGTTGAAATCTTGAAGTTTTGCTTGTTTTCCCTTCCTATGCTAGTTGATTCTTGCTCCAAAAAGTTGTTTGATCACAAAATCCCTATGCATAGGAAGTGGGTTAGACTTAAATGTGCTAGTCATATGCTTCATGATGCTCCCATTATGTTTCAACTCTTTATTTCTATGTGAGCATCATTGAAATCGTCATGCCTAGCTAAAAGGCATTAAAGAAAAGCGCTTGTTGGGAGACAACCCAACACTTATACCTACTGCTTTTGTGTGTTCACATGATTATGCTACTGTAGTAATCATGTTTTATAGCTTTTGTTTCAATAAAGTGCCAAGCAAAGCCTTAGGATCATGTTGGGTGATAGTAGATTTAATCTTTCTGAAAAACAGAAACTTTTGCGCTCACGAAATAATACTCATTTTTAACAGAAGAGTGCTTTTTAGTTGATTCTTTTTGCAGAAGATTTGTATACACATTGCCTATGTTTTCCTATTGTTTCAGAATTTTTAGAGTTGAATAAGTATGGTGGTTGTCCAGATCATTACAAACTGTTCTGTTTTTGATAGATTCTGTTTTCAATGCATAGTTTGCTTGTTTTCTAGTTTCTATGGCTTATATTGATCAATATAAATTATAGAAATGATATGCTATAGTAGGCATTGTGTGAGAAAAATTATGAATCTTGTCTTTGACAGTACCCAAAGTGAATGATTTGTTTTATCATACTAACCCATCTCTTGAAGTTTTGTTAAGTTTTGTGTGATTGAAGTTTTCAAGTTTTGGTGAGATGTCGATATGAGGAGAATAAGGAGTGGCAAGACCCTAAGCTTGGGGTTTCCCAAGGCACCCCAAGGAAATATTCAAGGAATACCCAAGCAACTAAGCTTGAGGATGCCTCGGAAGGCATCCCCTCTTTCGTCTCCAACATTATCGGTAACCTCACTTGAAACTATATTTCTATTTGTCTCATGATATGAGTTTTGCTTGCTGCATCATTATTTTATGTTATGATTTCCTTGCTGGTATTTGTAATAATGTTTTGTATCTTTTATACCAATAAAAGTGTCAAGTATAGCCTTTGACATGCTTATTTTGCAAGTCTACATGTTGCTGTTTGAAAACAGAAAGTTTTTCGCCGTTGTAAAAATTCTCGAGAAAAGTCAGAATATGATAAAAGGTTAAAACTTTTTGCACAGCAAGCTATGATAATTTTCCAACAACATGTTAAATTTTAAAAAAATGTGTTAGGGAAGTATGGATACTCTTGCATTCTTTACAAACTGTCTTGTTTTGACAGATTTTTGTTATGTTTGCATTGTTTGCATATGTTTGCATGTTTAATGATTCTAATTGAGGATAGGAGTATTAAATATGCAGAGACATTTATTATGCAATGTTAAATTTTAATTTTAGTGATTTTCTAAAGTAGAGGATGATAAGGTTTTGCATTAATTTATACTAACTTATCTCACAAGTTCTTGTTGAGTTTTGTGTGCATAAAGTTTTTAAGTTTAGGGAAACCGTGATATAAAAGGAATTAAGTAGACACAAAAGCTCAAGCTTGGGGATGCCCAAGGCACCCCAAGATAATATTTCAAGAAGTTTCAAGCATCTAAGATTGGGGATGCCCCGATAGGCATCCCACCTTTCTTCATCAACAATTATCGGTTAGTGCCGGTTGATCCTAACTTTTTGCTTCTTCACATGAGATGTGCTATTCTTGAAATGTCATTTTATTTTGTTTGCTTGTTGTTTTAATAAAATACTTAGATCTGAAAGTTTTAAATAAAATAGAGCCCCCAAATAGTTGCCAGGGAGGCTAAGTAAGTGGTATTCACATCCCGTCAACAAAGCTCTTTTCTGGCGCCGTTGCTCTAGTGCTTCACTTATATCTTTTTGAGCATGGTGTGCTTTAGTATTTTTGAATAAATTCTCTCTTGCTTCACTTAAATTAATTTGAGAGAAAGAACTATTATGCTCATGATCTTAATTTATATCTTTTTGGAGTAGCTTGTCATTTACGCTTGTGCTTCACTTATATCCTATGAGTAAATTCTTGAATAAATTGGATGTCATGAAGTTGAAATCATATCATGCCTAGTGGTAGATTCACATTAGGTTTATAAAGTGAAATCTGTTGAGGCTTGACAATCACCATATTGGTCATACAAGCAATTCACGAATAATTAGTATAAGGAAGATCACTTTCACATGCAAATACACTATCCTTGAAATCTCTTGTGATTGTGAGCCCCCATCAAAATATTATATGCCAAAATTGTTGACGTTGGACAAGGAAGACAACGTAATGGTTTATGTTTGTTCATATTCACATAGAAGTCATATTGTCATAGATCCTTTAACATGTGGTGCTTGCCCCCCATCTTTGCTAGCCAAAAATTCCGCACCAAGTAGAGATACTACTTGTGCATCCAAAAACCCTTAAACCCAAATCTTATCTTCAAGAGTCCACCATACCTACCTAAGGATTGAGCAAGATCCTTCAAGTAAGTTGTCATCGGTGCAAAAAGCAATAAAAATTGCCCTCTGAAAGTGTTAGATTATTTAGTGTAAGAGAAAATTGAGCGTTGTACGAACTTATGATGGCAAAGAATAAAAGCGACAGACTGCATAATAAAGGTTGCTATCATAAGGGGCAATATAACGAGACGTTCTTTTGCACTAAGGGATTGAGCATACAAACAAATAAGCACATGGAAACCTATGCTTCCCTCTGTGAAGGGCCTATCTTTTACTTTTATGCAAAGAGTCAAAGTTTTTCTATCTATTCCTTTTTATTTTTCTCTTTTGGCACGCATCATGTGGTGAGGAAATATCTAGGCACATATGTCCAGCTGAATATGGGTAGCATGAATTATTATTGACATCACCCAAAGGTGAATGCGTTGGGAGGCGAAACTACAAGCCCCTATCTTTCTATGTGTCTGGTTGAAACGTTTTGCTCATGTGTATGCGGTTAGTGTTAGCAATCATAGAAGACTATATGATGGTTGAGCATGTGGAGCTCTTACTTAAACTCTGTTGAATAAGTTGAATTACAATTGCTTGGTGACTGAGAACCTAGGTTGTTGAGTTTCAAGAGAAATCATTATTTGAACCTTAACATGTGAATTGGTTGCTACTTTAACATGAGAAGTTTTATAGGAAAGAATTGCTATTATGATGCTTGGACAAGTGATTGAAATTGTCTTTGATCAAACTTTTGCACTTTGCTAGCATTCACACTACATAAATTATTTCTATTATCATTTACCTACTCGAGGACGAGTAGGAATTAAGCTTGGGGATGCTGATACATCTCCAACGTATTTATAATTTATGAAGTATTCATGTTGTTTTATTATCATTCTTGGATGTTTTACAATCATTTTATAGCAACTTTATATCATTTTTTGGCAATAACCTATTAACCAAGAGCCCGGTGCCAGTTGCTGTTTTTTGCTTGTTTTTTACATCGCAGGATATCAATATCAAACAGAGTCCAAACACCGCGAAACTTTTTGGAGATTTTTTATTGGCCAGAACACCCAGGATGGGCCAGAGCTGCAGCTGGGGGTGCCCCGAGGGGGGAACAACCCACCAGGGCGCGCCAGGCCCCCCTGGCGCGCACAAGTGGGTTGTGCCCACCTCGGTGGCCTCCCGCACCCCCTCTTTACCCTATAAAGTCGCAAATATTCCGAAAACACTAGGGGTGACCCTAGATCAGAAGTTCCGCCGCCGCAAGGCTCTGTAGTCCATGAGATCAAATCTAGAGCTTTTTCCAGCACTCCACCGGAGGGGGAAATCATCACCGGTGGCCATCTTCATCATCCCGGCGGCCACCATGGTGAGGAGGGAGTAGTCCATCCTCGGGGCTGAGGGTTTGTACCAGTATCTATGTGTTTAATCTCTCTCGTGCGCGGTCTCGAGATGTCACGATCTTGATATATCATGGGATTTGTTAATATAGATGGATCATATGATGTTTCTCCCATATCTACTATTGTTGTGATGAATTGAATCTTTACCCTTTGAAGTTTTATCATGTCAGATTGAATGTTCAGATTTGAGAACACTTGATATATGTCTTGCAATTGAATACTCGTGGTGACAATGGGGTATCATATTGATTCACTTGTTGTATGTTACGGCACTCAACTTGTGGAATCCCGCGATGACATTGGGGTACTCTATGCATAGGGGTTGATGCATGTTTTTATTATCTTTTCTCCGATAGAAACTTTGGGGTCACCTTGTAGTTCTTTGTGTGGATTGAATATTATGATCATGAAGTTGTTTGATGCATATCGTAGAATCAACTCATGGATATTTGTGGTGACATTGGAATATCTAGGTGACATTAGAGTTGGTTGATGTGTGTCATATGGTGTTATTTTAGTACGAACTCTTGGTTAGATCGGTCAGAAAGAATAGCTTTGTGTTATTTTAGTACGAACTCTAGGATGGATTGATCAGAAAAAATAGCTTTGAGGTGGTTTCGTACCCTACAAACAATTTCTATCTTTTGTTCTCCGCTAATAGGAACTCGGGAGTGATTCTTTATTGCACTTTGAGGAATAATCATATGATCCAACTATGTTAGCATTGTTGAGAGATTGCACTAGTGAAAGTTGTCGGATTACGGGCTCCGCAAACCCAAGAAGTTCGAACACAGGGGCGTGAACAAAGATCTCTCCCACTCACGTCTACCTAGCGTCTCGCCCTCGTCTAGTGAAGAGATTCAAGCAAACAACAACTGAAGCACGCAAGAGGTTACCCAGGTTCAGGCCACCTTGTGGTGTAAAACCCTACTTCCTGCTTTGGCGGATTGGCCTCAGGAGGGCTAGAATATGAACTAGTATAGTGGTTCCTAAGCTCAGGAGGAGAGCACAGGAGGTTCGGGAGGCAAGAGTTCTTGCTCCTTTGCGTGGAGGCAGAGTTTATGGATCTGCTCCGCCCCCTCCATAGTGGGGATCCTAGCTACTTATATAGGCGGCGAGGGTCCTCTTCCCCCGAAATGTTTAGGCGGGAAGGGATCCCACAACGGCCATTTCGAGCGGGAACACAAGGACGTTCCTACCATGACAAAAGCAGTCTTCGCCTGCAAAAGGGTCAGGCGATGACGTGGTGATGGGCTCGGTGGTGACATCCTCCCTGTCGTCCTTGCGGTTTTCGGTCTTGTTGCACCAATGGAGAAACCTTCGTCCTGCTCCTCGAGAATCTGCGCCTGCGCTGTCCTCCTTGCACCGAAATGGCAACTGCGCTGCTGGCACACACTGGCACCCACTGGCGTAGTGTGTCATTGCTTGCATCACTGCCTCCTCCCGAGGCTTGGCCTCGGATTCTCCGCCCCTCCGGAGCGACCTAGCCGAGGCCGCTCCTGAGGAGGTCTTGACGTCGTTCTTCTCGCGTGGTCTAGCCCCCTCGCGAGGGTCTTGAGCAGCTGGTCGATCAGGTGGGCCGTACCAGGCCGTGGCGGGAGCGCGCTGCGGCCCGCAGACAGGAAAGTCTGGGTACCTTGGTTCCCAGGACGCCGACAGTAGCCCCTGGGCCCAAGGCACGCGTGGAGTTGGCTTCGTGGTGAAGGCTTAGTTGAGGACGTAGCGCCGTGGGCCCCAAAAGGATGCGGGCCAGGCTGGCGCGTGACGGTTGGATGGGACATGGCGACTCCGCTCCCCACACAGTCTTGGTAATCGTGTGACTTGACAACTCCCCAGCGCAGACGACGGGGCTGTTATGGCTGCGATGCCAGTGCCTGGCGGCTGGGCTCCTCCGCCCTATAAATGGGACTAGGGGGGAGCCCCCAAGCCATCTTCAAGCCAACGCCGTCTTCCTCCTTGCTTGTTCCTCCTTGCGAGGAGGTGGCAGCAGTCACTCCCAGGCCACCGAACATAAAGGGCGTGGCTGCCGAGGCCCTGGGGGCGGAGGTCACGGAACTAGTGGAGGCGTTCCTCCAGGCTACTGCTACCGCAGCCGAAGAGGCGGAGACTGGTGATGATGCGCTTGGTGATGCCTGATCTGCTCCTGTCCAGAGAGAGAAGTGCGAGTGCCTCGGGGAGGCGTAAGAACATGTTTGAATTTGAAAAACTTCGTATTATTGTAACAACTTGATGATTTACGTGCTTGCTTCCTTTCATGTTTGCTTAGGTGCTCTGCGTCGGCAGGGCCCAACCCCGCGCATACCTCGATCGCCATTGAGCCCTCTGGGTGACCGGGGTTATCGAAATAACTAGACTCAAGGGATGAGGGGCTACGTGACTAGTGAGGCCCCTGGGTCGCGATGCCCAGGGGTCCCCCTTGACGTTCGAGCGATCCCGATTGTGTTCTGCCTCGGCAGGGCTCAGCCCCATGCATACCTCGACCGCCGTTGAGCGTCGGGCTCAAGGAGTGAGGGGCTACGTGACTAGTGAGGCCCCTGGTCGCGATGCCCAGGGCCCCCCCTTGACGTACGTATGGCTCTCATGAGGGAGAACGAGCGCCATACCTTGCTCATGAGCCTTCGCCTGGGATGGGGCCGGGAGAAGGCCAGGTGTCTGGGCACCTGGTAGGGTGGCGTCTACCAGGCGTGACCTGAGCATATCCCCCGTGCCTAGCCTTCCTCGCGACACCCATCCAAGGAGAAGCTGTGAGCGTCGTGAGCTGAAAAGCTCCCTGAGGTTGGTGCGACCGCTGGGGGCCGCCCTCAGTTGTTTATAACTAGCACGGAGCATAGAGCTACCACACTTGCGTGGAGTGTGGGCATAACCTCGCCTCGGTCGTAGCAGCCAGCGCGGAGCTTGGTGCTTCCACTGGTTCGTGGGAATAACTGCTCCTCGGTTGGTTCTGCCAGCGCGGAGCATGGCACTTCCACTGGACCGTGGGAGGGAGCCTCCCACCGGGAGAGACTCTGGGGCATGTACAACCCCGTCCTGACACGTGGCTTGCACGACAGGACAGCCAAGGTGTATATGGGCCCTCCTCAGGACGAGCTGAATGACTTTGAGGAAGTTGTCGTGAGCTTATGCGTCACGCACGAGACCCTACCCTGAGGCGGGTTGCGCCTGAGTCTTCTTCACTCACGAGACCCTACCCTGAGGCGGGTTGCGCCTGAGTCTTCTTCTGCAAAATGTGAAAAGAGAGGTGTTGTGTCGACCTGCGCCGAGTGCATCTCTAGAGGGTATCGCAAGAGAAGGCCGCAGCACCAACAACCCTAGGAGGTGACGTCACGGGAATGGCTCGCGAGACAGAGCTTAGCCGCTGGATTTATCGACGCTGCAGGGACGGACCCGAGCACAGACGGCGTGCCCAGTCTTCTCATGCAATGATCCAAAAGAAAAACAATCGGTGCGCGGTTCCCGCGTGAGCGAGCCACCTGCCACGGGCCCCTACTTACCCATCCACGATTATCCCATGCGAGAACAAGACACCAAGGAGCACGGGAGGTGACGTCACGGGAATGGCTCGCGAGACAAAGCTCAGCCCTCATGTTTAGCGACGCTGCAGGGACGGACCCGAGCACAGATGCCGTGCCAGTCCTTAATCATGGGGCGGTCGCGACTGGGCTCGCAAGGGCTCATGACCTTAGTGGCGGTGAGAACGCCAAGCATGTAGATAATGCGAACAGGAAGGAGCAACTAGCCTTGATCATGCACAAAAAGGAGACAATTGCGGGGGGATAGCCCCCAGCAGCCCGGGGATGATGTAGCCCTGGGGGAGCCCTCGATTGGATACCTGAACCGTCACCTGATACTTGTTGAAGAAGAGTTGGGGTAGCTGAAGACGCGAGCCATGCGGGTCGCTTCTGAAGATCGACGTGCTCCTGAGGCCCAGGTGCTCCGGAAGCTCTCAACCGTCGCGTGGGTCCGGTTCTCGCTCCGTCCGGACCGCCTGCCACTAGGCCTCCCGAGCCCCCAAAGCCAGCCACGCGAGGTGCTGGAACATGGCAGCTGTGTTGCGGAAGCCGAAGAGTATGCGGACGTAGCTGCAGGGGAGGGCCCTCCTTCGGCCGACCGCCGTCGGCCACAAGGGCTCCAAAGAGGCGGCTCGGTTGAGATCCGCGACGTCAATGCGGACGCGGAAGTGATCGCTCGGGCTACGGGCAAGTGAGCTCGGCATTGTGCGGTTAAGACCACCGTAGATGAGCCTTGTGTACTGAAGTTCTTTGGTAACCGTGTCGATGAAGTCCTGAGCCCCCAGCACTGTGCGGTTCACGCTGGGTTCACAAAAACACGCGTTGAGAGACGCCTGCAGGTGGTGCTCGAGCACCTCCCTCAAGACGCTGGTCAGGCTAGAGACGCTCCAGAGGAAAGCCCCCGAGCCCGTCCTGAGAGGGGCGTCGGGCGCGCCTCCCTATGCAAGGGTGGAGGGCACCTCGTCAGTAGGCACGAGTCCTGAGGCGGAACCGTCAGGAGCTCCCGCGTCCCGAGGTCCGTGGATGGGCAAGTTCTTCTTCTTCTTGGGGGCGGTCTGCAGGGCGAGGACGGCTCCATCCTCATCGGAGTATTCGACCGCCACGGTCTGGTAGGCGCGCTCCAGGGAATGCATAGCTTCTTTCTCGTCAGAGGCGATCGTGATGACTCCGCCACTCCCGGGCATCTTGAGGACATTGTATTCGTGATGGGTTGCCGCCATGAAGTTGGCGAGGGCAGGATACCCAAGGATGGCGTTGTACGGGAGGTGGATTTTGGCGACGTCGAAGTCGATGAGCTCGATGTGATAGTTGTCGCGGTGACCAAAGGTGACGGGGAGGCGGACCTGCCCCATCGGGAGTGTGGAGCCATCCGTGACTTCGTAGAATGGCTTGGTCGGGTAGAGCTGATCGTAGGGGACCTGGAGTGTCTCGAAAGTCTGGACAGAGAGGACGTTGAGTCCTGCTCCGCCGTCGATGAGGGTCTTGGTCACGAGGACGTTGCTGATGGTCGGGGTGCAGAGCATCGGGAGAGCGCCTGGGGCTGCGGTGCACTTGAGCTGGTCCTTGGGGTCGAAGGCGATGACCTGCTTGGTCCACCTGACGTTGCGCGTGGCGTCAGGCCTAGGAAGCGCCGCGTTCACCTCGCAGGCGAACTGCTTGAAGATGCGACGGGAAGCATGACCATGGGCTCCTTCCAAGATGCATGCAACTGCACGCGGATCCTGGAAGCCCCCCCTGCTCCATCTCCCTAACGGTCGTCGTCGTTCCTTCTTGGCGGTGGTGGCAGCGGTGGTAGGCCTTCGTTGCCCTGAGGGCGACCCTCACGAGGCTGGTCGCGCCAGGGGGCATCACGAGGCTGCTCCTGCCAATGGTCTTCACGAGGCTGTTCAGGCCACCCTTGGCGCGAGTTCCTACCGTCCCAACGTCCTCCACCTCGGCCTCCTCCACGGCCATAGCCGCGGTTGTTGCGCTCAGGGCGCTACCCGACGCGCATCACCCTGAGCTCCTGGCAGTCGTTAGAGTTGTGGCTGTGGACATTGTGGAAGACGCAGTACAGACGGTTGTCTCTGGGGGGGTAGTCGTAGCCGCGGCCACGCTTCACTTTTGGCTCCGCAGCCAGCACGGCAGGCCCCTTGCGCTTTGCTTCTTTGGCCTTGGTCTTCTTGTCGTCCGCCTCCACCTCAGGTAGCTCCTGGAGGGAGAGGCATCCTTCCTCTGCCCTGGCGCACTTTGCCGCAAGCTTGAACATCTCGAGGGCTATGCATAGGTCCTCGTGGATGGCGAGCTCCTCCCTCATCCTGACGTCGCGGACACCGTCAGAGAATGCCGAGATAATGGCCTCGTCCGAGACCCTAGGGATCTGAAGGCGCATGGTGATGAAGCGTTGGATGTACTTTTGCAGGGTCTCTCCCGGCTGCTGTCTCACGCTGCACAGATCCGCAGCTGTCAGGGCTTGGTCGCGGGTGACTTGGAAGTTGACGATGAAACGCTCACGAAGCTCCCCCCAGGAGGAGATGGATCCCACGGGGAGGTTCAGGAGCCAGGAGCGTGCGCCATCCTTGAGAGCCATGGGGAACCAATTCGCCATTACCTGCTTAGTGCCATTGGACGCCTCGATGCTCAGCTCGTAGAGTTGGAGGAACTCCGTGGGGTCGGTGGTGCCATCATAGCGCGGAGGAAGGTCTGGCTTGAACTTGCCGGGCCAGACGAGGCGCCGTAGCTCAGGAGCTAGGGCACGACATCCAGCCATGCTCATGATTGCAGGCGCCCCGTGCGCCCGCGGTGCTGGTTCTTGGGGTGCTGGCGCCACCACCTACTGCAGCGCGCGGTCTTGGCGCTGCGGGCCAGGGGGCCCGTGAGCCCCTGCCTGGGGATGCGAAATCACTTGGCAGCTCTCCTCGTCGCGCGCATGGGCTCTGTGGGGCGGCTCACGCCGCGGAGCCTCGTGCCGGACCTCCTGGCCGGCGCTGTAGAGTGGAGGCGGAGCCGGGACTCCGTGGCCTTCGTTCCCTGCCAGGGGCGACGGGGGATGGGAGGAGTGCGTTGGTGTAGGTGCTTCCCCAGCAGCATTGATGAGCTCGGTGATACGGGGGAGCCACTCATCGTAGAGGTCATCTACAGGGCGGTAGCGCAAGAGCTCCCGTGCCATCAACAGCGCAGGCTGCTGATAGACCGGCCCGCGGCGGACCAGCGAGGATGACGCCGCAGCCGGTGAGGGTGAAGGCGTTGCCGTGCGGCCATCGCGCCACACGGACAGTGGCAGCTACGAGTCCTGCTGCTCATGGACGGCCGGGTCGGTGGCGGTGTTGTCGACCGGTGAGTTGGGGCGGGGTGGTGCACCGTTGCTCGCGGGTGCCGTTTGAGCGACGTTCACGGCGCGGTGGACGGCGCGAGCTCGATGTGTGTCCACCATGGTTATGGAGCGAAGTTGACGACGAGAACGGGACGAGGTCGTCGGAAAGGCGAGATCTTGGCACGCCCCCTACCTGGCGCGCCAAATGTCGGGGTACGGGCTCTGCAAACCCAAGAAGTTCGAACACAGGGGTGTGAACGAAGATCTCTCCCACTCACGTCTACCTAGCGTCTCGCCCTCGAATAGTGAAGAGATTCAAGCAAACAACAAATGAAGCACGCAAGAGTTTACCCAGGTTCAGGCCACCTTGCGGTGTAAAACCGTACTTCCTGCTTTGGTGGATTGTCCTCAGGAGGGCTAGAATATGAACTCGTACAGTGGTTCCTGAGCTCAGGAGGAGAGCTCAGGAGGGTCGGGAGGCAAGAGTTCTTGCTCCTTTGCGTGAAGGCAGAGTTTATGGATATGCTTTTCTCCCCCTCCATGATGGGGATCGTAGCTACTTATATAGGCGGCCAAGGTCCTCTTCCCCCGAAATGTTTAGGCGGGAAGGGATCCCACAACGGCCATTTTTGAGCGGGATCACAAGGACGTTCCTACTCTGACAAAAGCAGTCTTGGCCTGCAAAAGGACCCGTCGGTGACGCGGTGGTGGGCTCAGTGGTGACATCCTCCCTGTCGTCCTTGCGGTCTTCGGTCTTGTTACACCAAGGGGGAAACCATTGCCCCACTCCTCGGGAACCTGCTCCTGCGCTACCTCCTTTGCACCGAAACGGCAACTACGCCGTTGGTAGGCGCTGGCACCCGCTGGCGTGGTGCATCACTGCTTACGTCACTGCCTCCTCCTGAGGCAGGCTTGGCCTTGGGTTCTCCGCCCCTCTGGAGCACCTTGCCGAGGCCGCTCGTGAGGGGGTCTTGACGTTGTTCTCTTCGCGAGGGTCTTGGGCAGCTAGTCGATCAGTTGGGTCGTACCAGGTCGTGGTCGGAGGCGTCGCGGCCCGCAGACACGAAATTCTGCGTACCCTGGTTCCCAGGACGCCGACAGGCGTGTGCCCACCATGGTTGTGGAGCGAAGTCGACGATGGGAACAGGACGAGGTCGTCGGAGAGGCGAGATCTTGACACACCCCCTACCTGGCACGCCAAATGTCGGATTGCGGGCTCCGCAAACCCAAGAAGTTCGAACACAGGGGCGTGAACGAAGATCTCTCCCACTCACGTCTACCTCGCATCTTGCCCTCGTCTAGTGAAGAGATTCAAGCAAACAACAAGTGAAGCACGCAAGAGTTTACCCAGGTTCAGGCTGCCTTGTGGTGTAAAACCCTACTTCCTTCTTTGGCGGATTGGCCTCAGGAGGGCTAGAATATGAACTAGTACAGTGGTTCCTGAGCTCAAGAGGGTCGGGAGGCAAGAGTTCTTGCTCCTTTGCGTGGAGGCAGAGTTTATGGATCTGCTCCGTCCCCCTCCATAGTGGGGATCCTATCTACTTATATAGGCGGCCAGGGTACTCTTCCCCCGAAATGTTTAGGCGGGAAGGGATACCACAATGGCCAATTCGAGAGGGAACACAAGGACGTTCCTACCCTGACAAAAGTAGTCTTCGCCTGCAAAAGGGTCAGGCGGTGACGCGGTGGTGGGCTCGGTGGTGACATCCTCCATGTCGTCCTTGTGGTCTTCGGTCTTGTTGCACCAATGGAGAAACCTTCGTCCTGCTCCTCGGGAACCTGGCATGTGCTGTCCTCCTTGCACCGAAACGGCAACTGCACCCTGGCACTCGTTGGCACCCACTGGCGCAGTGTGTCATTGCTTGCGTCACTGCCTCCTCCTGAGGCAGGCTTGGCCTCGGATTCTCCGCCCCTCCGGAGCGACCTAGCCAAGGCCGCTCCCGAGGAGGTCTTGACGTTGTTCTCATCGCGAGGTCTAGCCCCCTTGCGAGGGTCTTGAGCAGCTGGTCGATCAGCTGGGCCGTACCAGGCCGTGGCGGGAGCGCGCTGCGGCCCGCAGACAGGCAAGTCTGGATACCCTAGTTCCCAGGACGCTGACAAAAGTATGCACCCTAGGCCTCATTTTCCATCATTGCAATACGGTTTGTGCTCCGTTTTACTATTTACTACCTTGCTGTTTTTTATTGTTCGCACTACAAAAACTCATATCTTCTATCCATATTACACTTTTATCACCATCTCTTCACTAAACTAGTGCACCTATACAATTTGCCATTGTAGGTGTGTTGGGGACACAAGAGACTTTTTTTATTTGGTTGCAGGGTTGTTTGAGAGAGACCATCTTCATCCTACGCCTCCCATGGATTTATAAACCTTAGGTCATTCACTTTAACCAGGAGCAGTAATGTGCCATCGTCCATCTCTACTCTCGTGAAGAGAACTCATCTACTGTGTTGCACACCGCTCATGGTGTTGGAGTGACCATCTATATGGCAGTTCACGATGATGCTTACGCTGCTCTGACACATCTTCGTGGAGATTATCGAGCGTTGGACACTTCCCCTTTCAGGCACATTGCTATCGCCTCCGACGATGGAGCGGAGGGATACTACACTGCTGCCTACGCCACTATCACCCGAGAGCCCTTCCACCATCAGAACCTTGTTCGGCATGCTGATGTGCTGGATCGAGATAACCGAGCTCTTCGCCATGAGTTGTACACCACCCGTCGACACCTTTACCTTGCTTTGACGCTGTTGCACCCCTTTGTCCAATCTCGGGACCTGCCGCGTACTGGGATCTACCTTGCCAGGACCGTGTTGCCTCCTGGTGTCGGTTGGCCAGAGGTGGGAGGCTACGCTCCCACACTTGGTCCTCTTTGGCCACATGGACGTCAGGTTCTGCACCAGAGTATCCATGGCCCCCAGTTTGTTGGCGTGGAGGACTTCCCGTCGCAATGCTACCAGCTATCAAGCTACACCTACCTCCACAGTTCTGTCTGGGACTGATGTAGTCTTACTTATTAGTATTACATGCATTCGCCGCGAGACTTTATGCCTCCTATGATGGCCTTAGTCTATGTACCGAACTCTATGTACCGAACTCTATGCATGTCCCCTTTTGTAAGATATGCCGACTACTATGTACTATCTAACATGCTCCTTTAATATGCATGTTTCATTTATGAATGATTCTTATCTTTACAATTTTTTCTCAATGCTGAACTACCCCAGTTATATATTAGTAGGATGGTTAGACCAGGTGGTCGTGGTCGGGGCGGCAACGCCCCATCACCGCCTGAGTACATGGCTGGTATGATCCAACAGTTTGAGTTGAATCGCCAGTTCATTGAGAATGTCATGGCTCAGTTTCCTCGCCCCATTATGAAACAGCAGCCTAGCGTAGTGACACGGAATGACTTTGCTCGTCTCAACCCGGTCGTCTACCGCAGCTCAACTCAGCCACTTGATGCTGAGGACTGGCTCCGCGACTTCGCTTTTGAGCTAGAGTTTGTCGGAGTAGCTCCTGCCAACTATGTCTCATTTGCAGCGTATTATCTGAAGGGTCCTTGCTGCACAATGGTGAGACAGCCACAGACGTGCACTGCCTGTTGGAATAATCATCACTTGGCCGGAATTCCATGTTGCCTTCCAAGCCCGCTTCATTCCTTAGGGAATCATGGACAGGAAGAAGCGTGAGTTCTGCAACCTCACCCAGGGTAACAAGACTGTAGATGCTTATCAGCAGGAATTTCTGGAATTGTCCCGCTATGCTGAAGAACACAATGCCACTGATGCCCGTAAACAGGAAAATTTCCGAGACAGACTTCAAGCTGACATCAAGCTCGCACTTCTTGTGCATGACTTTGGTGATTTTTCCACCTTGGTGAAAAGGCCATCCAGGTTGAAACTCGTCTGCAGGAACACCAGGTCTCTCTCAGGCGCAACCATGACATTGGCTCATCTCCGGTCCATCCCTCACAGAAGCGTAGGATCTGGATTCCCAACAGTGTGTACTGTCCAGCCGCACCTGCTCCAAGACAGTCCTATGCTGCATCTTGTCTCCCTACACCACCTAGGCAACCAAGACTTCTAGCTGCACCACTCCAAGCTCCTACTCCCATCCCCAATGATAGTCTGTGCTTCAGGTGTGGCCATCCAGGTCACCGCGCCAGGGATTGCGCTCAAAGCAAGAACCAACTGGCACTTCCTGCAACTGGCCGTGGAAACAATCAGCCCCGCAACAACAATGCCAGGCATTATGGCCGTCTTCGTGCCAACCACCACTGGTATGCGTCGGTCCTACACAAATGGTTTTAAACCCCTTTTCGTGACGACATTCGGAACCATCGCCAAGTGAGTGTGGGCGATAGGGGGGTCCTCCAACACGACCCAGAAACCGTCGGGGATATGCCGTCCTGGCACACACGCTCGGCAAAATGAGGTCGTGTGCGATCGGCGAGCACTCAAATACAGAAATACGTACAGTAGTGCTAAAAAATACAATTATACAGGCGAAATCATTTCCACTCGTAAGTACATCCCACACAGTCAGTCACCGCTAAACATTTCCGTTCATATATACATCCCACATAGTCACTCCAAGGAAAACGTTTGCGCAAGGTGGCGTAATACAAACAGTTTTCAAGATAATGTCGTGTGTGATTGTTCATTTATCCAACACGGTTTATTCCCAGAAACTGTGTGCGTTGCCTGAGGTCATCACCCATGGTGTTTTCTCATTAATCGTTTGCAATAGGAAAACCCATTAGCAAGCTAATTGGCCAATTAGCGAGCTAATTGCCCTATTATTAATAATCCATTTACTAATCTAATTGACATTCATATTAAGCACATAATATATTCCCTTTCCATATTAAGGAAGCATGATTTCATAATTCAAATACATCGTAGTACAACACGATATAGCTTCAGCACTCAGCCACCCCATTACACAACTGCACCAGCAAAAAGTTTCAGATGCAACATCTAGAACCTTTCGAAATTAGCATCATAGATGGTACATAGAGTGACGCATCTCATCTGGAAAACTACTGAAGCAGAAGGTGAATATTGATCCTCCATTCATGTTGGAAGTCCTTCGAGCTCTTCAGGAACACTTCCATATTGAACCATGGGTGTTGTATGAAAACTTTCCTCGCCTCCTGACCATAGAAGTGGTTTGAGAGGTAATCATCACTGAAGCCTGAAAACAAGGATGTGCATAAATATCTTCTCTATATTGGAAATGGGGCAAAGGAATACAAAAAGGCAAGGTATAATAGTTAGTACCATGTTGTAAACCTCAGTGCTTCCCATTGTTTCCCTGCAACACATATAAGGTAGTTAGTCATCAGGTTAAATAAGGCTTCGCATACTATTAGTAAAATATGTTGATGAAAAATAAGCAGATTGCAGATTCATCAGATTAATTCAAGCCACATGAGAAACACATTTATCAAATCCAAGAATGATTAAGAACTAGGAAATATAGCACTTGTATATGTTTCTCATGTATTAAGTGCAGCCAAATTCGATTTATTCCTCACATGGTATACAATAAGAGAATGCAGCCACAACAATTGAACATCGCATTGCAGAATTGTACCAAGCAGTTAACTAAACACCACAACAAATGAACCAAACGTTAACTGAGCACTACATTGCACAATAAAACATACTCCTAATAGAAGATGAGATGGTTAACCAAACCAAGCATGCTTAACAACTTGGAAATATAGCAATTGTATTTTTTCTCATGTATTTAGTACATCCAAATTCGATGTATTCCTCACATGGTATATGTGACGCCCGGGTAATCAAGCTACAGTAAACCTCTGCTAATGATGCCACGTCACCACGATTGCTGTTGCTAATCTCGCGTTAGTTCGGAACCGATTCAATTTCGAATTAAAAATCAAGCAAACCATAAAAGTTTTCAAACGTAAAAAAAAAATGTTCTAAGGGTGACAAATAAATCATATGTAATATTGGTGGAGAAACCGCATTTTTATAACATGTTTAAATGCTCTAAAGTAAATCAAACAACGGCTATAACAATTTATTAAATGCCTTTTATAAATTATAAAATATTAAACTAGTTTGTTTTGGGTGCCTAGGATATATTGACATTAGAATAAGTAGTAATACTATTATTAGGAATTAAGATCATAATTATTAAAACTAAAATAAAGAGAAACTAAAATTAAAACAGAGAAGGATAACTATAAAAAAATAAACAAAACAAAAGCAAACAGAACAAAGAAAAAACAACAACAAAATAAAGAACCCCCCCCCATTGGGCCAGTTGGCCCAGCTACTAGCCAGGCCGGCCCCAAATCGGGCCAGGCCGCCCCCTCACTCCCCT
>LR738715.1:518802371-518837917 GCA_902687465.1 Secale cereale | reverse complement strand
CCCCCCCCCCCTTGATCACCAGATATCGCCTATTCTCCTCCCTCTTACTCTTGCATTAGTTTACTACTATTGTTGATTCGGTAGCTCCTATTCTGTTGCATAGCCTGTCATTGTTGCTACAACTGTAGACACCTTACCTGCCATCCTAATGCTTAGTATAGCATGCTAGTACTCCATCAGTGGCCCTACATTCTTGTCTGTCAGCCATGCTATACAATCGGGCCGTGGTCACTAGGGTGGTGATCACGGGTTTATATATACATACTTTACATGACACATGATGTGACTAAAGCCGGGTCGGCTCTTTGAGTACCCGCAAGTGATTCGATGTGGGGGCTGAAAGGACAGGTGGCTCCATCCAGGTAGTCATGGGCCTGAGTTCCTGACGCCCCCCCCTCGAGTGGATCTTTGTGGCGGAGCGACAGGGCAAGTTGAGACACCCAGTGGAGAGGTGGCCTGGCCCTGGTCGTTGTCCGTGGTTATTTCATAATAACACTCCGGGCATGACCCAGGAAAGTGTGTCCGGCCAAATGGGATCAAGCGTGCTGGGTTTTGTGGTGCACCCCTACAGGGAAGTTAATCTATTCGAATAGCCATGTCCCTCGGTAAAAGGACGACCCGGAGTTGTACTCCGACCTCATGACAACTAGAACCGGATACTTAATAAAACACACCCTTACCAGTGCCAGATACAACTCAGTGGTTGCTCTCTCACAGGGTGATGTGCGGGAGGACCGCCGGGTAGGATTATGCTATACGATGTTACTTGGTGAACTTACCATCTACTCCCTTCTACTGCTTCAAGACGGAGGCTTCCAGAAGCGAGGTTACTTGTTACTTTCCAGCTACCCTCATCTTCTGCTGCAAGATGGAGGTTACTAGACGTGTAGTCTTTGATTGGATTAACTACCCCCCTCTTATTCTGGCATTCTGCAGTTTAACCCACATATATTACCCCCTTACACAGATACCATTGCATATGTAGTGTAGATCCTTGCTTGCGAGTACTTTGGATGAGTACTCACGGTTGCTTTGCTCCCCCTTTTCCCCCTTCTTTCTTCTTTCTAGTTGATGCAACCAGATCGGTGGAGTCCAGGTGCCAGAAGATCCCGAGGATGTTTCTACGTGGAGTTCGGCTTCGAGGAGTTGTTAGGAGGTCCCAGGCAGGAGGCCTTGCCTTTTCGATCGTTGTTACTTTTGTGCTAGCCTTCTTAAGGCAAACCTGTTTAACTTATGTCTGTACTCAGATATTATTGCTTCTGATGACTCTTGTGTATTCGAGCTTATGTATTCGAGCCCTCGAGGCCCCTGGCTTGTAATATAAAGCTTGTATTATTTTAATTTGTGTCTAGAGTTGTGTTGTGATATCTTCCAGTGAGTCCCTGATCTTGGTCGTACACATTTGCGTGCATGATTAGTGTACGGACAAATCGGGGGCGTCACAGTATACAATAACAGAATGCAGCCACAACAATTGACCATCACATTGCAGAATTGAACCAAGCAGTTAACTAAACACCACAATAAGTTAACCAAGCCACAACAAATGAACCATGCAGTTAACTAAACACCAATTGAACAATATAACATACTCCTAATAGAAGATCATATAGTGAACCAAACCAAATATGCTTAACAACTTGGAAATATTGCACCCTGAAGAATTGAACATCACATTTGCAGGATTGAACCAAGCAGTTAATTGAACACCACATTGCATGACATATAGAACATACACACTATAGCAGAAGATTGCATGGTAAAAGTAGATAGCACAATTCACTAGAAGTTGTTGAGGAAAGGCAGTAGTTAGAAAACTGAACATGGGTCCTTATAGTGAGCTAATAAGACAAGCTACTCCTCATTGTCAGAGATATTGATGATGATTGGCTCCTTGGACATGGAAGAGAGCGACGCCTCTGCATCGTGGGTGCCCTCGCGGTAGTGGTGAGTTGCCTGAGCCGCTCCAGGCACCAACTTGCTGGCTCTCGAGATTAGGTAAGCACGTGCACGCTGAGAAAACACCTCGTAGTCTTCGTTGAAGGCACCAGTGGTGGCCTCGAGAAAATAGCAAGAACTGTCGTTTAAAGCAGCCAACTGATGGGCCTCTAACCCCTCGTTGGTTACCCCAAGTGGAAGGTGTAAGATGCAGTGTTGTGGAAGTTTTTCCCTTAGCAAAGATGCCAAGGATCGAATCCCCAGAGACTCCTAGGTTCAACAAGTAGGTGTCAACTGCTAACGGCGCCAGATTAGCAATCAACGTGGACCTGCACACAGATACAAATAACTTTGCTCCCAACGAGTACAGAGAGGTTGTCAATCCCTCCGGCCTTGTAGTTCACAAAGGATTAAACGCAAATGATAGTAGTGATAGATAATGTTTGCAATAGTAAATAATAGCGAAAAGTAAATAGCGGATGTGATCAATGATGGTAATATGGACCGGAGTCTCATGATGTTCACTAGTGATGTCTCTCTCCCAAAACACGATAAAACAGCTATGTGAGGTAAACGAATTACAGCTGGGCAATTGACAGGACCACGAACACAAACCAATGTTGACTACATTGCAAGAAAGGTTGAGGTTCAAAGCATGGGCGGTACGCCAAAGTAAGTAGACCGAAATCCATCAATATCTACTACTAATCATCCACCTTGAGATATCTATCCAGAACATCTCGCTGGTATTAAGTTGCGAGCCCCACCCACAGTGTAAACTCAAAGCAACAGACAACTGCATTAAAAGAACTTTGCGTAAAGTAAACAATCCTTGCACCCGCGGGCACAAGCACCGTTGTTTTCCCCCTTGTGGCAACAGCACATCCCCTAGACTCATGTTTCTGTCACTCAAGCTAGTCATCGAGGGGCATGAACCCACAATCGAGCATAATGTTCCCTCTTGGAGTCACTACGTATTACTTGGCCAAAGCAATAAATAACAACGGAGAACATGCAAGAATTACTTATGAACATAAATATAAAAGAGGTAGATCAAATATATTACTCAAGAACAATCTGAACATAATCTCATAATCCATCGGATCCCAGCAAACTCATCATAGCAACAACATAAGGATTACATATGTGCCTCGATCATGTAGGGCAGCTCACGAGGACTAATTAGTGAAGCACAAGAACGGGAGGAGAACATCACATAGCTACTGGTCATGGACTCATGGTCCAAGGGAGACAACTCACAACTCATCCGGGAGGCGTCCATGGTGGTGGAGAGGCTCCCGATGGTGATCCTCCCCTCCGGCAGGGTGCCGGGAAGAGTTCTCCTGGTGCTCCCGATCTTGGAAGCGGCGGCGGCGGCAGAACAGA
Organism: Secale cereale; assembly: GCA_902687465.1. Taxonomy (NCBI): domain Eukaryota; kingdom Viridiplantae; phylum Streptophyta; class Magnoliopsida; order Poales; family Poaceae; genus Secale; species Secale cereale. The sequence continues at coordinate 518,834,593 of LR738715.1, read as the reverse complement.
GATGAGATCGCGAAAAAGAGTTCCCGTCCCGAGGGTTTCGAAGGACGCTCTAAATATATGCCGAAGGGAGGCACCAGACGGGGCTCGGGGGGCCCAGGCGCCCCCCGGCGCGGCCCAGGGGGGGGCGCCGCCAGGGTGCCTGGAGCCCTGGTGGCCCCCCCGACTGTCCTTCGGGCGCAAGGTAGGTTCTGGAACGCTGATTTTTTATATAATTTTTCTGGATTTTTCCTGGTAGTTCTTGTAACGTGAAAACCTGAAATACAAAAACAGCCGAAAACAGAAACTGGCACCGGGGTGCACTGGATTAGTAGGTTAGTCCAAATATGATCAAAAGTGTATGGAAGTGTATGAATATCATAGCAATATCACCCAAAAGTGGCATGGAGCAAGCAGAAATTATAGATACGTTTTGGACGTATCAACATCCCCAAGCTTAATTCCTGCTCGTCCTCGAGTAGGTAAATGATAACAAGAATAATTTCTGTGGGGACATGCTATTAGCCATATAGGACTTTTTATAGCCATATGACAAAAGCTTACTGAGACAATGATTCTATAGTAATTAAGTTGCCTCATGAGAAAATCACAAATGACTGAAAGTTTTACAACATGACATTGAAACATCAAAAATATTTGCAATGAACATGGTGTGCAAATATGATAAAGTGATATCTAGCTTGCCCCCTTTAGTGAAGCAAAACATAAATGCAGGGGCACCTTCAAGGTTTAAGTGATGACTAGATACAATGATTTCAAAATAAACGATATCACAATCATGCAAAAGACAATGCTACTTTGGGACAATGCACATTACACTCAGAATGACAATCATGCTCTCAGTAGTTGGTGCTTTTAAAAGAAGGTGGAGACTCAACATAAAAGTAAAAGAATGGTTATGTGCTAGAGCTTTTTATTTTAAAAACATAGAAGCAATTTTGTCAACGGTAGTAGTACTTCATATGTGTCATGCATAAGACATCCTATAAGTTGCAAGCCTCATGCATCGAATACCAATAGTGCTCGCACCTTGTCCTAATTAGCTCGGATTTCCATGGGTTATCATTGCATTACATATGTTTCAACCAAGTGTCACAAAGGGGTACCTCTATGCCACCTGTACAAAGGTCCAAGGAGATAAATCGCATTTCATTTCTCATTTTTGATAGATCTCAACTTGAGGACATCCATACCGGGACAACATAGAAAATAGATGATGGACTCCTCTTTAATGCATAAGCATATTCTCATAAGAGATTGAGGATTAATGTCCAAGCTAAAACTTCCACCATGATACATGGCTTTGGTTGGCGGCCCAATGTTCTTCTCTAACAATATGCATACTCATTCAACCCATGGCAAATCACCCTTACTTCAGACAAGACGAACATGCATAGCAACTCACATGATATTCAACAAAAGTGTGACAGTTGATGGCGTCCCCAGAAACATGGTTACCGCTCAGCAAGCAACTTATAAGAAATAAGATACATAAGCAACATATTCTTTACCACAATAGTTTTTAAGCTACTTTCCCATGAGCTACGTATTGCAAGGTTAGTCTGCTTAGTACAGGTGGAGGTTAGCAAAAGACTGGGAGCGACCAACTAAGAGAGCAATGACGGTCATAATCATGCAGAGCGACAAAGCAATATTGAATCAGGCATGGAAGTTATATCGCTACTCAGAAATAAAAGATCATCAAGGCTTGATAGACTTTCTTTACAGTCTTAAATATGCGTGAGCATACGCCAAGTCAATCAAAATAAATTCTTGAAGGAAGATATTACTAAACCATACCACATCATCGGCAAACAAATCAAGTTGGTACTCCAATAACACATTGGGAATCCCCCAGCTATTTGAGACTAACCATAAGAAAACCTGAACTACTAAGCGCCATTATGCACGTAGCATCTTTATCATAGACATATTAACCAATGCAACGGAAGCAAACTCTCTTAATTAGATAAGCATGATAATTAAAGAGAGTTCAAGCAACCAACTAAACAAAAGCTCTTTGAAAAGATAAGCATGAATACTAAGAGCAGAGCATGATAGTAGCTATTAAAAGACAAAGAACACACACAGCAAAGATAGACATGAAAATTCTATGTTATGTTCTAGGTAGAAGTGGAGCGTGTTTTTCTCCCACATAAAGAACGCTGAGTTCCGACTCGTTATGAAAAACTGAAAAGAAAACTAAAAGCAAGACGCTCCAAGCATAGCACTTAACACATGAAGTGATAAAAATATAGCGGAACGAAAGACGAACTTATAATGTTGATAGAGAAGGGGATGCACGGGGGCATCCCCAAGCTTAGACGCTTGAGTATCCTTGAATATTTCTTGGGGGTGCATGGGGGCATCCCCAAGCTTGAGCGCTTGACACTCCTGAATCTTTTTATCATCTTCCCTCGCACACTTGAAAACTCCCTTCATACATAACTCATCATAATCTGATTAGCGAGGTTAGTACCCTTAATAAAATAATTATACCTTGCTGGAAATAAAGATATTCTTGAAGTTCTACTGTTTCTCAAGATTGCCAAAAGGTTTTTGCAAAGAAAAAGCAAGCTCTTGATTTGCAAAATGAAGGAATGGCAAAACAGGACAGAATCTGTGAAAAACAGAACAGCAGGTAGTAATTGATTTGTTCGAGGCACTTCTGCAACTCAAATCAAAAAACTCAGAACAGACGCACGAAAGACAATTATATAGGGAACGCTGTCGAGAAAATTCAGACCAAAAAGATGATCTGGTGATTTTATACGAATTTTTCTATCCAAGGACAGAATCTGTTTCCTGGACAGCACCTCACAACTTTTGAACTTTCTAGCAATCAGAGGCTATACTTGGCACAAATATGAAAAGCAAAGATACAATGATGATGCTACAGTAGTAAACAACATCAAGACACAACAAAAGCAAAATATAAAAATTTATTCATGTGGGCTGCCTCCCAAAAGCGCTTTCTTTTATGCCTTTAAGCTAGGCATAATGCATAGAGATCAAGTTTTATCAAGAGTAAAAGAATAGCTAGCCTGTACAACGGACTCAAAAGGTAACTTGATTTTCTTACGAGGGAAGTGTTCCATCCCTTTCTTGAGAGAAAACTGAAATTTTATATTACCCTCTTTCATGTCAATGATAGCACCAACGGTGCGTAAAAAGGGACGTCCCAAAATAATTGGACATGAAGGATCACATTCAATATCCATAATAGTGAAATCAACGGGAACGTAATTATCATTAACAACGATAAGAACATCGTCGATCCTCCCCAAAGGTTTCTTTATGGAAGAATCAACGAGACGAACACCAAAAGAACAAGAACCAAAAGGTTTCAATTTAAGCATATCATATATTCTTTTGGGCATAACAGAGGTACTAGCTCCAACATCACATAATGCATAGCAAGAGAAGTCATTTAATTTAATTTTTATCATAGGATCCCAACCATCTTCTAGCTTTCTAGGTATGGAGGCTTCTACTCTAAGTTTCTCCTCCCTAGCTTTGATGAGAGCATTAGTGATATGCTCCGTGAAGGCAAGGTTAAGCGTGCTAGTGCGGGGATCTCTAGACATCTTGTGAAGGAAATCAATAACTTCGGTAAGAGTGCAATTATCAAAATCAAGGTCATTAGCATCAAGTAAAGTGGTAGTAGTGTCCTTTAGGTTCACTTGTTTGGTAGTTTCTATAGTCATAGCATCACCATTAATAAGTCCATTGGGACCAGGAGTACATTGGGTGCTAAGAGTTTGGATATCCTCAACAACTTGGATAGTAGCAACAGTGTGGTGGGTAGGAAGGCTCTTAATTCTATCCTCTTCCTCCCTTTCTTTAGCCAATCTCTCTTTAAGTTTAGCCATCATCCTAATGTTTTCATTAATTTGTACTTGAATAGCATTTATAGGAGTGACTTCCCTCTCCTCAAGAGGAGAAGTTTTAATTTTTAGCAATTTTACCTCATTGGCTAAATGGTCTACCTTAAAAGAAAGATCATCTAGTTTATGTAGTCTTTCTTCTACACTCTTATTAAAGGCTTTTTGGGTAGTGATGAAATCTTTAAGCATAGTCTCTAGTTCAGTAGTGGTGTTCTTGGTGATAGGATAAGCATTGTTGTTCCCATAAGAATTAGAGGGGAACGGTCTAGGATTGCTACCAAAGTTACTCCTGTAAGCATTGTTGTTAAAATTGTTTCTAGAGATAAAGTTCACATCTACTTGTTCTTGAGCAATCAAAGAATTTAAAGGGACATCATGAGGATCAACAGTAGATTGCTTCGAAAGTAGAGACATGATCAAGTCAACTTTTTCATTAAGGGAGGAAATCTCCTCGACAGAGTTTACCTTCCTACCTGTTGGAGCGCGTTCGGTGTGCCATTGGGAATAGTTGGTCATCATCTCATCGAGAAGCTTTGTGGCAGCACCAAGTGTAGTTGACATAAAAGTTCCTCCCGCGGCCGAATCTAACAAGTTCCGCGAGGTAAAGTTCAAGCCTGCATAAAAAGTTTGGATAACCATCCAAGTAGTCAAACCATGAGTAGGGCAGTTCTTGATAAGAGACTTCATACGTTCCCAAGCTTGGGCAACGTGTTCATTATCCAATTGTTTAAAATTCATTATGTTACTTCTAAGTTGGATAATTTTAGCAGGTGGATAGTATTTTACGATAAAAGCATCTTTGCACTTGTCCCATGAATCTATGCTATTTCTAGGCAAAGACTGAAACCAAATTTTAGCTCCTCCTCTCAAGGAGAAAGGAAAAATCTTAAGGTTAACAATATTACCATCTATTTCGTGGTACTTCTGCATATCACAAAGTTCTACAAAGTTGTTTAAGTGTAAAGCAGCATCATCTCCAGCACCGAAGAATTGATCTTTCATGACTAAGTTCAGTAAAGCAGGTTTAATTTCATATGAAGGTGCTGAAGTGGCAGGTGTAGTGATAGGTGTGCTGATAAAGTCATCGTTGTTGTGACTAGTGAAGTCACACAACTTGGTGTTCTCGGTGGAACCCATAGTAGCAAGCAAGCAAGATAACTATTTTTGTGATTTTCGATAAAAGGTACTAAAGAAAAAACTGAAAGGTAAACTAACAAGACTAAAAAGCAAAGGTAAAAGATAGCATGCAACTCCCCTATCCTGAAGAGTGGAGTCCCCGGCAACGGCGCCAGAAAAACTCCTTGATGGGCCTCTAACCTGTTGGTTACCCCAAGTGGAAGGTGTAAGATGCAGTGTTGTGGAAGTTTTTCCCTTAGCAAAGATGCCAAGGATCGAATCCCCAGAGACTCCTAGGTTCAACAAGTAGGTGTCAACTGCTAACGGCGCCGGATTAGCAATCAACATGGACCTGCACACAGATACAAATAACTTTGCTCCCAACGAGTACAGAGAGGTTGTCAATCCCTCCGGCCTTGTAGTTCACAAAGGATTAAACGCAAATGATAGTAGTGATAGATAATGTTTGCTATAGTAAATAATAGCGAAAAGTAAATAGCGGATGTGATCAATGATGGTAATATGGACCGGAGTCTCATGATGTTCACTAGTGATGTCTCTCTCCCAAAAGACGATAAAACAGCTATGTGAGGTAAACGAATTACAGCTGGGCAATTGACAGGACCACGAACGCAAACCAATGCTGACTACATTGCAAGAAAGGTTGAGGTTCAAAGCATGGGCGGTACGCCAAAGTAAGTAGACCGAAATCCATCAATATCTACTACTAATCATCCACCTTGAGATATCTATCCAGAACATCTCGCTGGTATTAAGTTGCGAGCCCCACCCATAGTGTAAACTCAAAGCAACAGACAACTTCATTAAAAGAACTTTGCGTAAAGTAAACAATCCTTGCACCCGCGGGCACAAGCACCGTTGTTTTCCCCCTTGTGGCAACAACACATCCCCTAGACTCATGTTTCTGTCACTCAAGCTAGTCATCGAGGGGCATGAACCCATAATCGAGCATAACGTTCCCTCTTGGAGTCACTACGTATTACTTGGCCAAAGCAATAAATAACAACGGAGAACATGCAAGAATTACTTATGAACATAAATATAAAAGAGGTAGATCAAATATATTACTCAAGAACAATCTGAACATAATCTCATAATCCATCGGATCCCAGCAAACTCATCATAGCAACAGCATAAGGATTACATATGTGCCTCGATCATGTAGGGCAGCTCATGAGGACTAATTAGTGAAGCACAAGAACGGGAGGACAACATCACATAGCTACTGGTCATGGACTCATGGTCCAAGGGAGACTACTCACAACGCATCCGGGAGGCGTCCATGGTGGTGGAGAGGCTCCCGATGGTGATCCTCCCCTCCGGCAGGGTGCCGGGAAGAGTTCTCCTGGTGCTCCCGATCTTGGAAGCGGCGGCGGCGGCGGAACAGAGATGAGATCGCGAAAAAGAGTTCCCATCCCGAGGGTTTCGAAGGACGCTCTAAATATATGCCGAAGGGGGGCACCAGACGGGGCTCGGGGGGCCCAGGCGCCCCCCCGGCGCGGCCCAGGGGGGGGCGCCGCCAGGGCGCCTGGAGCCCTGGTGGCCCCCCCGGCTGTCCTTCGGGCGCAAGGTAGGTTCTGGAACGCTGATTTTTTATATAATTTTTCTGGATTTTTCCTGCCAGTTCTCGTAACGTGAAAACCTGAAATACAAAAACAGCCGAAAACAGAAACTGGCACCGGGGTGCACTGGATTAGTAGGTTAGTCCAAATATGATCAAACGTGTATGGAAGTGTATTAATATCATAGCAATATCACCCAAAAGTTGCATGGAGCAAGCAGAAATTATAGATACGTTTTGGACGTATCACCAACCACGTTGCGGCATCAGCGCGCGAGGCGTCAAGGGTGGCCTCAAGGCGAGGTGCTCCTCCAAGATATGGGGGTCAGCACGAATGGCAGCCATCGCGACCTCATCCGCACGTGCGGCCGCGATTTGCTTCTCCGCTGCGAAATGCTCCTTGTGGTCTTGGCTATACTGCGTGCACCATGGCTTAGGCCGACACTTATTTGCTGGAGGGGTCGGTGATTTGGGTGGAAGGTGTCGCGCTCGCGCCGGTGGTTGGGGCATGTGGGATGTGGAAGGAGAAGGAGGATGGGGGTCGGGTGTGGATTACCTGCCTAAATAGGCGACGCCGAGCAGCGTGAAGGAGGGTCGTCGGCGAGGAGGCGGCGGCGCTGCAAGCAAGGAGTGAAGCTTTCAATTTGGAAAGGACGGCGGAAAGAGGGGAAATGTGGCTTTTTGTAAGGGGGAGGGGCGGGGAGTTAGATATTTCTACGAAAGCCGAAAATTTGGAATCGCTTCAGCCAAAAAACTGGCGCGCAAAGTATCATCAGACACGGTCCCTTATATAGAGCGGGCTGTGGACTGTAGCCGTCGCACCTTCTCGCGTAAGCCGTATGCGTACTATACTCCGATGGTGCTTCAAGATATTTTGTGCTGCCTCTCACACTGTTGGTTATAATAAACTGTGTGGGATCTACTTGATTTTTCGTCTTGATTTGAATTGCATATTGGGGTCACAACGGCCATGGATGGTGTTTGAATTGCTAGACCTTTTATCTACAGTGATCATAAAAGAGTTGGAATTATTCAGGGTTCGTTGGGAAATTTTTATGCATTAAGTGAGTTTTCAATGCATTTATGTGCATAATTCAAATTTGAACTACATGCACATGCTCCTGTGCATATAAATTGGTTGAAAAATCAAATATTTGTCCTTGGGTGCATGCATAGGACCCATGCAAGAAATAGGAATTAATGTCAAACACCCTGCCACCGTCACTTGGCCCCAAACATTGAGATACCTGGTTTTTAAATTCTACTAAATCCAAAATTTCTTTGAAATTCATGAAACTTCGCATGCTATTATGCAGAGGCATCACCATGGCATGGTAAAAAATTTGTCCCATTTGGGGCAGTTTTGGGTATATGCTTCTCACAAACCAGAGCTTCTCACAACAAGCATGATGGTTTCGGTAGGGAACGCCCCAACTTAGGGGGCGAAACGATATCCATTGCCTCTTATTGCTTTCAATTTGTTTCTCGTGTCAACATAGAACAACAAGAGTGTTGTGTTATTTTTTGTGATTATTCGGGGTACGTTTGGACATTTTTATGCATTAAGTGAGTTTTCAATGCATTTATGTGCATACTTCAAATTTGAACTTCATGCACATGCTCCCGTGCATATAAATTGGTTGAAAGAACAAATCCTTGTCATTGGGTGCATGCTTAGGTCCCATGCAACAAATGGGAATGAATATCAAACACCCTGCCACCATCACTTGGCTGCAAACATTGATATACCTGGTTTTTAAATTCTAGTAAATCCAAAACTCGTTTGTAATTCATGAAAATTGCATGCTATCATGCAGCGGCATCAACATGGCATGGTAAATTTTTTGTCCCATTTGGGGCAGGTTTGGGTATATGCTTCTCACAAACCAGAGCTTCTCACAACAAGCATGATGGTTTCGGTAGGGAATGCCCCAACTTTGGGGGCGAAATGATATCCATTTCCTCTTATTGCTTTCAAATTTTTTCTCATGTCAACATAGAACAACAGGAGTGATGTGTTATTTTTTGTGATTATTCGGGGTTCGCTTGGACATTTTTATGCATTAAGTGAGTTTTCAATGCATTTATGTGCACAATTCAAATTTGAACTACATGCACATGCTCTCGTGCATATAAGTTGGTTGAAAATCAAATCTTTGTCCTTGGGTGCATGCTTAGGTCCCATGCAAGAAATGGGAATGAATGTCAAACACCCTGCCACCGTCACTCGGCCACAAACATTGAGATACCTGGCTTTTAAATTCTAGTAAATCCAAAACTCGTCTGAAATTCATGAAACTTGGCATGCTATCATGGAGCAGCATCAACTGGTGTGGTAAATTTTTGTCCCATTTTGGGCAGGTTTGGCTATATGCTTCTCACAAACCAGAGCTTCTCACAAAAAGCATGATCGTTTCGGTAGGGAACGCCCCAACTTTGGGGGCGAAACGATATCCATCGCCCCTTATTGCTTTTAAATTTGTTCTCGTGTCAACATAGAACAACAGGAGTGTTGTGTTATTTTTTGTGATTTTTCGGGGTTCGTTTGGACATTTGTATGCATTAAGTTAGTTTTCAATGCATTTATGTGCATAATTCAAATTTGAACTACATGCACATGCTCCCGTGCATGTAAATTGGTTGAAAAATCAAATCTTTGTCCTTGGGTGCATGCTTAGGTCCCATGCAAGAATTGAGAATGAATGTCAAACACCCTGCCACTGTGACTCAGCCACAAACATTGAGATACCTGGTTTTTCAGTTCTAGTAAATCCACTACTCATCTGAAATTCATGAAACTTGGCATGCTATCATGGTTCGTTTGGACATTTTTATGCATTATGTGAGTTTTCAATGCACCCGTATGCAAAGTAAGAGCAGGATTTGTGCATCTCTTGAACACAAACGGTTCTTTTGGATGACCCGTGCGAACCACTTACAAACAATTTGATGCGATTTGCATCTGTCATATTGCGTATGTTGCCATTTGTCAAACTATAAAGATTGACATTTGTTCATCTAGTAACATTGCCATTGGCCAACCTTGTAATATTGCGATTTGTCAAAATATGATGCTTAAAATCACTAGCAGTATATAAATTTTGCAACTAAAATTCAGTAATTAAGCATAGATGGAGGCGAGGAGGCGTGTTCAGCCAGGCATGCAGCGGGCGATGTAGTACTATTCGATTTGACAGCGGGCGGTGCAGTTCCAGATACGGCCATAATGCAGACGAGGGAGAGGGTAGCGGTTCCCGAAATGTTCGGCCAGTGATGGATCCTCCTTCAATTAGCATCGTGTGAATGCATGAGGGAAGTAGTGGAGGCCGAGAAATCAGGCAGCACGATGTGAATGCAACGCATTTTGCACTCATATAAAGGCGCCCCTCCATTCCAATGCATCTACCACATCGTACGCACCTAAGCATTTGCCTACGCACCTACACTAATAAGCGCAACAATGCCCACTCCGGACCCATGGAAGCGATGCGCGCGAGCAGCCAGCGGCTGTGCCAGATGGTCCACGACGCCGGCCTGCGGCATGGCATCGTGGATCATCTCCATACGGTGTTGGCGACCGGCTGGTGGATGGCCGCCGTCGACGCCAGCTACGATTCTCAGTTGGACCAGATGTCACGCCCAAGATGCGATTCTATCTCGATCACGTGATGAACTAGTGATTGGGGCACAACCGCATTTTGGGCGCTTAGCAAGATGGATATCATTACATCATACCATTACATACATGGATGGGGATACATACAAGTCATACAAACTTCCACATGAATAAAACAATTCATACACAAAACATCCGACTACGGATGAAAACATGAAAATCACAACAACATCCATCCTGCTATCCCAAGCTGCCGACCAGGAACCTATCCTAAGATCGACGACGAAGAAGAAGAAAGAACTCCAACACAAGTAGACATCGCTCTCATGTCAAGTCATCGGAAACCTGCACCTGCAACTGGTGTTGTAGTATTTGTGAGCCATGAGAACTCATCAATCCCATAACCATGGGTATCAAGACTAGCAAAGCTCAAAGGGTATGGAAAGGTTAAGTGCTGAGGTTTCAGCAGTGGCTAAGCATTTGTATGGTGGCTAACTTACGAGTACAAGAGTAAGAAGAGCATCTACGCAAACAGTCGCAAGCTTCTAATGATCAATAAGTGATCCTCGACTACCTACGAGTCAAGCATAACCCCACCGTGTTATCTTCTCAAATTGAAAAGAGATAGTCACGGTTACTCACGCGGTTGGTGTATTTTATTTCGGATCCTCTGTCAAGTTTTCTACAACCAGACATTAAAAAATTCCAATCTGCCACATAACCGCGGGCACGGCTTTCGAAAGATCATAACCCTGCAGGGGTGTCCCAACTTAGCCCATCACAAGCTCTCACGATCAACAGAGCTAAAACCTCTTATCTTAGGGAAGACCCGATCAGACTCAGAATCCCGGTGCACAAGACATTTCGACAATGGTAAAACAAGTCCACCAAGACCTCCCAGCATGCCGACACCCTGATAGTAGCCATGCCTATATCGTCTCAGGCCACGACCGGATGAGCAGTCCGTACAACTAAAACCAATCCTCGAGTTTCCCCGTGGTGGCGCTGCAAGGGGCTCTAGTTTGGACCAACACTCATGAGGAGCACTGGCCCGGGTTGTAAATTAAGTCCTCGGGGTCCGGAAAGACCCTATGCAAGTTTTAGTTATTAGGCTAATGGTAAAACGAAAGTTGGGCCTTGTTGGAGGAGTTTTATTCAAAGCAATCTGTCAAGGGGGTCCCATAACCCCCAACCGTGTTAGGAACGCAAACTCAAGGAACATAACACCGGTTTATCGGTTCTTAAGGCGACATGAGTGGAACAAAACACCGAGCAAAAGGCCAAGCCTTCCACCTATTGCAGAGTATATAGGTGCATTAATTATAGTAATAGATATTGGGATATTCCAACAACCAAGTTCCGACATGGAGCAAGCTTCATCTTCACCTCCAACTAACAATGCTATAAGAGGGTTGAGCAAGCGATAACATAGCCATAAAACAGTTTGCTGGGATGTTGTCAAAGGTAAGAGGTTTCATGGCAACAATGAGAGGCTGACAACAATAGATAGGCAGCGCGACATATAGCGATAGCATCGAGACAACTACCATAGCAATGATAGTAACGAGATCCAAGATGACGGTCATCTTGCCTGGAATCCCGCAAGGAATAAGAACGAGACCATGAACAAGAAGAAGCCACGAAGACGAACCAAGTATAGCCGAACGAATCCTCATGATCGCATCGAAACAGGAACTAGCGAGAAGAAGCAAACAAGAAGCAACCAAGTATGATGCATGACAAGGCTACATTATGCAACACATGGCAAGAGATGAAGCACACAAGATCAACACACAAAGCAAGTTTAAATGAGGCCGGAAACAACAAATAACAATTCCGGTAAGTCCTCATATGCTAATTTCGAATTTGGTCCAGATCTAAACAAACCTTAAGTTAAAGTTGTTAAGCAGCAAGTTAACATGCACCATGATGATCTACATGAATTTCTAGTCAAGTTACATATAATGTTCATTTAATTCGGAGCTACAGCCTAGAAGATATGAGCATAACAAGTTACACATGGCATTGATGCAAAATGCATTCAAACATCAAGCACACACTCTCAAAACATGGATACAACATGACATGATGCATCTAAATGCAAAACCAAGCAAGTTTCATATAGAGCATGCCCCAAACGGAGCCACGGTTCAACACATACACACGAAACAAGTTTAAATGACAAGCTGTCCAAAAAAGCAACTAGGCATATCACAAGCATCAAAATTACAAGCTACAAGTACAAGCTAGGCACAAGCAAGGCATGAACTCAAGGTATAGATAGCATGCTTTCAAAATCAATAAGTATCAGGTTTATAGGCATCAAGAGTAATCCAACATGATTAATGCAACAAGCAACATTATATCACATATTATGACTTAGTGGAAAACAGAGCATATTCATGAGCAGAGTTAATATGATGACATGTTTGAGGCAAGAAATAATTAAGCTACTATGCAAGAACATGGCAAGCAAAGGCATGGCATGAAAGTACATAGCATGGAGCTCAAGGAACACAAATGGCATATACGGGGTAGCAACAAGTTCATGGCATTAATCAAAACAAGATGCAAACATGATATAGCAGATTCTCAGTCTTAGTGTAAATCTGGGAATGCAACAACAACGTCATGAGGTTGACTTTGGAGGCATATAGTAGCAAGCATATCAATTCTAATAGGCATGCAAAGATCATGAACAAGAAGAAGACAAGGCATACTACAAATAACTCCATTGGCACAACTCTAAAAGAGGCATAGATTGACTACAACAAGCTTTGACAAATTGAACATGCTATTGACAGGCTGACAGATTTAACATAATGACAACTTGAGAGCAAGAAAGAGACATGCTACAACAACTTATAATTGCAAACAAGTGCATGGATGGATAGAGCATAACAAGGGCTTCAAGACATGCCCACTGGACATTCCAATACATGCATGGATATGACTGTAGCATCAAGCAAACATGGCATCACAATATAACAGTTTCAGACTTATCAGATTTCAACAAGTCTCAGAAAACAACCAACAAGGAGTAGGTCACTTTGCAAGCTTGTTGCACTTACCACAAGGTATATCATGAAAAGTGGATTGCACCAAAGCAAAGATGACATGATTGTGCTCCTAAAACATGTTGACATGATGCTAAAAAAATTGCACAAAAAGATATGAAAAAGACAAATCAGCAAGTTATAACAGTTTTCTACACTTAACAGCCAAAAGCAGTTTGGTAACATGGATAAGCATGGCATAATGCAACCTAACATGTATGCAAACACGTCCATTATGAAGAGCAGTCAGAGATGAACATTTTGATATATTATATACTCATTTTGGATAAACGTGCACAAAGTTATGATCAACACAAGAATGCAACATAATATGAGTTTTTGGGACTTAGGCAGAATTTTAGCTCGCAGACAACCCGGACGGAGTTGTACAGGGACGAGCGGGTGCAAAAGGGCAGGCGTTTGGATGGGGGGTCAAGGATGTCCTGGGTCAGAGCCGTGCAGGGGACGACGCCGAGCGGGACGAGGCCATCCCAAGGTCGCTTGGCTCAGGGGATCCGCGGATCCAGGCGCCGGGGTGGACGAGGCCGTCCCGACGGACAGAGGAAGCCGGTCCGGCGTGGAGGAGATCACCGGCGAGGCGAGGGGGCGGTCGGAGGTCGGGATCCGGGTAAAGCCACCGAATCTGGGCGCTCTGGGCGGCGGGCGCTAGTTGGACGGCGGCGGGGAGCGGCGCAGCGAGGCGGTGGGGTGCTGCGGGGCGGAGGCGCGGGGCTCAGCCAGGGGCTCGCCAGCGCGAGGAGGCGGCGGGAAGCGAGCTCGGGTGGAGGCAGCAGCGCGCTCCGGCGAGCAACCGATGGCGGGGCGGAGCGGCAGGCAGCGGCGGTCGGGCGGTCAATGTGGAGGAGCGGGGGCGAGGGGAGCCAGACGAGCAGGCGCGGGGCTCAGGCGGCCGTGCGGGCCTGGGCTGGCCGCGCATAGGCCCGGCAGGCCGCGGCGTCAGGGAAGGCGCAGGGGGCGCGTGTCGCGCTGCGGTTGGCTGCGGGTGGCGGCACAGATGATGTGGCGGCGGCACTGGGTGGAGCTGGCGATGCAAGTGGCGGGGCTGGTCTCGCCGGCGTAGAAAACGATGGGGGAAGGCGGCTGGGAGGTAGGGGAGAGCTAGGTTTCCCAAAATGGCAAGGGAGGCATCTATTAATAGAAGGGCGCTAGGGTTTGATGGTTTGGGGTGTTTTGGGGGCGATTAGGAGCATCCGATCGCGATCCGATGGCTACGGGCGCGAGGGGGTTTGGTTGGGTCTAGTGGGTTGTGCCAGAGAGGCCTTGGGCTGCGGGAGAGAAGAGAGAGAGAGGCTTGGGGACAGTGTTTCGGAGACCAAAACGTCCGACTTCAATACTAGCAACGACATTGCTCTATGTTTAACAGTTGGGCTATCAAACGAGCTCCGAATGTGACGAAATTTGGCATGCGGTCTGTCTACACTATAATAAGACCACACACCAAGTTTCAACCTATTCCGAGAACATTCTCCGGCCACTTATAAAATAAATATTCGGAGGTGTCGCAAGCACGTGCAAGTGTGTCTGGGCTCAGAACGGACAACGGTCAGACCCGGCAACTAAGAACGGATGCAAGTTTTGAAAACTATGCAGATGCAATGCACATGATGACATGGCAAAGTGAAACATGCAAGCAGATGACATGGCAACAACAGCGAATAACTGGAAGACACCTGGTGCATCGGTCTTGGGGTGTCACAACACTCCCCTACTAACAAGAGATCTTGTCCCGAGATCTTAGGAACGAGATGGAAGGGAAAAAGGAAGAACAAAGTTCTTCTTGGACAAATGAGTGAAACAAAAGAATCACGAGAGGTTGAGCTAATTGAAAGGAAGGATGCAACTGAGATGAATGAGATTGAGAAGCTCAGTTACAAAAGAGGAACAAGACATACGATGAGAACCAAGAGATTAAGTGACAAGAGAGACATTGAAACCACTCCGGTTAAGCGAGATAGACAAGAAAATTTAGATAGCACTCCGGTTGAATATGACTGGAATAGAACAAGAACTTGACAAGATGAACACACAATTCCTCCGGAAGAATTGAAAGAGTTGAATGAAAGAACGTAGATGAAGATAACAACTTCTACCACAAATGAATTGAAAGCATCCTTAGAAGGAAAGATTAAACGGATTTGTTGAGAAATCAACAACAAAAGATTTAACTTGATGTGGGCTTATAGAAAATATCTCAAAACTTGAGGTGAATCTTCGCCACTACCAAATGATTGAATAGATGAGATGAAGGAAGAAATGCAAAACTCCACTTCAAAAAAATACGGATAATTATTTGCACTTCGAGACGCAAGATGCGTGAGCTTGGTCCAAAAGAATTTGATGCAAACTTGAAGAATGATTTGAATCACGATGAACCACCATGAAGAACTCCGATAACAGACGGATGATGAGATAGAAGTGAAGGATGCAAGAATAAGATGAAAGCCTTGTGATGATTTAGTTGGGGGGGTTCCGACGAGTTGGCCAAGGAAGCTTTGAACTCCGGAGAAGAAAAGATGAAAACACTTGGGGCTAGAATTTATTCATCATGAACAAACTCCGAAGGAAGGAATTAAATCAACTTGATGAAAAGAATAAGGATTATGTTGTGCTTATCGTCCACCCATTAGATGCATTTGCATAACACCTATTCTCGTGGACAAAGATTACGAGGAGATATAGCGCAAACTTGAGAAAGTCTTCATGAACCACCGGTAGGATTGGAAAGAACGAATGAATTAACATGAATAAAGAAAATACTTATGAGCAAACCACCGTAAGAATTTCAACCGAGCGATGAAGGAGGACAAACCACCTATGAAGAATTGAAATTGAACGAAGGAAATAGAATGAATCACCAAAAAGAATTAGAAAACGAATAAAGAGCTTGACGAAATTAGATAGAACAGAACAAAGAGATCGCGAACTGATTAAAGAATTCTTGAATGAATCACCGGAAGAATATGCAGACTTACGAAGAGACATCAATTGAGAATATTTGGAGGGCGAAGTTGAAGACTAAGAACGAAGAAATCTTCTAAAATGATGGCCTTCAGAGGAACACAATGGAAAGAATTCATGAAATGCTCCGGATGGTTAAGGAAAGATTTAGAGGAAAAATCTTCTTCGGTCTTCAAATGATGACGAGGAACACCACCAAAATTGTTGAGAAACTCTGGACAAATGAAAAGAGGAGATGTTGAATGAACGATGAAAAGAATTGAAAGCGATCTTGGAGAAGGCATGCGACTGATGGAATCTATTCTTACGTCACACTTCAAAAAGAATTTGGGAATAGCTCCGGAAAATTATAAGAGTCAGGTAAGATCCTGAGAAAAGACCTGGGGTTTATAAGCCGACCGAAAAGAAAACTCCGTTGGAAAGGATTGAAAAGGAGATGATGCACCAGAACGAGTGAAAGACTCGAATGAGGTGACAACCTCAAATTAATTGAAGGCAAACATGAATCTTCTAAGATGTCTTCAAAACTCCGGAACAATTAAATGGCCAGAGGAGGAAGAGCGAGGAAAAATATAGAGCCAAGAAAAGAATATGATGAACATCGAATACTTGAATTGAATTCGAACCACCGGAAAAGAAAAGAGATGAAGAGTGTCGAA
Source organism: Secale cereale (assembly GCA_902687465.1). Taxonomy (NCBI): domain Eukaryota; kingdom Viridiplantae; phylum Streptophyta; class Magnoliopsida; order Poales; family Poaceae; genus Secale; species Secale cereale. The sequence continues at coordinate 518,817,701 of LR738715.1, read as the reverse complement.
TGAGAGGAGAATTCATCAGAGAAGAAAAGAGATGAAGTATGGCGAACTAGACGAGAATTCACTAGTTGAAGTAACTAAGAAAAGAATGAATATACTTCGCACAAGTAGAATGGATACTCGCTTAAGAACTCCAGCTCCGAGAAGAAAAGGGGTGGGCGGGCGAGAAAAAGAAAGACCACATCGGACGGGGAAAACAACGTCGGTTGAGAAAGAACTAAGGACTGAATTTGCAAAGATGAAGAGGATCGAATCAACTTGACGAGAAATGCACCAGATGAAAGAGCTGACATCGCGATGAACGAAAACTAACAGCGTGATCCTAAAAAAATTGAAGGAGAAGAGGAATAATTCAAAACATCAACGTCAAGATTCCTCACCAGAGCGACGCAGGGGTTGAGGAGTAAAAAGAATTCATACTCTCTGATATAACTAGACTCCAATATAGTTTTCTTCTAGACTCGACAACGGCCAAACTACGATCAAACAAGGGGGCACCTATGGTCGGTCGAGGCTCTGATACCAACTTGCCACGCCCAAGATGCGATTCTATCTCGATCATGTGATGAAATCCTGATTGGGGCACAACCACATTTCGGGCGCTTAGCAAGATGGATATCATTACATCGTACCATTACATACGTAGACAGGGATACATACAAGTCATACAAAATTTCACATGAATAGAACAATTCATACACAAAACATCCGACTACGGATGAAAACATGAAAAGCACAACAACATCCATCCTGCTATCCCAGGATGCCGACGAGGAACCTATCCCAAGATCGATGAAGAAGAACAAGAAGAAAGAACTCCAACACAAGTAGACATCGCTCTCACATCAAGTCGTCGGAAACCTGCACCTGCAACTGGTGTTGTAGTATGTGTGAGCCATGAGGACTCGGCAATCCCATAACCATGGGTATCACGACTAGCAAAGCTCAAACGGTATGGAAAGGTTAAGTGGTGAGGTTGCAACAACGGCTAAGCATTTGTATGGTGGCTAACTTACGAGTACAAGAGTAAGAAGAGCATCTACACAAATGGTTGCAAGCTAGTAATAATCCGTAAGTGATTCTGAACTACCTACGAGTCAAACATAACCCCACTGTGTTCTCTTCTCAAATTGAAAAGAGACGGTCACCGTTACTCATCCGGTTGGTGTATTTTATTTCGGTTCCTCTATCAAGTTTTCTACAACCGGACATTAACAAATTCCAATCTGCCACATAACCGCGGGCACGGCTTTCGAAAGACCATAACTCTGCAGGGGTGTCCCAACTTAGCCCATCACAAGCTCTCACGACCAGCAGAGGTAAAACCTCTTATCTTAGGGAAGACCCGATCAGACTCGGAATCTCGGTGCACAAGACATTTCAACAATGGTAAAAGAAGTCCAACAAGACCTCCCGGCGTGCCGACACCCTGATAGTAGCCGCACGTATCTCGTCTCAGGCCACGACCGGATGAGCAGTCCGTACAACTAAAACCAATCCTCGAGTTTCCCCATGGTGGCGCTGCAAGGGGCTCTAGTTTGGACCAGCACTCATGAGGAGCACTGGCCCGAGTTCTAAATTAAGTCCTCGGGGGTCCGGAAAGTCCCTATGAAAGTTTTAGTTATTAGGCAAATGGTAAAACCAAAGTTGGGCCTTACTGGAGGAGTTTTATTCAAAGCGAACTATCAAGGGGGTCCCATAACCCCCAACCATGTTAGGAACACAAACTAAAGGAACATAGCACCGGTTTATCGGTTCTTAAGGTGGCATGATTGGAAGAAAACACCGAGCAAAAGGCCAAGCCTTCCACCCATTGCCAAGTATATAGGTGCATTAATTATAGTAATAGATATTGTGATTTTCGAACAACCAAGTTCTGACATGGGGCAATCTTCATCTTCACCTGCTACTAACAACCCTTTAAGAGGGCTGAGAAAGTGGTAACATAGCCATAGAACGTTTTGCTGGGATGGTGTCAAATGTTAGAGGTTTCATGGCAACAATGAGAGGCTGACAACAATAGATATGCAGCGCGACATATAGCGATAGCATCGAGACAACTAGCATAGCAATGATAGTAATGAGATCCAAGGTTATGGTCATCTTGCCTGGAATCCCGCAAGGAAGAAGAACGAGACCATGAAGAAGAAGAAGCCACGAAGACGAACCAAGTGTAGCCGAACGAATCCTCACGATCGTAACGAAATAGAAACTAGCGAGAAAAAGAAAACAACATGGTAAATACGCCACACATAAACAAGACAAGATGCTCAACCAGGTATTATGCATGACAAGGCTACATGATGCAAAACATGCAAGAGATGAAGCACACCAGATCAACACACAAAGCAAGTTTAAATGAGGCCAGAAAAACAAATAACAATTTCGGTAAGTCCTCATGTGCAAATTACGAAATTGGTCGAGATCTGAACAAACCTTAAGTTAAAGTTGTTAAACAGAAAGTTAATATGCACCATGAGGATCTACACGAATTTCTAGTCAAGTTACATATAAAGTTCATTTAATTCGGAGCTACGGCCTAGAAAATATAATCAGAACAAGTTACACATGGCATTGATGCAAAATGCAATTAAACATCAAGCACACACTCTCAAAACATGGATACAACATGACATGCTACATCTAAATGCAAAACCAAGCAAGTTTCATATAGAGCATGCCCAAGTGGAGCCACGGTTCAACACATACGCACGGAACAAGTTTACAAGACAACATGTCCAAAACAGCAACTAGGCATATCACAAGCATCAAAACTACAAGCTACAAGTACAAGCTAGGAACAAGCATGGCATGAACTCAAGGTATAGATCGCATGCTTTCAATATCAACATGTATCAGGTTCATAGGCATCAAGAGTAAGTCAACATGATCAATGCAACCAACAACATTATATCACAGGTTATGACTTAGTGAAAACAAAGCATATGCATGAGCAGAGTTAATATGATGACATGTTGAAGGCAAGAAATAATTAAGCTACAGTGCAGGAACATGGCAAGTAAAGGCATGCCATCAAAGTACATAGCATGGAGCTCAAGGAACACAACATGGAATACAGGTTCATGGCATTCATCAAGACAAGATGCAAACATGATATAGCAGATTCTCAGTCTTAGCGAAAATCTGGGAATGCGAAAACAACATCATGAGGATGACTTTGGAGGCATATAACAGCAAGCATATCAATTATAATAAGCATGCAAAGATCATGAACATGTAGAAGGCATGGCATACTCCAAATAACTCCATTGGCAAAACTCCAAAAGAGGCATAGACTGACTACAACAAGCATTGCCAATTTGAAGATGTTGTTGACAGGTTGACAGATTTAACATAATGACAACTTGAGAGCAAGAAAGAGACATGCTACAACAACTTATAATTGCAAACAAGGGAATAGATGTATAGAGCATAACAAGGGCTCCAAGACATGCCCATTGGACATTCCAAAACATGCATGGATATGACTGTATCATCAACCAAACATGGCATCATAATATAAAAGTTTCAGACTTAGCAAATTTCAACAAGTCTGAGAAAACAACCAACAGCGAGTTGGTCACTTTGCAAGCTTGTTGCACTCACCACAAGGCATATCATGAAAAGGGGATTGCACCACAACAAAGATGACATGATTGTCCTCCTAAAACATGTGGACATGATGATCAAACAAAATTCACACAAAAAGATATGAAAAAGACAAATCAGTAAGTTATAACAATTTTCTGCACTTAACAACCACAAGCAGTTTGGTAATAGGGATAATCATGGCATAATTCAACCTAACATGCATGCAAATGCATCCATCATGAAGAGCACTCAGAGATGAACATTTTGACATATTATAAGCTCATTTTGGATAAACATGCACAAAGTTATGATCAACACAAGAATGTGACATAATATGAGTTTTTGGAACTTACGCAAAATTTCACCTTGTAGACAACTCGGACGGAGTTGTACAGGGACGAGCGGGTGCGATAGGGCAGACGTTTGGATGGGGGTCAAGGATGTCACGGGTCGGAGTCGTGCAGGGGACGACGCCGAGCCGGATGGGGCCATCCCGAGGTCGCTCGGCTCGGGGGATATGCGGATCCAGGCGTCGGGTGGACAAGGCCATCCCGGCGGGCAGAGGAGGCCGCGCCGGCGCGGAGGAGCTCATCAGCGAGGCGAGGGGGGCGGCCGGAGGTCAGGATCTGGGCGGAGATGCCGGATCTAGGCGCTTGGGGCGGCGGGCGCCGGTTGGACGACTGCGGGGAGCGGCGTAGCGAGGCGGTGGGGTGCCACGGGGTGGAGGCACGGGGCTCGGCCAGGGGCTCACCGGCATGAGGAGGCGGTGGGAAGCGAGCTCGGGTGGAGGCGACGGCGCGCTCCGGTGAGCAACCGGTGGCGGGGCGGAGCGAGAGGCAGCGGCGGTCAGGCGGTCAACAGGGAAGAGCGAGGGCGAGAGGATCCAGACGAGCGAGCGTGGGGCTCGGGTGGCCGCACGGGCCTGGGCGGGCCGCGCCTAGGCCCAGCGGGCCTCGGTGGCAAGGAAGGCATAGGGGGGCACGTGTCGCGCTGTAGTTGGCTGCGGGTGGTGGCGCGGATGACGTGGCGGCGACGCTGGGTGGAGCGGGCAACAACAAGTGGAAGGGCTGGTCTCCCCAGCACAGAAAATGATGGGGGAGACGGCTGGGAAGTAGGAGGAGAGCTAGGTTGCCCAAAATGGCAAGGGAGGCATCTATAAATAGAAAGGAGCTAGGGTTTGAGGTTTTGGGGTCTTTTGGGGGCAATTCGGAGCATCCGATCACGATCCGATGGCTCAGGACACAAGGGGGTTAGGTTGGGTCTAGTGGGCTGTGCCAGAGAGGCCTTGGGCTGCAGGAGAGAAGAGAGAGAGGCCCGACGACAGTGTTTCGGAGACCGAAATGTCCGACGTTAGTACCAGCAATGGCACTGCTCTTTGTTTAATGGTTGGGCTATCAAACGAGCTCCGAATGGGACGAAATTTGGCAGGCGGTCTGTCTACACTATAATAAGACCACATGTCAAGTTTCAACCCATTCCGAGAAGATTCTCTGGACACTTATAAAATAAATATTTGGAGGTGCCGCGGGTGCGTGCAAGTGTGTCTGGGCTCAGAACGGACAACAGAGAGACCCGGCAACCAAAGACGGATGCAAGTTTTGAAAAATATGCATATGCAATGCACATGATGACATGGCAAAGTGCAACATGCAAGAAGATGACATGGCAACGGCAATGAATAACTGGAAGACACCTGGCGCATTGGTCTCGTGGTGTCACAACACCAGATGATCGTTTGCACCACCAACAGGTTCGCCGTCGTCAAGAAGCTCGCGGACGACATCGCGGTACTCCTCCAGTCCGCGCGCCCGGGATCCTCATTTGCTGCCACCTTAATCAGCCTCCATGGTCGGAACCTCTTTCAAGCGTTGGTGGCACTGCGACTGCCCGCCTACGCCAAGAAGAATGTCCACCTAGAGGTCGCGCTCTCCGCGAGGTACCTCGCCCTGCATGAAACCATCGACCTACACATCCATGTGTACGAGCGAATCGTGTACATAGGTATCTACAAGGCCAGTGAGGACGCTACGACGTTGGCCATCTTCAGCCGGCTGGAAGCCTTGGATGCCTTTGCTGAGAAGCACCTTGACCTCGCCACAAAAGCCGCCACTCCTTAGCCGCCGGTCTGTGGCCCGGCCGGCGCTCTGAGTTGAGGCGGAGGAGCTCGTACACTGATGGATGCATCTTTCTTCTTGCCTCCTATAACCACTACTGCGATCGCATCGTCGTGGCCTTAATTCTTATTTTGCTATTGCATTCTCGTTCCAGCCAACACAGACATGTGTGATCCCTTTAATTTGCTTAATACATACATGTCCGTTCCAGTCTTATTTTGATTGGCTTGAATGAAGGTATATGCCGCCGTTAGGCGCCGCGCCATGCTCTGCTCGCGTCTGTTGGCGCGCTCGGCTTGTGGACAACTTTTCCTTGTGTGTTCAACTGCTATATGCATATATATATATATATATATATATATATATATATATATATATATATATATATATATATATATGTATATATATATATATGTATATATATATATGTATATATATAGGGTGGGTCTATTCTCATAACATCCCTTAAGACCTTATTCTCCTAACAAAAAGCTTATTCTCATAACACCCCGCCCATCGACACAAACCACAGGAATAAAAAACAAAACCACACGCTACCCCGCACCCATCCCACTTCTACCCACCTTCTTCCCCCTCCCCGCGCCCAAATCCAACCACCAGCGCCGCCCTTCTTCCTTCCCCACTGCCTTCACCTTCCCACTCCCTCTCTCTCTCCCCGCAATCCCACCTCGCCGAACCGCTACCTCCACTCCTGCCCCGCGCCACCAACCGCACCCCTACCTAGCACCGCCGCGCGCCGCCATGTCGCCGGTGGCCGGCCTCACTCTCGCCGAGGAAGAGCAGAGTAGAGGACCAGAGCGCCTCGGCAGCGGGCAGACGTTATCCCGATAGCACGGCCCGGTTACCCAGTGACCCGCTGGCGTTAACACTGCCCCACCTTCCTTCCCTGCTCATCCAGTGGCTGGAGACGGTACACCTCTGCCTGCTACTTCTATTTCACACCTACCTCGTCGCTATCCACGCGGCCGCTCGCCATGCTGCTCTGGCCAGAGCACGACCTCCGCGCGCCCACCCCTGGCCGGGCGTCCGTCTATACGGCGGCGCTCTCGGCCGTCTCCCGGCTCCCTCGCGGCGTGCTCCGGCTCCCCCGCGCGGCTTCTACGCACAGGGGCAAAGCGTCGAGCGCCATGCGCACGTCGGTCGGCCCGACGGAGCCCGCTCGCATGCCGTCCGTGGCGCAGCGGGAGGTGGCGCGGTCCGTGGCGGAAGTGGTGGTGGCGCGGCTGGGCAACCGGCTGCTGCCCTCGGCCGTCCCCACCGGCGTCGCCGAGTTCCGCAACGGGGACGGGACCGCCCTCGGCTCCCTCGACGTGCGCCGCGGCGCGCCCGGCTCCTCGGTACTTCCCCTCGTCCCTGCGTTCGTGTGATTTACCTGGTGTCCATTTTTAACTAGTAGCAGCAGCTCTTAGCTAGAGATATCACTCATAGAATAGAAATTCACCATGGCTAGGTTATAATTGGGAATCAAGCTTGTGTAATGTGATCATATCCGATTTTTGCATGGCAGATCATTAAGAAACTGTTAACACGGTCGACAGATAGAACAGTAGCAGTGGAATCATGAAAACATACTCACTTATAAAAAAAACTTGCTTTATTTTGCTTGCTCCTTGTGATCATATAACAGCAGCAAGGAACAACAGTCACAGTTTAATTCCTCTCTCTTGTCTACAAATCGATTTCATGCTGCAGTCGTCGCTTCACTGTGATCATATAACCATGTTTGTGTTTTGCATTTAACTCGATATGAGGATTTGAAGTTGAATTTCATGTGTTGTTGATTTCACTGTAGATCAAACGCTCTTATATTTTTTACAGAGGGAGTCTAAATGCTCTTATATTTCTTTACCGAGGAAGTATCAGTTATAAAAGCAGCAATTTTTAGTATTCCACAACACACAATGAGCCGCTACAATGATATGCAATTCTTAGTATCCAGGGAACCATAGAATTATGAATTGTTGATTTGTCGAAACACGCAGCACTAATGCTTCAAGAGAACCGCATCAATGTGTTCATGCAGATGTAGGGATGTTGCAAAACATGATTCTAAGAAGGAAGAGGGCGAAGGCCCCGAGAAGGAGGAAAAGACACCGATGGACCCCCGATGTCAGGCGCCAAGCCGACCGGCTTGTCCGAAGGAATCTGATGAAGCAAAACTCAAAGAACGAAGACTGCATTATGACGCCACTGAAACCCTTTAGTGTTCTGTTCTTCAAGTTCTTTACCAAAAAGTTGTAGTAGCAGTGCATGATTATATCTTGATTGGGTGAGAAGGGCATCTCATCTCTGTGTAGTTAGGTTGTGAGCCCCAAAAAACTACACAGAAACCACAGGAATTCTACTGGCCAATCTTCTCATCACCTGATAACTTCCCCCTCATGGTTTATCTTATCATGCATGGTAACTCTGCCCACACAAAAAACTAGAGCAACAAAGGTACCGAAAAAACAACACGTATAGTTTTTTCAAACATGCAGTTCACCGTTTTCAAAACTGCTCTTAAACCGTGCGGAATCTCGAAAAGTGTTCAACATGGCGAAGTTGCGTCTACTCCATAGCTTTTCAACGGTATATTACACGCATAATTCCGACAAACGGTTAAAAAACTAGAGCAAAAAAGGTACCAAAAAAACAACACGTACAGTTTTTTCAAACATGCAGTTCACTGGTCTAAAAAACAAACAAATACAGTGCACTTTGGTCTAAAAAAAGTCCATTGCAAAGGACTCTTTGAAGCTCACTTTGTTCTCTCACGAAGTTGTCCATAAAAAAACCTTTGTGGTTCACTTGGTGATCCAAAAACAAAAACACATCGGAAAGCAGCTCACTTCTCAACACGCGTAAAAAAATTAATTAGTACGAAAAAAAGACAACAACAAATCATGAGGTTCACTTTTAGTAGTGTTCCGCTTCACTTTCGGGAGTGTTGCCGTTCACTTGCCCCCAACATGAAAATGCAAAAAAAAAATAGTGGAATCTAAAAAAAAAATTTGTTACCAAAACAACACAAAAAAGTAATGCGGTTCACTTGGTGATCAAAAAACAAAAACACATCGGAAAGCAGCTCATTTCTCAACACTTCTCAACGCGCGTAAAAAAATAAATTAATACGAAAAAAGACAACAACAAATCATGAGGTTCACTTTTGGTAGTGTTCCACTTCACTTTCGGGAGTGTCGCGGTCCACTTTCCTTTGAAAAAAAAGTTGGAAAAAGGAAACAAAACTCCTCTGAGAAAAATCTACGTCCAACAAAATAAATCGTGAGGTTCGTTTGACTGTCTGATGCTGTGCGTTTTTCAGTTTGAAGCAGTGCGCTTTTCGCGTTTTTATAATTTCAAAACTGCTCTTAAAACGTAATGAATTAGAGGGCGTGTTCTACATGAGAAAGTAGCATCTCGATGCTATCTTTCCAACGGTGTATCATTTGGATCATTTCGGCCAACGTTTTGTAAAAATTTCACGAAAAAACGGCTGCTGCCGTTCGTAGTCAGCCACACGATTTTCAAATTTAACTAAAAACCGTAAGGAATCTCAAAAACATTTCAACATATGAAAGTTGCGCCTCGTTCGTAGATTTCCAACGGTATATTACACGCCTTGTTTCGACAAACGGTTAGAAAACTGGAGTGAAAACAGTACCAAAAATTTGAAAAAATTCGAAAAACACAATTCCGCGATTTAGTAAATTCAAAACTGCTCTTAAAACCGTAGCGAATTAGAAAAAATAATAGATATGAAAAAGATGCACGCCGACGATATCTTTCCAACGGTGTATCATATGTTTGATTCCGACGAGCGGTTTAGAAAAAAACGCCAAAAAACGCTCGGTGCCATTCGTTGTGAGCCGCATGATTTTAGAAACTGCTCTTAAACTATGATGAATTTTGAAAAGTGTTCAACATGGCGAAGTTGCGTCTACTCCATAGCTTTTCAACGGTATATTACACGCATAATTCCGATAAACGGTTAAAAAACTAGAGCAAAAAAGGTACCGAAAAAACAACACGTACAGTTTTTTCAAACATGAAGTTCGCTGGTCTCTGTGGTGCGGTGCGTATAGCTTTCCAATGCAGTTTTACAATGCACTAATGTTATAATATGCTTGCTCGCCGTTGAGGAGACCGCGGAGCGCTCTGCTCGCGTTCCTCCGCGCCGCTCTGCCAACGGTTGGGCGTGCACATGATCACGTCGGGGCCCCGTATGCATGCGGTTGGGCCGCGCGCATTGCCACGCGATGCAGTTACGTGAGGCACGATGGAGTCACGTGCTGCAAATTAGAACTACCATCAGGGCCTGCCGATATTCCTGGCTGTCCGGCTTCCCATTTAGTTCCCGCAGCAATTATAACATTAGTCTCTTCAACCTTTCGATCGCGCCCCACAACACAACAAGCACACCCACGACGACACATAGAGAGGGGATGTCCAGCGGCGCTCCAATGGAGTTCGGCAAGAATAGAGTGGAGAACCACGCGAGGGAGAGGGATCTCTCGGTGGTGTACACCATCGACCCGGCCGTGGTAGATGACTACATCAACAGTGTTGAGCAGTTGCTTGCTGGAGACAAGTACAAGGTGGTCGGCATCGACCTCCAGTACACCGCCGATCGTCCAGGCATAGATCAGAAGGTTGTCGTCGCCCAGTTGTGCGTGCGCCATCATGTCCTCATCTACCACTACTGCATGACCATAGAGCCTTGCGATCGTTTCAACAGGTTTGTCAACAGCACCGACTACAAGTTCGCCACGGTGGAAACCAAAGACGATGTAAATGCGCTCAGTGTTACAGGCTTGTCCTGAAAGAACCTTGTCGAAATCCGTGACCCCTACAGGCTCTGGGGCAGCACGAAGAAGGACTCCTTGGTCGAACTCGCCTCGGCCATCATTGGCCCCTAATATAAAAAGATAAAGCAGGATGCCCAGAGAACAAGCCCCCTATCCTGGCACAGGGCCTGCATGCGGCAACTGGATGAACCTCATCTCAGGTTCGCGGCCAAGAGTGTGTACATATGCTACGAGATGCACAGGCGGAACGTTGACATGAGGAAGTGCCTCATTACCCAAATCGACGAGCCCGGATTGAGCCATAAGCAGAGCAAGCGTCACAAGAAGTAGATGATGATCATATGATCGTTTATGCTAGTTAATCATGCTTGTAATATATGGTTTACTTTATTTGTGTGTGGAAATGTCATGTGTGTAGTAGCCACCTATGTAATTCTGCATGTAATAGTTTACTTTGATGTGTGCAAATGCCATGGTTGTAGTAGCCAGCTATGTAAGTGGATGTTTAATTTGGTTATGCAAGCATGTCCTTACAAGTGTGTGTGTGTGTGTGTGTGTGTGTGTGTGTGTGTGTGTGTGTTGTTGTTGTTGTTGTTCTATATGAATCCCATTGCACAACACACACGTCTTGTTAAGTTGAACCGTTTTTGTTCTCTTGTCTCAACGCAAACAGTTCAAACAAGTGAACCGCATGCCGTATATCGCACACGCCTTCATCTGGCTGACCATTTCTTTTGTGTTGCCTAATCACAAACAGCTCATCCGAGTGAACCGTATGATGTACATTGCACGCAGCTTCATCTGGTTGCCCGTTTCTTTTGTTCCTCCTCATCGAAAATGGTTAATTGAACCGAACCGTATGCCCTGAATCACACACGCAACTAAAATCTGAACCGTGTTTGATGCATCCTCCATCGCAAACGTTTTGCACATTTTTGACGGTTTTTTACACCACCGTTTGCGATTATGGCATCGCACATAGTTTCATCGAAGGGTCTCTGATCGTAGTGTTGCATTAGCAGCAACCTGCAGTAGTGCACATTGATCTCAACGAAGCTCAAGACTAGCCTGCTACTGTGATGGGTACAATCCTCATAAATTTAGTACTAGCATCCGTTTTATTTGCTTCTGGAGCATCACTTTCATTCATATAAGAAGATTTTGCATACAAGCATGACATTAGATGTGAGGACATGAATATTTCACTACTAGTACACACCCCTGTGGGCTAATGTCGAACCTCCAGGGTTTGCAACGACGTCCCCGTTGAAATGGAAGGACTGGAATTCTATGCCTCTCCCATTGTACTGGGGTCTTGTAACATTGACCTCATCCTGGGAATCGATTGGCTGAAAGCGCATACCAGTTCTATCGCTTGCACCATAAAAACCGTCCATCTCCTGCACCCTTCAGATGAGATAGTAAGCTACCATATCCATCTAGTTCAGAATGCCGAAGCACATCTTTACGCATTGAATGCGTTAAATACTGCACCACTCGAGGGCATTTAAAACATTCCCGTCGTTCGTGACTTCCAGGACGTCTTTCCTGAGAAACTTCCAGGGATTCCCCTGCTAGAGCTGTCGAGTTCATCATCGACTTGAAACCAGGCACCACTCCTATAACCAAACGACCCTACGAGATGCCGTCTCATGAAGTCACTGAGCTTAAGGAGGAAATCGACAAATCTCTTTCCAGTGGTTTTATTTGCCCAAGTTGCTCTCCTTGGGGAGCACCTTCCCTCTTTGTAAACAAGAAGGATGGGACAAACCGATTGGTCCAAGATTACCGCCCTGTCAACCAAGCAACTATTCAGAACAAATATACCCTTCCTCGGATCTATTATCGATATGATCAACTGGCTGGTTCATCAGTGCTCTCTAATCTCGACTTAAGGTTGGGTTACCACCAGATCCGTGTTCGTGAATAGGATATTCCAAAGACCGCCTTCGTGACTCGATATGGTTCATACGAGTACACCGTCATGTCATTTGGCTTGACAAATGCTCCATTTACTTTCTCTCGCCTGATGAACTATATATTCATGGAATACCTCGAAAAATTCATCATGGTGTGTCTGGATGATATCCTTGTATATTCCAAGAATTAGGAAGAGCATGCTGAACATCTTTGCCTTGTACTGGAAAAGCTTTGAGAGCATCAGCTTTATGCTAAATATTCCAAGTGTGAATTCTGGCTTCTTGAAGTAACCTATCTCGGGCATGTCATCTCCAAGGATGGTATTGTCGTTAACCCTGAGCGAGTTCAGGCCATTCTTGATTGGACTCCCCCTAAGAACGTCAAGCAAGTCAGAAGTTTTGTTGGGCTCGCCAGCTATTGTCGTTGATTCGTTGAGAACTTCTCCAAGATCGCCAAGCCTTTGACTGGTCTACTTCACAAACGCGTCAAGTTCAAGTGGATAGACAAATGCCAGGAAAGTTTTCAGGTGCTCAAAGACAAGCTGACTTCTGCCCCAGTGCTTCCTCCCCCAGATTCTCACAAGGATTTTGTCATTTACTGTGATGCTTCACATCAAGGATTAGGCTGTGTCCTAATGCAAGAATGCACAGTGATTGCTTATGCCTCTCGTCAATTACACCCTCATGAGGAGAACTATCTAGTTCATGACCTTAAGCTTGCTGCTGTCATATACACGCTAAAACAGTGGCGACATTACCTTCTTGGTAATCGTCGTGAGATACTCACCGACCACCAAAGTCTGAAGTACTTGTTTACTCACCCAGACTTGAACCTCCGTCAGCACAGATGATTGGAGACCGTAGCACATTTTGACTTGGGTATTACCTATACACCGGGCAAGGCTAATGTAATGGCTGATGCCTTGAGCCGCAAGTCATATTGCAACCACCTTCAGGTTCACAAAGTTCAGCCCTTGCTTGTTGAAGAATTTAGAAAGTTGAACCTCCATATTGTTCCTCCTAGTCCACTCGCTCCCCCTCCTGAAGAGTTCCCTAAAATGAACCTCCATGTTGTTTCCCAGGGTTCTCTCAATACCCTGGTTGCTAAACCAGATCTCGTGGACACCATTATGTGGATTCAGGAGGCTGACGACAAAGTCGAGAAGATTAAACACTATCTCGCAGGAGGAAATCCCTCATTCTTCACTATTGCCGATGATGGCGCCTTGTACTTCAATGGCCGCCTAGTGGTGCCATGTGCGAGGGAAAACTTGGACATGACTACAAAGGTTATGAAAGAAGCTCATGATACACATCAGTCTATTCATCCCAGTAGTACCAAGATGTACCAAGACATTCGTGAGAGATTATGGTGGTCTAATATGAAGCAAGACATTGCTCGCTATGTTGCTGAGTGTGACATTTGTCATCGAATTAAAGCTGAACATCAAAGACCTACTGGAACCTTGCAACCTATATCTATTCCTCAATGGAAATGGGACCATGTTGAAATGGACTTCATTACTGGATTTGCCTAATCGCAGAAAGGTAATGATGCAATTCTTGTCGTCATTGATCGGCTTTCTAAAATTGCGCATTTTTTGGCTGTCAAAGAAACGATCACTGCTAGTCAGCTGGCAATCCTTTGCATGTCGATAATTGTTTCACTTGACGGTATTCCACTGGTAATCAGTTCATACCATGGCAGCTTATTCACTTCAAGATTTTGGGCAAGTTTCCAAGAAGCAATGGGAACTCATCTATCATTCGGTACTGCATTTCATCCTCAGTCGCAAGGGCAAGTTGAACGCGTCAACCAAGTCCTCGAAGACATGCTTTGAGCTTGTGTTATCTCCTTTGGCAAGAAATGGGAGGAATCTCTCCCGTATGCTGAGTTCTCTTACAACAATAGCTGTCAAGCTAGTCTGAAGATGGCCCCCTTCGAATTGTTATATGGACGAAAGTGTCGAACCCCTCTGAATTGGTCAGAAACTAGGGAACATTCACTCTTTGGTCCGAATATTATCCAACATGCTGAAGAACAAGTCCGCGTCATTCACGAGAATATGAAGACTACTCAGTCATGTCAGAAAAGTCAGTATGACCGTCACCATAAAGACATGGTCTATCAACCTGGCGAAAAGGCTTATCTTTGAGTTACACCAATGAAGGATACTCACTGCTTCGGGATCAAGGGCAAGTTGGCTCCTCGCTATATTGGTCCTTTCACTATTCTTGAAAGGCGTGGAAAGGTGGCATATCAACTGGAGCTACCGTCGAACCTTTCTTAGGTTCACGATGTGTTCCACATGTCTCAACTCCGCCGTTGATTCAAGGACCCAGTCCGAGCAGTGGATCATGAAGTCCTCGAGTTGCAATAGGACCTCTCTTATAAAGAGCATATGATCCGCATTCTCGGCCAAGCTGAATGTTGCACACGTCAGAAGGCTATCAAGTTCCTCAAAGTCGAGTGGTTGCATCACTCTGAAGACGAAGCCACTTGGGAACGCGAAGATCGTCTTCGCGATGAATACGTCATACTGTTTCCTTCTACCTCCTAAATCTCGGGACGAGATTTCTTGTAGTGGAGGAGAATTGTAACGCCCGGATAATTATGCTACTATGAACCTCTGCTAATGATGCCACGTCACCTCCGACACTGTTTAATCTCGCATAGTTCAAATCAATTCAAATTCAAATTTGAATTATAGGCAAACATCAAACATTTTCAAACTTTAAAACTAAAATGTTTGGGATGTGACATTATTACATATACTAAATTAGGGGCTATTTTATAATTTATATAACTAATGTGAAGGTGAAACTAAAATAAAATAGTAAAGTCAAAATAAATAAAAGAAAAGAAAAGGACAAAACAGAAAACAAAAAGAAAAGGAAGGA
>LR738715.1:518769637-518802045 GCA_902687465.1 Secale cereale | reverse complement strand
CTCCCCCGATATTGATCTGGCTTGGGGACTAACTGCTCGACGTCATCGCACATCGCCCCTGATGCCGCCGGCTGGAGCCCACCTCGCCGGACTGCCTCACCATCCCCCCCGTCGTCCTTGTCTCTGCCCCGACCGGCTTCCTCGAGCTTCGCCGCCCCCGTGCCCCTGCAACACGGGTGAGGCCACAACCTACCTCTCCTCCCCTCTCTCTGCTCCCGCACCTCGTTGCTCTCCGTACGCACGCGCACGCGCATGACCGCGGCCTCCTCCCCACGCCGCGCTCGGCCACTCGTGCTGCCCGCTACCATGGCTCTCTGTCACCGCTACCTAGCACCGCGCCCCGCCTTGCTTCAGTGCAGTAGTTGCGGCTGCTGCCCGTGGTCACTGCCGGCGCCGCTCGCCGTTGTCCTTGCCGTGACCACGGCGATGCGCGCCGTCCCCACCGCGCGCACTTGCCGCTCCTCACCACGCGCACCCGCCGCTGCCCGTCGCCATGCCTCGCATGCGCGACCCAACCGCGCCGCCGGCTTCTGCCCCGACGCACCGTGGCCGCGTCGGCTCCACCTCTGCTACCACAGCCCTGCCTCACGCCAATCTCCTGCCGTCATCGCCTCCTGCCGCGGCCAAGTGCCGCTGGGCCACCCCCCGCTTGCCATCGCTGCGGCTTCGTCGCACTCCACCTCCTTCTGCCGCCGCCGGTGCCTCCCCGCGATGCGCCCGTCCGCCCCTGCCTCTGCCCCGGCGCCGCCCCACCGTGGCCTGGCCACTGCCGCCTCCGGTGGCCGGTCTCACCACGCCCGTGGCTGGAGCCCCCTGCCTGTCGATCTGGGCGCACGCCCAGTCGGGCGCCGATGTCCGTGCCCGTTAACCGCTCCCCTCCGGTAGGCCACCTCAGGCCTCGATAGGTGGGCCTAGCCCCAGAGCAAAAAAAGAAGAAGAATGAAAAAAATATTTAAGTAATTAATTAACTTAATTAACTTTGTTTAGTTTAACCTATTCACTTAGTTTAGTTAATTAATCTATTAGTTTAGTTAACAGTCAATGATAGTGGGACCCACGTGTCAGCTTGACCAGTCAACGGTCAGAGTTGACTGCTGACGTCATGATGATGTCATGAATGCCATTTCGAATTAAAATAATCTATTAATTCTAGAAAATGATTTAAAACTTTAAAAATTAATATAAAATAATATGTAACTCGGATGAAAATACTTTGTACATGAAAGTTGCCCAGAACGACGAGACGAATCCAAATACGCACACTGTTCATCCTCCACATGTCCCTAGCATAGCGAACATGCAACAATCCCCCTCTGTTTCATCTATTCGAAAATGTCAAACACCAGGAATACTTTCACGGATGTTTCGCCCCTTCGCCAGTAGCACCTAGTATTGCGTTAGGGCACACCTAGCACCGTTACATGTCATGTCATGCATCGGCATGCGTCTGCTTGCAATGTATTCATTGTTTCTTCTCCCTCTTCTCTCTGGTAGACTACGATACTGACGCTGCTGCTGCCCCGACCGACTACGGTGTTGACGACCCCTCCTTCGCTGCCGAGCTTCCAGGCAAGCCCCCCCCCTTGATCAACCTGATATCGCCTATTCGCTCTCTCTACTGCTTGCATTAGAGTAGTGTAGCATGTTACTGCTTTCGGTTAATCCTATTCTGCTGCATAGCGTGTCATTATTGCTACAACTGTTGATACCTTTACCTTCAATCATAAATTCTTAGTATAGGATGCTCGTATTCCATCAGTGGCCCTACACCCTTGTCTGTCTGCTATGCTATACTATCGGGTCGTGATCACTTCGTGTGGTGATCACGGGTATTTACTACATACATATTATACATGATACATGTTGTGACTAAAGTCTGGTCGGCTCGTAGAGTACCCGCGAGTGATTCATGGATTGGGGGCTGAAAGGACATTTGTCCCAATGGCCCTCTATGTGGATCTTTGTGGCAGAGCGATAGGGCAGGTCGCGACCACCTAGGAGACAGGTGGGCATGGTCCCTGGTCGTTGTCCGTAGTTATTTGATAATAACACGCTTAACGAGTTTCGATATTTGATCTGAGTTTGAGCACTGGCCTATACACACTAACCAGCTACGCGGGAACAGTTATATGGCACTCGACGTCGTGGTATCAGCCGAAGCCTTCTTGACGTCAGCGACTGAGCGGGGGGCACCGGATTGGACTGGAACACCTGCTCTGGTATTAGGAGAGGCTAGGTATGCTTCCGGCCGCCCACGCAACGTGCAATTGTGCAATGGGTGATGGGCCCAGACCCATGCGCTTAGGATTTAGACCGGCGTGTTGACCTCTCTGTTGTGCCTAGGTAGGGCGGTGAGGTGTTGATGTTTTGAGGCCGGGTATGACCCAGGAAAGTGTGTCCGGCCAGAGGGGATCGAACGTGTTTGGTAATGTGGTGCACCCTGCAGGGAAGTTAATCTATTCGAATAGTCATGTCCCTCGGTAAAAGGACGACCCGGAGTTGTACTCCAAACTCATGACATCTAGAACCGGATACTTAATAAAACACACCCAGACAAGTTCTAGAGACAACCCGGTGATCACTTTCCCATAGGGCGACGACGGGAGGATCGCCAGGTAGGATTATGCTATACGATGTTACTTAGTGAACTTACCATCTACTCTCTTCTACTGCTGCAAGATGGAGGCTGCCAAAAGCGTAGTCTTCGATAGGATTAGCTACACCCCTCTTATTCTGGCATTCTGTAGTTCAGTCCACAGATACTACCCATATCATTGTTACCATTGCATATGTAGTATAGATCCTTGCTTGCGAGTACTTTGGATGAGTACTCACGGTTGCTTTGCTCCCCCTTTTCCCCTTTTGTCCCTTCTTCTCGGATGATGCAACGAGATGGTGGAGCCCAGGAGCCAGACACCACCTACGATGACTCCTACTACACCAGATGTGCCTACTACTACGTGTAGTCTACCGAAAATGATCAGGGGTAGTTTAGGAGGATCCCAGGCAGGAGGCATGCGCCTCTTTCGATCTATATCCCAGATTTGCAAGCCATCTTATGGCAAATTGTTTAACTTTATGTCGGTACTCATATATTGTTGCTTCCGTTGACTTGTGTATGATCGAGCACTTGTATTCGAGCCCTCGAGGCCCTTGGCTTGTAATATGAAGCTTGTATGACTTATTTTATTTTTAGAGTTGTGTTGTGATATCTTCCAGTGAGTCCCTGATCTTGGTCGTACACATTTGCGTGCATCATTAGTGTACTGTCAAATCGGGGGCGTCACACGTGCACCATACCGTACCAATCCGGAGGATACGAAGGAGATTATGTGTCAAGTACTTGAGCTACCCGGCAAAGGTTATATACATGAATCTCTTAGTCCTTGTGTTGTCCCTATTATATTAGTGCCTAAAATGATGGCACATCACGTATGTGTGTTGATTGTAGAAGCATTAATAATATTACCACTCGTTGTCATTGAAAGGACATGCGGTGCCCCCATGTGTGGTTTTGGTAATTGATGACATTCTCTATTGACTAATGGTTTCATTGAGTTATATTTGAAGGATTTGTCCATAGGCATCTCTTGAAGTTCATGTCTTGGTTTCAAGGAGTGTATGAGTTGACCAAGGTGCTATTAAGGAATTATACAAAGATGGGTCATGTGAGTATTGAGCTTATTGCAAGCATGTCTTGAAGAAGAAGATTGTGTGATCATTCATGTTTACCTTCAAGACATCATTCAAATGAAGAGAGTTGGAACGAGTCAAGGTTGATCAAGACTAAGTCAAAGAGGGAATCAAGTTGATCAACACACAAAGCGTAGAAGATGTACCAAGAGGGATCAAGCGATCCCATGGTATCGTAAGCATTGTCAATCACGCTTTGTGTACTAGCACATTGTCTTCATGAGAGTTCTTTGTGGGGTTAGGTTGCGGTGTGCAAGTTCAAGTGTATATTCATGAAGATATCATATGCTTGAAGCTTGTCGTCCATTGTGGTGGCAATGGACTTGTGAAGATGTGCCAAATAGTGGCTCACCCATAGTGGAGTATGGGGGAGCAATCAACTAGTTTTCACCGAGCCAATGCAATCAAGAAAGGTGGTCCGAATTGAGCAAGTCAAGATGATCATCATCTAGCTCAAGTGGACTTTGTGCAAGGAAAAGGTTTGCCCTTGATAGGTTTTCTATTTTACCGATCTCATGGTGGTAGTTGGGAGACTGGGTTATAGGATCGATTGTCGTACTATCAAGGGGGGCTCTTGATGAGTAGCTTGATTGCATTGTTCATAGAGAGCTCAAACCATTGCATCCTTGCATCATCTTTATTGGTTCTTCTCCTTATGAGATTTGGAGCTTATGGTAATTTTCATGACAAGCTCGAGTTTGTCGAAAACGGAGTTCACATGTATCGTCTATGATGTTTTCGATGTTGGAGGTTATGTCGGTTCCTATCTTTTGGAGGTTTCACTCCTCTATCTCTTAGGTATACCTCCCCTATCTCTTCTTATTATAACCAGACACTATTGGATAGTATTTGTCGCTATCCATCCAACAAGCTTGAGTTTGCTAAATTCGGAGCTCATTGGTAGAAGTTATGGCAGTTCTGGTTTTATTGTATCCTTCTGTTGTCTCTAGCTGTGATATGAAGGCACCCAAGTGCTAAAGCCTCTGTGGCGTGCGGTAGTTTTGCTCAAGGGAGCGGTAGTACCATACGGGCCAGTGGTAGTACCGCTCCCTGTGAGCGGTAGTACTGCTGCCTCCAGCCCTGACGCTGATGCATGCGGAAGTAGGCGCGGATGTAATTTTTTACAACCGCCCTTACGCGGTAGTACCGTGATGTCCATCCGGTACTACCGTGCCGTATTTTTGCTTGAAGCTAGCTCCAATGGATGTAGGCCGGCAGTAATTTTTTACATCCATGGACGCGTGGTAGTACCGCTACCTCACTGTGAATAATGTCGTGTGCTGCACCTGTGTGGCCATTGAATAATACCCATGCACGGTAGTACCGCTCCGGCAGTAGTACCGCCCTATTTCCCCGTTGCAGTAGTGTTTCATTTGGCTATTGCCGTCCTAGCAGTAGTACCGCTCCTTGGAGTGGTAGTACCACTCGGTGCAGGCTTTGAGCATAATGGTTGGAATTTTTTCCCACCTATAAAAGGGGGTTTTCTTCCCTAATGAACCTTATCATTTGAGCTCGTGTTCTTCCCCCATTGTTGACCTTCTTCGAGCTTACTATCTCTCAATCCCTCCATGTATTCTTGCTAGTTTTTTGGGGGAAAGAGAGAGGAGATCTAGATCCACATTTTCACCAATCACTTTCTCCTCTATGTGAGGGGAACCCCTTGGATCTAGATCTTGGAGTCCTTCGTGTTCTCTTCTTCGTTCTTCCTCTCATTTTCCTCCCTAGCATTAGTTGCTTTGGTGGGATTTGGGAGATAAGCCATGCCATTGCATTTGGTGCATCTTTTTGAGTTCTCCACAGTGATACGTGGAAGTTACAAGTTGAGAAGCCTATTACTCTTGGGTGATTGGTACCCTTGAGCTTGTTCCTCTTGGGTGCTTGGGTGCCCTAGATGGTTGAGGTCACCTCGGAGCCATATTCCATTGTGGTGAAGCTTCGTGGTGTCGTTGGGACCCTCCAATTAAGTTGTGGACATAGCCCCAACCTTGGTGGTGTTCGGAGCTCAATCATTGTGGTGTAAAGCTCTGGGCAAGCGTCGGGGTCTCCAATTAGGTTGTGGAGATCGCCCCGAGCAATTTGTACGGGTTTGGTGACCGCCCTCAGGGGTCCCTTAATGGAATCATGGCATCTTGCATTGTGCGAGGGCGTTAGGATATTACGGTGGCCCTAGTGGCTTCTTGGGGAGCATTTTGCCTCCGCACTGCTCCAAACGGATATTAGCATTCGCAAGGGTGTGAACTTTGGGATACATCATCGTCTCCATGTGCCTCGGTTATCTCTTACCCGAGCCCTTTGCTTATGCACTTCACTTTGTGATAGCCATATTGTTTCTTGCTATATATATATTGCTATCACCTAGTTGTTTATCTTGCTTAGCATAAGATGTTGGTGCACATAGGTGAGTCTCGTTGTTGTAGGTTTTGTGCTTCACAAATTAACCGCTAGGTTTATTCCTCATTTGTTCAAGCCAAAATCGTAATTATTTTAAAGTGCCTATTCACCCCCCTCTAGGCGACATTCATGATCTTTCAGTCATCCTATTCTTAGGCTAGATGATATACTGGATGAATTGAGTGGCTCTACAATTTTGTCCAAAGTTGATTTGCGTAGTGGTTAACATTAAATTCGAATGAAATTGGGAGATGAATGGGGAACAACATTTAAAACTAAGTTTGGATTATATGAGTGTTTAGTCATGCCTTTTGGGTTAACTAATGCACCTAGTACTTTCATGAGATTAATGGACGAAGTTTTACGTGCTTTCATTGGACGATTTTTGGTAGTCTACTTTGATGATATACTGACTTATAGCAGATCTTTGGAGGAACATTTGGAACATTTACATGTTATTTTTATTGCTCTACGTGATGCATGTTTGTTTGGTAACCTTGAGAAGTGCACCTTTTGCACCAACCGGGTATCTTATCTTGGCTATGTTGTTACTCCAGAGGGAATTGAAGTTGATAAAGCCAAGATTGAAGCTATTTAGAGTTGGTCGCAGCCCAAAACAGTCACACAAGTGAGGAGTTTTCTGGTCCTCGCTGGTTTCTATAGGATATTTGTGAGAGATTTCAGCACCATTGTTGCACTTCTCAATGAGCTTACAAAGAAGGATGTGCCTTTTGTTTGGGGTACCGCACAGGATGTAGCCTTCACAGTATTGATAGATAAGTTCACCATGCTCTATTACTGCATCTTCCTGATTTTAATAAGACTTTTGAGCTTGAATGTGATGCTAAAGGAATAGGATTAGGAGGTGCGTTATTACAAGATGGTAAACCTGTTGCATACTTTTCTGAAAATTGAGTGGGCCTAATCTGAACTATTCTACTTATGATGAACAATTATATGCTCTTGTTTGGACTTTAGAAACATGGCAACATTATTTGTGGACCAAAGAATTTGTTATGCATTCTGATCATGAATCTCTGAAACTATTAACAGTCAAGCAACACTGAATCATAGACATGCTAAATGGGTTGAATTCCTTGAGACTTTCTTTTACGTCATAAAACACAAGAAGGGTAAAGAAAATGTTATTGTTGATGCTTTGTCTCGTCCCTATACTATGCTATCACAACTTGACTTTGAAATATTTGTTTCGGAGATCATCAAAGATCAATATGTGCATGATGCTGAATTTAAAGATGAATTGCAGAATTGTAAAGAAGGGAGAACGTGGAACAAGTTTATGATTAATGATGGATTTGTGTTTCGTGCTAACAAGTTATGCATTCTAGCTAGCTCCGTTTTTGCAGGAGGCGCCTGGAGTAGGATTAATGGGACACTTTGGCATGAAGAAGATGGATGGCATACTTGCTACACATTTGTTTTGGCCGAAGATGAGACAGGATGTTGAGTGTTTTGTTGCTCGCTACACTACATGTCAAAAAGCTAAGTCACAACTCAATCATCATGGTTTATATATGCATTTTCCTGTACCTAGTGTTCCTTGGAAAGATATGTCTATGGACTTTGCATTTGCCTAGTATTCACTTGCATAGGGTGCCAAATACTATTGTTTCAGATCATGATACTAAATTTCTAAGCAACTTTTGGAGATTTTTGTGCGCTAAGTTGGGGACTAAATTGCTATTTAGTACTACATGTCACCCCAAACTAATGGACAAACTGAAGTAGTCAATAGAACTTTGTCTACTATGCTTAGTGCTATTTTGAAGCATAACTTTAAAATCTGGGAAGTATGTCTTCCTCATATTGAATTTTCTGATAATCATTCGCTGCATTCTACTACTAAGATTTGCCCTTTTGAGATTGTATATGGTGTTCTACCTCATGCACTCATTGATTTGTTGCCTCTTCCATATTCGGAGAAGGTTAATTTTGATGCTAAACAATGTGTTGAATTGATCTTAAAAATGCATGAGTTAACTAAGGAAAATATTGAGCACATGAATGCTAAATATAAACTTGCTGGAGATAAGGGTAGAAAATGTGGTGTCTTTGTACATGGAGATCTTGTTTGGTTACATTTGTGTAAGGATAGGTTTCCTAATTTGCGGAATTCAAAGCTAATGCCACGTGTTGATGGTCCTTTTAAGGTGTTAGAGAAAATAAATGATAATGCATATAAACTTGAGCTACCTACAGATTTTGGGGTTAGTCATACTTTTAACATTGCAGATTCAAAGCCTTACGTTGGTGAGGAAGATGAGCTTCCGTCGAGGACGACTTCAATTCAAGAAGGGGAGGATGATGAGGACATCACTAACAATGTTACACCCACAACCCCTACTGCTACATATACTGGACCAATTACTAGAGCTCACACACGCAAATTAAATTACAGGTACTTTCGTTTCTCAGTAATGATTCCAATGTTCATGAGAATATGATGATGCATAAACTAGATACATTTGTTTTTCATACAAATGAAGGGACTAGCTTGGACGAGAAGGATGAACATTGGAGCGATTTCAAGCATGGAAATGATGGTATGCGCAAGAGGGGAACAAGAACGGAGTTTCAAGTGCTGATTTCAGGACTTTGAAGCCACCACAATGAGTGCATGAAGGCTTGGATGAAATATACAAGATTCCACCTCATAAATTTCGTCGAGAGGCAATTACAGGTGCTGTGTCACCTTATTATTGGGCCAGGCCCATGTAATTTCAAAATACTTAAGTATATGTTGTGTTTAGAGACCGTATGCGTGGGGAAACATAATTTGGGTTGGTTTTGGAACCCTCCTCCAAGGGGTCACAAAATCCCCCCCTGTTTCTCCATATATACAACCCTTAGGGCATTTTTAGACTTTGGGTTTTGTTTATATTAAACTTTGCCATAGATGCAACTTCGCGTACTTCATTTGTGTTCAAAGACCAGACAAAGACGTCACATAACTCGACTAGATCAATAAAGATTTCCTCTTAAATTCACAATATCCAGGTTGCAATCTTAGTTTCTTGCTTGTTCTTCGTTTGCCAATAGGAAATAGACCCTCGTGGTCAGGTTGATCATGCTCAACGTGGTCAATAACCTCTCGGAGTTCCTTTAGCGATTGCTAAGGCGCGACGTCCTCGCACGATCGTAGTCGGATCGTCAAATTTTACTCCACCAAAACCGATAGCCAAGGTCTCATCAAAAGATGGGACACCTTTGCCTGTATCACTTATTGCTTCACTTCGGCCACACAGAGTTGATGCAATCGGTGCCATCGAGACATGGTTTTTCCCTAGCCATTGCACATCAGCCCCTCCGTGTTATTCCCGTTGGTCCCACCAAGATTCCTAATGTTCATATTTTTTTTCATTGATCGACGCCATCGAGTTTTCTGATCGGTGCCGTCGAGATGGGTCAAAAGTGTGCAACCGTTGGATTTTGTGTGGAGGCTATATATACCCCTCTACTCCTTCTTACTCATTAAGGAGAGCCATTAGAATGTACCCACACTTCCACCATTCATTTTCTTAGAGAGAACCAACTACTCATGTGTTGAGATCAAGAGATTCCAATCCTACCATTTGAACCTTGATTTCTAGCCTTCCCCAAGTTGCTTTCCACTCAAATCATCATTCCACCAAATCCAAATATGTGAGAGAGAGAGAGTTGAGTGTTGGGGAGACTATCATTTGAAGCATAAGTGCAAGGAGTTCATCATCAACACACCATCTACTACCTTTTGGAGTGTGGTGTCTCCTAGATTGGTTAGGTGTCTCTTAGGAGCCTCTGACATAATGTGGAGTTGAACCAAGAAGTTTGTAAAGGCAAGGAGATCGTCTACTTCATGAAGATATATCCGAGTGAGACAAGTACTTCGTGAACGATGGCCATGGTGGGATAGACAAGGTTGCTTATATGTGGACCCTTCATGGTGGAGCCCTTTGTGGACCCGCGCAACTGTTACCCTTCGTGGGTTGAATCCATCAATGTGGACGCACGATAGCACCACCTTTCGGAACCATGCCAAAAAACTTTCATGTCCCCATTATGTTTTCCTTCTCCAAACCCTTCCCTTTACTTATATGTGCAATATTTTACATTCCTCTGCTATACTCTTAGACTTGCATGTGTAGGGTGTTACTTGACTTGTCTTAAATTGCTAAAATCTGCCAACAACTAAAATTGGGAAAAGGAAAGGTTATTATTTGGTCAAGTAATCTATTCACACTCTTCTAGACATAATTTTGATCCTACAAGTTTAAAAATACAAATTCAAATGTGAATAGTTGCAGCTTTGGGGTGAATACTTTGACACTATTCACAACTGATTTATCTTATTTGTTCCTATTAATGTAAGTTGAATTAGGAGCTGAAACTTTTTGAGATTGTAGATCAAACATGTACGTGTGTCTACAATTAATGATGTTTGAACATGTTTTTTCTTTTAGACTAATCGATCTCACCTAATGTAAGATCTCACACAAGTCTCCCCCTCCTTAGCAGCTGATTCGTGATCCTCGTTGTGGGTAGGGCCGAGTCGCTACGCGAGCTTCTAGCATCGTCTAATTATTTTAGCTAGGGATGGGTATATTGATGGAAAACTGACATCCTACACTAAAAGAACATGATTGAGCCTAAACTACTCCAATTTATGAGCCATAGTTTCAAGGTATTTATATTTTCGTGCCCCTGCTTCCTTGGTTATGCTCAGTTTTGCCCTACCCGACTAAGGTTGCTCACTTTTGCCCTCCCCCTCCACCACCTATTAACAAAAGACCAAACAAAGCACTTTCGTCCTGTCAAAGCCTTTGACTGTTACCTCCTGATTAGTGGGGCTGCGTGATATCCTAATAGGTGGGGTCGGTCTACTCTCTCTCACCATAGTGTTGACACTGTAGAATCCTAACATGTGTGGTCGAGACAACTTAGGACATGTGGTGTCGCGTGATACCTTGACTGGTGGGGTCGGGCTACTCTCTCCCCATAGTGATGATGTGGGATATCTTGACATGTGGGGCCGGGGCAACTTATGACAGGTGGGGCCACCGCAACCAGCACATAGCTCACGTGTGACATATTTCATGCATATTGGAAGCAAACCAATATCGTTCACAACAATTGTTCGTATTTCACTCGTATTGGAAGCAGAGAATTATCTTTTGCAATAATATTTCATATTTCACATGTATCAAAGCCAAGCAGGACCCACAACTTATTCACCTCAGCATGGGAGCCATAGCTTGTCCACTGAGCACGGGACTCACCGCATATCCACCTTAGAGTGGGCCCCACCTGTTACGACCTGAATCTGATAAGATTTGATGTCTGTGTGCTTACTATGCTACTCCCTGCATCGACTCGCTAGCACACAGAGTACATATGCATATCAAATAACAGGTGCATCATTTATTATAATGTATGATCCAGAATTTGTAAAGTATTACAATCTCATAGCACATAGCTAGCTTTATTCAATAATAACAGCAAAAAGGTAGCATAAGCAAATGATGAGTCCCGTCGATGCCCATTGGCAAAAATGCAGAGTGAAGACTCGCGACCCTACTGTATCTCACTGATCATCTGAAAAATCCTCCAACATGATAAGTTTCAGCCACAAGGGTCAATTGTCGGGGAAACTGATCGCCCACGAACACCTATGGGACCGGAGCCCCTTTTAGGTATGGCAAGGGAGCGGAGGGAGCACGAAGAGCGGATCGAGGCGAGCACGCGAGCAGTTTACCCAGGTTCGGGCCGCACGGATGCGTAAAACCCTACTCCTGCCTTGGTTGTATTGTGTTCTTGGCTCGGGAGCACGAAGAGCTATAGAGCTGGTTGCTAGCTACACCGAGCGTGAGAGTGATCAAGGATCGGAACCTCCTCTACGTTTTTATAGGTCGAAGGGGTCACCGACATGTGGCAACGTAGGTGAGGGTAAAACGTAAAAATGGTGGTAGTTGGAACAGTGTATGTACAGTGGTCTATACCTAACCCTGACGGCAGGGGACAAGGGCATTGAATGCCCGTCGCCGTCGCCCCCAAACAGTGGAAAAAGTGTCCGTTAGGGCGTCTCCGTTCGCCACGAAGGTGGCCTCGTCATCGCGGCTCGCCACGGTGTACCCCAGGCTGCACAGCCTTCTGCCACGTGCACCTGGAAGGGCCCCAGGGTGACGCGTGGCCGGATGAGCTGGAGCGCGGGCACGTAGTGGGAGCTTGCCGCGGCAAGCGCCTTGCCGCGGTCGCTACCTTGCCGCGCCCGGAAGCTTGTCGCTCTCCGGGCCTTGCCGGGGCGCGCGATGCGCCACGGCAAGTCTTCTGAAATGTCATGCTTGGCCTTCCTGACAAGCTCCTCTTGCCAGGGCCTTATGCCAAAAGAGGTGGTCTTGAGCCTAGAGCGGCCTTCCCGGCAAGCTACTCTTGCCGGGGCCTTGTTTCTTTAACTTGAATACTTTGTTCTTGAATGGCTCTAAAGGATCCAGAGTGGGCCTTGGCGGGCGCGTGGCGAGCCCAACCACGGGACTCCGCTACTTCCCGTGCACAAGTCGGGATACTAAGGTACCCCTACTTTAGTACACCGATAGGAGCCCCCGGGCCTGGGCCACACACGGTGCCGAGCGCTGTTGGGCCAGGCCCAAAACAGCGCACGGGCACACGCGGCCCACAGCGCGATGTATCCCACTCCGTATCCGCCGCGTCCCTCCCTAACGGCAAGCGTCGATTGCGGCGTCGTGGGAGAGATCGTGGCCTGTTTCTTTAATGGGAGAAAATGCGGAACGTCCCCCTCTCCCCCTTAAAAGCAGAGGAAACAGGGGCAGTTTCCCCCATTCGCTTCATTGCTTCTTCAACCTCCAGAAACCCCCGCCGCTCTCCTCCTCCCCGAAGGTCGAAAGAGAGCAGCGCTCCGCCCTTCCTCTGCCGCTGCCAGCCTCCGCCGAGCCGTCGACTCCCCTCGCCGTCCCCGCCATGGCCCCGAAGGGCGACAAGGCGAAAGCCGCGAAGACCGACCGGGCGCAGAAACTAGCAGCAATGCGGAAGAAGATGGTGGTCTTCCCGCCGAGGCTCGGCGCGAGGGAGCTGAAGGACAAGTTGTACCTCTTCTGGTCGAGGGAGACGAAAGCTCACCCGCGCACCAGGGTACTCCCCGCCGAAGCCTACGACATGTTTCCGGGAGGGTATGCTTATTTCGCCCTGTTCTTCCATTGCGGACTCTGCCCTCCATACTCCGAATTCTTCTACGATGTTATGAACACCTACGGGTTTCATCTTCTTGATTTCACCCCGAGCGCAGTCTTGACCATGGCCGTTTTCGCACATCTGTGCGAGAACTTTGTCGGGGTGTATCCCAATGTAGCCCTCTTCCGTCATTATTATACACCTCGAGTAGAGTCAGGTTCTCCTTTATCTGGCGGGATCTCCTGGATCTTTAGACTCAATAAGAAAGAGGCATACTTGATCGAGGAACTCCGCGGCAAGTGGGAGGAGTGGAGGGCCAATTGGTGCTGGGTCATGGAGGATGGACCCCAGTAGTTCACTTCCCCGCGCCGAGCCGCAATAGTGCGCGGCAAGGACTAGAGTGGCCTGGCCCCGGAGGACGACAAGCTGAAGATAGCCACTACTAGGATCCTTCGCCTCCGGCAAGCCAAACTCACTGTAGGGGCTGTCGGAGCTGATTTCCTTCGCCGCCGCATCGCCCCCTTGCAGGAGAGGAAGAGGCCTGCTTGGGAATTCGGTAATGCGGCAGACTGTATGAGGCTGCGCCCAGGCCTCAACTATAATTTCACTATCCTCGAGCTCAAAGGGATGCTCCGCGAGCTGTTCAAGAACGACGCCAAGCACCTGGAGTGGTTCACCTTGCCGCGGGGGGTTGTTCCACTATGCAACAATTCATCGCTCAGTGCCATCCACGCGGCAATGCCGTGGTGCGACTCCCATGGGATTGACCCCACTTGGCTGGCGCCCTCTAACGAAGTTGTGCAAACCTTCTTTGATAACTTGGTGGAGCTGCCAATCGATCCCGACGAGAAAAAAGGCCTCACCCGCGACACCACCGACCGGGAGATGGCCTATATAGCCACCAGATTGGAGGAGGCAGCCGCAGCTGCGGCCGCAGGTGAATTTGGGTATACCATGGAGGAGGCAGACGCAGCGGAGGCAGTGAGTCAGGCCGAGGAGGAAGAGATCCTCAAGCTGTTGAGGCCTGCCGGGCAGCCTGCCGAGACGAGCGAGGCCACCGGGCAAGGGACGGAGTCGAGCGAGCCCGCCGAGCAGGGCGATGAATCAAGCGATTCTGCCGAAGACTCGGGCGGGTCTCTGAACCTTGACTCTTCTTCATCCTCGGGAAGTTCACCGCCGCCGCCAAGTCCTCTGCCTCAACCAAAGAAGCGTCTCCGCCAGGCCGCAGACACGGCGAGGTAGCCGGTGGGCCAGCAGCCGCAGCGCCGCTCGACGCGCGCCACCACGACGAACAAGGCCGCCAAGGGGGCGCCTCGCGCCTCAGCAGCGGCTGGAGGAGGATCTTCCCGCACGGGCTCCACCGCTCCTTCCGCCCCTCGGGCCTCGGCGACGACCGGAGCGGGGTCTTCGCAGACCACCGACCCCGCTCCCGGCAAGCAGCCGAGGGCGCCTACTCCCCCAGCTCCTCGCGCTGGACCGCGCGACGCAGACTTCGACTTCTCCATTCTCAGTTCCGACGAGGAGGAGGAAGAGTAAGTAAAGCAACTCTTGTTTTCTTCAATTTGCTGTTCTTGCCTTGAATCTTCTTTGTCTAATTCTACTTGATGTCTGCCTTCCAGGACCCTGGCCCAAAGGGTGGCGAAGAGGGCCAAGATCCCGGTGGTTGACCTCGAGGACGAGCCCGTCGCAGCAGCGGGGGATGCGCCAGTGACGAGCTTGCTGGACCAGCCGGCTGCCCCGCAGAGCAGCCCCCAGCGCAGCCCCCAGCGTAAGTCTTCTGTTTACTTCTTCGCTTGTCGGGCGCGCATGGGCTTCTTATCCTTGTTAATCGTCTTGTTTGTTTGTTGATTTGTGCAGAAGCAGATCCGCAGCCTCAGGAGCGCCAAGAGACTACTCCCGACGAGCCGCTCGTCTCAACCTCCCCGCCAAGGAGGAGCTCCCCGGCGAGGGAGGATACTCCGCCAAGGGCGGGCACCCCGCCAAGGGCGAGCACCCCGCCAAGGGTGGGCACTCCACCAAGGGAAGGCGCCAGCGGCCCTCCGCCGGCGGAGGCTACTACCATGCCGCCGAGGGAGAACTCCCCGGCAAGGAACCCCGTCGAAGGAGAGGCCCGCGCAGGTAACCCTTGTTCTCTTCCTCTTTTGATTTCTTCTTTTTGGATATTTGCTTGACAATGTTTTTCTTCTTTCTTCTTCTTGTCTTCAG
Organism: Secale cereale; assembly: GCA_902687465.1. Taxonomy (NCBI): domain Eukaryota; kingdom Viridiplantae; phylum Streptophyta; class Magnoliopsida; order Poales; family Poaceae; genus Secale; species Secale cereale. Next base: position 518,786,574 of record LR738715.1, on the reverse strand, counting down.
ACTCATCCGCTCCAGAGCCTATGGAGACGGAGGCCACCACCGAGGAGCCCGCGCGCGGCAACGCTGGCGATGCCGCGGCTACCGAAGAGGTGGTCGGCACCGAGGAGCCCGCCGTCGAAGAGGCAACCGGGGACGCCGACGCGGTGGCTGAAGAGGGGACCGGCGGTCGCACTGACGGCCCTGAGGCCGCAGGAGCGTTTGACGATGCGCCGACCGCCAACCCTGCCGCCGCCACGGCCGGATCTGGCGCCTACTTGGAGGCCGGAAACTGGGTTTTCATCCAACTTCCGTGGGCTTCTTCGTCAAGGGCGCCCGCGGAGGGGGAGGTCTTCGATGGGGAAGTCCTCGCCTCCGCGGGGTTGAAGTTCGTCGACGGCCCGGCAGCAGCAACGAGCCCGAGGAGGAGCAGCTTCTGCGCCGGCTTCTGGCCTTGTACCGTGCCAGGCAGGCCAAGCTGGAGTCCCGAGAGGCTCTGGCTGCCAAGGAAGGCGTCGATTTGGAGAAACGCGCCGAGGAGCTGTGCACCGCCAACCAGGCGGCCCTCCGGTGCTTGGCGGAGGAGCGGGAGGAGCTCGCCGAGGCGCACCAAGCGTTCATCCTCGAGAAGGCTGAAGCGGAGGAGCAGCAACGACTCGCCGCCGAGGAGCTGTCCCGGCGGGAAGGAGAGCTAACGCAGCGGAAGGTCGACCTCGACAGCCACGAGGACGACCTTGCCGCGCGCGAGCAGTCCATTGGCGGGGCTCTGCAGGAAGCGAGGGACGCCGCTGCAGCTGCAGAGACCGCCAAGAGAGACTTGGAGGCGAGGGTGGCGCAGTTGGAGATCAACTTGAGGACGAGCGAGGAGAAGGTTGCCGCGCTCACGTTGGAGAGGGAGAAAGACGCCCACAGCCACTCGGAGCTACAGGTCCGTCTCTTCGACAAGGGCAAGGAGCTCGCCGTCGCCAAGGACTCTGTTGCGGACTTGGAATTGAAGATGTCCACCCTCACTGCATCGCTCGACAGCGCCAGGAATGGGAGACAAAGCTGAAGGAGGACCTCGGAGCTGAGAGGGCACTGCTGGACAGCGCCGCCCTCACGCAGAACAACTTCAGGCAGACGATGGAGCAGTGGACCGAGGAGCTTGTCACCGCCGCCGCTGACATCGACAGAGAGTTGGCGGGGCTGGGGACAGAGCACCTCGGGTACTCCCCCAACGCGAACCTCCCTCACAGCGCCAAGCTGAGCTTATTCTTCAGGGGAGTGGCGCCGGCTCTCGAGCAGCTCCGTGAAAGGATCCCCACGCAGCTGGCGAACGAGGCACGCAGGCTTTGCACGGGAGTTGTGGAGAGAGTGCTGACGAAGATAGTCTACCGCAACCCCGGGATCAATCTTGTGAACGTCCTCAGGACCTTGCCGCCCGACGGTGACCAGGAAGCGCTGAAGGCTCTCGTCGCCCCCATCGTGGCCAAGGTGGGCAAGATCAGGAGGGTCGACGGCGACCGCGTGGACTAGACTGTCTTCCTTTCTGCTTCTCTTGTCGCTGCCAATCACGTTATGGACAGTAGTTTGTTAGAACAGCGACAAGTCATCTTGTAATATAACTTTATTTTGGGTAGATAATGCAGTGTTATTTCCTTGGTTCGACTTCTTTACTCTGTATGCTTTTACCCTACGCTTTTAGGGAACTTGCCGGCAAAGGGGCCCTTGCCGCGAGCGCTGAGTGCGGAACTTCAGCAGCCTGCTGGCAACGCCTCTACCGGCAAGAAACCTTGCCGCAGCTAGTCGCAGCACACTTAGGTTGTTGAGCGAACTCGAAAACGAAATAAGGGCGCGACACTTGTCGCAACACACTTAAGCCGTTGAGCGTGCTCGAAACAAAGTAAGGGCGCGGGTAGCCACGGGTAGGTTCCTCCGCGCACAGGTTTTCCATACAAAGTGTTGTCATGCAAGGAAGATAACTTAGAAAATTTAAAATTTTGAATTCTCAAACTTTGGTAACTTAGCTTTTGTGTATGGTCTGCTTCCCGGCAAGGCGAGGCTTTCTTGAACGGCACTTGGTCCATACCACTGTCTCCTTCCCCCCGGCAAACTTGTGCCCGAGGAATCCTTCTTCTGTTTGAGAGAAAAGAGAAAAGGAGGAAACATAGATATGGATCCTTGCGGCTCGTTATTGCTTACCGGAGGTGTGTGCTGCACGAGGTGTCATATAATACATGCAAATAAAAGAGAAAAATGCATGAAACGACAAGTTGTGCGAGGCACAAAAGCTTTACTGATGCACGTGATCTGCACCCAGCTTTGTACAAAGGTTTACATGCAACAACGGCAAGACTTGTACAAAAGGTGGTTGCCGGAGCGGATCACGGCAACCGCGCCTTATGGGTGAAACTTGCGAAGGTGCTCAATGTTCCAGGAGTTTCTCACCGGTAAGCCCTCTTCGGTCTCAAGGCGGACAGTGCCGGGCCTTGTGACTTGTCTCACCCGATAAGGGCCTTCCCACTTCGGCGTCAACTTGTTGGAATTCTTGGCGGACTGAACACGCCGAAGAACAAGGTCGCCTTCCTCGAGACTTCTGGCCTTGACTTTGCGGCTATGATAGCGGCGCAAAGCTTGATGGTATCGAGCAGCTCGTACAGCAGCCTGAAGACGGTCCTCCTCGAGGAGCAGTGCATCATCTTGCCGTAGCTGCTCTTGATCGAGCTCGTCGTAAGCGAGCACTTGAGGCGACCCATATACGAGTTCCGTGGGGAGAACTGCCTCTGCTCCATAGACAAGAGCAAAGGGTGTCTGTCCGGTGGCTCGATTTGGTGTCGTTCTGATTGACCAAAGAGCCGCCGGCAACTCTTCAATCCAGTTTCTTCCGCATTTGTGCAGCCTGTCGAAATTTCTTGTCTTGAGCCCGCTCAGCACTTCAGCGTTTGCCCTCTCTGCTTGACCATTGCTCCTCGGGTGAGCAACAGAAGCGAAGCAGACCTTGGAGCCAAGGTCTTGGACGTATTGCATGAAGGTGCGACTTGTGAATTGTGTGCCGTTGTCGGTGATGATCCTGTTAGGGATTCCGAAACGGCAAACAATTGACCTGAAGAACTTGACTGCTGACTGTGCGGTCACCTTCCTCACTGGTTCCACTTCCGGCCACTTTGTGAACTTGTCGATGGCGACGTACAAGTACTCAAAGCCCCCGACTGCACGGGGAAAGGGGCCGAGAATATCGAGCCCCAGACCGAAAATGGCCAGGACAAAGGGATCGTCTGGAGAGCTTGAGCTGGCTGATGTATTCGCTTGGCATGGAACTGGCACGCTTCACACTTGGTTACTTGTGCAGTTGCATCTTGGAGGGTTTCTGGCCAAAAGAAACCTTGCCGGAACGCCTTGCCGACAAGTGCTCTTGCGCCAATGTGGTGGCCACATATGCCTCCATGTATCTCTGCCAACAGCTTCTGCCCATCTTCCCGGGGAATGCACTTCAATCTAACACCATTGAGTCTTCTTCTGTACAGTTCATTGCCGACGAACTGGTACATACTTGACTGCCTGGTTATTCTCTCTGCCTCTCCTGGCTCTTCGGGAAGTTCTCCAGTCTGAAGGAAATGGACAATTTGCTGTTCCCATGCTGGAGCCTGAGGCTCAACAACAAGGACTAAAGGCATTAGTGCTGCTGCGGGAACGTCAGCTTCTACGGCAAGAACCTACGGCTCGGCCGGAGCTGGACGTCCCCCGGCAAGCTTGCCGGGGCAAGACTTGTCGGGAACGTCTGCTTCAACTGTACGGACCCTTGGGTCCGCAGGAGCAGACTGTTCCTCAGCAACTCGGGCGTTGATCTTGGGGACCTTGGCGGCGACTTCAGGGAGATCCGCCGGCAAGTAGTCATCGGAGACCAACTTTCTCTTCTTGCTTTGCCCAACTGATGGTGTAAAGGATGGTTGAGTTACCTTGAGCACAAAGATCCCTGGTTCCACAGGTAGTTTTAGTGCAACACACTTTGACAGGCCGTCTGCGACGTCATTTAGAGCTCTTGGAACGTGCTCCATCTTCAAGCCTTCAAAGTGTTCTTCATGTTTCCTCACTTCATCGACGTAAGCTTCCATCAATGGGCTCTGGTAGCTCTTGTTCACTTGACGGACAAACAACTGCGAATCTCCTCGCACAATCAGCTTCTTGATCCCAAGTTCAGCTGCGATCCTGAGGCCGGCAAGCAAACCTTCATACTCTGCAGTATTATTCATTGCTTGTTCCTTGGGAAAGTGCATCTAGACGACGTACTTAAGGTGCTCGCCGGTGGGCGCGAGAAGCAGCACGCCGGCGCCGGTGCCTTGCAGCGAGAAGGCACCATCAAAGTACATTATCCATTCTTTGCTTGCTTCTTTGACGGGGACGTTTGTCTCTGGAATCTCTTCGTCTGGCGTTGGTGTCCATTCTGCTATGAACTCTGCCAATGCTCTGCTCTGGATAGTTGAAGTACTTTCAAACTTAAGACCAAAGCTTGACAGCTCCGGTGCCCACTCGACAATCCTGCCTGTTGCTTCTGGATTTTGCAATATCCTCTTGAGCGGAAAGCGAGTGACCACTGTTATCTCATGTGCTTGGAAGTAGTGGCGCAGCTTTCTCGAGGCCATAAGGAGGCCTAAAAGCAACTTCTGCACCCCAGAGTATCTTGACCTAGCCCCCTGCAAGAGGGAACTGACAAAATAGACTGGCCGCTGCACCATCTTCTTCCGCACTCCTTCTTGCATCCGCGCAGACTCATCCTTGTCGGGGCCAGAGCTTGTCGGGAAGCCCCCTGCTTGTCGCTGGATGTGCTTGCCGGGGCTGTGAGCTCCTCTTCTGCCTCTCTTTCCGCTACCAACGCAACACTAACCACTTGATTGGTTGCTGCTAAGTACATCAACAACTTCTCTTGTGGCCTAGGTGTGACAAGTATTGGAGTGGAGGATAGGTATCCTTTCAAGTCCTGCAGCGCTGCCTCCGCTTCCGGAGTCCACCTCATTGGACCCGCCTTTTTCAAGATTTTGAAAAACGGCAGGGCGCGTTCTGCGGACTTAGAAATGAACCTGCTGAGAGCAGCCACGCATCCGGCAAGCCTTCGTACATCCTTGACGCACTTCGGGGCTTCGATATGCTCGATGGCTTTGATCTTGTCGGGGTTGGCTTCAATCCCCCACTGGGACACAAAGAACCCGAGAAGCTTGCCGGAGGGGACTCCGAACACGCACTTCTCGGGGTTAAGCTTGAGTTGTATCTTGCGCAGATTCGCAAAAGTTTCATCTAGGTGTTGAATCAGGGTATTCTTGTCCTTGCTCTTGACCACTATATCATCCATGTAAGCTTCTACATTCCTGTGTATCTGTGGCTCAAAAGCAGTGTGGACCACCCTTGCAAATGTTGAACCCGCATTCTTCAATCCAAAGGGCATGCTATGAAGCAGTAAGTGCCACATGGAGTAATGAATGCGGTCTTCTCTTCATCCTCTTCAGCCATGAATATCTGGTGGTATTCGGAGTATGCATCAAGGAATGAAAGCAACTCACACCCAGCCGTGGAGTCAACGATTTGGTCAATGCGCGGCAAGGGAAATGGATCTTTGGGACAAGCTTTATTCACATCAGTGAAGTATATACAAAGCCTCCACTTCCCATTAGCTTTGCGCACGACAACAGGGTTGGCCAGCTACGTGGGATGAAGTACACCTCTAACAAGGCCTGCTGCTTCCAACTTCTTGATTTCCTCCGCGATAAACCCTTGGCGCTCCACTGCTTGCTTTCTGACCTTCTGCTTGACGGGCCGCGCGTGATGACAAACGGCAAGCTTGTGCTCAATTACTTTTCTGGGAACACCGGGGATGTCAGACGGTTGCCATGCAAACACGTCGACATTCGCCCACAGGAAAGCAACGAGCGCGCTTTCCTATTTAGGATCGAGCGTGGCACTGATGGTGAAAGTACCACCAGTGCCATCCTCCTTGGCGGACACCTTCTTGGTTGCAGGTGGAGCTGCCATTCCCTTCTTGCACTTGCCGGTAGAGCTCGATGGTGCATCCTCGACGGCAGGGCAGCACTCCGAGGAGGTGCGTTTGCCAGAGTGGGCCCCAAAGCTCTTGTCGGACTTGGTCTTGTTCTTCCCCCCGGGAGCTTTAGCGGCAAGTGTTTTGCTATCTGCTGCTGCTGCTGTGTCCCGGTAGATCTTGTCGGCGCAGATAAGCGCGTCCTTCTTGTCGCCGGGGACAGAGATGACGCTTATCGGGCCTGGCATCTTGAGCATGTTGTAGGCGTAATGAGAGGCTGCCATGAACTTGGCGAGCGCCGGACGGCCAAGTATCCCATTGTATGGCAATGGGATATCAGCAACGTCGAAGGTGATCCTCTCAGTTCTGAAATTCAGCTCTTCGCCAAAAGTTACTGGCAGTGTGATCTTCCCCTTCGGCTTGCTCCTTCCCGGGTTGATCCCTTGGAAAGTTCCGGTTTCCTCGAGCTCGATGTCGGGGATCTGTAGCTTTCGGACTACAGCAGAGGAGATGAGGCTCAGGCCGGCCCCGCCGTCAACCAGCATCTTGGTGACCTTGAGGTTGCGGATGGTTGGTGAAACCAACATCGGCAAGCACCCGACCGTAGTTGTGCGGTCAGGGTGATCCTCAATGTCGAAGATGATGGGTGTGCTGGACCACTTTAGGAGTTTGCGCGACTCGACGGGTGGCTCTGCTGCATTAACTTCCCGCACCCATTGTTTGAGTTGGCGGTGGGAAGTATGCAGAGAGGCCCCCCCCATCGACGCACAGAACTTCTGTGGCCTTCTGGAACTCCTGCTCGCTGTTGTCTCCGTCATCCATGTCTTCATCGTCGTCTTCGTCTTCGTCCTTGTCGCGGCCACGGGGAGGTCTATCTCCTTGCCGCTGCTTAGCCTTGCCGCGGCGCCCTCCCCGGCCATTGAATGGCCGCTTCTTGCCGGACTCTCCTCCGCCTCCCTGGGCCTTCTCTTTGTCGCGTCGCTCGTACTCAGCCTTCTGCTGTTCGACGAGGTATTCGACCCTCTTGCAGTTCTGGAGATCGTGGCCCTTGGTGCGGTGGATCTTGCAGTACTGCTTGTCGGAGCCGTCTTGCTTGTCGGCGGCCGCTACAGTGGTGGCTTCCTTGCCGGAGCCACCAGCCTGAGTTTTCTTGGCGCCAGCCTCCTTGCCGGACTGCTCGACGGCCAGTACTTCCTTGTTCTTCTTCTTCTTGTTGTTCCGCCTCCGGTTCTTCCTTGCCGGGGCGGCATCCTCACTGTCTGTTCCTCCTGCTCCAGTATCCTCTCCGGGGAGTCTCCTCCCCTCCTCAGCGCGCGCGCACTTGTCGGCCAGGGCATAAAGCTCACTGACGTCTCGTATCTTGCACATCGCCATTTCCTCCCTCATGCGGTGATTACGCACGTTCTGGTGGAACGCGCTAATAACCACGGCAGGGTGGACATCCGGGATGTTGTGCTGGACGCGGCTGAATCTTTGGATGTACTTTCGCAGGGACTCTCCTTCCTTCTGGGCTAGTATATGCAGGTCGCTCTCCTGGCCATGGGGCTTGTGGCTGCCCGTGAAGGCGCCAACAAACTGATGGCACAGGTCGGCCCAAGAAGAGATGGAGTTCTCCGGCAAGTGCATGAGCCAAGATCTGACGTTCGGCTTGAGCACGAGCGGGAAGTAGTTCGCTAGTATCTTCTCGTCGCGTCCCCCGGCAGCCTGCACCGCGATGGTGTAGATGCTGAGGAACTCTGAGGGATGGGTCTTGCCGTCGTACTTCTCGGGTACGTCGGGCTTGAAGTTCTTCATGCTGGGCCACTGGACCTGCCGCAGCTCGCGGGTGAACGCGGAGCAACCTGCCGCGCACGGCAAGTCGCTCGGTTCTCCGGGCGCGTGCATGTCAACAGCGGTCCCATCGCGCTGGTCGGATTGTCGTTGCGCTTCTCTTCGACGCTCGATGCGGGTTCGAGCATCCTCTTGTCGTCTGTCGTCGAGGAGTTGGCGTTGATCGCGGCGAGCTCGTGGATCCGACGACGCCGTGGAGTCGTCGTCGACGTTGACCCGGCGAGTCGGCGACTTTGGCCTTCGAGGCGGGGAGTGCACGGTTGTTGCACCCCCGGCGGTCTTGTCTCCATCAGCACGCACCTGGCTGACTTGCCACGGCCGCGACGTCGCCGGCTGCTGCGGCGTGTCGTTGTTGGCGAAGGCGATGAGGCTTTGGATGGTGGCCCTCCAGTCTTCGGCCTTGTCTGCCACTGGAGGGAAGTCGAGGAGGAGCTGAGCTCTAGCTAGAGCTTCCACTGGAGTGGAGGGGAGCGGTGGCGAGCGGTGCGAGGAACGAGATATGCTCGGACTTCTAACTGCGTTAGAAGGAGCAGGGTCTCGCCCCGGCGACCACGCCTTGCTCGTGCCAGCATGTTGGCCTTGAGCGTCCCGTGACCCGCCAACTTGTCCTTGGCCCAGCAAGCGGATGGTACCCTGCGTACCACGCCGCTGCCGTTCCGGCACCTCCTGAGAGGGGCGCGGTGCATGCACGGACGCCGAGGTCTTGGAGTGCGCTCGGTCGTCCGTCTTGTCCTTGGATTTGGCGGCGCCGTGAGTTTCCTCGCCGGCGTCCGTCCTCCCGCCAGCGTCTACCCCACCAACCGTCGGTTCCGGTGGTGGTGGGATCGACGCGGACGGGCCTCCTACTTCCGAAGCTTTCTTCTTCGGCGATTGCTAAGGCGCGACGTCCTCGCACGATCGTAGTCGGATCGTCAAATTTTACTCCACCAAAACCGATAGCCAAGGTCTCATCAAAAGATGGGACACCTTTGCCTGTATCACTTATTGCTTCACTTCCGCCACACAGAGTTGATGCAATCGGTGCCATCGAGACATGGTTTTTCCCTAGCCATTGCACATCAGCCCCTCTGTGATATTCCCGTTGGTCCCACCAAGATTCCTAATGTTCATATTTTTTTTCATTGATCGACGCCACCGAGTTTTCTGATCGGTGCCGTCGAGATGGGTCAAAAATGAGCAACCGTTGGATTTTGTGTGGAGGCTATATATACCCCTCTACCCCTTCTTACTCATTAAGGAGAGCCATTAGAACGTACCCACACTTCCACCATTCATTTTCCGAGAGAGAACCAACTACTCATGTGTTGAGATCAAGAGATTCCAATCCTACCATTTGAACCTTGATTTCTAGCCTTCCCCAAGTTGCTTTCCACTCAAATCATCATTCCACCAAATCCAAATATGTGAGAGAGAGTTGAGTGTTGGGGAGACTATCATTTGAAGCATAAGTGCAAGGAGTTCAGCATCAACACACCATCTACTACCTTTTGGAGTGTGGTGTCTCCTAGATTGGATAGGTGTCGCTTAGGAGCCTCTGACATAATGTGGAGTTGAACCAAGAAGTTTGTAAAAGCAAGGAGATCGTCTACTTCATGAAGATATACCCAAGTGAGGCTAGTCCTTCGTGAACGATGGCCATGGTGGGATAGACAAGGTTGCTTATTTGTTGACCCTTCATGGTGGAGCCCTTCGTGGACCCGCGCAACTGTTACCCTTCGTGGGTTGAATCCATCAATGTGGACGCACGATAGCACCACCTTTCGGAACCATGCCAAAAAACTTTCATGTCCCCAATATGTTTGCCTTCTCCAAACCCTTCCCTTTACTTATATGTGCAATATTTTACATTCCTCTGCTATACTCTTAGACTTGCATGTGTAGGGTGTTACTTGACTTGTCTTAAATTGCTAAAATCTGCCAACAACTAAAATTGGGAAAAGGAAAGATTTTTATTTGGTCAAGTAATCTATTCACACTCTTCTAGACATAATTTTGATCCTACAAGTTTAAAAATACAAATTCAAATGTGAATAGTTGCAGCTTTGGGGTGAATACTTTGACACTATTCACAACTGATTTATCTTATTTGTTCCTATTAATGTAAGTTGAATTAGGAGCTAAAACTTTTTGAGATTGTAGATCAAACATGTACGTGTGTATACAATTAATGATGTTTGAACATGTTTTTTCTTTTAGACTAATCGATCTCACCTAATGGAAGATCTCACACAAGTCTCCCCCTCCTTAGCAGCTGATTCGTGATCCTCGTTGTGGGTAGGGCCGAGTCGCTACGCGAGCTTTTAGCATCGTCTAATTATTTTAGCTAGGGATGGGTATATTGATGGAAAACTGACATCCTACACCAAAAGAACATGATTGAGCCTAAACTACTCCAATTTATGAGCCATAGTTTCAAGGTATTTATATTTTCGTGCCCTTGCTTCCTTGGTTATGCTCAGTTTTGCCCTACCCGACTAAGGTTGCTCACTTTTGCCCTCCCCCTCCACCACGTGTTAACAAAAGACCAAACAAAGCACTTTCGTCCTGTCAAAGCCTTTGACTGTTACCTCCTGATTAGTGGGGCTGCGTGATATCCTAATAGGTGGGGTCGGTCTACTCTCTCTCACCATAGTGTTGACACTGTAGAATCCTAACATGTGGGGTCGAGACAACTTAGGACATGTAGTGTCGCGTGATACCTTGACTGGTGGGGTCGGGCTACTCTCTCCCCATAGTGCTGATGTGGGATATCTTGACATGTGGGGCCGGGGCAACTTATGATAGGTGGGGCCACCGCAACTAGCACATAGCTCACGTGTGACATATTTCATGCATATTGGAAGCAAACCAATATCGTTCACAACAATTATTCGTATTTCACTCGTATTGGAAGCAGAGAATTATCTTTTGCAATAATAGTTCATATTTCACATGTATCAAAGCCAAGCAGGACCCACAACTTATCCACCTCAGCATGGGAGCCATAGCTTGTCCACTAAGCACGGGACTCACCGCATATCCACCTCAGAGTGGGCCCCACCTGTTACGACCTGAATCTGATAAGATTTGATGTCTGTGTGCTTACTATGCTACTCCCTGCATCGACTCGCTAGCACACACAGTACATATGCATATCAAATAACAGGTGCATCAATTATTATAATGTATGATCCAGAATTTGTAAAGTATTACAATCTCATAGCACATAGCTAGCTTTATTCAATAATAACAGCAAAAAGGTAGAATAAGCAAATGATGAGTCCCGTCGATGCCCATTGGCAAAAATGCAGAGTGAAGACTCGCGACCCTACTGTTTCTCACTGATCATCTGAAAAATCCTCCAACATAATAAGTTTCAGCCACAAGGGTCAATTGTCGGGGAAACTGATTGCCCACGAACACCTATGGGACCGGAGCCCCTTTTCGGTACGGCAAGGGAGCGGAGGGAGCACGAAGAGCGGATCGAGGCGAGCACGCGAGCAGTTTACCCAGGTTCGGGCCTCACGGATGCGTAAAACCCTACTCCTGCCTTGGTTGTATTGTGTTCTTGGCTCGGGAGCACGAAGAGCTACAGAGCTGGTTGCTAGCTACACCGAGCGTGAGAGTGATCAAGGATCGGAACCTCCTCTATGTTGCGCATGGGCCTCCTTTTATAGGTCGAAGGGGTCACCGACAGGTGGCAACGTAGGTGAGGGTAAAAACATAAAAATGGTGGTAGTTGGAACAGTGTATGTACAGTGGTCTATATCTAACCCTGACGGCAGGGGACAAGGGCATTGAATGCCCGTCGCCGTCGCCCTCAAACAGTGCAAAAAGTGTCCGTTAGGGCGTCTCCGTTCGCCACGAAGGTGGCCTCGTCATCGCGGCTCGCCACGGTGTACCCCAGGCTGCACATCCTTCCGCCACATGCACCTAGAAGGGCCCCAGGGCGACGCGTGGCCGGATGAGCTGGAGCGCGGGCACGTAGTGGGAGCTTGCCGCGGCAAGCGCCTTGCCGCGCTCGCTACCTTGCCGCGCCCGGAAGCTTGTCGCTCTCCGGGCCTTGCCGGGGCGCGCGATGCGCCACGGCAAGTCTTCTGAAATGCCATGCTTGGCCTTCCTGACAAGCTCCTCTTGCCAGGGCCTTGTGCCAAAAGAGGTGGTCTTGAGCCTGGAGCGGCCTTCCCGACAAGCTCCTCTTGCCGGGGCCTTGTTTCTTTAACTTGAATAATTTGTTCTTGAATGGCTCTAAAGGATCCAGAGCGGGCCTTGGCGGGCGCATGGCGAGCCCGACCACGGGACGCCGCTACTGCCCGTGCACAAGTCGGGATACTAAGGTACCCCTACTTTAGTACACCGACAGGATCCCCCGGGCCTGGGCCACACACGGTGCCGAGCGCTGTTGGGCCAGGCCCAAAACAGTGCACGGGCACACGCGGCCCACGGCGCGCCGTATCCCACTCCGTATCCTCCGCGTCCCTCCCTAACGGCACGCGTCGATTGCGGCGTCGTGGGAGAGATCGTGGCCTGTTTATTTAATGGGAGAAAATGTGGAACGTCCCCCTCTCCCCCTTAAAAGCAGAGGAAACAGGGGCAGTTTCCCCCATTCGCTTCATTGCTTCTTCAACCTCCAGAAACCCCCGCCGCTCTCCTCCTCCCCAAAGGTCGAAAGAGAGCAGCGCTCCGCCCTTCCTCCGCCGCCGCCAGCCTCCGCCGAGCCGTCGACTCCCCTCGCCGTCCCCGCCATGGCCCCGAAGGGCGACAAGGCGAAAGCCGCGAAGACCGACCGGGCGCAGAAACTAGCAGCAATGCGGAAGAAGATGGTGGTCTTCCCGCCGAGGCTCGACGCGAGGGAGCTGAAGGACAAGTTCTACCTCTTCTGGTACTCCCCGCCGAAGCCTGCGACATGTTTCCGGGAGGGTATGCTTATTTCGCCCTGTTCTTCCATTGCGGACTCTGCCCTCCATACTCTGAATTCTTCTGCAACGTTATGAACACCTACGGGTTTCATCTTCTTGATTTCACCCCGAACGCAGTCTTGACCATGGCCGTTTTAGCACATCTGTGCGAGAACTTTGTCGGGGTGTATCCCAATGTAGCCCTCTTCCGTCATTATTATACACCTCGAGTAGAGTCAGGTTCTCCTTTATCCGTCGGGATCTCCTGGATCTTTAGACTCAATAAGAAAGAGGCATACTCGACCGGGGAACTCCGCGGCAAGTGGGAGGAGTGGAGGGCCAACTGGTGCTGGGTCATGGAGGATGGACCCCAGCAGTTCACTTCCCCGCGCCGAGCCGCAATAGTGCGCGGCAAGGACTGGAGTGGCCTGGCCCCGGAGGACGACAAGCTGAAGATAGCCACTACTAGGATCCTTCGCCTCCGGCAAGCCAAACTCACTGTAGGGGCTGTCGGAGCTGATTTCCTTCGCCGCCGCATCGCCCCTTGCAGGAGAGCAAGAGGCCTGCTTGGGAATTCGGTAATGCGACAGACTGTATGAGGCTACGCCCAGGCCTCAACTATAATTTTACTGTCCTGGAGCTCAAAGGGATGATCCGCGAGCTGTTCAAGCACGACGCCAAGTACCCGGAGTGGTTCACCTTGCCGCGGGGGGTTGTTCCACTATGCAACAATTCGTCGCTCAGTGCCATCCGCGCGTCAATGCCGTGGTGCGACTCCCATGGGATTGACCCCACTTGGCTGGCGCCCTCTGACGAAGCTGTGCAAACCTTCTTTGATAACTTGGTGGAGCTGCCAATCGATCTCGACGAGAAGAAAGGCCTCACCCGCGACACCACCGACCGGGAGATGGCCTATATAGCCACCAGATTGGAGGAGGCTGCCGTAGCTGCGGCCGTGGGTGAATTTGGGTATACCATGGAGGAGGCAGACGCAGCGGAGGCAGTGAGTCGGGCTGAGGAGGAAGAGTTCCTCAAGCTATTGAGGCCTGCGAGGCAGCCTGCCGAGACGAGCGAGGCCACCGGGCAAGGGACGGAGTCGAGCGAGCCCGCCGAGCAGGGCAATGAATCAAGCGATTCTGCCGAAGACTCGGGCGGGTCTCTGAACCTTGACTCTTCTTCATCCTCGGGAAGTTCACCGCTGCCGCCAAGTCCTCCGCCTCAACCAAAGAAGCGTCTCCGCCAGGCCGCAGACGCGGCGAGGCAGCCGCTGGGCCAGCAGCCGCAGCGCCGCTCGACGCGCGCCACCACGACGAATAAGGCCACCAAGGGGGCACCTCGTGCCTCAGCAGCGGCTGGAGGAGGATCTTCCCGCACAGGCTCCACCGCTCCTTCCGCCCCTCGGGCCTCGGCGACGACCGGAGCGGGGTCTTCGCAGACCACCGACCCTGCTCCCGGCAAGCGGCCGAGGGCGCCTACTCCCCCAGCTCCTCGCGCCGGACCGCGCGAGGCAGACTTCGACTTCTCCGTTCTCAGTTCCGACAAGGAGGAGGAAGAGTAAGTAAAGCAACTCTTGTTTTCTTCAATTTGTTGTTCTTGCCTTGAATCTTCTTTGTCTGATTCTACTTGATGTCTGCCTTCCAGGACCCTGGCCCAAAGGGTGGCGAAGAGGGCCAAGATCCCGGTGGTTGACCTCGAGCACGAGCCCGTCGCAGCAGCGGGGGATGCGCCAGCGACGAGCAGAGCAGCCCCCAGCGTAAGTCTTCTGTTTACTTCTTCGCTTGTCGGGCGCGCGTGGGCTTCTTATCCTTGTTAATCGTCTTGTTTGTTTGTTGATTTGTGCAGAAGCAGATCCGCAGCCTCAGGAGCGCCAAGAGACTGCTCCCGACGAGCCGCTCGTCTCAACCTCCCCGCCAAGGAGGACCTCCCCGGCGAGGGAGGATACTCCGCCAAGGGCGGGTACTCCGCCAAGGGCGAGCACCCTGCCAAGGGTGGGCACTCCGCCAAGGGAAGGCGCCAGCGGCCCTCCGCCGGCGGAGGCTACTACCATGCCGCCGAGGGAGAACTCCCCGGCAAGGAACCCCGTCGAAGGAGAGGCCCGCGCAGGTAACCCTTGTGCTTTTCCTCTTTTGATTTCTTCTTTTTGGATATTTGCTTGACAATGTTTTTCTTCTTTCTTCTTCTTGTCTTCAGACTCGTCCGCTCCAGAGCCTATGGAGACGGAGGCCACCACCGAGGAGCCCGCGCGCGGCAACGCTGGCGATGCCGCGGCTACCGAAGAGGTGGTCGGCACCGAGGAGCCCGCCGTCGAAGAGGCAACCGAGGACGCCGACGCGGCGGCTGAGGAGGGGACCGGCGGTCGCACTGACGGCCCTGAGGCCGCAGGAGCGTTTGACGCTGCGCCGACCGCCGACCCTGCCGCCGCCACGGCCGGATCTGGCGCCTACTTGGAGGCCGGAAACGGGGTTTTCATCCAACTTCCGTGGGCTTCTTCGTCAAGGGCGCCCGCGGAGGGGGAGGTCTTCGATGGGGAAGTCCTCGCCTCCGCGGGGCTGAAGTTCGTCGACGCGCCCGGCAGCAGCAACGAGCCCGAGGAGGAGCAGCTTCTGCGCCGGCTTCTGGCCTTGTACCGTGCCAGGCAGGCCAAGCTGGAGTCCCGAGAGGCTCTAGCTGCCAAGGCAGGCGTCGATTTGGAGAAACGCGCCGAGGAGCTCCGCACCGCCAACCAGGCGGCCCTCCGGTCCTTGGCGGAGGAGCGGGAGGAGCTCGCCGAGGCGCACCAAGCATTCATCCTCGAGAAGGCTGAAGCGGAGGAGCAGCAACGACTCGCCGCCGAGGAGCTGTCCCGGCGGGAAGGAGAGCTAACGCAGCGAAAGGTCGACCTCGACAGCCACGAGGACGACCTTGCCGCGCGCGAGCAGTCCATTGGCGGGGCTCTGCAGGAAGCGAGGGATGCTGCTGCAGCTGCAGAGACCGCCAAGAGAGACTTGGAGGCGAGGGTAGCGCAGTTGGAGATCAACTTGAGGACGAGCGAGGAGAAGGTTGCCGCGCTCACGTTGGAGAGGGAGAAAGACGCCCACAGCCACTCGGAGCTACAGGTCCGTCTCTTCGACAAGGGCAAGGAGCTCGCCGTCGCCAAGGACTCTGTTGCGGACTTGGAATTGAAGCTGTCCACCCTCACTGCATCGCTCGACAGCGCCAGGAACTGGGAGACAAAGCTGGAGGAGGACCTCCGGGCTGAGAGGGCACTGCTGGACAGCGCCGCCCTCACGCAGAACAACTTCAGGCAGACGGTGGAGCAGTGGACCGAGGAGCTTGTCACCGCCGCCGCTGACATCGACAGAGAGTTGGCGGGGCTGGGGACAGAGCACCTCGGGTACTCCCCCGACGCGAACCTCCCTCACAGCGCCAAGCTGAGCTTATTCTTCAGGGGAGTGGCGCCGGCTCTCGAGCAGCTCCGTGAAAGGATCCCCACGCAGCTGGCGAACGAGGCGCGCAGGCTTTGCACGGGAGTTGTGGAGAGAGTGCTGACGAAGATAGTCTACCGCAACCCCGGGATCAATCTTGTGAACGTCCTCAGGACCTTGCCGCCCGACGGTGACCAGGAAGCGCTGAAGGCTCTCGTCGCCCCCATCGTGGCCAAGGTGGGCAAGATCAGGAGGGTCGACGACGACCGCGTGGACTAGACTGTCTTCCTTTCTGCTTCTCTTGTCGCTGCCAATCACGTTATGGACAGTAGTTTGTTAGAACAGCGACAAGTCATCTTGTAATATAACTTTATTTTGGGTAGTTAATGCAGTGTTATTTCCTTGGTTC
Source organism: Secale cereale (assembly GCA_902687465.1). Taxonomy (NCBI): domain Eukaryota; kingdom Viridiplantae; phylum Streptophyta; class Magnoliopsida; order Poales; family Poaceae; genus Secale; species Secale cereale. The sequence goes on along the minus strand of LR738715.1, from coordinate 518,770,074 downwards.
GACTTCTTTACTCTGTATGCTTTTACCCTACGCTTTTAGGGAACTTGCCGGCAAAGGGGCCCTTGCCGTGAGCGCTGAGTGCGGAACTTCAGCAGCCTGCTGGCAACGCCTCTACCGGCAAGAAACCTTGCCGCAGCTAGTCGCAACACACTTAGGTTGTTGAGCGAACTCGAAAACGAAGTAAGGGCGCGACACTTGTCGCAGCACACTTAAGCCGTTGAGCGTGCTCGAAACAAAGTAAGGGCGCGGGTAGCCACGGGTAGGTTCCTCCGCTCACAGGTTTTCCATACAAAGTGTGGTCATTCAAGGAAGATAACTTAGAAAATTTAAAAATTTGAATTCTCAAACTATGGTAACTTAGCTTTTGTATATGGTCTGCTTCCTGGCAAGGCGAGGCTTTCTTGAACGGCACTTGGTCCATACCACTGTCGTCTTCC
>LR738715.1:518725388-518769493 GCA_902687465.1 Secale cereale | reverse complement strand
CCCCCCCGGCAAACTTGTGCCCGAGGAATCCTTCTTCTGTTTGAGAGAAAAGAGAAAAGGAGGAAACATAGATATGGAGCCTTGCGGCTTGTTATTGCTTACCAGAGGTGTGTGCTGCACGAGGTGTCATATAATACATGCAAATAAAAGAGAAAAATGCATGAAACGACAAGTTGTGCGAGGCACAAAAGCTTTACTGATGCACGGGATCTGCACCCGGCTTTGTACAAAGGTTTACATGCAACAGCGGCAAGACTTGTACAAAAGGTGGTTGCCGGAGCGGATCACGGCAACCGCGCCTTATGGGTGAAACTTGCGAAGGTGCTCAATGTTCCAGGAGTTGCTCACCGGTAAGCCCTCTTCGGTCTCAAGGAGGACAGCGCCGGGCCTTGTGACTTGTCTCACCCGATAAGGGCCTTCCCACTTCGGCGTCAACTTGTTGGAATTCTTGGCGGACTGAACACGCCGAAGAACAAGGTCGCCTTCCTCGAGACTTCTGGCCTTGACTTTGCGGCTATGATAGCGGCGCAAAGCTTGCTGGTATCGAGCAGCTCGTACAGCAGCCTGAAGACGGTCCTCCTCGAGGAGCAGTGCATCATCTTGCCGCAGCTGCTCTTGCTCGAGCTCGTCGTAAGCGAGCACTCGAGGCGACCCGTATACGAGTTCCGTGGGGAGAACTGCCTCTGATCCATAGACAAGAGCAAAGGGTGTCTGTCCGGTGGCTCGATTTGGTGTCGTTCTGATTGACCAAAGAGCCGCCGGCAACTCTTCGATCGAGTTTCTTCCGCATTTGTGCAGCCTGTCGAAAGTTCTTGTCTTGAGCCCGCACAGCACTTCAGCGTTTGCCCTCTCTGCTTGACCATTGCTCCTCGGGTGAGCAACTGAAGCGAAGCAGACCTTGGCGCCAAGGTCTTGGACGTATTGCATGAAGGTGCGACTTGTGAATTGTGTGCCGTTGTCGGTGATGATCCTGTTAGGGCTTCTGAAACGGCAAACAATTGACCTGAAGAACTTGACTGCTGACTGTGCGGTCACCTTCCTCACTGGTTCCACTTCCGGCCACTTTGTGAACTTGTCGATGGCGACGTACAAGTACTCAAAGCTCCCGACTGCGCGGGGAAAGGGGCCGAGAATATCGAGCCCCCAGACCGAAAATGGCCAGGACAAAGGGATCGTCTGGAGAGCTTGAGCTGGCTGATGTATTCGCTTGGCATGGAACTGGCACGCTTCACACTTGGTTACTTGTGCAGTTGCATCTTGGAGGGCTTCTGGCCAAAAGAAACCTTGCCGGAACGCCTTGCCGACAAGTGCTCTTGCGCCAATGTGGTGGCCACATATGCCTCCATGTATCTCTGCCAACAGCTTGTGCCCATCTTCCCGGGGAATGCACTTCAATCTAACACCATTGAGTCTTCTTCTGTACAGTTCATTGCCGACGAACTGGTACATACTTGATTGCCTGGTTATTCTCTCTGCCTCTCCTGGCTCTTCGGGAAGTTCTCCAGTCTGAAGGAAATGGACAATTTGCTGTTCCCATGCTGGAGCCTGAGGCTCCACAACAAGGACTAAAGGCATTAGTGCTGCTGCGGGAACGTCAGCTTCTACGGCAAGAACCTACGGCTCGGCCGGAGCTGGACGTCCCCCGGCAAGCTTGCCGGGGCAAGACTTGTCGGGAACGCCTGCTTCAACTGTACGGACCCTTGGGTCCGCAGGAGCAGACTGTTCCTCAGCAACTCGGGCGTTGATCTTGGGGACCTTGGCGGCGACTTCGGGGAGATCCGCCGGCAAGTAGTCACCGGAGACCAACTTTCTCTTCTTGCTTTGCCCAACTGATGGTGTAACGGATGGTTGAGTTAACTTGAGCACAAAGATCCCTGGTTCCACAGGTAGTTTTAGTGCAGCACACTTTGACAGGCCGTCTGCGACGTCATTTAGAGCTCTTGGAACGTGCTCCATCTGCAAGCCTTCAAAGTGTTCTTCAAGTTTCGTCACTTCATCGACGTAAGCTTCCATCAATGGGCTCTGGTAGCTCTTGTTCACTTGACGGACAACCAACTGTGAATCTCCCCGCACAATCACCTTCTTGATCCCAAGTTCAGCTGCGATCCTGAGGTCGGCAAGCAAACCTTCATACTCCGCAGTATTATTCGTTGCTTGTTCCTTGGGAAAGTGCATCTGGACGACATACTTAAGGTGGTCGCCGGTGGGCGCGAGAAGCAGCACGCCGGCGCCGGCGCCTTGCAGCGAGAAGGCACCATCAAAGTACATTATCCATTCTTTGCTTGCTTCTTTGACGGGGACGTTTGTCTCTGGAATCTCCTCGTCTGGCGTTGGTGTCCATTCTGCTATGAACTCTGCCAATGCTCTGCTCTGGATAGTTGAAGTACTTTCAAACTTAAGACCAAAGTTTGACAGCTCCAATGCCCACTCGACAATCCTGCCTGTTGCTTCTGGATTTTGCAATATCCTCTTCAGCGGAAAGCGAGTGACCACTGTTATCTCATGTGCTTGGAAGTAGTGGCGCAGCTTTCTCGAGGCCATAAGGAGGCCGAAAAGCAACTTCTGCACCCCAGAGTATCTTGACCTAGCCCCCTGCAAGAGGGAACTGACAAAATAGACTGGCCGCTGCACCATCTTCTTCCGCACTCCTTCTTGCATCTGGGCAGACTCATCCTTGTCGGGGCCAGAGCTTGTCGGGAAGCCCCCTGCTTGTCGCTGGATGTGCTTGCCGGGGCTGTGAGCTCCTCTTCTGCCTCTCTTTCCACTACCAACGCAACACTAACCACTTGATTGGTTGCTGCTAAGTACAGCAACAACTTCTCTTGTGGCCTAGGTGTGACAAGTATTGGAGTGGAGGATAGGTATCCTTTCAAGTCCTGCAGCGCTGCCTCCGCTTCCGGAGTCCACCTCATTGGACCCACCTTTTTCAAGATTTTGAAAAACGGCAGGGCGCGTTCTGTGGACTTAGAAATGAACCTACTGAGAGCAGCCACGCATCCGGCAAGCCTTCGTACATCCTTGACGCGCTTCGGGGCTTCGATCTGCTCGATGGCTTTGATCTTGTCGGGGTTGGCTTCAATCCCCCTCTGGGACACAAAGAACCCGAGAAGCTTGCCGGAGGGGACTCCGAACACGCACTTCTCGGGGTTAAGCTTGAGTTGTATCTTGCGCAGATTCGCAAAAGTTTCATCTAGGTGTTGAATCAGGGTATCCTTGTCCTTGCTCTTGACCACTATATCATCCATGTAAGCTTCTACATTCCTGTGTATTTGTGGCTCAAAAGCAGTGTGGACCACCCTTGCAAATGTTGAACCCACATTCTTCAATCCAAAGGGCATGCGTATGAAGCAGTAAGTGCCACATGGAGTAATGAATGCGGTCTTCTCTTCATCCTCTTCAGCCATGAATATCTGGTGGGCTCCGGAGTATGCATCAAGGAATGAAAGCAACTCACACCCAGCCGTGGAGTCAACGATCTGGTCAATGCGCGGCAAGGGAAATGGATCTTTGGGACAAGCTTTATTCACATCAGTGAAGTCTATACAAAGCCTCCACTTCCCATTAGCTTTGCGCACGACAACAGGGTTGGCCAGCTACATGGGATGAAGTACACCTCTAACAAGGCCTGCTGCTTCCAACTTCTTGATTTCCTCCGCGATAAACTCTTGGCGCTCCACTGCTTGCTTTCTGACCTTCTGCTTGACGGGCCGCGCGTGATGACAAACGGCAAGCTTGTGCTCAATTACTTTTCTGGGAACACCGGGGATGTCAGACGGTTGCCATGCAAACACGTCGACATTCGCCCGCAGGAAAGCTACGAGCTCGCTTTCCTATTTAGGATCGAGCGTGGCACTGATGGTGAAAGTACCACCAGTGCCGTCCTCCTTGGCGGACACCTTCTTGGTTGCAGGTGGAGCTGCCATTCCCTTCTTGCACTTGCCGGTGGAGCTCGATGGTGCATCCTCGACGGCAGCGCAGCACTCCGAGGAGGTGCGTTTGCCGGAGTGGGCCCCAGAGCTCTTGTCGGACTTGGTCTTGTTCTTCCCCCCGGGAGCTTTAGCGACAAGTGTTTTGCTATCTGCTGCTGCTGCTGCGTCCCGGTAGATCTTGTCGGCGCAGATAAGCGCGTCCTTCTTGTCGCCGGGGACAGAGATGACGCTTATCGGGCCTGGCATCTTGAGCATGTTGTAGACGTAATGAGAGGCTGCCATGAACTTGGCGAGCGCCGGACGACCAAGTATCCCATTGTATGGCAATGGGATATCGGCAACGTCGAAGGTGATCCTCTCAGTTCTGAAATTCAGCTCTCCGCCAAAAGTTACTGGCAGTGTGATCTTCCCCTTCGGCTTGCTCCTTCCCGGGTTGATCCCTTGGAAAGTTCCGGTTTCCTCGAGCTCGCTGTCGGGGATCTGTACCTTTCGGACTACAGCAGAGGAGATCAGGTTCAGGCCGGCCCCGCCGTCAACCAGCATCTTGGTGACCTTGAGGTTGTGGATGGTTGGTGAAACCAACATCGGCAAGCACCCGACCGCAGTTGTGCGGTCAGGGTGATCCTCAATGTCGAAGATGATGGGCGTGCTGGACCACTTCAGGAGTTTGCGCGACTCGACGGGTGGCTCTGCTGCATTAACTTCCCGCACCCATTGTTTGAGTTGGCGGTGGGAAGTATGTAGAGAGGCCCCCCCATCGACGCACAGAACTTCTGTGGCCTAATGGAACTCCTGCTCGTTGTTGTCTCCGTCATCCATGTCTTCATCGTCGTCTTCGTCTTCGTCCTTGTCGCGGCCACGGGGAGGTCTATCTCCTTGTCGCTGCTTAGCCTTGCCACGGCGCCCTCCCCGGCCATTGAATGGCCGCTTCTTGCCGGACTCTCCTCCGCCTCCCTGGGCCTTCTCTTTGTCGTGTCGCTCGTACTCAGCCTTCTGCTGTTCGACGAGGTATTCGACCCTCTTGCAGTTCTGGAGATCGTGGCCCTTGGTGCGGTGGATCTTGCAGTACTGCTTGTCGGAGCCGTCTTGCTTGTCGGCGTCCGCTACAGTGGTGGCTTCCTTGCCGGAGCCACCAGCCTGAGTTTTCTTGGCGCCAGCCTCCTTGCCGGACTGCTCGACGGCCAGTACTTCCTTGTTCTTCTTCTTCTTGTTGTTCCGCCTCCGGTTCTTCCTTGCCGGGGCGGCATCCTCACTGTCTGTTCCTCCTGCTCCAGTATCCTCTCCGGGGAGTCTCCTCCCATCCTCAGCGCGCGCGCACTTGTCGGCTAGGGCATAAAGCTCACTGACATCTCGTATCTTGCACATCACCATTTCCTCCCTCATGCGGCGGTTACGCACGTTCTGGTGGAACACGCTAATAACCGCGGTAGGGTGGACATCCGGGATGTTGTGTTGGACGCGGCTGAATCTTTGGATGTACTTTCGCAGGGACTCTCCTTCCTTCTGGGCAAGTATATGCAGGTCGCTCTCCTGGCCATGGGGCTTGTGGCTGCCCGTGAAGGCGCCAACAAACTGATGGCACAGGTCGGCCCAAGAAGAGATGGAGTTCTCCGGCAAGTGCATGAGCCAAGATCTGACGTTCGGCTTGAGCACGAGCGGGAAGTAGTTCGCTAGTATCTTCTCGTCGCGTCCCCCGGCACCCTGCACCGCGATGGTGTAGATGCTGAGGAACTCTGAGGGATGGGTCTTGCCGTCATACTTCTCGGGTACGTCGGGCTTGAAGTTCTTCATGCTGGGCCACTGGACCTGCCGCAGCTCGCGGGTGAACGCGGGACAACCTGCCGCGCACGGCAAGTCGCCCGGTTCTCCGGGCGCGTGCATGTCAACAGCGGTCCCATCGCGCTGGTCGGATTGTCATCGCGCTTCTCTTCGACGCTCGATGCGCGTTCGAGCGTCCTCTTGTCATCTGTCGTCGAGGACTTGGTGTTGATCGCGTCTAGCTCGTGGATCCGACGACGCCGTGGAGTCGTCGTCGACGTTGACCCGGCGAGTCGGCGACTTTGGCCTTCGGGGCGGGGAGTGCACGGTTGTTGCACCCCCGGCGGTCTTGTCTCCATCAGCCCGCGCCTGGCTGACTTGCCGCGGCCGCGACGTCGCCGGCTGCTGCGGCGTGTTGTTGTTGGCGAAGGCGATGAGGCTTTGGATGGTGGCCCTCCAGTCTTCGGCCTTGTCTGCCGCTAGAGGGAAGTCGAGGAGGAGCTGAGCTCTAGCTAGAGCTTCCGCTGGAGTGGAGGGGAGCGGTGGCGAGCGGTGCGAGGAACGAGATATGCTCGGACTTCAAACTGCATTAGAAGGAGCAGGGTCTCGCCCCGGCGACCGCGCCTTGCTCGTGCCAGCACGTTGGCCTTGAGCGTCCCGTGACCCGCCAACTTGTCCTTGGCCCAGCAAGCGGATGGTACCCTGCGTACCACGCCGCTGCCGTTCCGGCACCTCCTGAGAGGGGCGCGGTGCATGCACGGATGCCGAGGTCTTGGAGTGCGCTCGGTCGTCCGTCTTGTCCTTGGATTTGGCGGCGCCGTGAGTTTGCTCGCCGGCGTCCGTCCTCCCGCCAGCGTCTACCCCACCAACCGTCGGTTCCAGTGGTGGTGGGATCGACGCGGACGGGCCTCCTACTTCCGAAGCTTTCTTCTTCGGCGATTGCTAAGGCGCGACGTCCTCGCACGATCGTAGTCGGATCGTCAAATTTTACTCCACCAAAACCGATAGCCAAGGTCTCATCAAAAGATGGGACACCTTTGCCTGTATCACTTATTTCTTCACTTCGGCCACACAGAGTTGATGCAATCGGTGCCATCGAGACATGGTTTTTCCCTAGCCATTGCACATCAGCCCCTCCGTGATATTCCCGTTGGTCCCACCAAGATTCCTAATGTTCATATTTTTTTTCATTGATCGACTCCACCGAGTTTTCTGATCGGTGCCGTCGAGATGGGTCAAAAGTGTGCAACCGTTGGATTTTGTGTGGAGGCTATATATACCCCGCTACCCCTTCTTACTCATTAAGGAGAGCCATTAGAACGTACCCACACTTCCACCATTCATTTTCTGAGAGAGAACCAACTACTCATGTGTTGAGATCAAGAGATTCCAATCCTACCATTTGAACCTTGATTTCTAGCCTTCCCCAAGTTGCTTTCCACTCAAATCATCATTCCACCAAATCCAAATATGTGAGAGAGAGTTGAGTGTTGGGGAGACTATCATTTGAAGCATAAGTGCAAGGAGTTCATCATCAACACACCATCTACTACCTTTTGGAGTGTGGTGTCTCCTAGATTGGTTAGGTGTCGCTTAGGAGCCTCTGACATAATGTGGAGTTGAACCAAGAAGTTTGTAAAAGCAAGGAGATCGTCTACTTCATGAAGATATACCCAAGTGAGGCTAGTCCTTCATGAACGATGGCCATGGTGGGATAGACAAGGTTGCTTATTTGTTGACCCTTCATGGTGGAGCCCTTCGTGGACCCGCGCAACTGTTACCCTTCGTGGGTTGAATCCATCAATGTGGACGCACGATAGCACCACCTTTCGGAACCATGCCAAAAAACTTTCATGTCCCCATTATGTTTGCCTTCTCCAAGCCCTTCCCTTTACTTATATGTGCAATATTTTACATTCCTCTGCTATACTCTTAGACTTGCATGTGTAGGGTGTTACTTGACTTGTCTTAAATTGCTAAAATCTGCCAACAACTAAAATTGGGAAAAGGAAAGGTTTTTATTTGGTCAAGTAATCTATTCACACTCTTCTAGACATAATTTTGATCCTACAAGTTTAAAAATACAAATTCAAATGTGAATAGTTGCAGCTTTGGGGTGAATACTTTGACACTATTCACAACTGATTTATCTTATTTGTTCCTATTAATGTAAGTTGAATTAGGAGCTGAAACTTTTTGAGATTGTAGATCAAACATGTACGTGTGTCTACAATTAATGATGTTTGAACATGTTTTTTCTTTTAGACTAATCGATCTCACCTAATGTAAGATCTCACACAAGTCTCCCCCTCCTTAGCAGCTGATTCGTGATCCTCGTTGTGGGTAGGGCCGAGTCGCTACGCGAGCTTTTAGCATCGTCTAATTATTTTAGCTAGGGATGGTTATATTGATGGAAAACTGACATCCTACACCAAAAGAACATGATTGAGCCTAAACTACTCCAATTTATGAGCCATAGTTTCAAGGTATTTATATTTTCGTGCCCCTGCTTCCTTGGTTATGCTCAGTTTTGCCCTACCCGACTAAGGTTGCTCACTTTGCCCTCCCCCTCCACCACCTGTTAACAAAAGACCAAACAAAGCACTTTCGTCGTATCAAAGCCTTTGACTGTTACCTCCTGATTAGTGGGGCTGCGTGATATCCTAATAGGTGGGGTCGGTCTACTCTCTCTCACCATAGTGTTGACACTGTAGAATCCTAACATGTGGGGTCGAGACAACTTAGGACATGTGGTGTGGCGTGATACCTTGACTAGTGGGGTCGGGCTACTCTCTCCCCATAGTGCTGATGTGGGATATCTTGAGATGCGGGGCCGGGGCAACTTATGACAGGTGGGGCCACCGCAACTAGCACATAGCTCACGTGTGACATATTTGATGCATATTGGAAGCAAACCAATATCATTCACAACAATTGTTCGTATTTCACTCGTATTGGAAGCAGAGAATTATCTTTTGCAATAATAGTTCATATTTCACATGTATCAAAGCCAAGCAGGACCCACAACTTATCCACCTCAGCATAGGAGCCATAGCTTGTCCACTGAGCATGGGACTCACCGCATATCCACCTCAGAGTGGGCCCCACCTGTTACGACCTGAATCTGATAAGATTTGATGTCTGTGTGCTTACTATGCTACTCCCTGCATCGACTCGCTAGCACACACAGTACATATGCATATCAAATAACAGGTGCATCATTTATTATAATGTATGATCCAGAATTTGTAAAGTATTACAATCTCATAGCACATAGCTAGCTTTATTCAATAATAACAGCAAAAAGGTAGCAGAAGCAAATGATGAGTCCCGTCGATGCCCATTGGCAAAAATGCAGAGTGAAGACTCGCGACCCTACTGTATCTCACTGATCATCTGAAAAATCCTCCAACATGATAAGTTTCAGCCACAAGGGTCAATTGTCGGGGAAACTGATCGCCCACGAACACCTATGGGACCGGAGCCCCTTTTCGGTACGGCAAGGGAGCGGAGGGAGCACGAAGAGCGGATCGAGGCGAGCACGCGTGCAGTTTACCCAGGTTCGGGCCGCATGGATGCGTAAAACCCTACTCCTGCCTTGGTTGTATTGTGTTCTTGGCTCGGGAGCACGAAGAGCTACAGAGCTGGTTGCTAGCTACACCGAGCGTGAGAGTGATCAAGGATCGGAACCTCCTCTACGTTGCGCATGGGCCTCCTTTTATAGGTCGAAGGGGTCACCGACAGGTGGCAACGTAGGTGAAGGTAAAAACGTAAAAATGGTGGTAGTTGGAACAGTGTATGTACAGTGGTCTATACCTAACCCTGACGGCAGGGGACAAGGGCATTGAATGCCCGTCGCCGTCGCCCCCAAAAAGTGCAAAAAGTGTCCGTTAGGGCATCTCCGTTCGCCACGAAGGTGGCCTCGTCATCGCGGCTCGCCATGGTGTACCCCAGGCTGCATAGCCTTCCGCCACATGCACCTGGAAGGGCCCCAGGGCGACGCGTGGCCGGATGAGCTGGAGCGCGGGCACGTAGTGGGAGCTTGCCTCGGCAAGCGCCTTGCCGCGGTCGCTACCTTGCCGCGCCCGGAAGCTTGTCGCTCTCCGGGCCTTGCCGGGGCGCGCGATGCGCCACGGCAAGTCTTCTGAAATGCCATGCTTGGCCTTCCTGACAAGCTCCTCTTGCCAGGGCCTTGTGCCAAAAGAGGTGGTCTTGAGCCTGGAGCGGCCTTCCCGGCAAGCTCCTCTTGCCGGGGCCTTGTTTCTTTAACTTGAATACTTTGTTCTTGAATGGCTCTAAAGGATCCAGAGCGGGCCTTGGCGGGCGCATGGCGAGCCCGACCACGGGACGCCGCTACTGCCCATGCACAAGTCGGGATACTAAGGTACCCCTACTTTAGTACACCGACAGGATCCCCCGGGCCTGGGCCACACACGGTGCCGAGCGCTGTTGGGCCAGGCCCAAAACAGTGCACGGGCACACGCGGCCCACGGCGCGCCGTATCCCACTCCGTATCCGCCGCGTCCCTCCCTAACGGCACGCGTCGATTGCGGCGTCGTGGGAGAGATCGTGGCCTGTTTATTTAATGGGAGAAAATGTTGAACGTCCCCCTCTCCCCCTTAAAAGCAGAGGAAACAGGGGCAGTTTCCCCCATTCGCTTCATTGCTTCTTCAACCTCCAGAAACCCCCACCGCTCTCCTCCTCCCCGAAGGTCGAAAGAGAGCAGCGCTCCACCCTTCCTCCGCCGCCGCCAGCCTCCGCCGAGCCGTCGACTCCCCTCGCCGTCCCCGCCATGGCCCCGAAGGGCGACCAGGCGAAAGCCGCGAAGACTGACCGGTCGCAGAAACTAGCAGCAATGCGGAAGAAGATGGTGGTGTTCCCGCCGAGGCTCGGCGCGAGGGAGCTGAAGGACAAGTTCTACCTCTTCTGGTCGAGGGAGACGAAAGCTCACCCGCGCACCATGGTACTCCCCGCCGAAGCCTGCGACATGTTTCCGGGAGGGTATGCTTATTTCGCCCTGTTCTTCCATTGCAGACTCTGCCCTCCATACTGTGAATTCTTCTGCGACGTTATGAACACCTACGGGTTTCATCATCTTGATTTCACCCCGAACGCAGTCTTGACCATGGCCGTTTTCGCACATCTGTGCGAGAACTTTGTCGGGGTGTATCCCAATGTAGCCCTCTTCCGTCATTATTATACACCTCGAGTAGAGTCAGGTTCTCCTTTATCCGGCGGGATCTCCTGGATCTTTAGACTCAATAAGAAAGAGGCATACTTGACCGGGGAACTCCGCGGCAAGTGGGAGGAGTGGAGGGCCAACTGGTGCCGGGTCATGGAGGATGGACCCCAGCAGTTCACTTCCCCGCGCCGAGCCGCAATAGTGCGCGGCAAGGACTGGAGTGGCCTGGCCCCGGAGGACGACAAGCTGAAGATAGCCACTACTAGGATCCTTCGCCTCCGGCAAGCCAAACTCACTGTAGGGGCTGTCGGAGCTGATTTCCTTCACCGCGCATCGCCCCCTTGCAGGAGAGCAAGAGGCCTGCTTGGGAATTCGTTAATGCAGCAGACTGTATGAGGCTGCGCCCAGGCCTCAACTATAATTTTACTGTCCTGGAGCTCAAAGGGATGCTCCGCGAGCTGTTCAAGCATGATGCCAAGCACGCGGAGTGGTTCACCTTGCCGCGGGGGGTTGTTCCACTATGCAACAATTCGTCGCTCAGTGCCATCCGCGCGGCAATGCCGTGGTGCGACTCCCATGGGATTGACCCCACTTGGCTGGCGCCCTCTGACGAAGCTGTGCAAACCTTCTTTGATAACTTGGTGGAGCTGCCAATCGATCCCGACGAGAAGAAAGGCCTCACCCGCGACACCACCGACCGGGAGATGGCCTATATAGCCACCAGATTGGAGGAGGCAGCCGCAGCTGCGGTCGAGGGTGAATTTGGGTATACCATGGAGGAGGCAGACGCAGCGGAGGCAGTGAGTCGGGCCGAGGAGGAAGAGATCCTCAAGCTGTTGAGGCCTGCCGGGCAGCCTGCCGAGACGAGCGAAGCCACCGGGCAAGGGACGGAGTCGAGCGAGCCCGCCGAGCAGGGCGATGAATCAAGCGATTCTGTCGAATACTCGGGCGGGTCTCTGAACCTTGAGTCTTCTTCATCCTCGGGAAGTTCACCGCCGCCGCCAAGTCCTCCGCCTCAACCAAAGAAGCGTCTCCGCCAGGCCGCAGACGCGGCGAGGCAGCCGGTGGGCCAGCAGCCGCAGCGCCGCTCGACGCGCGCCACCACGACGAACAAGGCTGCCAAGGGGGCGCCTCGCGCCTCAGCAGCGGCTGGAGGAGGATCTTCCCGCACGGGCTCCACCGCTCCTTCCGCCCCTCGGGCCTCGGCGACGACCAGAGAGGGGTCTTCGCAGACCACCGACCCCGCTCCCGGCAAGCGGCCGAGGGCGCCTACTCCCCCAGCTCCTCGCGCCGGACCGCACGAGGCAGACTTCGACTTCTCCGTTCTCAGTTCCGACGAGGAGGAGGAAGAGTAAGTAAAGCAACTCTTGTTTTCTTAAATTTGTTGTTCTTGCCTTGAATCTTCTTTGTCTGATTCTACTTGATGTCTACCTTCCAGGACCCTGGCCCAAAGGGTGGCGAAGAGGGCCAAGATCCCGGTGGTTGACCTCGAGGACGAGCCCGTCGCAGCAGCGGGGGATGCGCCAGCGACGAGCTTGCCGGACCAGCCGGCTGCCCCGCAGAGCAGCCCCCAGCGTAAGTCTTCTGTTTACTTCTTCGCTTATCGGGCGCGCGTGGGCTTCTTATCCTTGTTAATCGTCTTGTTTGTTTGTTGATTTGAGCAGAAGCAGATCCGCATCCTCAGGAGCGCCAAGAGACTGCTCCCGACGAGCCGCTCATCTCAACCTCCCCGCCAAGGAGGAGCTCCCCGGCGAGGGAGGATACTCCGCCAAGGGCGGGTACTCCGCCAAGGGCGAGCACCCTGCCAAGGGTGGGCACTCCGCCAAGGGAAGGCGCCAGCGGCCCTCCGCCGGCGGAGGCTACTACCATGCCGTCGAGGGAGAACTCCCCGGCAAGGAACCCCGTCGAAGGAGAGGCCCGCGCAGGTAACCCTTGTGCTTTTCCTCTTTTGATTTCTTCTTTTTGGATATTTGCTTGACAATGTTTTTCTTCTTTCTTCTTCTTGTCTTCGGACTCGTCCGTTCCAGAGCCTATGGAGACGGAGGCCACCACCGAGGAGCCCGCGTGCGGCAACGCTGGCGATGCCGCGGCTACCGAAGAGGTGGTCGGCACCGAGGAGCCCGCCGTCGAAGAGGCAACCGGGGATGCCGACGCGGCGGCTGAGGAGGGGACCGGCGGTCGCACTGACGGCCCTGAGGCCGCAGGAGTATTTGACGCTGCGCCGACCCATCCGTTAGCTTAGCATATGATCGTTTAGTTTTATTGTTATTGCTTTCTTCATGTCAAATACATATTCGTACGACTATGAGATTATGCAACTCTTGGATAGCGGAAGAATGCCTTGTGTGCTATCAAACATCACAACGTAAGTTGGTGATTATGTAGATGCTCTACAGGTATCTCCGAAGGTGTTTGTTGAGTTGGTATAGATCGACATTAGGATTTGTCACTCTGAGTATCGAGAGGTATTTCTGGGCCCTCTCGGTTGTACACATCATAAGCTTGCAGGTAAACAACTAAGGAGTTAGTCACAAGGTGATGTATTAAGGAGTTAGTTACAAGGAGATGTATTACGGAACGAGTAACGAGATTGACCTAGGTATGAAGATACCGACGATGGAATCTCGGGCAACTAACATACTGATGGACAAAGGGAATTACATATGTTGTCATAACGGTTCGACCGATAAAGATCTTCGTAGAGTATGTAGGAGCCAATATGGGCATCAAGGTACCTCTATTGGTTATTGACTGGAGAGGTGTCTCGGTCTTGTATACATATTTCTCGAACCGGTAGGGTCCGCATGCTTAACGTTCATTGACGATATAATATTATATGAGTTATGTGATTTGGTGACCGAATGTTGTTCAGAGTCCCGGGTGAGATCACGCACATGATGAGTAGTCTAGAAACGGGTGAGAGGTAAAGGTTGATATATAGGACGATGGTATTCGAACACCGAAAGCGTTCCGGAGGGTATCAGGTACTTATCAAGTCACTGGAAGGGGTTCCGGGCACCCCCGTCAAAAGATATGGGCCTTATGGGCCAAGAGGGGAAACACACCAGCCACAAGGGGCTGGTGCGCCCCCGCATATGGGCCAGCCAAGGTGGATAAGGAAAGGAGAAGAAGTAAAGAAAGGGAATATGATTCCCCCTCTTTCTTTCCCCCTCCCCCTCTTTCCTTCCCCCTCCAACAAACATGGCAGGGGGGCGTGGCCAAGAAGGACCCCAAGTAGGAATTGGCCTACTTGGGGCACCCCATGGTAGTCTCCCCTCTCCCTCCCACCTATATATATGTGGGGGCGCCCTAGCACACCCCAGACAATTGCTTAGCCATGTGCGGCGCCCCCGTCCATAGTTTACACCCCCGGTCATATTTTTGTAGTGCTTAGGCAAAGCCCTGCGGAGATCCCTTCACCTTCACCGACACTATGCTGTCGTGCTGACGGAACTCATCTACTACCTCGATGTCTTGCTGGATCAAGAAGGTGAGGGACGTCATCAAGCTGAACGTGTGCAGAACGTGGAGGTGTCGTACTTTCGGTACTTGATCGGTTGAGGCACGAAGAAGTTCGACTACATCAACCGCATTGTGAAACACTTCCACTTACGCTCTACGAGGGTACGTAGACAGACTCTCTCCCTCGTTGATATGCATCTCCGTAGATAGTTCTTTGCGTGTGTGTAGAATTTTTTTCCATGCAACGTTTCGCAAAAGTGGCATCGGAGCCAAGTCTATGTGTAGATGATATGCACGAGTAGAACACAAGGAGTTGTGAGCGGTGACGGTCATGCTGCTTACCACCAATGTTTTATTTGATTCGACGGCATTGTAATATGAAGCTTCCCAGACCAACATTACATATCCGCGTACAGGAGACCGGTTCCACTGTTACGTGCAACTTGTTTTGCATAAAGGTGGCTGGCAGGCGTCTGTTTCTCCAACTATAGTTGAATCGAATTTGACTACGGCCGCTCCTTGTTAAAGCTTAAAACAGCAACTTGATAAATAACCATTGTGGTTTCGTGCCGTAGGTAAGAACGGTTCTTGCTAGAAGCCCGTAGCAGCCACGTAAAACTTGCAACAACAAAGTAGAGAACCTCTAACTTGTTTTTGTAGGGCATGTTGTGATGTGATATGGTCAAGACGTGATGAGTTATACGATATTGTATGAGATGATCATGTTTTTTAAATTATCGGCAATCGGCAGGAGCTATGGTTGTCTCTTTATTGTATGAATTGCAAGGGCCATGTAATTGATTTACTTTATCGCTATGAGTTAGCAATAGTAGTAGAAGCAATTAACAGACGACCAAGACGCAACGATGGTGATCAAGGTGACGAGCCGGTGACGATGGAGATCATGACGGTGCTTTGCAGATGGAGATCAAAAGCACAAGATGATGTGATACGTCTCCAACGTATCTATAATTTTTTATTGTTCCATGCTGTTATATTATCATTCTTGGATGTTTTATAATCATTTTATAGCCATTTTATATCATTTTTGGTACTAACCTATTGACATAGTGCCAAGTGCCAGTTGTTGTTTTCTGCATGTTTTTACATCGCAAGAAATCAATACCAAACCGAGTCCAAATGCAGCGAAACTTTTTCTGGATTTTTGTTGGACCAGAAGACATCTAGTGGGTCAGAGAAGCGCCTGGGGGTGCTCCGAGGGGAGCACAACCCACCTGGGTGCACCAGGAGGCCCAGGCACGCCCTGGTGGGTTGCGCCCACCTCGGGTGCCCCCCCGGACCACCTCTTTGCTCTATAAATACCCAAATATTCCAGAAACCCTAGGGGATTCAATGAAAATCAATTCCAGCCGCCGCAGAGTCCAGAACCACCAGATCCAATCTAGACACCATCACGGAGGGGTTCACCAATTCCATTGGTACCTCTCCGATGATTCGTGAGTAGTTCGTTGTAGACCTATGGGTCCGTAGTTAGTAGCTAGATGGCTTCCTCTCTCTCTTTTGATTATTAATACAATGGTCTCTTGGAGATCCATATTATGTAACTCTTTTTGCCGTGCTATTGTTGGGATTCGATGAACTTTGAGTTTATGATTAGATCTATCTTTTTATATCCATGAAAGTTATCTGAGTCTTCTTTGATCTCTTATATGCATGATTGCTTATAGCCTCGTGTTTCTTCTCTAATATTTGGGTTTTGTTTGGCCAACTTGATCTATTTATCTTCCAATGGGAAGAGGTGCTTTGTAGTGGGATCAATCTTACGGTGCTTGATCCAAGTGATAGAAGGGGAACTGACACATATGTATCGTTGCTACTAAGGATAAAACGACGGGGTCTATTTATACATAAATAGATCTTGTCTACATCATGTCATCATTCTTATTGCATTACTCCATTTTTCCATGAACTTAATACACTAGATGCATCCTGGATAGTGAGTTGAGTGCACTTGCTAATCTTTTTAAAATACCCAATTATGATGAACCAATTGCTAGTGAGTTGAGTGCACTAGATTATCTTTATGAAGATTTGCTTGAGATTCATGAATCTGAAAATTGTGATGAAGTGATAAAAGAAGAAATTTATGAAGTGATTCATGATAGCTCCTTGAATGAAAGGCATGATTGGAATGGTGTTATGATAAATTATCTTAATGTCAATTATGCTAATAATATGCAAAACCCCAAGCTTGGGGATGCTAATTTTGATATGTCCTCTACTTATTGCAATGATTATGATTGGGGTGATTCTTCTTACGATCTTAAAAATTTATTGAAGCCTCATGATGAATATGTTTGCAATAATATTGAAAGTGGGTTTGGAGAGGTCATGACTTTATTTGATGATAATCCCACTATTTTGGAAAAGTGTCAACTTTCTATGCATGTGGATCATGAAAAATAAACAATTGTGTGATAGCTATATTGTTGAATTTGAGTATGATCCTACATGTAATTATTATGAGAGAGGAAAATATGGTTGTAGAATATTTCATGTAACTAAATTACCTTTCATTATGTTGAGATAGCTATTGTTTCTTTGTTCTTCCTTGCATATGCTAGATGTTTATTGCCTTAATAATTTGGTTGCCTACAAAATGCCTATGCATAGGAAGTATGTTAGACTTAAATATGTTTGTCACATGCTTCATGATTCTATTTTTGTGCTTCAACTCTTGTCCTTCATGTGAGCATCATTGAAATCTCAAGCCTATCTTAATGGCTATAAAGAAAGAGCTTGTTGGGGGGCAACCCAACGAATAAATATATTTTTTTTGCTTTTTATTTTTTGTTCTTGTGTGTATACCCATTAATACCTTTGTTTAGATGAGTTTTTGTGGTTTGAATAAATGTTTGTGCCAAGCAAAGCCTTTAGGATCATGTTGGATGATAGTAGATTTGATCTTGCTGAAAAACAAAAAATTTTGCGCTCACGAAAACAATTCTCATTTTTAGCAGAAGAGTTTTTTGAGTTGATTCTTTTTGAAGAAGATTAATACACAAATTGTTCACGTGGTCCTAATTGTTCAAAAAAAATAGAGTTACAGAAGTATTCGAAATATCCAGATTGCTACAGACTGTTCTGTTTTTTGTCAGATTCTATTTTCTTTGCGTTGTGTGCTTGTTTTGAGGATTCTATGGTTTCCTTTGATGAGTTTTTGCCATAGAAAAGTTGGAATACAGTAGATATAATGCAAGAATGAAATATGAATTGGTTTTCTACAGTACTCATAGTAGTGATTTGTTTTCTTATACTAACGGATCTCATGAAGGTTTTTGTTGAGTTTTGTGTGATTGAAGTTTTCAAGTTTTGTGTGATGTTACAATGGATGAAGGAATAAGGAGTAAGAAGAGCCTAAGCTTCGGGATTCCCATGGCATCCCAAGCTATTATCCAAAAAGAAGCAAGCAACTAAGTTTTGAGATGCCTCGAGTGGCATTCCCTCTTTCTTCTAATGACCATCGGTATTTTACTCGAAGCTATATTTTTATACATCACATACTGTGTGTTTAGCTTGGAGCCTTTTGTATGATATGAGTCTTTGCTTGTTTTCTTTTTCTTTTTAAGTCTTGAATCCTTGTTGGACACACCTATTTGAGGGAGTCATAATTGTGCCATGACTTGTTAGAATAGCTTTCTTTGCTTCACTTAAATTTTTATGAGCAATGGATTTGCTCTAGTATTTCACTTATATCTTTTTTGAGCACGGTGTGCTTTAATAGTTTTGAAGAAATGCTCTCTTGCTTCACTTAGATTTATTTGAGAGTTAATAAAATTTTCAAGAAATTCTCTCTTGCTTCACTTAAATTATTTTGAGAGAAAGAAAAAAAGTATGCTCATGATCTTCACTTATATTTGTTTGACCTTATCAAAAGGAACACGTGAAAATTAGTCCCAAAGTGATAGATATCCAAGAAGGATATAATAAAAACTTTCATGAATATCATTGGACAAAATAAACTTGATTCCTTGTTATAGTTTTGAGATATGATGATGTGATATGTGAGTCATGTTGATGATTAATTATGCTTTGGTAAGAATATTGGCGTTATGGTTTGTGATTCCCTATGCCAGCATGAAAGTCAATATTCATGCAATGAAATTACATCCTACTTGTGGTGCATTATTCGGTGTTAATTATGCTTAATGCTCGCTCATGAGATTATTCGTTTCTTGGTTGGTCGCTTCTCAATCTTTTACTAGCCTTCTTTTTACACTAAGAGTAAATGATATTTGAGTATGTGAACTTGCTGAAAAGCACTTATATTTGACTCTTTCCGATGTATGATAAATTGCAATTGCTTCAATGACTAAGACCATAGGCTGTTAGCTATCAATGAAAATTCTGATTCATACTGTACCTTGTGAACTAATTGTTACTTGATCATAAGAACTTATATGACAAGATATGTTGTTGTCCTCAAGATGGTCATGATGCCCTCATGTCCGTATTTATTTTTATCAACACCTCTATATCTAAACATGTGGACATATTTTTCGATATTGCCTTTTCGCTTGAGGACAAGTGAGGTCTAAGCTTGGGGGAGTTGATCCGTCCATTTTGCATCATGCTTTTATATTGATATTTATTGCATTATTTGCTATTATTACACATTATATCACAATAATTATGCCTTTTCTCTCTTATTTTACAAGGTTTACATAAAGAGGAAGAATGCTGGCAACTGGAATCCTAGATTAGAAAAGGAGCAAATCTGAGATACCTATTCTACACAACTCCAAAAGTCCTGAAACTTCACGGAGAATATTTTTGGAATATATAAAAACATTGGGCGAAAGAAGCACCAACAGGGGGGCCACCAGCCAGCCACAAGGGTGGGGGCGCGCCCTAGCCCCTGGGCGCGCCCCCCTATCTTGTGGGCCCCCTGGCAGGCCCCCGGAGTCCATCTTTAGCTATATCAACGTGTTTTGACATGGGAAAATCATAAGGAGGTTTTCGGGACAAAGCGTCGTCGTCTCGAGGCGAAACCAATCTAGAGCTCCGGCATGGCTGTTTTGCCGGGGATACTTCTCTCCGAGAGGGGGAAATCAGAGCCATCGTCATCTCCAACAATCCTCTCAACAAGAGGGGGTCAATCTTCATCAACATCTTCACCAGCACCATCTCCTCTCAAACCCTAGTTCATCTCTTGTATCTGATCTTTGTCTCAAAACCTCAGATTGGTACCTGTGGGTTGCTAGTAGTGTTAATTACTCCTTGTAGTTGATGCTAGTTGGTTTATTCAGTGGAAGATCATATGTTCAGATCCTTAATGTTATTCAATACCCCTCTGATTATGAACATGAACCTGCTTTGTGAGTAGTTACTTTTGTTTCTGACAACATGTGAGAAGTCTTGTTATAAGTAATCATGTGAATTTGGTATTTGTTCGATATTTTGATGAGATGTATGTTGTCTTTCCTCTAGTGGTGTTATGTGAATGTCGACTACATGACAGTTCACCATTATTTGGGCCTAGGGGGAGACATTGGGAAGTAATAAGTGGATGATGGGTTGCTAGAGTGACAGAAGCTTAAACCCTAGTTTATGTGCACAAGTGCTTCGTGGGTGATTTTGGTAATTAGTGTCAACATATCTCTTGTTGGACTAATACTTTTACCTAGTATTTCAGATGAGTTCAATCGTGGAGTGGCATGGACAAGATGATGTGGAAACCCTTCAAGATGCTAAGGACATAAGATTGGAAAAAGCTCAAAGCTCAGGACTCTACATTTTCTATTTCAATGATCCAAGATCACATCGAGTCCATAGGAAAGCCAATACTATTAAAAGGGGATGAGGTGTTGCTTAATGGCTTGCTTGCTCAAAGTGCTTATTGATATGCTCCAAATACCTCAAGCACTTTCTCATATCCACATATTTCCTAAACCTAAAGTCAAACTTGGCACCACCGACTTGATCTATCCGGCGCCACCGAGTTCATTTGACAAAGCCACTGCCAATACCCTAATCAGTTCGGTCTCACTGATACGGATCTCGGTCTCACCAAGATGGGAATGCCAACTCTCTGTTTCCTATTTGAAACATATAGTTCTAACCGAGATGTGAGAATCAGTCTCACCGAGTTAGCATTGCAAACTCTCTGTTTCCTTTTTGTAACATTTTGGTCTCACCGAAATGAGCAAATCGGTCCCACCGAGTTTGCCTGACCAACCCTCTGTATGCCTATTACAGAAATTGGTCGCACCGAGTTTATGTGATCGGTCTCACCGAGATTACGTTATGCCCTAACCCTAATGAAATTGGTCCCACCGAGTTCATCATATCGGTCCCACCGAAAAGCCTAACGTTCAAATTTTGAACTGAATCGGTCTGACCGAGTTTCATGATTCGGTCCCACCGATTCAGGTAAATTGTGTGTATTGGCTAGATTTTGTGTGGAGGCTATATATACCAATCTACCCACTGTTCATTCATGAAGAAAGCCATCAGAACAAGCCTACACGTCCATTACTCATTTTTTGAGAGAGAACCACCTACTCATGTGTTGAGACCAAGATATTCCAATCCTATCATATGAATCTTGATCTCTGGCCTTCACCAAGTTGCTTTCCACTCAAATCATCTTCCTACCAAATTCAAATTTGTGAGCGAGAGTTGAGTGTTGGGGAGACTATCATTTGAAGCACAAGAGCAAGGAGTTCATCATCAACACACACCATCTATTACCTTTTGGAGAGCGGTGTCTCCTAGATTGGTTTGGTGTCACTTGGGAGCCTCTGACAAGATTGTGGAGTTGAACCAAGGAGTTTGTAAGGGCAAGGAGATCGCCTAGTTCATGAAGATCTACCCTAGTGAGGCAAGTCCTTCGTGGGCGATGGTCATGGTGGGATAGACAAGGTTGCTTCTTCGTGGGTGGAGCCCTCCGTGGACTAGCGCAGCCGTTACCCTTCGTGGGTTGAAGCATCCATCAACGTGGATGTACGGTAGCACCACCTATCGGAACCACGCCAAAAACATCCGTGTCTCCAATTGCGTTTGCACACTCCAATCCCATCCCTTTACTTTCTTGCAACTTGCATGCTTTACTTTCCGCTGCTCATATACTCTTGGCATGCTTGCTTGAAATGTATTGTGAATATTTGAAATTATGCTAAAAACTCTACCTAAACTCAATGAAATTAAAAACTGCTACTTTTCTTATTAAGTGTCTAATCACCCCCCCCTCTAGACACCTCTTCTTCGATCCTCTCAATTGGTATCAGATCTTTGGTCCCCATTGCTTTGGTTTAATCACCATTGGAGGAAGATGGATGAGTCTACGATTGGGAGTATTAGACGTAGAGTGCCTATGCTTGATGGAGAATTCTATAAGGAATGGAAAAATGAAACGCTCGAGATCTTCAATGAATATCATTTGAACAAGTATATTGTTCGTCCTTGTGTGCCCCCCATTGATGCTTCAAATCCTACTTCCAATGAGAAACTTGAAATGATTCGAAATCTTAGAACTGTTGATCTTATCACTAGATGATTGCCTAGAAACTTGCTTGTATGTTTGCCAACTTTTGAATGTGCTTACACTATATTGAGATTCCTTGAGGAACAACTTGCGGACTACTTTTTGAAAAATCTAGATGTGATCCTTCAAAAGTCCATTTCTTTAAATAAGATGAACTCTAGTGATCCCAAATTTTATGAATGTTTATTTGAGCTTCGTGACCTTATGTGTGCCAAAGGAGATGTAGGAATCGTTAGTAATATCATCTCGGAAGTCATTAGAATTCATAAAGATGAACATTGTCATGATCACATAACTAATAAATTACTCTCTCCAGGTGTTGATCTATCTCAAGACAATGTTGAAAATGGTTATTATGATGAGGATGATGATAGTGACTTTGACCGTGATGAAAAAATGAGACATTTTGGTCTTATGGCTAATCTTCGTGGTTACGCAGCCAGGGAAAGGAATGGGTGCTTGATAGTGGATGCACAGATCATATGACCAGAGATAAGGACATGTTTGATGAGCTTGCTAGAAATGACCGTCCATGAAAGTATGTTACATTTGGTGACAACTCTAAGGTAAAGTTGTTGGCCTTGGTAAGGTGGCCATATCCAACGATAGATTTATCAAGAATGTGTTGGGGATCGTTGCAGAAAATCAAAAAATTTCCTATGCATCACCAAGATCTATCTATGGAGTCTACTAGCAACGAGAGGGGAGTGCATCTTCATACCTTTGAAGATCGCAATGCAGAAGAGTTGCAAGAACGCGGATGAAGGAGTCGTACTCGTAGCAATTCAGATCGCGGTTGATTCCGATCTAAGCGCCGAACAACGACGCCTCCGCGTTCAACACACGTGCAGCCTGGTGACGTCTCCCGCGCCTTGATCCAGCAAGGGGAGAGGGAGAGGTTGGGGAAGACTCTATCCAGTAGCAGCACAACGGCGTGGTGGTGGTGGAGGAGCGTGGCACTCCAGCAGGGCTTAGCCAAGCACCGCAAGAGACGAGGAGGGAGAGGGGTAGGGCTGCGCCAAGAGGGAGAGGTTCTCGTGCATCTGGCAGACCCGAAACCCCACATATATATAGGGGGAGGGGATGGGATGCGCCCCCACCTAGGGTTTCACCCCTAGGGGTGGCGGCCAGCCCTAGATCCCATCAAGGGGGCGGCCAGAGGGGGAGAGAGGGGGCGCACCCTAGGTGGGCCTTAGACCCATCTGAGCCTAGGGTTTCCCCCTTTCCCCTTATCTTTGCGCCTTGGGCCTTGGTGGGGGGGTGCACCAGCCAACCTAGGGCTGGTCCCCTCCCACACTTGGCCCACACAACCCTTTGGGGCTGGTGGACCCTCCCGGTGGACCCCCGAAACCCTTCCGGTGGTCCCGGTACGTTACCGATAACGCCCGGAACATTTCCGGTGACCAAAAAGGGACTTCCCATATATAAATCTTTACCTCCGGACCATTCCAGAACTCCTCGTGATGTACGGGATATCATCCGGGACTCCGAACAACATTCCGTAACCACATACTACTTTCCCTATAACCCTAGTGTCATCGAACCTTAAGTGTGTAGACCCTACGTGTCAGGCATATTACTAGCAGGTATGAACCGGCTAGTGTAAACCGGATTACTGTAATATATTTGTATGATTGTAATATTTAGTAAAGGCTATGGCCCATGAGATCTTAGGGCCCATGTATAGAGTTATGGTTTGTAAACCGCCTGAAGATGTAACTTGAGAGATAAGGAAGAAAGAGCAGAGACCGAGGCGGGCACGAGTATGAGCCGGCCTCGGGACTCTGTAAACCGGACCGGGCGTCACCTCTATATAAGGGGACGACCCGGCGACGGTTCATGGGGCAAGAAACGACCCGTCGAGATACAGGCAAGCAATCCGCTCCCTGTTCATCGACGCCCAAGCAATACCAAACCAAACTAGACGTAGGCTTTTACCTTCATCGAAGGGGCCGAACTAGTATAAACCCTCTGTGTCCTTTGTGTGCTTTTAACCCCTTCGAGCTAACCTGTGCGATGGTTCCATCATCAAGTCCGTTAAACCGGACATCTGCCGTGTTATTTCCACGACAGTTGGCGCCCACCGTGGGGCCTCCGCACGATGGTTCCGAGTTCTTGAAGGGCAGCTTCGAAGGACTCAAGGGCTACGTGGTCGGCCGGATGACCAAGAGTCGCCGCAGCCGGATCTACATCGACGACGCAGGTTGGGGACCGGAGGCCGATTAAATCGAATACGGGTACCGGGTTCCCTTCGGTGGCATCCACGTCTTCATCGGCAAGATCGGCGAACCGGGACCTAAGCCGGACATCTTCCCCAACATCGTCGAGCCGGCTCAGCGTGCGAGATCGGCCCGGATTCAGCCCGCCATGAAGCACGTCTTTGTTGGAGCAGTTCACGGGGTCCAAACCGAGGACGAATCGGAATCCGGTGGTGAAACAGTTGTCTACTCCGACGACAAGTCTTCATCCGGAGAGATTGAGTCTTTGTATCAGTTGCAGGACGGCCAGTCTGATGGTGAGTCCGACGGAAACAGTATTCCGGGCCCCTTTGACCCGCCAAACCGGGTGGATGTCTTTATGGCCGGTTCACAACCTACGCCACAATCCACGGTGATCGGGGCGACAGCAGAATCTGGTGTAGGGGGAGTGGCCAGGCCCTCTCGCCCACTGACGTTCTATCCACCTTAGTCGAGGAGTTCACAGCCCGAGCCATGGCAGAGGTAGCTCCAGCGGACAGGGTGCAACATGATGCAGAGCTCCTTCAGCTAAAGGGCCGGATTGATCAAGCAAGGGACGATCTAAAAACAGAGAAGGCTATGATAGCAATAAGGCAGACGGAACTGAATGATCAGGCTTTTCATCTAAGGATGGAGCAGGCCTCTGTACAGGGAGTAAGGGGTCGGAAATATCAATCTCGTCTACCGTCGGTTTACGAAGCGACGGATCTGTTCAGGACACACGGGGCTGGGACCAGCAATAATCCGGCTTCAAACCGGAGGGCACCCCCAGTGAGGGATGAACCGGTTCAGCGGCCTACTGCAGAGCAAGATCGACGGATCACATCTACACCTCACTTTCCTACCCCTCCGGGTCATTATTCGAATCCTTTGGACAATATAGTTGCTGCTGCTTCGCATTTGGCCGCTTTACCCATTGAGGGGATGTCTCTGGTGGCGTTGGAGGCACGCAGGGTCAAGGATCTGCTTAATACGGCGTTAGCGCAACAGCAAGCATATTCTCATAGCCGGGAGAGGCTCCATTCAACACCACGCCCCAGCCGGAGTTACACTAGGCATTGGGAGGAACCAGAAGTGTCTAGCAGTGAACGCAGGCGACATCAGCGCAGACAGGATAATCCGGCAGGCGCGGATGCACAAACTCAGGATGTAAACCGGGTTAGGTCGGTAGCCCGGGAGGAAATCCGTCAGACGACGCTGGTTCACACAACCACAACAGAGACAGGAGTCACAACGAGTTCCGTTGGGATGCAATGTCTTATCCCCGCTTTACGGAGCGTGAAGCTGCCCAAGGATTTCAAAGGGCCACGTAAGGTGCCTAATTACACAGCCGATTTGGCTCCAGAAGCTTGGGTGGAGAGTTATGAGATGGCCATGGAGATGCTGGATGTAGATGAAGCGGCTTGTGCAAAGTACTTTACTATGATGTTTGAAGGTACAACCCGGACCTGGCTGAAGGGTTTACCCCCAAATTCCATCGAATCATGGGGAGAGCTACGTCGCCAGTTTATCAAAAAATTTAAAGATACATGCAAGCAGCCAATGTCAATAGTGGATCTAGCAGCCTGTGTGCAAGGGGAGCAGGAATCTACAAGTGCATGGGTGCGGCTAGTATCAGAGATCTTGCATTCTTCGAATAGTATCAATCCCAGTACGGCAATAGTGACTTTAGAGAACAATTGCCGGTTTGAGTCTCTAAAGCTAAAACTGGGACGGCTTAAACGAGATTGTAACGATATGGGAACTCTCATGAGTCCTTTGGTAAAGTATGGGGACTCTGACAACACTAAGTACCCAGAAGCGGAGGGAGACAAAGCAGGGAAAGTTAACAAGCCCGGTAAACCGACGCAGGTTAATCCGGCTACTACAAGCTTCTTGGGCAAGCGAAAGGCTGAAGGTGGCTCTGATTTCATGGCCAATACCCAAGTTCAAGAGGGTTTCCAGCGCAATAGGGGCAAACCACCCCCACAAACCGGCGGAGGGGATGTTAGTTGGGACCAGGAGTTAGGTCAGCCTTGTCCGAAGCATAGCACCAGAGGACGACCTGCGAAACACACTATAGGAGAATGCAGGCCCTTGATGGAAGCCATAATGGGCCGCTTCAGTTCTAATGACAGGCCTCCAAATGGTGGTTCAAGCCCGGGGTTATATGGTCCGGGTCATCAGGGGAACAGCTCCGGATCAGGATATCGGGGCAATAACAATGGTTATCATGGCCGGGCCGGTAATCAATATGGCCAAGGTGGTTATAATAACCAAGGCAATCAACCGCATGGTCAAGGTGGTTACAATAACCAACGTAATCAGCCGCATAGTCATGGTGGTTACAATAACCAAGGCAGCCAACAGTCGGGCCAAGGTAATCACAACAACCAAGGTAATCAGCAGCGTCAGCAACAGCAGCAGCAATCCGAATATCAGAGCAATCCGAAGGAGCTAAGTAGTGGGCAATATCATGTGTTCACCACGAGTTTGTGTAAACGAGATCAAAAGGTTTTAAAGCGGGCAGTCCAAGTGGTTGAACCGGCGACGCCGCAATTTCTACGTTGGTCAGAACAGCCCATCGTCTGGAGTAGGGAGGATCACCCGATGCGGGTGGATAATCCGGGCCACTTGGCCTTGGTAGTAGCATCACAGGTGGGTGGCTACAAGTTTACTAAAGTTCTTATGGACGGCGGTAGCAGCATCAATATCTTGTACTATGAGACCTTCCGTCGTATGGGCCTGACGGATAAGAAACTAAGGTAGTCAAACATGGTGTTCCATGGGGTGGTTCCAGGTAAGTCAGCTTATCCAGTTGGGAAAATTGACTTAGAAGTTACCTTTGGAGATGAGCATGATTCCAGGTCAGAGATGATAACTTTCGAAGTCGTCAAGGTCCGGAGCCCTTATCACGCTCTGTTCGGGAGGACGGTTTATGCCAAGTTTATGGCCAGACCATGTTATGTTTACCTGCAGCTCAAGATGCCGGGTCACAAGGGCACAATCACGGTTCATGGAAGTCGCAAGATTGCGTTGGAGTGTGAAGAGGGAGACGCTGCTTACGCGGAGGTAGTATGTGCTACAGAGGAGTTAAAATTTTATAAGGATAATGTTGATCCGGCAGATATGACCCCGTTAAAGAAGACGACTACAGAGCATGATCCGGCGCTGAAATTTAAATCGGCGGAGGAAACCAAGCAAGTTGATTTTGTGCCGGGCGATTCATCCAAGCAGTTCACGATCAGCGCTAACCTTGATCCCAAATAGGAAAGCGCGCTCATCGAGTTCATCCGTGAGAACCGGGATATCTTTGCATGGAAACCTTCTGACATGCCAGGTATACCGAGGGAACTCGCTGAGCACAGCCTTAATATTGATCCGAAGTTTAAGCTGGTCAAGCAGTATCTGCGCCGCTTCAACGAAGAGAGGCGCAAGGCTATAGGAGAAGAGGTAGCCAGGCTTTTGGCTGCAGGGTTCATAGTGGAAGTTTTTCACCCAGAGTGGTTAGCTAATCCGGTGCTACTGCTAAAGAAGAATGTAAAATGGAGAATGTGTGTAGACTACACAGACCTCAATAAAGCTTGTCCAACAGATCCTTTTGGTCTCCCTCGCATTGATCAGATCATTGATGCTACAGCGGGATGTGAGCGGCTAAGTTTTTTGGATGCATACTCGGGATATCATCAGATCAAGATAGCGGTTAAGGACCAAGAGAAGACGGCTTTCATAACTTCTTTTGGTGCTTTTTGCTATGTATCTATGCCTTTTGGGCTCAAGAGTGCCCAAGCAACTTATCAGCGTTGCGTACAGCACTGTCTTAAGGGGCAGATAGGAAGAAACGTTCATGCCTATGTGGATGATATTGTGGTGAAGTCAAGGAAGGAAGAGACACTGATAGAGGACCTCAAGGAGACCTTTGACAATCATCGGGCCTATAAAATGATGCTCAATCCGGAGAAATGTGCTTTTGGTGTTCCGACAGGCAAGCTCCTGGGATTTTTGGTGTCAAACAGAGGAATAGAAGCTAATCCGGAGAAAATAAAGGCAATCACATCTTTAACCAAACCGGCTTGCATCAATGATGTTCAGCGTATCGCTGGCCGGATTACAGCATTGAGCCGGTTCATTAGTCGTTTGGGGGAGAAGGCGATTCCGCTTTATCAGATGCTGAGAAAGACGGATTGGTTTATATGGAGTGATGAGGCAAATGCTGCGTTTAAGGATTTGAAGCGGCAGTTAGCGAGGCCACCAGTCCTGGCTGCCCCTGTTGATAATGAACCTTTACTGTTATATGTCGCCGCCAACGCACGGGCAGTTAGTGTGGTGATCGTGGTTGAACGCAAGGAAGCAGGGAAGGAATATCCGGTTCAGCGTCCGGTTTATTACGTGAGTGAGGTACTCATTGAGTCTAAGCAGAGGTACCCACATTGGCAGAAGCTGGTGTATGGAGTGTTCATGGCAAACCGGAAGTTGAAGCATTATTTCCAAGGTCATCCAATAACTGTTGTTAGCTCAGCACCATTGGGGGACATAATCCAGAACAGGGGCTACGGGCCGAGTGGCGAAGTGGGCCATTGAGCTCAGCCCACATGAGTTGAAATATGTGCCACGCACCGCTATAAAATCTCCGGCATTGGTGGATTTCATCAATGATTGGACAGAACTGTAAACACCAGAGGAGAAGCCGGATCTTATGTATTGGACGATTCACTTTGACGGTTCAAGAAAGTTAGAAGGCTCGGGGGCTGGAGTTGTTCTAACTTCCCCGCGAGGTGATAAGTTTTGTTATGTCCTCCGTTTATTGTTTCCTTGTACTAATAATGCAGCAGAGTATGAAGCGTTACTTCATGGCTTACGGATGGCAAAGGAGATGAACTTGAGCCGGGTCAAGTGCTTTGGCGATTCAGATTTGGTGGCACAGCAAGTTTCAGGCAAGTGGGATTCAAGAGATCCTCTCATGGCAGCTTACAGACGAGAAGTAGAAGTAGTGGCTGGATATTTCAAAGGGTATCAAGTGGACCACATAGACCGGCGAAGGAATGAAGCGGCTGATGCTTTAAGCCGGTTGGGTTCTCAACGTAAACAGGTACAACCAAATACCTTTTTGGATGAGCTGCATAGTCCATCAGTACAAATACCATCGGAGGAAGACCTGGCTGTTCCTGATCCAGAGGCACAGGTAGTTGCAGCACTTCATGTTACTCCGGATTGGACGCTGCCCTATTTGGCATATCTGAGCCGTGGAGAGTTACCAGACGATGAGGTAGAGGCACGGCAGATAGTCCAGCGTTCTAAATCCATGACAATTGCAAACGGGGAACTTCATCATCACAGCGTCTCTGGAGCATTTCAGCGGTGTGTGTCAGCTGAGGAAGGTTGTGAGATTCTTCGCGAGATTCATGAAGGGGATTGTGGTCATCATGCAGGTTCAAAATCATTGGTGGCTAAGGCTTTTCGACATGGGTTCTATTGGTTAACAGCTCATGCTGATGCGGCAGATCTAGTCCGGAAGTGTGATGCTTGTCAGAAGTTTTCACGACGTGCTCTTGTTCCGGCACAGGAGCTCCGGATGATACCAATAACCTGGCCGTTTGCGACTTGGGGGCTTGATATGGTTGGACCCTTTAAGCGATCCCAAGATCGTAAAACTCATCTACTTGTGGTGGTGGATAAGTTTACAAAGTGGATTGAGGCAGAGCCTATGAGCAAGTGTGATGCAGCCACAACAGTCAAATTCATCAAAAAGGTAATTTTCCGGTTTGGCTTTCCACACAGCATCATCACAGACAACGGCACCAATTTATCTAAGGGTGAGATGGAAGAATTTTGTCAACGAGAACATATTCGCCTAGATGTATCTTCTGTGGCCCACCCTCAAACCAATGGTCAAGCTGAAAGAGCAAACCAGGAGATTTTCCGAGGTATCAAGCCCCGGCTTATGACTCCCTTGCAAAGAACCCCGGGATGTTGGGTTGAGGAGTTACCATCTGTCCTTTGGAGTATCAACACTACGCCAAACCGGTCTACAGGTTATACACCTTTCTTTATGGTATATGGTGCTGAAGCGGTCCTTCAAAGTGATATCCGTCATGACTCACCAAGGGTGACAGCCTATGTTGAAGCGGCCAACGAGCAGGCGAGACAGGACAGTTTAGACCGGCTGGATGAAGAGCGTGATATAGCAGCAGCACGGTCTGCGATTTATCAACAAGACTTGCGCAGGTATCACAGCCGCCGGATCAAGAGCAGGACATTCCAGGAGGGAGACTTAGTACTTCGGCTCATCCAATACCAAACAGATATGCACAAGCTATCCCCACCTTGGGAAGGGACCTTTGTGGTCAGCAAGAATCTACACAACGGTTCATACTACCTGGTGGACGTTCGAGAACACAAGGACTCACGGACATCGGAAGAGGAGACAAAGAGGCCATGGAACATCGCCCCCTTATGGCCCTACTATACCTGAGCCTTGAGCTCCACTGTATCCTATGTATATATTATGATTATGAATAAACCGGCACCGTCGGTAAACCGGGGGCTCAGCCTTTTTTCCAATACAAATATCTTATGAGGACAACCATATATATATTATCATATTTCAAACATATCGATCGGTTTAAAACTGATTTTGCAGAATATATGCACTCAGAAGCAATAAACTCCCTGAAGAGCGGAGAGGTCATATCCGGCCCAAAGAGGACGCTTCATGGAAGCCCTCTGGATGGTAATCCATCCAGTGATTGGCTAAAGATTTACCCATGGTTCTATGGAACCATGGAGGCCCTCTGGACAGGCGACAACCATCCAGTGATTGGCTAAAGTTTTACCTATGGTTCTATGGAACCATGGAGGCCCTCTGGACAGGCGACAACCATCCAGTGATTGGCTAAAGATTTACCCATGGTTCTATGGAACCATGGAGGCCCTCTGGACAGGCGACAGCCATCCAGTGATTGGCTAAAGTTTTACCTATGGTTTCATGGAACCATGGAGGCCCTCTGGACAGGCGACAGCCATCCAGTGATTCGCTAAAAAAATTCTTATGGTTACTATGGATGGTACCCGCATCCAACGACCGGCCCTCTGGATGGTAAGCCCATTCCATTGATTGGCTGAACCTTGCTTTGAGCCTGGCAGCTCGTAAAAAGCCTCGACTACATGGTCTTATTTGCAAAACTTGCTTTTCTGGTGTTTATGTTTTATGATTCTCTAAACCGGAGTGGAACAGCTCCATAAGTTGACCACATATCTATAAAGTTAAAAGTCTGGGTCATGAATACCAGCATGAGGTAAACCGGTGCTCATAGTAACCCGGATC
Organism: Secale cereale; assembly: GCA_902687465.1. Taxonomy (NCBI): domain Eukaryota; kingdom Viridiplantae; phylum Streptophyta; class Magnoliopsida; order Poales; family Poaceae; genus Secale; species Secale cereale. Next base: position 518,738,115 of record LR738715.1, on the reverse strand, counting down.
ATTCATCAGGCAAAAGCCAAGTATAAATTACAACTTTCTGGACAAAGTTTCAGTGTGCTATAAACCGGTATTTTTTTATCAAAACCGGGATTATTAATAGGTCTGTCAAAAGACTTCCTTCAAAAGAGGCAAAATTTGCCGGATTAAGAGTATCAAAGCATACTTGATCTCAGGTATAAAGTTATTTTTGATATAAGTATACACTTGTTTGATATGTTGTGAGAACAATTTAATGGGTCCAACGGTAAAACCGTTAGGACATATTTTCATTATCTATGCAGGAATAGATGATATATAAGATAATCCATATCAGACCAAATTGGCAGTGTCAAAACAAGAAGTCGGGGTATCCGGATCAAAGCGGACAATGTTTTCAGCTATCCTATTACAAGGCATAGCAAGCCTGACGGGTTAAAGATTGTTCGACAAAATGAGGCTGCAACTACAAAGATATCCTATGAGCTACGCTCCCTCCTGCTGCAACGACTGGGTATCAACTTGGTCCCGAATCTCCTCCTCTTCTTGAAGCGGATGGAAGTCAGGGACGCACCAATCGATTTTCGTTAAGGCACGAAAGTACATCTCTTCATTGATGAGTTCAGACGGATCGATATCTGGAGCGAAGGTATGAGGGCGCACTGGTGGGATTAGATTGACGGTATCATAAACCGGCCGCTCCACCCGCTCGTTCTGCAAATCATACCCCGGATGATACCTGGATAAATCTGATTCGGCCGCAAGTTTGCTGGCCAGAGGACGCATCTCCTTCGTCAAGGCATGGAGATCCTTTGCGGTAAAAGCCGATCCGTCTTCTTTGGTATTGGGATACCATTCAAAGCTTCTTCCGGATCAAAGTCCGGAACCCACGCTTTTGCTCTGGTAAGCGCCACGAGGGAACCGGCTCGAGCGGCAGACTTCTTAACTTCCTCCAAACGCACCGGCAAGACAGACAGCTTTTGCAATGTGCGTTGGATGGTAGTAGGGGCCGGTTTATTGAAAGATGTTGCACTTATGATCCTTTGAGCGCCGGATTACAGCTGCTCGACCAAAGTATAACATGCCTTGAGTTTTTTCCGTAAGTCATCCCCAAGATGGGTGACACGGCGCCCTGCATATGATTATCCCAGTTAAACCGGCACGGATGGAAGATTACAAGGATGAAAGCAGGGATACAGATTAAATACTTACCGAAGACTGCAGAAGTCATCAACTCTATTTGCCGCTTTAAACCGGTTAACTCTTCAGTCACCGGGTTAAGGGCTTCTTCAGCATCCTTTGCCCTTTTTTCTAGGTCCTTCTTCTGAACTTCAAAGGTGGTCCGTTCCTCTTCAAAGAATTTTTTCAGCTGTTCAGTAGTCTTCAAGCTCACCTCCAAGTCTTTTTTGGCCTTGGAAGCAGCAGATTCCGTTTCAGCAAGTCTGTTCCGGAGTTCACTAATTTCTTCCGCCCTCCGGTTTAAATCAGCCTGCAAGAAAAATCAACTGGTAAGAAGCAAAAATCAGACAAGTCTCAAGTACACAAGCAAGTTGTCTACTTGACACTTGGGGGCTAATGGGCAATTGAAGTGTTAAACAGCAGCAATTCAAAGACAAAGTCTCAAGCACACAAACAAGTTGTCTACTTGACACTTGGGGGCTAATACAAAGTTGAAGTATCAAAAATCAGGCAAGTCCCAGGCACATAAGCCGAAGTTATGCCCCTGGCACTTGGGGGCTAATGTAAAGATCATTTCCTTAATCAGGAAGTACCGGTTCACCTGCTAAACGTAGCTAAACCGGAACTTGGGGGCTACTATGATATAGACAAAAGCGTAATGAAAGCAGAAAAACAAAGGCAAAAGTTTACCTCATACTTGTCCTTCATCATGTTAATCAAGCCTGCTTCATAATCTCGACCAGTGTGAAGCCGGTTCAAATACCCGGAATAGAGTTCCTGGGCACTCATATCGGCGAAACTGGACAACTCAGTACTCCATTTTCCCTTCTCTTGATACAGCTTCTCCGCTTTAGCCGTATGCTTGGCTAAGACGGTGAGCTCAGCAGGAGCAGTATAAGCTGTGTGAGTTATTTCAACTTCTGGAGAAGCAGTTGTTGGTGGTGGGGTCGCAGTGTGAACCGGACTGGAAGGAGCCGAATTGGTCCGAGGAGAATTGACCCGGGCAGGACTTGCCGGTTCAAGAACATCTGCAGTATTAAGATTCTCAGGTGCAGTGGTATGATCCATAGGAGCGGGATCTTCAAGCGGCATTGTGGGCTCGCCTTCTGGAGGGACGGTTGTATCCGGATCAACCGCCGGATCATCAATGGCAGTCTCAGCAGTGGTTTTGTTGGCCTTCGGTTTTTTGCTAGGCTTTGGCTTGCTGGAGGAAGTTGGAAAAACCAGTTAGGATTGTAAAGCAAAGTGCAATCATAAACCGGATAAATTAAAAAGACTTACCCTGGGACAGTTTTCAGGGGTGGAAGTTGTGTGGCAGTTGATTCACCGGAAGAGGATAACGGAGTCTCCTGATAATCAGGGTCAGACGGTTTAAGAGGTTTGCGTATAAGCCCGGCCTTGGGATGAAGGAGGGTTGGAGAGAGTATAACCTCAGAGCGGCACCTCCGAGCCGGAGTAAGAGATATTCCGGATGATTCCACTGCAAGACCGCTATGGCGAGTGGTCCGGCGAAGGGCTTCATGTTGTTGTTTCTTCAAAAGAAAATTAGGATCCAATTGAGCATAAGGGTGAGAAAACTGATATTTTCGGACTGTCCGACGACTTTTTTGTGGAAGTGGTTCTGAATCGGAAGAAAGGATAGTTACCTCAACTTCGGCCGGTTTATCTCCTTCAGCCAACTCCTGTGAAAAGTTATTATTAGATACAGATATGAGTAAAAGCGAGCAAATTAAAGCCAGATTAATTCATACCTCAGAGTCCGGATCGTCATCCTCAGCGTGAGAACCGGAGCCACCAGCTGCTTTTCTCTTCTTGGAAGCGAAGGTTTTCCGGCGCGGCAGTTTTCCGGCCTTATCCTGAGGTTTCCTCTTCCAAAAGGGATCCTCAGCCTGTTCAAAAGAAGAAAGATAATTGAAAAGAACGGTTTAAAGAAACAGATCACAAATACATGACAGAGAATAAAGACTTACTGCGGGCAGTTTGTTTTTTCTGTAGTACGGAGCCAACCCGGTTTGGCTGCATTCGTCTATAGGGACATTGAGCATTTTCTTGGCCGACTCAATAACTTCCGACTCGGAAAGTTTTTCCTTGGTAAACCGTTGAGGATCATCCGGTTTACCAGAATACTTACACATCATGCTTGGACGCCGGCTCAAAGGAAGGATGATCCAAGAGAGCCAGCAGCGCGTAAAGTCCACTCCGGTTAAGCCATTGGCCATAAAGGCCTTTAGCCTGGCAAGTTGCGAGGCAAACCAGGGCCGCTCCGCGGAACTGAGGCGCTGTGGCAGGGGATGATCTTCCGGAAGACGGTGCTCGCGATAACCCGGCAATGAGTTTTCACCCTCAGGTGAAGTGTCAGTACAGTAAAACCAAGATTTATTCCAGTCTTTGGGGTGTGTGTGGAGAGCGGCATGAGGAAAGACTGCATCTTTCCTTTTCTGAATGCTGACCCCGCCCAGTTCTTGATGCGGTCCACTAGTAAATTCAGTTCGCCGGTTCAAGTGAAAAAAATCCCGGAACAGATCGACTGACGGTTCTTCTTGCAAATACACCTCCGAGAACACCTGGAAGTCGCAGATGTTGGAAACAGAGTGGGGACCTATGTCCTGAGGATGGAGCTGGAAGGCAGCAAGTACGTCCCGGAAATATTTTGAACCGGGAGGAGTAAAGCCCCGAGCAATGTGGTCGAAGAAGACAATAATTTCCCCCTCTTTGGGAGTAGGAGGGCATTCCTCTCCTGGAGCCCGCCACTTTAAAACGGACTGAGGGCCCAGAGTACCAACTTCAACCGCTTTAGCTAAATCTTCCTCCGTAATAGTGGAAGGGACCCAATTGCAAGAGACAAATTGTTTGGCCATAGCAGCAGAAGAGCAAGTGCTGAAAGGGTAAGGTGTAAAACCAGATTATTCGAGTACAGTGACATAAACCGGAAGATATATGCAAGGATTACGCAACGGTTTAAGCAAGGGACTAATGATATGGATAACCCGGCAATAAACAGGAAACTGCATTATCACCGGTTCATGACAACCATAGAGAGGAAGCTAAACCGTCGCGTTTATCATTGAATTTTTACAGAAGCAACATATGACAGTTTAAACCGGAGCATACTTAACAGTTCTACGAAGGAGAAAAAACAGGTTTTCACAGACAGCTAAAGAAAAACAGATTTGAGCATCCAGGAAAAGAAAAGTAAATACAAGGATATTACGGGAAGAACTACAAGGGTCCTATACAGAGTGGATAAATCTACAGGTTAAACATAAATGACGGGATTTAAGGCATATAGCAGCGGAGTAGAGGCAAGATTTAAAGGTCAAAAAGTTCTACGAACTTGGCGCCTACGAAGAACAAATGAAGCTACCGCGAAGGTTTAATGGCGGAGATGCGAGAAGGAACCCTAAAGCTACGGATCTGCAGTGAGGAAAATGGCGTACCTGGAACGGCAAGAGGCAACAGCGGAGGTTCTCTGGTCGCGCTCAGGTTGATGCAGCGGCCGGCGAAGTCTCGGATTCAACGGTCGACGGCGGCGACTTGAGCTCGACGGGCGGCGACGGAGTATATAGTTCGGGCGACGGAGGAAGAAGAACGAAACGGAAGGAAATAAAGAACAAGGGCAGCGGTATTTATAGAAGGGCAAAGTTGAAATGACATGCGCGAGATTCGAGGAGGCAAAGGATTGTATAAAGATCCTCTGTCGCCTCGATTCTCGGGACGACCATTAAACAAAGCCGATGGACAGCTGGGTGCGTTAAATGCGGAGGTGATGTCACGGTCAGATCAAGCGATTTTCGAGGGTGACGTCAGGGCCGGTTTACGAAAATGAGAAGACACAAGAAGGAAGATTATGCAAGACTGGGAAGATTGATGTGAACAAGTTCAAATCATTCTGGGCCTAATGTCAGGGATATTACTAGCAGGTATGAACCGGCTAGTGTAAACCGGATTACTGTAATATATTCGTATGATTGTAATATTTAGTAAAGGCTACGGCCCATGAGATCTTAGGGCCCATGTATAGAGTTATGGTTTGTAAACCGCCTGAAGATGTAACTTGAGAGATAAGGAAGAAAGAGCAGAGACCGAGGCGGACACGAGTATGAACCGGCCTCGGGACTCTGTAAACCGGACCGGGCGTCACCTCTATATAAAGGGACGACCCGGCGATGGTTCAGGGGGCAAGAAACGACCCGTCGAGATACAGGCAAGCAATCCGCTCCCTGTTCATCGACGCCCAAGCAATACCAAACCAAACTAGACGTAGGCTTTCACCTTCATCGAAGGGGCCGAACTAGTATAAACCCTCTGTGTCCTTTGTGTGCTTTTAACCCCTTCGAGCTAACCTGTGCGATGGTTCCATCATCAAGTCCGTTAAACCGGACATCTGCCGTGTTATTTCCACGACACTACGGGTTCGGGAAGCATGCAGACATGACCGAGATAACTCTCCGGCCAATAACCAGCAGCGGGATCTGGATACCCATGTTGGCTCCAACATGTTCCACGATGATCTCATCGGATGAACCACGATGTCAAGGATTCAATCAATCCCCTATACGATTCCCTTTGTCTATCGGTATAGTACTTGCCCGAGATTCGATCGTCGGTATACCGATACCTTATTCAATCTCGTTATGGCAAGTGTCTTTACTCGTTCCGTAACACATCATCCCATGACCAACCCCTTAGTCACATTGAGCTCATTATGATGCCTTACCGAGTGGGCCCAGAGATACCTCTCCGTCATACGAAGTGACAAATCCCAGTCTCGGTTCGTGCCAACCCAACAGATGCTTTCGGAGATACCCGTAGTGTACCTTTATAGCCACCCAGTTACGCTGTGACATTTCGCACACCCAACACATTCCTACGATATCCGGGAGTTGCAGAACCTCATGGTTTAAGGAAAGGATACTTAACATTGGAAAAGCTTTAGCATACGAACTACATGATCTTGTGCTAGGCTTAGGATTGGGTGTTGTCCATCACATCATTCTCCAAATGATGTGATCCCGTTATCAATGACATCCAATGTCCATGGTCAAGAAACAGTGACCATCTTTTGATCAACGAGCTAGTCTACTAGAGGCATACTAGGGACACGTTGTGGTCTATGTATACACACATGTATTACCGTTTCCTGATAATACAATTAAAGAATGAAAAATAGACAATTATCATGAACAAGGAAATATAATAATAACCATTTTATTATTGCCTCTAGGGCATATTTCCAACAGTCTCCCGCTTGCACTAGAGTCAATAATCTAGTTACATTGTGATGAATCGAACACCCATAGAGTTCTCGTGTTGATCATGTTTTGCTCGTGGAAGAGGTTTAGTCAACGGATCTGCGACATTCAGATCCGTATGCGCTTTACAAATATCTATGTCTCCATCTTGAATATAATTCCGGATGGCGTTGAAATGGCGCTTGATGTGCTTGGTCTTCTTGTGAAACCTGGGCTCCTTGGCAATGGCAATAGGTCCAGTGTTGTCACAGAAGAGAGTCATCGGGCCCGACGCGCTTGGAATAACTCCAAGGTCGGTGATGAACTCCTTCATCCAGACTCCTTCCTGCGCTACTTCGGAAGCAGCTATGTACTCCGCTTCACATGTAGATGCCGCCACGACGCTTTGCTTACAACTGCACCAGCTGACTGCCCCACCATTCAAAATATACATGTATCCGGTTTGTGACTTGGAGTCATCCAGATCTGTGTCGAAGCTAGCATCGACGTAACCCTTTACGACGAGCTCTTCATCACCTCCAAACGAGAAACATATCCTTAGTCCTTTTCAGGTACTTCAGGATGTTCTTGACCGCTATCCAGTGTTCCATACCGGTATCACTTTGGTACCTCCCCACCAAACTTATGTCAAGGTTCACATCAGGTCTGGTACACAGCATGGCATACATAATAGAACCTATGGCCGAGGCATAGGGGATGACACTCATATTTTCTCTATCTTCTACCGAGGTCGGGCATTGAGCTGTGCTCAATCTCATACCTTGCAATACAGGCAAGAACCCTTTCTTGGACTGATCCATATTGAACTTCTTCAATATCTTGTCAAGGTATGTGCTTTGTGAAAGACCAATGAGGCGTCTTGATCTATCTCTATAGATCTTGATGCCTAGTATGTAAGCAGCTTCTCCAAGGTCCTTCATTGAATAACACTTATTCAAGTAGGTCTTTATGCTTTCCAAGAGTTCTACATTATCTCCAATCAGCAATATGTCATCCACATATAATATGAGAAATGCTACAGAGCTCCCACTCACTTTCTTGTAAATACAAGCATCTCCCCAAGTCTGTATAAACCCAAATGCTTTGATCACCTCATTAAAGCGAATGTTCCAACTCCGAGATGCTTGCACCAGCCCATAGATGGAGCGATGGAGCTTGCATACCATGTTAGCATTCTCAGGATCGACAAAACCTTCCGGCTGCATCATATACAGTTCTTCCTTGAGGAAGCCATTAAGGAATACCGTTTTGACATCCATTTGCCATATCTCATAATCATAGAATGCGGCAATTGCTAACATGATTCAGACGGACTTCAGCATCGCTGCGGGAGAGAAAGTCTCGTCGTAGTCAATTCCTTGAACTTGTCGATAACCTTTAGCGACAAGCCGAGCCTTATAGTGTTGGGGAACGTAGTATTTTAAAATTTTCCTACGATCACGCAAGATCTATCTACTAGATGCATAGCAACGAGAGGGGAGAGTGTATCTACGTACCCTCGTAGACCGGGAGCGGAAGCGTCAAGTGACACGGTTGATGTAGTCGAACTTCTTCGCGATCCAACCGATCAAGCACCGAACGTACGGCACCTCCGCGTTCAGCACACGTTCAACTTGATGATGTCCCACGAGCTCTTGATCCAGTTGAGCTTCACGGGAGAGTTTCGTCAGCACGAAGGCGTGGTGACGGATATGATGAAGTTACCGGCACAGGGCTTCGCCTAAGCATTGCGACAGTATGACCGAGGTCTGTTTCTGTGGAGGGGGCACCGCACACGGCTAAAACAATTCAACTTGTGTGTCTTTGGGTGCCCCCTGCCCCCGTATATAAAGGAGCAAGGGGGGCTGGCCGGCCAGCCCTCTATGGCGCGCTAGGAGAGGCAATCCTACTAGGAATAGGATTGCAATCCTATTCCTAGTAGGAGTCCACCAAGAAGGAGAGGGGGAAGGAAGGAGAGGGAGAGGGAGAGGGAAAGAGGGGCCGCACCCCCCTCCCCTAGTCCTATTCGGACTGCCCCTAGGGAGGGGCGCGCCACCTCCTGGCTGCTGCCCTCTTTCTCCCCTATTGCCCACCAGGGCCCAACATTCCCCTGGGGGGGTTCGGGTAACCCCCCCAGCACTTCGGTAAATTCCGAAACTTTCCAAAACACTTCCGGTGTCCGAATATAGTCGTCCAATATATCAATCTTTACGTCTCGGACATTCTGAGACTCCTCGTCATGTCCGTGATCTCATCCGGAACTCTGAACTACCTTCGGTACATCAAAACTCATAAACTCACAATACCGATCGTCATCAAACGTTAAGCGTGCGGACCCTGTGGGTTCGAGAACTATGTTGAGATGACCAAGAATCATCTCCAGTAAATAACCAATAGCGGAACCTGGATGCTTATATTGGCTCCTACATATTCTACGAAGGTCTTTATTGGTCAAACCGCATAACAACATACATTATTCCCTTTGTCATTGGTATGTTACTTGCCCGAGATTCGATCGTCGGTATCTCAATACCTAGTTCAATCTCGTTACTGGCAAGTCTCTTTACTCGTTCCGTAATACATCATCTCATGACTAACTCATTAGTCATTTGCTTGCAAGGCTTATTTTGGTGTGTATTACCGAGAGGGCCCAGAGATACCTTTCCGACACTCGGAGTAACAAAGCCTATTCTTGATCTAGGACAACACCACGAACACTTTTGGAGACACCTATAGAGCATCTTTATGATCACCCAGTTACGTTGTGACGTTTGATAGCACATAAGGTGTTCCTACGGTATTCGGGAGTTGCATAATCTCATAGTCATAGGAACATGTATAAGTCATGAAGAAAGCAATAGCAGTAAAACTAAACGATCATAGTGCTAAGCTAACGGATGGGTCTAGTCCATCACATCATTCTCCTAATGATTTGATCCCGTTGATCAAATGACAACTCATGTCTATGGCTAGGAAACATAGCCATCTTTGATCAATGAGCTAGTCTAGTAGAGGCATACTAGGGACATACTGTTTTGTCTATGTATTCACACATGTACTAAGTTTCTGGTTAATACAATTCTAGCATGAATAAAAGACATTTATCATGATATAAGGAAATACAAATAACATCTTTATTATTTACTCTGGTGCATATTTCCTTCAGTCTCCCACTTGAACTAGAGTCAATAATCTGGATTACAAAGTAATGGTCCTAACACCCATGGAGTCCTGGTGCTGATCATGTTTTGCTCGCGGAAGAGGCTTAGTCAATGGGTCTGCAACATTCAGATCCGTATGTATCTTGCAAATCTTTATGTCTCCCTCCTTGACTAGATCGCGGATGGAATTGAAGCGTCTCTTGATGTGCTTTGTTCTCTTGTGAAACCTGGATTCCTTCGCCAAGGCTATTGCTCCAGTGTTGTCACAAAAGATTTTCATTGGACCCGATGCACTAGGTATAACACCTAGATCGGATATGAACTCCTTCATCCAGACTCCTTCATTTGCTGCTTCCGAAGCAGCTATGTATTCCGCTTCACACATAGATCCCGCCACGACGCTTTGCTTGGAGCTGTACCAACTGACAGCTCCACCGTTCAATAAAAATACATATCCAGTTTGTGACTTAGAGTCACCCGGATCAGTGTCAAAGCTAGAATCGACGTAACCGTTTACGACGAGCTCTTTGTCACCTCCATACATGAGAAACATATCCTTTGTCCTTTTCAGGTATTTTAGGATGTTCTTGACCAGTGTCCAGTGATCCACTCATGGATTACTTTGGTACCTCCCTGCTAGACTTATAGCAAGGCACACATCAGGTCTGGTACATAGCATTGCATACATGATAGATCCTATGGCTGAGGCATAGGGAATGGCTTCATTTTATCTCTATCTTCTGCAGTGGTCGGGCATTGAGTCTTACTCAACTTCATACCTTGTAACACAGTCAAGAACCCTTTCTTTGACTGATCCATTTTGAACTTCTTCAAAACTTTATCAAGGTATGTGCTTTGTGAAAGTCCAATTAAGCGTCTTGATCTATCTATATAGATCCTGATGCCTAATATGTAAGCAGCTTCTCTGAGGTCTTTCATTGAAAAACTCTTATTCAAAAATCCTTTTATGCTATCTAGAAATTCTACATCATTTCAAATCAACAACATGTCATCCACATATAATATCAGAAATGCTATAGAGTTCCCACTCACTTTCTTGTAAATACAGGCTTCTCCAAGTCTGTATAAAACCATATGCTCTGATCACCTCATCAAAGCGTATATTCCAACTCCGAGATGCTTGCACCAGTCCATAGATGGATCGCTGGAGCTTGCATACTTTGTTAGCACCTTTTGGATCGACAAAACCTTTTGCATCATATACAACTCTTCTTTGAGATATCCATTCAGGAATGCAGTTTTGACATCCATTTGCCAGATTTCATAATCATAAAATGCGGCAATTGCTAACATGATTCGGACAGACTTAAGAATCGCTACAGGTGAGAAAGTCTCACCGTAGTCAACTCCTTGAACTTGTCGAAACCCTTTCGCAACAAGTCGAGCTTTATAAACAGTAACATTACCGTCTGCGTCGGTCTTCCTCTTGAAGATCCATTTATTTTTGATGGCTTGTCGATCATCGGGCAAGTCAACCAAAGTCCACACTTTGTTCTCATACAAGGATCCCATCTCAGATTTCATGGCCTCAAGCCATTTTGCGGAATCTGGGCTCATCATCACTTCCTCATAGTTCGTAGGTTCATCATAGTCCAGTAACATGACTTCCAGAACTGGGTTGTCGTACCACTCTGGTGCGGAACGTACTCTGGTTGATCTACGACGTTCAGCAGAAATTTGATCTGAAGTTTCATGATCATCATCATTAGCTTCCTCACTAATTGGTGTAGGAATCACTGGAACTAGTTTCTGTGATGTTCCACTTTCCAATTCGGGAGAAGGTACAATTACTTCATCCAGTTCTACTTTCCTCCCACTCACTTCTTTCGAGAGAAACTCCTTCTCTAGAAAGGATCCATTCTTAGCAACGAATATCTTGCCTTCGGATCTGTGATAGAAGGTTTACCCAACAGTCTCTTTTGGGTATCCTATGAAGACACATTTCTCTGACTTGGGTTCGAGCTTATCAGGTTGAAGCTATTTCACATAAGCATCGCAGCCCCAAACTTTAAGAAACGACAACTTTGGTTTCTTGCCAAACCATAGTTCATAAGGTGTCACCTCAATGGATTTAGATGGTGCCCTATTTAATGTGAATGCAGCTGTCTCTAAAGCATAACCCCAAAACGATAGTGGTAAATTGGTAAGAGACATCATAGATCGCACCATATCTAATAAAGTACGGTTACGAGGTTCGGACACACCGTTACGATGTGGTGTTCCGGGTGGCGTGAGTTGTGAAACTATTCCACATTGTTTCAAATGAAGACCAAACTTGTAACTCAAATATTCACCTCCACGATCAGATCGCAAAAACTTTATTTTCTTGTTACGATGATTCTCTACTTCACTTTGAAATTCTTTGAACTTTTCAAATGTTTCAGACTTGTGCTTCATTAAGTAGATATACCCATATCTGCTCAAATCATCAGTGAAGGTCAGAAAATAACGATACCCGCTGCGAGCTTCAACACTCATTGGTCCGCATACATCAGTATGTATGATTTCCAGCAAATCTGTTGCTCGCTCCACAGTTCCGGAGAATGGAGTTTTAGTCATCTTGCCCATGAGGCTTGGTTCGCAAGCACCAAGTGATTCATAATCAAGTGATTCCAAAAGTCCATCACTATGGAGTTTCTTCATGCGCTTTACACCAATATGACCTAAACTGCAGTGCCACAAATAGGTTGCACTATCATTATTAACCTTGCATCTTTTGGCTTCAATATTATGAATATGTGTATCACTACAATCGAGATCCAACAAGAATAGACCACTCTTCAAGGGTGCATGACCATAAAAGATATTATTCATAAAAATAGAACAACCATTATTCTCTGATTTAAATGAATAACCGTCTCGCAACAAACAAGATCCAGATATAATGTTCATGCTTAACGCTGGCATGAAATAACAATTACTTAGGTCTAAAACTAATCCCGAAGGTAGATGTAGAGGTAGCGTGCCGACGGCGATCACATCGACTTTGGAACCATTTCCCACGCGCATCGTCACCTCGTCCTTAGCCAATCTTCGTTTAATCCGTAGTCCCTGTTTCGAGTTACAAATATTAGCAACCGAACCGGTATCAAATACCCAGGTACTACTACGAGTATTAGTAAGGTACACATCAATAACATGTATATCACATATACCTTT
>LR738715.1:518702718-518725378 GCA_902687465.1 Secale cereale | reverse complement strand
TCCAGAACTGGGTTGCCGTACCACTCTGGTGCGGAACGTACTCTGGTTGATCTACGACGTTCAGCAGAAATTTGATCTGAAGTTTCATGATCATCATCATTAGCTTCCTCACTAATTGGTGTAGGAATCACTGGAACTAGTTTCTGTGATGTTCCACTTTCCAATTCGGGAGAAGGTACAATTACCTCATCCAGTTCTACTTTCCTCCCACTCACTTCTTTCGAGAGAAACTCCTTCTCTAGAAAGGATCCATTCTTAGCAACGAATATCTTGCCTTCGGATCTGTGATAGAAGGTTTACCCAACAGTCTCTTTTGGGTATCCTATGAAGACACATTTCTCCGACTTGGGTTCGAGCTTATCAGGTTGAAGCTATTTCACATAAGCATCGCAGCCCCAAACTTTAAGAAACGACAACTTTGGTTTCTTGCCAAACCATAGTTCATAAGGTGTCACCTCAATGGATTTAGATGGTGCCCTATTTAATGTGAATGCAGCTGTCTCTAAAGCATAACCCCAAAACGATAGTGGTAAATTGGTAAGAGACATCATAGATCGCACCATATCTAATAAAGTACGGTTACGAGGTTCGGACACACCGTTACGATGTGGTGTTCCGGGTGGCGTGAGTTGTGAAACTATTCCACATTGTTTCAAATGAAGACCAAACTTGTAACTCAAATATTCACCTCCACGATCAGATCGCAGAAACTTTATTTTCTTGTTACGATGATTCTCTACTTCACTTTGAAATTCTTTGAACTTTTCAAATGTTTCAGACTTGTGCTTCATTAAGTAGATATACCCATATCTGCTCAAATCATCAGTGAAGGTCAGAAAATAACGATACCCGCCGCGAGCTTCAACACTCATTGGTCCGCATACATCAGTATGTATGATTTCCAGCAAATCTGTTGCTCGCTCCATAGTTCCGGAGAATGGAGTTTTAGTCATCTTGCCCATGAGGCTTGGTTCGCAAGCACCAAGTGATTCATAATCAAGTGATTCCAAAAGTCCATCACTATGGAGTTTCTTCATGCGCTTTACACCAATATGACCTAAACTGCAGTGCCACAAATAGGTTGCACTATCATTATTAACCTTGCATCTTTTGGCTTCAATATTATGATTATGTGTATCACTACAATCGAGATCCAACAAGAATAGACCACTCTTCAAGGGTGCATGACCATAAAAGATATTATTCATAAAAATAGAACAACCATTATTCTCTGATTTAAATGAATAACCGTCTCGCAACAAATAAGATCCAGATATAATGTTCATGCTTAACGCTGGCATGAAATAACAATTATTTAGGTCTAAAACTAATCCCGAAGGTAGATGTAGAGGTAGCGTGCCGACGGCGATCACATCGACTTTGGAACCATTTCCCACGCGCATCGTCACCTCGTCCTTAGCCAATCTTCGTTTAATCCGTAGTCCCTGTTTCGAGTTACAAATATTAGCAACCGAACCGGTATCAAATACCCAGGTACTACTACGAGTATTAGTAAGGTACACATCAATAACATGTATATCACATATACCTTTCTTCACCTTGCCATCCATCTTATCCGCCAAATACTTGGGGCAGTTCCGCTTCCAGTGTCCAGTCTCTTTGCAGTAGAAGCACTCAGTTTTAGGCTTGGCTCCAGACTTGGGTTTCTTCGCGGGAGTAGCAACTGTCTTGGTTTTCTACTTCAAGTTCCCCTTCTTTCCCTTGCCTTTTTTCTTGAAACTAGTGGTCTTGTTAACCATCAACACTTGATGCTCCTTTTTTATTTATACCTCCGCAGCTTTGAGCATAGCGAAGAGCTCGGGAATTGTCTTCTGCATCCCTTGCATATTATAGTTCATCACGAAGCCTTTATAGCTTGGTGGCAGTGATTGAAGAACTATATCAATAACACTATCCTTGTCAACTTTGCAACCAAGTTGAGTCATATGATTGTAGTACCCAGACATTCTGAGCAAGTGTTCACTGATAGGACTATTCTCCTCCATCTTGCAGCTATAGAACTTATTGGAAATCTCATATTTCTCAATCCGGGCATTTGCTTGAAATATTAACTTCAACTCCTGGAACATCTCATATGGTCCATGACGTTCAAAACGTCGTTGAAGTCCCGGTTCTAAGCCGTAAAGCATGGCACATTGAACTATCGTGTAGTCATCAGACCGCGCCTGCCAGACGTTCAAAGCGTCTACATTAGCGGGAGGGGGCTTGTCACCTAGCGGTGCTTCAAGGACATAATTCTTCTGTGCAGCAATGAGGTTAATCCTCCAGTTACGGACCCAGTCTGTGTAATTGCTACCATCATCTTTCAACTTAGCTTTCTATAGGAATGCATTAAAATTCAAAGGAATGGTAGCACGGGCCATTGATCTACAACAACATAGATATGCAAAAACTATCAGGACTAAGTTCATGATAAATTAAAGTTCAATTTAATCAAATTACTTAAGAACTCCCACTCAGATAGACATCCCTCCGGTCATCTAAATGATCACGTGATCCAAATCAACTAAACCATGCCCGATAATCATGTGAGATGGAGTAGTTTCAATGGTGAACATCTTATGTTGATCATATCTACTATATGATTCACGCTCGACCTTTCGGTCTCCAGTGTTCCGACGCCATATCTGCATATGCTAGGCTCATCAAGTTTAACCCGAGTATTCTGCGTGTGCAAAACTGGATTACACCCATTGGATTTGAACGTAGAGCTTATCACACCCGATCATCACGTGGTGCCTCGACACGACGAACTTTCGCAACGGTGCATACTCAGGGAGAACACTTATACCTTGAAATTTTGTAAGGGGTCATCTTATAATTCTACCGTCGTACTAACCAAAATAAGAAGCATAAAAAGATAAAATCACATGCAATCAAAATATGTGACATGATATGGCCATCATCATCTTGTGCTTTTGATCTCCATCTCCAAAGCACCTTCATGATCACCTTCGTCACCGGCGCGACACCGTGATCTCCATCGTAGCATCGTTGTCGTCTCGCCAACTATTGCTTCTACGACTATCGCTACCGCTTAGTGATAAAGTAAAGCAATTATATGGCGATTGCATTTCATACAATAAAGCGACAACCATATGGCTCCTGCCAGTTGCCGATAACTTTACAAAACATGATCATCTCATACAAAACCGTATAACTCATCATGTCTTGACCATAACACATCACAATATGCCTTGCAAAAATAAGTTAGACATCCTCTACTTTGTTGTTGCAAGTTTTATGTGGCTACTATGGGCTTTAGCAAGAACCGTTCTTACCTACGCATACAAAACCACAACGATGTTTCGTCAATTATGTGTTGTTTTAACCTTCACAAGGACCGGGCATAGCCACACTCGATTCAGCTAAAGTGAGAGAGACAGACACCTGCCAGTCACATCTAAGCAACGAGTGCTCATAACGTGAAACCAGTCTCCCATAAGCGTACGCGTAATGTCGGTCCGGGCCGCTTCATCTCAAAATACCGCCAAAGCAAAGTATGACATGCTGGTAAGCAGTATGACTAGTATCGCCCACAACTCATTGTGTTCTACTCGTGCATATCATCTACACATAGACCTGGCTCATGATGCCACTGTTGGGGAACGTAGTATTTTAAAATTTTCCTACGATCACGCAAGATCTATCTACTAGATGCATAGCAACGAGAGGGGAGAGTGTGTCTACGTACCCTCGTAGACCGGGAGCGGAAGCGTCAAGTGATCCAACCAATCAAGCACCGAATGTACGGCACCTCCGCGTTCAGCACACGTTTAGCTTGATGACGTCCCACGAGCTCTTGATCCAGTTGAGCTTCACGGGAGAGTTTCGTCAGCACGACGGCGTGGTGACGGATATGATGAAGTTACCGGCGCAGGGCTTTGTCTAAGCACTGCGACAGTATGACCGAGGTGTGTTTATGTGGAGGGGGGCACCGCACACGGCTAAAACAATTCAACTTGTGTGTCTTTGGGTGCCCCCTGCCCCCGTATATAAAGGAGCAAGGGGGGAGGCCGGTCGGCCCTCTATGGCGCGCCAGGAGAGGCGCGCCAGGAGACCATACGTGCATGCTTCAAGAATCACAAACCTTAACACTAATATTTTTACTAAACCACAATCATTCACTAGTACCTCCCACATATTAGCATCTCTATATCGCAAAACTATTGCAAGGAATCAAACATATCATATGCACCTATCTACAAGTTTATGTAGGATTTTATGACTAACCATGTGAATGACAAATTCATGTCAACTCTCTAAATAGATATAAGTGAAGCAAGAGAGTTTTAATTCTTTCTACAAAAGATATGCCCACGCTCTACCAAATATAATTGAAGCAAAAGAGCATTCTACAAATGACGGGTTTTTATGTGAGGAGAAACACGTAGTCCAAACTTCAAATAATATAAGTGAAGCTCATGAAGCATTCTATAAAGCCATACTCAAAATATATAAGTGAAGTGCAAAGAGAATTCTATAAATCAACCAAGGACTATCTCATACCAGCATGATGCATTTATAAAAGATAAATAAAAAGCACACGACGCTCCAAGAATTTACGCATATCATGTGAACAAAACGAATTTGAAAACATACAGATACTTGTTGAAGAAAGATGGGATGCCTTCCGGGGCATCCCCAAGCTTAGATGCTTGAGTCTCCTTGAATATTGACTTGGGGTGCCTTGGGAATCCCCAAGCTTGAGCTCTTGCCTCTCCTCCTTCTCCTCACATAGAGACCTCCTCGATCTTCGAACACTTCATCCACACAAAACTTAACCGAACTTTTAGTGGCGGGGTTAGTGCATATGATCAATGAAATCCCATCATGTACTGGTCTAACATTATTGTATAACTATGAACTAACATTACGCACTGTATGCTATCACAATTCTATGGCCCCATGTCAAGGAGGATTCAACAAGAATTCAAACATATGCAAATAATGAAGCTACAATAGCAATCTGTAAAAACAGGACAGTCTGTAAAGATTTGAACATTCACCCTACTTCTGTAACTCTAAAAATTCTGGAAAAATTAGGAAACATCAAAAAATTGTAAAGAAAGACTGTGCAAAAAATTTCAGATCCTTTCGAAGTTCCAGTAAAAAAATGTAAAATCGCGCACTACAGCCAAAGTTTCTGTTTTTGCACCACACAAACCAACAAGCAGTTTAATTGTCCTAAAGGAAACTCTTGGCACATTATTTTTATAATACAATGGAATTGTACAAGCGGGTAATTATTTTTGTTCAAACTTTTATGTAATTCAAGATATGCAAGGTTTCGATCAGCATGAACAAAGTTCAAGGAGCTACCCCATTCCAACGGTGCTCGTCCTTCTTACTTTCACTCTTCTTTTGAAAAGTTTTAGGTTCCCCTCTATATTTTTTTAAACTTTATAAAAGCACACAACAGAAATAAATTACTCTCTAAAACTTTCGGGTTGTCTCCCTGGCAGCGCTTTCTTTAAAGCCATTAAGCTAGGCATATAGTGCTCAAGTAATGAATCCACCCGGAGCCCAAAGTATATCAAAGCCAATTTTAATTAACAATGATTTGTGATTTAATAGTGAGCACAAAGTAACATATATCATGCAACAACGAAGTCTAACTCTTTTTCTATGCATCGGCATGTCATAAAAGAACAATTCATGCACACATAGTAAAGGCCAATGCATAGTATAAATAGTTTCTTGCAATTTTATCATATTGGAAACGTAGAGAGGCGGAGATGTAGTTCCTCCCTCATAATAATTGCAAGTAGGAGCAGCAAGCACATGCATATTATATCTATCAAAATCATCATGTGTACTAGTAGAACGCAACCCATCAATATATTCCTTAATAAGCGCAAACTTCTCCGGTATAGTGTAGTTGGGAGAATTCAAAAAGATAATAGGACTATCATGCGTGGGTGCAATAGCAACAATTTCGTGTTTAACATAAGGACTATAGCAAGTTCATCTCCATAAGCATAATTCATATTGGCATCTTGGCCACAACCATAGCAAGCATTAATTTCATCAAAAAGAGATATTTCAAACTAATCAAAGGGATCAGAGCATTCATCCTTCGGTAAGCCCGAAGGGAAATTAAACAATGTATGGGATAAAGAGTTACTCTCATTAGAAGGTGGGCACGGGTGATCAATCCGCTGTTCGTCCTTTTGTTGTTCGCTCTCCTCCTCATCTTCTTCATCCAATCACAATGTCATTAATTTCTTCTTACATAGACTCCTGCAAAATAT
This sequence comes from Secale cereale, assembly GCA_902687465.1. NCBI lineage: Eukaryota > Viridiplantae > Streptophyta > Magnoliopsida > Poales > Poaceae > Secale > Secale cereale. Next base: position 518,719,103 of record LR738715.1, on the reverse strand, counting down.
TAGTCTCTTCTTGGACAGCGGAGGAGTCTTCAATATATGCTTTAATATAAGATTAGAAGCATAATTATCTTAGCAATATTTAAGTATGGCCAAATTTTCAGATTTGTAGAGATTAGTATCACACGCTTCAATAAAAGAAACAATTTCACAAGTACCCCTAAAAGCAACAAATTCTTCAATTTGTTGAACATCATAGTAATTATAAACCCCCTTAGTATACGAAGATACGATTCCATTATCACTAAACTCACATTGGTAAGAAAGGTGTTCTTAGGGTCTTTAGAACAAGTGCGATCATATATTTCACATAAATTCCAAGCATAGCACTGCAAATGATGAATTTGATCTAGTAAAAGTTTCCCTTTTTCAGATATGTGGTGTCGCACATAACAAGCATGCTCATATAAAGATTTGCCCTCGACTAAGCTAGTTGGGGTTTCAGCCCGAGCACATAGGGATCGAAGATGATCAAAGTAAAAAGCTTCAGTAGTGTGATAGATTTTGAGTGGTTCTTCAACCATTGGTTCAGTAGATACCACTATGTTTTGGTATTTTGTGTTTCCTACCCATAAATAAAGATAGAAAACAAGAGCATAAAATAAAAACTACTTAGTGATAAAGCCAACAAGCACACACGAGAATATTCACCCCAGACTATAACTCCTCAGCAATGGCGCCAGAAAAAGGTCTTGATAACCCACAAGTATAGGGGATCAATTGTAGCCTCTTTCTATAAGTAAGAGTGTCGAACCCAACAAGGAGCTAAAGGTAGAACAAATATTCCCTCAAGTTCTATCGACCACCGATACAAGTCTACGCACGCGTGACGTTCGCTTTACCAAGAACAACTATAAAACTAGAAGTACTTTGTAGGTGTAACGGGATATGTTTGCAAGAATATAAAGAGCACGTAAATAAAACTATGGTCTATTTAGATAAAGAAGCAATAAAGTTAGTATAGCGAGTGTGAAAAAGTGGTGGTAGGAGTTGCAAAATTGTCCCTAAGCAATTGACTATGTTACGATACCAATAACAAGTTTTATGTGGGAGAGGCCACTGCTAGCATGTCATCCCTGACTTGGAATTCTATGCACTTATGATTGGAACTATTAGCAAGCATTCGCAAATACTACCGTTCATTGAGGTAAAACCCAAACATAGCATTAAGATATATTGGTCCCCCTTCAGTCCCGTATGCATCCATTTCTATGCTAGGTTGAAGGTTTTGTCACTCTTGCCCTCCAATACATAGTCCTATCAACATACAACTAACCCTATGGTGTGATCCACGCGCGCACTCTTATGATGGGCACAAAAGGAAAGCAACATAACCACAAGAAAATTAAACCAATCATAGCAATTCGCCAATTACCGATAGGACAACGAAAATCTACTCAGACATCATAGGATGGCAACACATCATTGGATAATAATATGAAGCATAAAGCACCATGTTCAAGTAGAGGGTACAGCGGGTTGCGGGAGAGTGGACTGCTATAGATAGATGGGGGAAGGTGATGAAGATGTTGATGCAGATGACGGAGGTGTTGGTGTAGATCACCGTTGCACGATGATGGCTCCGACGGTGTTCCGGCGCCACCGGAAGCGAGGGGGAGAGAGCCCCCTCCTTATCCTTCTTCCTTGGCCTTCCCCCTAGGTGGGAGAAGGGTTCTCCCTCTGGTACTTGGTCTCCATGGCATGGGAGAGGCGAGAGACCCTCTGAGATTGGATCTGTCTCTCTATGTTTCTGCGTTCCTAGATTCTAGCCTTTCACCATTTCTTATATTCACGTAGATCCGTAACTCCGACTTGGCTGAAATTTTAACATGATTTGTATCTGGATATTGGCTTTCTTGTGGAAAAAGAAGGGCACCAACCACCTTATGGGGTGGCCACGAGGGTCAGGGGCGCGCCCACCCGCCTGGGGCACGCCCCCTGCCTCGTGGCCCCCTCGGGCATCGTCTCGCGTTGATTCTTCTTCCCAAAAATCACATATATTCCAAAAAATATCTATAAGTTTTTATCCCGTTTGGACTCTGTTTGATATGGATTTTCTGTGAAACAAATAAAATGCAACAAACATGAACGGGCATTGGGCACTGGATCAATATGTTAGTCCCAAAAATAGTATAAAAAGTTGCCCAAAGTATATGAAAGTTGTATAATATTGGCATAGAACAATCAAAAATTATAGATATGATGGAGACGTATCATAATCAAACCTTTTGTTGTTGATTTTCTCAACAACTCCATTCAAACCTTCCTTCTAAAAATGCTTTCAAATTCATTTGTGGTGAAAGTTGTCATCTTTTCTCCGTTCTTTTCATTCCACTCTTTCAATTCTTCTGGACGCATTATGTTGTTCCACTCGTCATATATCGTTCCATCCTGTCAAGATCATGTTCTATCCCTTCCATTTTCAGCCGGAGTGTTGCCCAAATCCCTTCGTTCGAATTCCTTTTCTATCTCTTATTAGCTAGGGTAGTTTCAAATTCATTCTTGTTCCTTCAGCTCTTGTTTCATGCCTTTCAACCTACAAGGTTCTCCTAAGGTTGCTTGTTCCTCTTTTGTAACGAAGCTTCTCAATCTCGTTCATCTCCGTTGTGTTCTTCTTTCAAGTTGTCAACCTCTCAAGATTCTTTTGTTTCAGTCATTTCTCTAAGAGGAACTTTGTTCTTCCTATTTTCCCTTCCGTCTTGTTCCTAAGATCTCGGGACGAGATCTCTTGTTAGTGGGGGAGCGTTGTGACGGCCCGAGACCGATGCTCTAGTTGCCTTTCTTTTTTCCATTGTTGTCATGTGTTATTTTGTTTGTTGCATTATCATAATTATTTTTTGCATATTTCATTCCTCTATGTTGATGCCATGATCATGTTGGGTGCTTTGTCATATGCTTGCTTCTTGCACCATGCTCATTTCACTTGTTATGCCATGTGTTTGTTTTGTGCCTCTGGCCCTTATATTGCATTGTCATGCCATCTTTATCATATTGTATTTTATTCATCCTATGTAGTTGCATCATGGCCATTGTGTTGTTGTGTTGCCTCTTGTCATGTACATGCTCATCATATACCTTGTGGTAATCATCATGTTGTTGTCATGTGCATTGCACTCATCCTTTTGTTATGTGTTGCTTTATGTTGTGTGTGTATCTTGCCATCTCTCTCTCAAGCCATGCCAATGCATCATCACCTCTTCCTTCCTTATCATCCTTTTATTTAGCAAGTGACATTTTTTCTCTCCTCCTATGATTGTTTGCATCTTCATCATTTCATCAAGACCTTTCTCCACGTGCAAACCTTATCTTTATTCCTTTCTTTCAAATCTTGGCTTTCATGTCAAGTGACATTGTTTCTGCCTCCATTAATGTTCATTTATTTCCCGACAATCATACTCCATGTCCTTAACCTCTCTGCCAAATCTGATCTCATTTGGAGTAGTTTTGATTGGGTTCAAAAATGTCTCTTGGATTCTTTTTCTACCTCTAAAAATTGCCAAGTAAATTTATTTTAATCCTGCATAAAACCAGGAATCTAGGGATATCCTTGTCTCAGTCCCACACCTATCCATTATCCTTGTGCATTTCTTTTCACTATTTTCTGTTTGAAGAAAAGAAAGGAAAGAGAAGAATGCATAAAGGAAGAGCAGCCCACCAGCCAATGGAGCGTCCCAGTCGCGCCCAGCAGTGCCCAGCCCAGCAGACCCGTAGCCCAACTCCCTCCCCCTGGTAATTTTCCCATGTTGCCACTGTTTACCCCTTCCTCGGACCCACATGTCATTCTCTCTTCCCCCTCCTTTTCTTCCACCTCACGCCCTCCCTCTCTCTCATAGTAACTCTACAACCCAGGCACCCATGGGCCATGGCCACCGTGGCCGCGCGCCCGCTCCATCCACACCTTCTAGCCCTCCTATAAAACCCTCGCGGCATCCCTAGGGTTCCCGCGATCCCCATCTTTCCCCATCTCCGACACCACCCAAGGGCATCTCCCCTGCCTTCCTCCTCCTTCCCCATGAGAGACCCAAGAAAGTGATGGAGCATGTGCTCATCGCCGGCGTGCTCTCTGTCAAGACCAGCCGTGGCTAAGGCGATCAAGAGTACCCCGATGTTGACTACTTCCTCTACGTCACGGATCGGACGCCATCTCACCTTCTCGCCGTCATCCACATCGTCCACTCCTCTCCTTCTTCTTCTCGGAGCCAGGAATGCCTCCCCGATGAGCGTCATCGATTCTGGCCTTCTCTGACCACCTCTTGGCAATCCAAGCACGCTCGCGTGTTTGTGGTGAGCGCCCTATTCCTCCCCATGCCATTATCTTGCTTGATCACATCTTATCCCTCCCGATTCCTTCCCTGCCGAGCGCGTCGCCACTCGTCGTTATCGTCGGAGATCCTCTGGTTGCCTCCTTCCCGTTTCCTTGCATCGCTGGGTTTAGGCTCCTCTCTAGGCGCGTCTTCTTCCTACTATTAGCCGTTTCACCCTGCCGTTCACCATGTTGGATTGGTCTCTGCCGCCTCTGTCCTTCAGACGCCGACGATGTGTCTGTCGCCGTTCGGTGCTGTGAGTGGCACGCGGGATTGCGTATTTCTCACGTGCATCAATAGCGCCCCTCTACCATAGCTTTTGGTCGCCGGAGTTCGCCTCAGATGAGCTTGCCCGCTATCCTTCTCATATGCGTAGACATGCTCCTCTGTTCATTCTGGTTCTTGCTTGCGCACGTGCCTACCGGTTAGTTACTTTGTTGCACCTTCGATGCACACCTCCATGCACATGCATCAGCACACGCACTCATGCACACAGCCAGCGCCTCGCCGTGCCTCGCTGCTGTGTCCGAGATGAGCTCCTGCTCGAGCTCGTTCTCGAAGCCCTTGCTCCGCCGCTCGTGCACGCACACGACACCGGCTAGCAGCAGTCGTTCGCTCCTACGCCCCTGCAGCCTTACCATGCCCCTATCCCGCACACTCGCCCTAGCCATTTGGGCCTCGCCTTACCATGTCGTCGGTGTTTTCTTTGTCACAGAGGAGAAGAAACCCCGAACACCGTGGAACTAGTTCAAAAGAAGCCGTGCCCCATCCTGTTAACAACAGTAGCAGCAGCACAGTAGATCGGGCCACAGAGTTCTACAGGGGAGAACCTGGTTCGAATCCCCTCGAGAACATATTTAGAACCTCAATTTTTGCCTCTGTCCACTCTATGACACTGGGACCCCACTCGTCATCCTATCTTTCCTCACACACCACTCTCCACACTCAAACTCTTGCCACCTCAGCACTCGCGCCCTCTCGTCATTCACAGTGGCTGGCCTAGTCCGTGTTCCCTACTGTTTCCATTTGTTTTTGCATATTCACATAAATGCCCTCATTTTTATTTGTCAATAACTATAGATCCATGCATCCAAATAGAACATAAATGACTTGTTAAATGGTTTGTCATATATATAAAATGTTTAAATTATGCTTTGTCATATATAAAAAATGTTTAAATAGAACATAAATGATTTGTCATATATAAAACATGCTTAGAATTATGTGTAGATTCATAATCTGCAACTTTCATCCATGCTAAAAATGTTTAAATTATTGTTTGTATTAATTTGCTTAAAGGACTTGTTAAAAGGTTTTTTCATAACTAATTAACCGTTGCTCTAGATTTAATAAACTTTATATGTAAATGGGGTAGAAAAATGTATAGAATAGTATGGTACACTTTATTTCCCTGTTAACAATAATAAAATGTGGTTCTGGGCAGAACAATACCAAATTCGAAATATGTATATGGGGATTTTCCAGAATTGTTGTTTATTGTTTCCGGGCCCATTTAAATTGCTTAGGTAGTGTAGTTTAATTGTGTTGCACCTCTTGCCATGTTAAGAACATTTAAATTTGTTGGGTTCTTAACCGAGAGCGAACTAAATAATTGAATGTGGTGTTTTGTTAATATGCAGCTTTTTGCATATTGAGCTCCACTAAATTTATAGTATTGTTCGTTGCACTTTGCCATCCCATGCCTATTTAATCTTGTCATGCATCATACTTGGTTGAGCATCATGTCATGTTTATGTGTTGTGTGTTTACCATGTTGTTTGCTTCTTTCAGGTGTTGCTTCTTCTCGATAGTTCCGGTAATGATGTGATTGTGAGGATTCGTTCGACTACGTTTGGTTCGTCTACGTGGCTTCGTCTACTTAAAGGACTCGGTCTTCTTCCTAGAGGGATCTCAGATAAGATGACCGTCACCTTGGACCTCACTACTATCTTTGCTATGCTAGTTGTCTCGATGCTATCACTATATGCCATGAAATAACCTCAAACCTTTTCACCATCCCAGCAAAACATTCATTGGCTATGTTACCGCTTGCTCAGCCCCTTTTATAGCGTTGCTAGTTGCAGGTGCACTTGCATGTTGTTCCATGTTGGAATATGCATATGTTGGAATATCACAATATCTCTTATGTTTAATTAATGCACATATGTACTTGGTAATGGGTGGAAGGCTTGGCCTTCTGCTCGGTGTTTTGTTCCACTCATGCCGCCTTAGGTTTAAATAAACCGGTGTTATGTTCGTTGATTTTGCATTCCTAATGCGGTTGGGGTGATGGGACCCCCTTGGTAGTTCGCTTCGAATAAAACTCCTCCAGCAAGGCCCAACATTGGTTTTACCATTTGCCTAATAACAACTAAAATTTGCATAGGGCGTAGCTACCCCGTGGAACTTTACTTAATCAACCCCCGGGCCAGTACTCCTCATGAGTGTTGGTCCAAACTAGAGCCACTTGCGGCGCCACCTGGGGTAACTCGGGTTATTGGCTGCTATACGTACTGCTCATCTGGTCTTGGCCTGATACGAGATACGTGCGACTATTATCAGGGTGTCGGCATGCCGAGAGGTCTTGCTGGACTTGGTTTACCATTGTCAGAATGTCTTGTGCACCGGGATTCTGAGTCTTATCGATTGTCCCCAAGATGGAGGGTTTATCTCTGCTGATCGTGAGAGCTTGTGATGGGCTAAGTTGGGACACCCCTGCAGGGTTTTCAACTTTCGAAAGTCGTGCTTGGGGTTATGTGGCAGAACGGATTTTGTAAATATCCGGTTGTAGTAAACTTGACAGAGGATCCAAAATAAAATACACCAACCGCGTGACTAATCGTGATCGTCTCTTTTCGAGTTAGTTCCGGAAAAGAACACGGTGGCGTTATATTTGACTCGTAGGTAGTTCAGGATCACTTAGTGATCATTACTAGTTTACGACCATTGCTTAGCTTCTCATCTTTTTCTGGAATCGTAAGTTAGCCACCATACAAATGCTTAATCGCTTGCTGCAACCTCACCACTTATCATTTCCATACCCATTAAGCTTTGCTAGTATTGATACCCATGGTGTCGTGGAATTATCACGGCAGATGTCCTAGTGTGAGGACTTAGTCATGAGCCTGCGCATCTATGTGGTAGCTTGAGAGGGGTTGATCGGAATCGAGAAACGCAATGCAAGACAAGGGTTTAGACAGCTTCGGGCCCCGAGAAACATCATCCGGTAATAAGCCTACATGTTGTTTGAGGCTAGGTCTCATTATCATAATGAGGGAGTCGCTGTAAACTGGCTCTCCTAGTTATGTCTAGACCTAAGATCCTTTTTCTCCCCCTCTTGGGGTGCCCTGCCCCTCCTTATATAAGTTGAAGGGGCGGGTTACATGTAGAGTCCAACTCGGATTAAGATTTAAACTATTCTGACTCCTCTTCATGGGCTTCTTAACGTCTTGGGCTTCATAACGTCTCGGGCTTACTAACCCCAGGCGACTCTGTCTACCGGGTTATGACTCCTGTCGGTTTATGATTGTTTGTTGGGTTATGACTCCTGCCGGTTTATGATTGTCTGCAGGGTTTTCATCTGGGTTAACTGTCCGCCAGTTTACCACCTGTCGGTTTATCGTCTAGCTTAACCATCTGTCTTAACTATCTGTCTTAACTGTCAGCCGGTTTAACAAGTCCCAGCCAGGTTATAACTCTGGTCGGGTCATACCGCGGGGTATGTCCCCGACATTAGCCCCCAGTTTAATTTGGATTTATCGATGTTAAACTGATCCTGATCATCCTTAAGTCCTTGTCATTTCCTTCTTCTAGAAAATCGAGGTCAATAAGCCAGCTTCATAATCAATTTGCTGACATTGGTTTGTCACACAAAAAAATTATGAGGAATAATTCATTTGACTCAGCTCCCAATGCTTAACAAAAATATTGGTCCTTGGAATACTCATCTGATCTTCAGCCAGTTTAAGGATGTAGAACTTGCCGGTTTATCATTGCCAAAATTGCCAGTTTATAAATATTAATGGCACCGGGTCATAATTGTAGTTAACATCAAGCTTGAAAATATACCTCTTATATGCCTTATCACTTGTAGCCCCCAAGTCTTAAGAAGGTAGCGTAGCAACAACTTAAGACTTGCTTCAATATAAATGTCACAACCTTGAAACATCCGATTTGTTCATCTCAGACACGAGTCATAAACTGAGTATTCCACATATGTAGCCCCCAAGTGCCGGGTTGTCATGCTTGCAGCAACCTTGGACTTGAAATTGCCCTATGCTCATAAAAACTTCAACCAGTGTAGTCCCCAAGGACCGGTTCATTATGCAATAATGAGTAGGGACTCTGTAGATATGATCATGTAGATTTGAATAGCCACATGTAGCCCCAAGGGCCGGCTCAGTAAGAATACTGAGCTGGGACTTTATATATACTTCATTTAAAATAACATTATATAATGTAACTCCCATCATGGGGCTTGAACCCACGTCCACAAGGTTAAGAGCTTTGTGCTTTACCAACTGAAGAGTGGACCCTTCAATATAATGGATTAAAACTTGTGTACCTTGAATTGTTGACAGGAGCAATTGGTAGCCCCTAAGGGCCGACTCTTTACAATGTGATGAGTCGGGTCTTCAATAAGGTGAGCAAAAAATGACTTTGCATTAGCCCCCAAGTGTCACGGTGCATGCTTGCAGCGACATGAGACTTGCATATTTGATGTAATCTCAACTTGAATAATGAAGCCCCCAAGTGCCGGGTCGTAAGCGTGCAGCGACTCGGGACTATTCCTTCAATTGTAGAATAAATCATTTCCATTGATAATATGATAGCTATTGCGCTAAAGTGACTTTGAAAACCTTAATCATAATACTGGTTATTGATAACCACAATAAAATCTAGCCATGTTAGCTATTTGAAGATTTGAATAATATAATCCAATGATTTATGAGCGCATGATTCCAATGGTGCAATCCAAATATATATTGGCGACTTATAGTCCCAAGCCAGACCGGGTTAATAATATCGGTGATTTATAATCATACTAGCGACTTATAATTGAAAGCCAAGCCAGGTCAATAGACACCAGCAATCTTGTTAGTTTGTACGGCCGACTTACAGTCAACAGCCAGACCGGGTCAATAAACACCGGTTTATCGTAATGTGTTGTAAACCTCAAAAAGAGAAAATTTGTCAAATAAAAGCATGGGAAGCCGTGAGGCTTTTCATGGGCTGCCAAGCCCAAAATCGAGGCTTTTCATGGGCTGCCAGGCCACTGAGTTAAATCACTTTACAAAGCCTTTTAAGATGGACCTCACACTAACCAATCGTCGTTTTAACTTTGACAAGTTCAGGGTATGTATAAGATTGACTTGCCAAACGTTCGGCGGGTCATACCAGGATTACCTGGGCGGAGTGACTTACTTGATGAAGGCAGGTTAACCCGGGGTTTTAGGTGAATACACCTGGCTTCCAAGCCTGGCTTGATAGCCTATTACAAGGGTCATTAATTGTAATGCCCAGGATGGGACTATACCTCCTACGTGTCGAGGCACGACTTAAAGGTATAAGACCATTCTGGAATGATCTCAAGTTTGGTATCTTTGCACGACTCATGTAAAAATAGGGATGAAATTGCAAAAGAGATAGTTGGCTTACACTCGCCACTTCACACAATACATTTCATAAGCAAAACATCATTCAAAACATCACAACCCGACTACGGGCGAAGATACAAAAGAAAGATACCAAAACATAAAGCCACTACTGATCGTCGAAAACGTCACAAGCATAAGGCCACGCTCTTCGTGGAACTCCCGGAAGTTCTGATCCATCTCCTGCATCATTCTCGGCTGAACCTGCATCTGGTGTCTTAGTATCTGTGAGCCACGAGGACTCAACAATCCCATAACCATGGGTATCAATACTAGCAAAGCTTTATGGGTAGGAAGAGGTAAAGTGGTGAGGTTGCAGCATCGGCTAAGCATAATATGGTAGCTAACTTATGAGTACCAGAATAAGATGAGCATCTGCGCCAACGGTCGCAACTAGTAGTGATCGCTAAAGATCCTGAACTACATACGAGTCAAACATAACCCCACCGTGTTCTCTTCTCAAAGTGAAAAGAGACAGTCACGGTTACTCACACAGTTGTGTGTTTTACTTCGGATCCTCTGTCAAGTTTTCTACAACCGAACATTAACAAATTCCAATATGCCACATAACCGCGGGCACGGCTTTCGAAAGATCATAACCCTGCAGGGGTGTCCCAACTTAGCCCATCACAAGCTCTCACGATTAGCTGAAGTGATAAATATAATATCATCACCCCTTATCTTAGGGAAATCCGATCAGGCTCGGCATCTCGGTGCACAAGACATTTCGACAATGGTAAAACAAGTCCAGCAAGACCTCCCGGTGTGTCGACACCCTGATAGTAGCCGCGTGTATCTCGTCTCAGGCCACAACCGGATGGGCGATAGTACGAGTAAAACCAAACCTTGAGTTTCCCCGTGGTGGCCCCGCAGAACCCCCGTTTGGGACCAACACCATCAGCACTGGCCCCCCTGCTATGTAGAAAGAATCCTCGGGTAGCGCTAACTCCCTATGCAATTTAATTAATTAATTAAGTTGTTATTATGAGCAAATTAAAACCAATGTTGGGCCTTGCTGGAGGAGTTTTATTCAAAGGCGAACTGTCAAGGGGTCCCCATCCACCCATCGAGTAAGGAACGCAAAATCAAGGAACATAATGCCGGTTTATCGGCGCCTAAGGTGGCATGAGTGGAACAAAACACCGAGAAAAAGGCCAAGCCTTCCACCCATGCCCAGTATATAGGTGTGTTAATAATAATTATAGATATTGTGATGTACCAACAACAAGTTCCCTCCTGGAACGATCTTCATCTTCACCTGCAACTAACAACGCTATAAGAGGGGCTGAGCAAGCGGGTAACATAGCCAAACAGTGGTTTTGCTAGGAAGGTTTCAAAGGTTAGAGGTTTCATGGCAACAAGGAGAGGCTGACATAAAAGATGGGTAGCGCGACATGTAACGATAGCATCGAGGCACTAAGGATGGCAATGATAGTAAAGGTATCCAAGGGTATGATCATCTTGCCTGGAATTCCGCAAGGGAGAAGAACAAGTCCATGAAGAAGACAAAGAAGAAGCCTCCAACTCCGGAACGAACCCGAAGCTAACGAGAGAAGCATACCGGAAAGAAGCAAACAACATGGTAAACACACAATCATAAGCATGTCATGATGCACAAGCAAGCATGATGCATGTCATGTTTTTAAATAGGCATGGCATGGCAGAGTGCACAAACAACACGACAAGTTAAGTGGAGCTCAATATGCAACGAGTTTCATATTGACGAAACACCACATTTTATTTATTTAGTTGACTCTCGTTTATTTACAAGACAAGGTTAAATGTTTGTTAACATGGCAAGAGGTGAAGCAAAAACAAACTACCTATTTAGGCAAGTTTAAATGAGGCCGGAATGACAAACAGCAATTCACACATTTTAAAGTTGTTAATATGATGCGGATGACATGATCAAGTTTATGCAATTTTTATTAAAATTGAACATGAAGAGATATGAAGCATTTGTCACCGTGGTGGAAGGAAGGGTGCCACGGCAACGATCCGAAAATGATGCAACGACAACTTCTCAATTCTGGTAACTCGTTGAGAGACCGGTGCAAAAGATGACGGAGAGCGAGTCGAACAAGATGAAAAGGTGGGGTGATCCCGTCACCGAGTTCCCACGGGTTGGCGACGAGGCAACCGAGGAGCATGACAAAAGGCGAAACGGGCACGGCGCACACAAGGGAAACATCTCATACAACACAACAAGCATTCATCCGCAGGTCATCGTCTCGGGGTTATACCTTCGGAACGTTAGTTCTCGAAGCGGTTCGAGTCGTCGAGGGACGTAGTGGAAGTAGTGGAAGTAGACGTTCTCGAGGCGGTCGTTGTACACGGTTCTTCGGCGACGGTAGTGGTACACGATTTGTTGAATCCACGGCGACGGTAGTTGTACTTGACGTGTCGCCGTGTAGGTATACTCATTTCGAAGATGTACTTGATGTCGAGGGTCTCCGAGGTCGACGGTAGTGGAACTTAGCGTTTCTCCTTGTAGTCGAACTTGACATCGGGCGTCGAGGTACTTGGCGGTCTCGGTCTTGTCAAACTCGTAGATGGCAGTAGAGGTACGGGGTCATCTCGGAACTTGGAGAAAAACATCGGAGATGGAGCTTGGCGATGTGGGTACGGGACTTGGCAACGACAAAAGGCAAAAACAAGTGCTGGTCATGGGGATGCTGAGATCGGTGGCGGTCTTGAACTCGCGGCGAGCAACATGGCGATGGCAACACGGTAGTCGTCGAGTCCGGCAGGTCAAAGAGGCCCGAGTCCATGCCCCCAGCAGGTCGATGGCGGCCTGGGTCACCGGAGGGGCGCAGTAACGAGGCCCTGGTAGGAGACGGGCGCGGACGAGGGAGCTCCTCTCCCTCGAGCGAGAAGGAGTGGTGCGGGGCGTCGTGCGGCTGGCTGTCGCGGACGCCGGATGTGGAGCCATGGCGAGGCGGCGAGCTCGCGACAAGGAGATCGAGGTTGGGGCCGGTGTGTCCTTGTGCACGAAGCGGCTGACGAAGAGCTTGCTCCAGCGAGCGGGCCGCGGTCGACGGTGAAGCGAGGCGGCAAAGGCTCGCGCGACGAGGCGGACAGGGGTCGAGCAGGTGAGGTGAAGGGGATTGGGAATCGATCGGGGCTGGGGAACGAGCGGGTGAAGCCTCTGGGAGGGAGAGCGAGGGGAACGAGGGTTTGGGCGAGAGGAGAGGTGCGGCGGCTGCGGGTGGAGCGAGGGAGAGAGATAGGGATCGAGGGAGATGTCGCTGGCTCGGGCTAGGGTTAGCTGCGCTGGAGGACTGGGCCTTGGGCCGGTTTAGGATAGGAGGCGGTTGGGCCTGATGGAGCGGCTGGGCCTGGCCGCAGGCCGGCGGCTGGCCTGGCTGCTCTTCTTCTTTTATTAAAACGAAGCAGATAACAAAAAATAAAAGAAGAGGAAAGGAAAAGGTTAGGCGAAGAATTTAGGCATGCACATAATTTTTCTGGACTCATAAAAATGATCTTAATCCAGGAAAAATAGATGTGGGCACGAGTGTGAAGTTGAATTCAAACCCATATGGATTTAATTCAAATGGATTTGAACTAAGTCTTGATTTTTGAAGTGTCCAAAAATGTTCGAATTTTTGGAGGAACCTCGATAAAACGGATAAGAATTATAGGGAAGGTTTAGATGGAGAAACTTGAAGTAGAAAAGGCATGGGGAATATATGCAAGTTTGTTTGGGTTAATTCCAAACAATTGGAATATTTAATATAGCTCCCTAATTATATTGAGATGATATGTTATAAAGAGAAGTCATCCTTCCCTCGATTTAAATGGACCGAAGGTCCACACAATTTATTTGGTTGAGATGCAAAAGAAATATGACATGATGGCATGATGACATGATGCAATACAAAAATAATAACACAAGCACAAATGAAACACACGGGAGAACCCGGAACATCTGGAATTTTCTGGGACGTCGGTCTTCGGGCGTCACAACTCTCCCACACTAACAGAGGATCTCGACCCGAGATCCTAGAGATGGCACCGGGTAAAAAAAACGGAAGAGGAAGATGTAAAACAAAGTTGCTTCTTTGACAAACGAGTGAAACCGTGAACCTTGAGAGGTAGAACAATCTTGAAAGAAAGAATACAACGGAGATGAACGAACTTAAGAGCACTCTAGTAAAATGAGGAACAAGGAACACCACAAGAACCTTGCAGGTTGAAAGACATGAAACAAGAGCTCATGGATGACGAAAGAATTTCAAAACCACTCCGGTTACCCAAGATTGAGAAGGAATAAGAACGAAATAATTTGGACAGCACTCCGTCTGAAAATGGAAGGAATTAACAAGAACTTGCCAAGATGGGAAGATACTTGATGAAAACAACAACACACAGCCTCCGGAACATTGAAAGAATGGCACAAGGGGTAAGAAAGATTTCAGACAGCACTCCGGTTGCAAAGAGAGGCAAAACTTGATAAGATGAGGGAACTAGAATGTAGGTGACAACATTCCAGTTAAATAGACAATCAAGGGAAGAATATGATCTTGATAAAAACGAGATGATGGTCAAAGAGAGCAACATCACAAAGCCTCCGGAACGAAAGAATGGATGCTAGATCAATGAGAGAAATGAACGGAGAAGAAAATGATAACTTCTACCACCAATGAAATTAGAAAACATCCTTACGAAGAAGGGTAGAACGGAGTTGTTGAAAAATAATCAACAACAAAAGAATAAGCTTGTTGTGGGCTTATGGAAAACATCTCAAAATTAAGAGGTGACTACCAGCCATTGACGAAAATATTTGATTGGATTGAGATCAACAAGGAGACGATAAACTTATTTCACCAGAATGATAAATGAAGAACTTGGGTCATTTATAAGCACCATAATAACAACAATCCTTAGGGGAAGCTTTTAGGTGAAATACAACCCAAGATTACTCCAACAAATAATTGAATGGTTGGAAAGATCTCCTTCATCTCAAACAATAAGGTAGAAAGAATTGCACTTGGAATGCATGATGAAGAATGCTTGAGCTCCAACAAGAATCTTGATGAAGACTTCGAGGATGAATTAAATCTTGATGAACCACCATGAGAACTCCGGTAATGAAAGCATGAGAAGTGAAAGATGAAAAGAATAAGATTCAAAGCCTGCGATGAATTAGATGCAGCTTTGTGACAAGATTATTGAGAGAGCTTAGAACACCGGGGAATAGGACGAACAACTTAGAACCAAGGATATATTCCTTCTGAACAAACTCCGAAGGAAGGGATTAATCACTTCGGGGAAATACGAATAAGATTTACTGTATGCTTATCCTTCAACAAATTAAATTGATGACAAGCAACGGATTTGGCATACAACTTATTCTCATTGCAAAGAATTAAAGAGAGATCTTGCACAAGCTTGGGTAAATCTTCAACGAACCACCGGTAGGATTATGAAAAGAACGAGTGAAATAATACGATAACAAGGAAGAGTAAACTTGAATGAACCACCGTAAGAATATGGAGACGAACAAAGAGGCATCAATGAAGAATATTTGGAGGACAAGTTGAAAACAGGGAACGAAGAAATATTCTGAAATGATGGCCTTCGGAGGAACACAAAGAAAAGAATTCATGAAATGCTTCGGATGGTTATAAAAGAATTCCCCACAATCGGAACAATACTGAGGATGGCATGAAGCTAGAACCATGAAGCTTGAGGGAACGGGCCAAGATTTAAGAGAAACTCTTCTCCGGTCTTCAGATGTTGAGAATGAAGACGAGAAATGTCATGAAGAATTTCGAGATACTTCGGACGAATGACAAGAGGAAGGTGGAGCTAAAGATGGAAATAATTGAAAACAATCTTGGAGAAGGCATGTGACCGATGGAAATCATTCTTACATCACACTTTGAAAAGAATTTGAGTATAACTCCAGAAAAAATTGGAAGAGTCAGGTAAGATCCTGGAAAAAGACCTGTGGGTTAGGGACCACTCAAAGAAATCACCATTGAAAAAGATTGCTTAAAAGATATTGCACCGGATGAATTAAATGGCTTGAATAAGATGATAATCCTCAAAATAGCTTGAATGGATTAAGAATGGAAACACGAATCTTCTGAGATACCTTCACCTCTCCGGATATGAATAGCAAGAGGAGAATGATTAATTGGAGCACCGGAATAAGAAAGCATTGTGAAATGAGGAAAAGGATAAGATCAACACCGAAATCTTGAATTACATCCACCGGCAGAATTTGAGAACAGAAGAATGATGAACTTGAAGCTCTTGAGCATCTTCACGATAATCACCGGATAAGAACATTGAAGGAAAAGAATGAAGAAACCTCACATGAATAAAATGGATACTTCATTAAGAATTCTAGCTCCGAGAAAAGAAGGGTGGGAGGGCGGGGAAAACAAAGACAACTTGGGATGAATGAAACAGACAAATCGTC
>LR738715.1:518644650-518702068 GCA_902687465.1 Secale cereale | reverse complement strand
AAGAATGATGAACTTGAAGCTCTTGAGCATCTTCACGATAATCACCGGATAAGAACATTGAAGGAAAAGAATGAAGAAACCTCACATGAATAAAATGGATACTTCATTAAGAATTCTAGCTCCGAGAAAAGAAGGGTGGGAGGGCGGGGAAAACAAAGACAACTTGGGATGAATGAAACAGACAAATCGTCAGATTTCTCAACGGCGTCCGTATGGAATAAATTGAAGAGAAGGCACACCGGTTGAAAAGGATAAACATGAAGATCTTGATGATCAAGAAGGACTAGCACTCCCATAGAAATATGAGAACACCGATTAAGAAGGTATGGAATCAACACTTGACATCGAAGCAACTCGAATACCAGAATCAAAACGAAACAAAGGATAGATATGTTGCAACATAATCTTCACAATATCATTCGAACAGAGGATTGAACGAATGAATTCCGTAGGTACATCAACTTGTCGAGAAGCCACTTGGGAGAACAAAAGGTAAATAAAACAACAAGGAGCAGATAGAACAAATACAAGATAGAAGCTTCGTCCCACATATTCGTGCTGAAAGCTCATGGAACGTGTTACAAAAGGGTTTTGCAATCCCCGGATCAGCATAGCCAAGGACCCTTTAAGATACAACTCCCGATCGGAACAACGCCCATAAACCACTTCACTCGATGTAGAACCCCGAACTCCATATCATGCACTCGTTGGAAGAATGCCTAGAACTACTAGATGAACCCACCTATTAATTTCCGAAAGTTTCCAGTTATGCAATCAGGTGTTGGGGATACAGGGGAAGCATCGCGCACTCAACTCTAATCCTACATCCAGCTGTATCCATCCTTCAACACATAACCAGTTATCTCCAGAAACCATTTACCTTGGACCTTCGAAACGCATCCGCTATACAAGCTATGGCAATACTCCCGAACTACCTCCCCAGTACTGGGTGATGTCGGGGTTATCTTGCCACTAACCGCATAGGAGAGTTTTCGATGTCGGCCGTCTTAAGTATTCGAGAACTGATGCGATATATTTGTGACAACAACACCTCGGAGCTCAACTCCTCGGGACACTGCCACAACCCCTAAATGACAGGAGGCATCGAGAACAATGTTCTCGTCACAAAGACATCAGAACAATCCAAACAATACTCGCGTGATCCTAAAAAAAAAAATTGGTGCATTTTTTAGAGTAGAAGAGACAAAAGTAATCGTCAGGAGTCCTCACCAGAGTGAAAAGAGATGAGGAGCAAAAGAAATCCTACTCTCCGATATAAATATAGGACTCAAAACATTTTCAAGTGTGTGCCTAGACTCAACCGTCAACGATTCAATCAATTAGTGGGGGCTTCTAGGTCGGAGAAGGCTCTGAATACCAACTTGTAATGCCCAGGATGGGACTATACCTCCTACGTGTCGAGGCACGACTTAAAGGTATAAGCCCATTCTGGAATGATCTCAAGTTTGGTATCTTTGCACGACTCATGTAAAAATAGGGATGAAATTGCAAAAGAGATAGTTGGCTTACACTCGCCACTTCACACAATACATTTCATAAGCAAAACATCATTCAAAACATCACAACCCGACTACGCGCGAAGATACAAAAGAAAGATACCAAAACATAAAGCCACAGGTCCGAATCGCCCCTAGTAGAAACCACTACTGATTGTCGAAAACGTCACAAGCATACGACCACGATCTTCGTGGAACTCCCGGAAGTTCTGATCCATCTCCTGCATCATTCTCGGCTGAACATGCATCTGGTGTTGTAGTATCTGTGAGCCACGAGGACTCAGCAATCCCATAACCATGGGTATCAAGACTAGCAAAGCTTTATGGGTAGGAAGAGGTAAAGTGGTGAGGTTGCAGCAGCGGCTAAGCATAATATGGTAGCTAACTTACGAGTACCAGAATAAGATGAGCATCTACGCAAACGGTCGCAACTAGTAGTGATCGCTAAAGATCCTGAACTACATACGAGTCAAACATAACCCCATCGTGTTCTCTTCTCAAAGTGAAAAGAGACAGTCACGGTTACTCACACAGTTGTGTGTTTTACTTCGGATCCTCTGTCAAGTTTTCTACAACCGGACATTAACAAATTCCAATCTGCCACATAACCGCGGGCACGGCTTTCGAAAGATCATAACCCTGCAGGGGTGTCCCAACTTAGCCCATCACAAGCTCTCACCATTAGCTGAAGTGATAAATATAATATCATCACCCCTTATCTTAGGGAAATCCGATCAGGCTCGGCATCCCGGTGCACAAGACATTTCGACAATGGTAAAACAAGTCTAGCAAGACATCCCGGTGTGTCGACACCCTGATAGTAGCCGCGCGTATCTCGTCTCAGGCCACAACCGGATGGTCGATAGTACGAGTAAAACCAAACCTCGAGTTTCCCCGTGGTGGCCCCGCAGAACCCCCGTTTGGGACCAACACCATCAGCACTGGCCCCCCTGCTATGTAGAAAGAATCCTCGGGTAGCGCTAACTCCCTATGCAATTTAATTAATTAATTAAGTTGTTATTATGAGCAAATTAAAACCAATGTTGGGCCTTGCTGGAGGAGTTTTATTCAAAGACGAACTGTCACGGGGTCCCCATCCACCCATCGTGTAAGGAACGCAAAATCAAGGAACATAATGCCGGTTTATCGGCGCCTAAGGTGGCATGAGTGGAACAAAACACCGAGCAAAAGGCCAAGCCTTCCACCCATGCCCAGTATATAGGTGTGTTAATAATAATTATAGATATTGTGATGTACCAACAACAAGTTCCCTCCTGGAACGATCTTCATCTTCACCTGCAACTAACAACGCTATAAGAGGGGCTGAGCAAGCGGGTAACATAGCCAAACAGTGGTTTTGCTAGGAAGGTTTCAAAGGTTAGAGGTTTCATGGCAACAAGGAGAGGCTGACATAAAAGATGGGTAGCGCGACATGTAACGATAGCATCGAGGCACTAAGCATGGCAATGATAGTGAAGGTATCCAAGGGTATGATCATCTTGCCTGGAATTCCGCAAGGGATAAGAACAAGTCCATGAAGAAGACAAAGAAGAAGCCTCCAACTCCGGAACGAACCCGAAGCTAACGAGAGAAGCATACCGGAAAGAAGCAAACAACACGGTAAACACACAATCATAAGCATGTCATGATGCACAAGCAAGCATGATGCATGTCATGTTTTTAAATAGGCATGGCATGGCAGAGTGCACAAACAACACTACAAGTTAAGTGGAGCTCAATATGCAACGAGTTGCATATTGATGAAACACCACATTTTATTTATTTAGTTGACTCTCGTTTATATACAAGACAAGGTTAAATGTTTGTTAACATGGCAAGAGGAGAAGCAAAAAACAAACTACCTATTTAGGCAAGTTTAAATGAGGCCGGAATGACAAACAACAATTCACACATTTTAAAGTTGTTAAAATGATGCGGATGACATGATCAAGTTTATGCAATTTTTATTAAAAGTGAACATGAAGAGATATGAAGCATTTGTTACCGTGGTGGAAGGAAGGGTGCCACAGCAACTATCCGAAAATGATGCAACGGCAACATCTCGATTCCGGTAACTCGTTGAGAGACCGGTGCAAAAGATGACGGAGAGCGAGTCGAACAAGATGAAAAGGTGGGGTGATCCCGTCACTGGGTTCCCACGGGTTGGCGACGAGGCAACCGAGGAGCATGACAAAAGGCGAAACGGGCACGGCGCACACAAGGGAAACATCTCATACAACACAACAAGCATTCATCCGCGGGTTATCGCTTCGGGGTTATACCTTCGGAACGTTAGTTCTCGAAGCGGTTCGAGTCGTCGAGGGACGTAGTGGAAGTAGTGGAAGTAGACGTTCTCGAGGCGGTCGTTGTACACGGTTCTTCGACGACGGTAGTGGTACACGATTTGTCGAATCCACGGCGATGGTAGTTGTACTTGACGTGTCGCCGTGTAGGTGTACTCGTTTCAAAGATGAACTTGACGTCGAGGGTCTCCGAGGTCGACGGTAGTGGAACTTGGCGTTTCTCCTTGTAGTCGAACTTGACATTGGGCGTCGAGGTACTTGGCGGTCTCGATCTTGTCAAACTAGTAGATGGCAGTAGAGGTACGGGGTCATCTCGGCACTTGGAGAAAAACATCGGAGATGGAGCTTGGCGATCCGGGTACGGGACTTGGCAACGACAAAAGGCAAAAACAAGTGCTGGTCGTGGGGATGCTCAGATCGGTGGCGGTCTTGAACTCGCGACGAGCAACATGGCGACGGCAACACGGTAGTCGTCGAGTCCGGCAGGTCAAAGAGGCCCGAGTCCATGCCCCCAGCAGGTCGATGGCGGCCTGGGTCACCGGAGGGGCGCGGTGACGAGGCCCTGGTAGGAGACGGGCGCGGACGAGGGAGCTCCTCTCCCTCGAGCGAGAAGGAGTGGCGCGGGGCGTCGTGCGGCTGGCCGTTGCGGACGCCGGATGTGGAGCCATGGCAAGGCGGCGAGCTCGCGGCCAGGAGATCGAGGTTGGGGCCGGTGTGTCCTTGTGCATGAGGCGGCTGACGAGGAGCTTGCTCCAGCGAGCGGGCCGCGGTCGACGGTGAAGCGAGGCGGCAAAGGCTCGCGCGACGAGGCGGATAGGGGGTCGAGCAGCTGAGGTGGAGGGGATTGGGGATCGATCGGGGCTGGGGAACGAGCGGGCAAAGCCTCTGGGAGGGAGAGCGAGGGGAACGAGGGTTCGGGCAAGAGGAGAGGTGCGGCGGCTGCGGGTCGAGCGAGGGAGAGAGATGGGGATCGAGGGAGATGTCGCTGGCTCGGGCTAGGGTTAGCGGCGCTGGAGGACTGGGCCTTGGGCCGGCTTAGGATAGGAGGCGGTTGGGCCTGGCCGCAGGCCGGCGGCTGGCCTGGCTGCTCTTCTTCTTTTATTAAAACGAAGCAGATAACAAAAAAATAAAAGAAGAGGAAAGGAAAAGGTTAGGGGAAGAATTTAGGCATGCACATAATTTTTCTGGACTCATAAAAATGATCTTAATCCAGGAAAAATAGATGTGGGCACGAGTGTGAAGTTGAATTCAAACCCATATGGATTTAATTCAAATGGATTTGAACTAAGACTTGATTTTTGAAGTGTCCAAAAATGTCCGAATTTTTGGAGGAACCTCGATAAAACGGATAAGAATTATAGGGAAGGTTTAGATGGAGAAACTTGAAGTAGAAAAGGCATGGGGAATATATGCAAGTGTGTTTGGGTTAATTCCAAACAACTGGAATATTTAATATAGCTCCCCAATTATATTGAGAGGATATGTTATAAAGAGAAGTCATCCTTCCCTCGATTTAAATGGACAGAAGGTCCACACAATTTATTTGGTTGAGATGCAAAAGAAATATGACATGATGGCATGATGACATGATGCAATACAAAAATAATAACACAAGCACAAATGATACACACGGGAGAACCCGGAACATCTGGAATCTTCTGGGACGTCGGTCTTCGGGCGTCACATTAAAACTCTTTGTTGTTGTGCAAAAAGAGCCCCCACGTAATATTTTGAGCTGTGCTCAGTGGGTGCCTATGTTTGAGATGTGCTTTTGCAACACTCTCTTTGGCCCCTGTTAACTTTGGGTGATAAGCCCCCATGTTTTTTATGTGACTTTATAAGCCGGATCAATGGGTAATCAGAACTCCGCTTTATAAACATAAGGCCCCATGTGATATATTTCTGAGCTGTGCTCGCCGGGTGCCTATGTTTGAGTTGTGCTATGCAACAAACTCTCTTTGCCCCTGTAATTTTTTCCGAGAACTCGAACTTGCGAGAGATGAACTATTTTTAACCAGGATTTCGAACCAGGTATTGAGAGCTTCAAAGCTTTGTGGGGGACAGCTTTCCCTTGAGCCGGATTTTAAATCAGAATCCTTCTTTTTAAGCCGGAATTTTTTTACGGCTTTTAAATTTGCACCAATATGGCGGTTTAGGGTCCTGCATTTAGATAACTTTGCAAGCCGGAGTAAATGCTCTTTTAAAGAAAGCAATATATAATATAAAAATATTCTGGATGGATTTCACCTGATACGCTAGGCCAGTAGTTATCCACCGCGGAGTTGATGATCACCATTGTGAAGTGAAAATCAATCATGGGTGAGTCCGCCGTAGGAGCAGACAGATGAGTCGGCCGCGATATTATAGGCCGGTGCGGACGAGCAAGTTGCCCTCCGTGTTGTAAACTGGTGCAGTTGCGTGAACTGGCCGTCCGTTCATCAGGTAATGTGACACGGAGGAAAACGCCGTTTGTAGAACATTGCCAGTGCGTGCTTTATACCCGCAGTATAACAATAATTTTACCTGTATATAAAAACACCAATAGGGAAGTGTAATGGTGCTCAGGGGAATTAAAATTTACTGATAAAATATATAGGAGGGATAACACCTAATTTTGTTTTTGTCGGATGAACGCAGATGCTGGTGCCTTATAATATTGAATAGTATATGCACGTTGAGGGGATGATATGATGTAGCATAACATCCACGTGACCCTCTGTTGTAACTTTTTTTTTCAACACTTTGCCCACTTTGACTTTTCTTTTTTGTTATTTCAATCAGTGTAGGCACACGAGAAATGAGTAGCACGGCGGCTCAGCACAATGCGAGGCAC
Organism: Secale cereale; assembly: GCA_902687465.1. Taxonomy (NCBI): domain Eukaryota; kingdom Viridiplantae; phylum Streptophyta; class Magnoliopsida; order Poales; family Poaceae; genus Secale; species Secale cereale. The sequence goes on along the minus strand of LR738715.1, from coordinate 518,695,415 downwards.
GGTGAAACAGCGCTCAGTGCGCTGTAAGGCAGTGGAGGTTTACGAACGCGGGCGGAGGTGACTGCACATGGCCGTGGCTGTGGGGGTGGCGACTCATCCTCGCCGGTTTGAAGATGGCCAGCAGAAGCAACCCACGACGGAATAATCCAGTGGCACTAGGCAGTAGAATCGGTTTTGACGCCCTCCGTGACTGCAGCGGCAGCGGAGGCAGGGCCACGGTAGCATTGGCGGCTCAAGGCGACAGGGGAAGTGGCTCAAGTGAGCCACTGGTCAGAAGTAGACCCAGGCAAGGATACGGCGCTGCTGGCGGCTTGACAGGCTCAGCACAGGCAGAAACGAGCCGGGGGCGCAGCGGCGGCAGTTCACGGGTGGCTCACGCCGCTGCTGGAGGTGAAGACGAGGCAGCGCCAGGCAATGAGGCATGGCGGCGCGCGAGTATGGCGACTCGGCCAGCGGCTCTGGAACCCAGCGGAGATAATCGACCAAGGCAATGGTGATTTGGCTGGAACGACTCTTGGCGGGGGCGGCTTATTCCAGCGGAGGCTCGATGCAGGGAGGGCCAGACATACGTAGCAGCTCTTCGTGGGACGGCTTAGAGATGGAAGGGCGAGTCGTCGGGGCCAAGAAGGCGTGGGCCACGAGGGTAGCTTGCGAGCAGAGGAGAACCGCAGCGGCGGGTCACCGAGGCCGCGGACATGAAGGTGTGGCCGACTTGAGATCGCAGCGACGGGAACGGCAACTCGGAGGCGGCGGTGCTGAGTGAAGCGGCGGTGACCGGCAGAGGCGGCTCGACCGTGGAGGCGCGTCGGTGAGGTGCGGCAGCGGAGGGCCGCAACGGCTTGGGTGTCGATGCGGATGGTGGCTCGGAAGTGGCGCCGGAGGAAGGGGTAAATCCAAGCCACAGTATGACCCGGCCAGAGAGGCGCCGGCTCGCGGGCGGCAGTTGTCGCTGCCGGCAGCTCAAGGTGGACGGCAGATTTTATCCATGCTATAGTTGAAGCGGGCCGGCTCATGGTCGTGGTGATGGAAGCTTGGAGCCGCAACTTGAAGGCGATGTGAGGCGCTGGGGTGGTTCAAGGCACGGTCGTTGAAGTGAAAACGGAGGTGGCAACCGCGGCTTGGTGGGTCAGCACCGGGTGGCTTGAGTAGTGCTGTAGGAGAGGCAAAGGCGAGCGATGGCGGCTTTAGGAGACTTAACACGGAGATGCTCCAAGGCAGCGGCGGCTCAGAGTGGTGGAACGAGGCGGCTCAAGACCGTAAGAACTGCGGCTAATCCGGCTAGTCGGGCTGCAGGGAGGCGACTCACGGGGGCAGCGGGTCAACACCGTATTGGTGGCCTGCGGGAAGCAAAGGCGAGGCCGGGCGGCTTAGGAGGCCCCGAGGAATCAGATCGAGGTGGCTTGTGAGGCGGCGGTTCGATTTGGCCACAACCGCCACTTAGCGATGGCGGCTCGAAACCACACCCGTAGAAATGAGCGCGACGACGACTCGGACGGGAGGCGAAGTCCAGACCAGCCACGGGTCGTGGCTGTCTTTCTGGGTTGTGGACGTGATTGCTTTTGGTCTTTTTGTCTTCTGTTCTATTTTGATCCGTAAGGGTAGTCAACTTTCATAGTATCCAATCCCTCATCTGATCCGATAACTCGATCAGGAATTGACCTTATACGTATCTGCGACTTTGTCCCATTGGACCCAATGAATCCTTGCTGAGCCAAACGGAGACTCTCCCCTTTGGGATCCAGTGAACTTGACGTTGATGTGAATCTTCCACGCCGACTCTCGTTGAACTGAAAAATTGCAAACTTCTTGGCGGGGCAAGGCGATGGCTCGGCCACGATTCAGGCGACAACATCTTGGCATCCAGTTCGACGAGCTGAGGGCAGCCTGGAGCGGAGATGAAACGGTCGATGAATGAGTCCGGGTCATGGCCGGCTCTGTTTCTGGGTCGTGGTAACTCACGTAGTAATCTCTTCCATATTTCTTGAATTGATCTCCTGGTAGTTTCCTTGTGGCAATCAGAGTTGACCAAGCTACAGATGATTTCGTAGCAAATCAACTTTGATGTGGTATACGTATGTGGTGGCGGAAACTCGGCGGATTGGAAGAAACAATTGCTGTTGGTGTTCGCAGCTCTTGAAAATTGATCCAGATCTAACGGATCGTCCGATCGTGGCAGGCTCGCACCACACAACCGTAATTTTTCTTCCATCAAATTTTGCATATGCCATTCCGGTTGCTTGTCATGGACACGATGCAGATCATTCAAAACTGATTCTTTCTTCCTCCAAAAAAATTGTGCACACCTCGAACCCTAGAAGAGATCCCTCCAAGAACTCAACACCATCGTGCGCAGGCCCCACGGTGGGCACCAACTGTCATGGAATTGTCACGGCAGATGTCCTAGTGTGAGGACTTAGTCGCGAGGCCACACATCTATGTGGTAGCTTGAGAGGGGTTGATCGGAATCGAGAAACGCAACGCAAGACAAGGGTTTAGACAGCTTCGGGCCCCAGGAAACATCATCCGGTAATAACCCTACATGCTGTTTGAGGCTAGGTCTCATTATGATCACGAGGGAGTCGCCGTAAACTGGTTCTCCCTGTTATGTCTAGCCCTAAGATCCTTTTTCTCCCCCTATTGGGGTGCCCTGCCCCTCCTTATATAAGTTGAAGGGGCGGGTTACATGTAGAGTCCAACTCGGATTAAGACTTAAACTATTCTGACTCCTCTTCATGGGCTTCTTAACGTCTTGGGCTTCATAATGTCTCGGGCTTCATAATGTCTCGGGCTTACTAACCCCAGGCGACTCTGTCCGTGCCTGTTTATGATTGTCTGCCGGGTTATGACTCCTGCCGGTTTATGATTGTTTGCCGGGTTATCATCTGGGTTAAATGTCTACCGGTTTACCACCTGCCGGTTTACCGTCTAGCTTAACCATCTGTCTTAACTATCTGTCTTAACCGTCAACCGGTTTACCAAGTCCCAGCTGGGTTATAACTGCGGCCGGGTCATACCGCGGGGTATATCCCCGACACACGGTAATGGGAATGTTGAGTCCTTTCTTCTTCTTCGTCGCCGATCTTGGGATAGGTTCCTCGTCGGCAGCCTGGGATAGCAGGAAGGATGTCATTGTGCTTTTCATGTGTTTTCATCCATAGTCGGATGTCTCATGTATGATGTTGTTGTATTCATGCGGCAATTGTTGCCTTTTGTATGTATCCCCACCGATTTATGTAATGGTACGATGTAATGATATCCATCTTGGTAAGCACCTGAAATGCGGTTGTGCCCCAATCATGGGTTCATCATGTGATTGGGATAGAATTGCATCTTGGGCATGACGTCTTCCACCTGAGAGTGTTATTGACAGAGTTCTTCAATCGCTGCCACCAAGCTACAAAGGCTTCGTGATGAACTATAATATACAAGGGATGGATAGGAAAATTCCCGAGCTCTTCGCGATGCTGAAATCGGCGGAGGTAGAAATCAAGATGGAGCAGCAAGTGTTGATGATTAACAAGACCACTAGCTTCAAGAAAAAGGGCAAAGGAAATAAAGCGAACTTCAAGAAGAACGGCAAACAGGTTGTCGCTGCCATGAAGAAACCCAAAGCTAGTCCTAAGCCTGAAACTGAGTGCTTCTACTGCAAAGGGAGTGGTCACTGGAAGCGGAACTTCCCAAAGTATTTGGCGGATAAGAAGGATGGCAAAGTGAACAAAGGTATATTTGATATACATGTTATTGATGTGTTCCTTACTAATGCTCGTAGCAGTGCCTGGGTATTTGATACTGGTTCGGTTGCTCATATTTGTAACTCGAAACATGAGTTGTGGATTAAACGAAGATTGTCTAAGGATGAGGTGACGATGCATGTCGGGAATGGTTCCAAGGTTGATGTGATCGTCGTCGGCACACTACCTCTACATCTACATTCTGGATTAGTTTCATACCTAAATAATTGTTATTTGGTGTCTGCATTGAGCATGAACATTATATTCGGATTTTGTTTAATGCGAGACAATTATTCATTTAAGTCATAGAATAATGGTTGTTCTATTTATATGAGTATTATCTTTTATGGTCATGCACCCTTGAGAAATGGTCTATTCTTATTGAATGTCGATCGCGGTAATACACATATTCATAATACTGAATCCCGAAAGCTGTACTCGATATGGTGCGTTCTATGATGTCTCTTACCGATTTGCCTTTATCATTTTGGGGTTATGCACCATCTAAATCCGGGGATATGGCACCGTATGAACTATTGTTTGGCAATAAACCAAAGCTGTCGTTTCTTAAAGTTTCGGGTCGCGATGGTTATGTGAAAAAGCTTCAGCCTGAGAAGCTCAAACCCAAATCGGAGAAGTGTGTCTTCATAGGATACCCAAAAGAAACTGTTGGGTACACCTTCTACCACAGATCAGAAGGCAAGATCTTTGTTGCTAAGAATGTATCATTTCTTGAGAAGGAGTTTCTCTCGAAAGAAGTAAGTGGGAGGAATGTAGAACTTGATGAGGTAATTGTACCTTAGCTCGAATTAGAAAGTAGATCATCACAGAAAATTGTTCCCGTGATGCCTACACCAACTAGAGAAGAAGCTAATGATAATGATCATGAAACTTCAGATCAAGTTACTAGCGAACCTCGAAGGTCGACCAGAACATGTACCGCACCAGAGTGGTACGATAACCCTGTCATGGAAGTCATGTTGTTATACAACAGCGAACCTTCAAACTATGAAGAAGCTATGATGAGCCCAGATTCCGATAAATGGCTTGAGGCCATGAAATCTGAGATAGGATCCATGTATGAGAACAAAGTATGGACTTCGGTGGGCTTGCCCGATGATCGGCAAGCCATAGAGAATAAATGGATCTTCAAGAGGAAGTCGGGCGTTGATGGTAATATCACTTTCTACAAAGCTCGACTTGTTGCGAAAGGTTTTTGACAAGTTCAAGGAGTTGACTACGATGAGACTTTCTCACCCGTAGCGATGCATAAGTCTGTCTGAATCATGTTAGCAACTGCGCATTTTATTATTATGAAATTTGGCAAATGGATGTCAAAACTGCATTCTTTAATGGATTTCTGAAAGAAGAGTTGTATATGATACAACCAGAAGGTTTTGTCGATCCTAAAGGTGCTAACAAAGTGTGCAAGCTCCAGCGATCCATCTATGGACTGGTGCAAGCATCTCAGAGTTGGAATATACGATTTGATAAGGTGATCAAAGCATATGGTTTTCTACAGACTTACGGTGAAGCCTGTATTTACAAGAAAGTGAGTGGGAACTCTATAGCATTTATGATATTATATGTGGATGACATATTATTGATTGGAAATGATGTAGAATTTCTTGATAGCATAAAAGGATACTTGAATAAGAATTTTCAATGGAAGAACTCGGTGAAGCTACTTACATATTAGGCATCAAGATCTATAGAGATTGACCAAGACGCTTAATTGGACTTTCACAAAGCACATACCTTGACAAAGTTTTGAAGAAGTTCAAAATGGATCAGTCAAAGAAAGGGTTCTTACCTGTATTACCTGGTGTGAAATTGAGTCAAACTCAATGCCCGACCACTGCAGAAGATAGAGAGAAAATGAAAGTCATTCCCTATGGGTCAGTTTGGCATGGAGGTACAAAAATCATGTCTGCTATGTTGTGTACCATACCTGATGTGTGCCTTGCCATAAGTTTGGCATGGAGGTACCAAAGTAATAAAAGAGTGGATCACTGGACAGCGGTCAAGAACATCTTGAACTAACTGAAAAGGACAAAGGATATGTTTCTCGTCTAAGGAGGTGACGAAGAGCTCGTCGTAAAGGGTTACGTCGATGCTAGCTTCGACACAGATCTGGATGACTCTAAGTCACAGACCGGATACGTATATATTTTGAATGCTGGAGTTGTCAGTTGGTGCAGTTCTAAGCAGATCGTTGTGGCGGGATCTACGTGTGAAGTGGAGTACATAGCTGCTTCGGAAGCAGCACATGAGGGAGTCTGGATGAAGTAGTTCATATCCAATCTAGGTGTAATACCTAGTGCATTGGGTCCAATGACGATCTTTCGTGACAACACTGATGCAATTGCTTTGGTGAAGGAATCTAGATTTCACAAGAGAACAAAACACATCAAGGGACGCTTCAACTCCATTCGTGAATTGGTCCGGGATGGAGACATAGAAATTTGTAAAGTACATACATATCTGAATGTTGCAGACCCGTTGATTAAGCCTCTTCCGCAAGCAAAACATGATCAACACCAAGACTCCATGGGTGTTAGATTCATTACAATGTAATCTAGATTATTGACTCTAGTGCAAGTGGGAGACTGGCGGAAATATGCCCTAGAGGCAATAATAAAGTAGTTACTATTTTATATTTCCTTATTCATGATAAAGGTTTATTATTCATGCTAGAATTGTATTGACCGGAAACCTAATTACATGTGTGAATACATAAGCAAATATTGTGTCCCTAGTAAGCCTCTACTAGACTATCTCGTTAATTAAAGATGGTAAAGGTTTCCTAACCATGGACATGAGTTTTCATTTGATAATGGCATCACATAATTGTGAGAATGCTGTGATGGACAAGACCCATCCGTTAGCTTAGCATATGATCATTCAGTTTTATTGCTATTGCTTTCTTCATGTCAAATACATATTCCTTTCGACTATGAGATTATGCAACTCCTGGATACCGGAGGAATGCCTTTTGTGCTATCAAACGTCACAACGTAATTGGGTGATTATAAAGATGCTCTACAGGTATCTCCGAAGGTGTTTGTTGGGTTGGCATAGATTGGGATTAGGATTTGTCACTCCGAGTATCGGAGAGGTATCTCTGGGCCCTCTCGGTAATACACATCATAAGCTTGCAAGCAAACGACTATGGAGTTAGTCACAAGGTGATGTATTATGGAACAAGTAAAGAGACTTGCCAGTAACGATATTGAACTAGGTATGAAGATACCAACGATCGAATCTCAGGCAAGTAACATACCGACGGACAAAGGGAATTATGTATGTTGTCAAAACGGTTTGATCGATAAAGATCTTTGTAGAATATGTAGGAGACAATATGGGCATCCAGGTTGCGCTATTGGTTATTGACCGGAGAGGTGTCTCCGTCATGTCTACATAGTTCTCGAACCCATAGGGTTTACACGCTTAACGTTCGTTGACGATAGTTTTATATGAGTTATGTGATTTGGTTACTGGATGTTGTTCAGAGTCCCGGATGAGATCATGGACATGACGAGGAGTCTCGAAATGGTCGAGAGGTAAAGATTGATATATAGGACAATGGTATCCGGACACCGGATGTGTTCCGGAGGGTATCGGGTACTTATCGGCTCATCGGGAGGGGTTCCGGGCACCCCCGGCAAGAGATATGGGCCTTATGGGCCAAGGAGGGAAACGCACCAGCCACAAGGGCTGGTGCGCCCCTCGTATGGGCCGGCCAAGGTGGAGAAGGCAAGGGGAAAAAGGAAAGGAAATAAAGGGAATAGGATTCCCGCTTCCTCCCCCCCCCTCTTTCCTTCCCCTATAACAAACATGGCACGGGGTGCGACCAAGAAGGACCCCAAGTAGGATTCGGCCTACTAGGAGCGCCCCATGGCAGCCTCCCCTTTCCTTCCCACCTATATATCTGTGGGGGCGACATAGCACACCCCAGAAAATTGCTTAGCTGTGTGCGGCGCCCCGCTCCACAGTTTACACCCCTGGTCATATTTTTGCAGTGCTTAGGCAAAGCCCTGCGGAGATCACTTCACCATCACCGTCACCACGCCGTCGTGCTGACATAACTCATCTACTACCTCAACATCTTGCTGGATCAAGAAGGCGAGGGACGTCAATGAGCTGAACGTGTGCAGAACACAAAGGTGTCGTGCGTTCGGTACGTGATCGGTTGAGGCGAGAAGAAGTTCGACTACATCGCGTTGTGAAATGCTTTTGCTTACGGTCTATGAGGGTACGTAGACACACTCTCTCCCTCGTTGCTATGCATCTCCGTAGATAGATCATTGCGTGTGCGTAGAATTTTTTTGTTTTCCATGCAACATTTCCCAACACAAATAATCCACGAATATGACAACATGAAAAACAATGCCCAACCAAACATATATCATGACACAACAACTAAACATGCATAGTAAAAATATAGAATTTACTATAGTCAAAAGTGCAACTTGCCTTGAACGGTGCTGAAGTACTCTAACGCTCAATTCTGATCCGTTTCTGTAACGCCCCAGATGTAACAATTCCCAATATGGCAATATATTCATCGTTGACTTACTCAATTCCATTTTGGGCTCCTTCATTTCGTGTCTTTTGTGTTTTGAGTTGAGCATGTGTTGCATATCGCCATGTCATCATCATCATGTGCATTGCATTTGCATAGTCTCACTTGCATTCGTGAGTAGTTGCATCGTCTCCATCCTCTTTTGCCCGTTTCGGTTTCCGACTCTCTCACATGGCACCCGTCGCACCTCTCAGGTCTTGTTTCATGAGTGGGAGAAAAACATCCTTGGAATGGGCCGAGAGTTGTCGAGTGGTTTGGGTATATCACCAGTAGACCGCCTATCAAATTTCATTCCATTTGGAGGTCGTTTGATACCCCAACTGTTAACCATGTTAACCACCGGAAGCCCTTTCTCTTTTAGCCCAGCACCCATTCTCACCAGCCCACAAGCCCATCCAATACCCCATCATGCTCTTCGCCGTTGGATCATGATCGTGTGGGCGAAAACCGCACCTCAATAGCCCTCTCCTAGCTCCCTCTACCTATATAACAGTCCCCGTCCCCCGTCCAAATCAAGGTAAAAACCCTAGATCCGAGCTCATCTCCGCAGCCAGACACGTCCGTATGTCGCCCGATGCGTCCGCTGCCGCCATCAGCCAATCACCTCATGACACCTCACCCATCGCCGCATTCTCTCTCCTTCCTCCGTCGCCGGCCCGCGCGGCCCGTACGGGGCCCTCCCGACCCGGTCGCCTCCGCCGCCAGCCCGTGGCTCCCGAGCCGCTCGCCTGTGCCCCGGCCTCCCGCGCCGCCACCGCAACCCTTCACCGCCGGCGCCGCCTCCACCGCCGCCACCACAACGCCGGCCTTCTCCGCCGCCACCACACTGCCCGGCCTCGCCTTCTCCGCCGCCGTGCACTCCGGCGAGCCGCCGCCGACCGCCACATGTACACCACCGCCAACCGTCGCCCACCATCGAGCCGCGCCGGCCACCGCCACCTCCGCCACCTCGCCGGCAGGCCTCGCTCCGATCGCCGACCGCCGCCGCTAGTCTGATCCTGTCCGGATCCGTCCGGATCGGGACAAGATCCATCAGCCCCCCGCCGCCGTCCCGCGCCTGGATGTCCCCGTCCCGCTTCTCCTCGTCCAAATCTTCCCGGGGTAATTTCCACTAAGTCCCTGGAATCTTACGATATGCTACCCTCTTTGCCATGCAATAACTCCGTGCCCGTAGCTCCGTTTTGCGCGTATGATATGTCGTTTTGTTCGTCTCAGAGTACTTTACATGTTGATATCATTTGCATGCATGTTAGGGCTCATATTGATGTCTTAATATTCATTGCCAAACTGTTGGTGATGTTACGTTTAAGCTTAAGTTGTCTGTCAACAGCATGTGTGCATGTTTAACATGGTGTATCTTTGTGCATGTTGGTCCAAATGAAGTGTATGATATGTCAAAATGTTCATCCTGTGGTGCTCTTCATGATGGATGCTTTTTCATACAGGTTAGGTTGCATTATGTCATGTTTATACTTGTTACAAAAGTGCTTGTTGCCATTAAGATGCTGAAATTGTTATAACTTGTTGTTTTGTCTTTTTCGTATCATTTTGTATGATTTTCTTTTGAGCATCATGTCACATGTTTTAGGAGCATAATCATGTTATCTTTGAAGTGATTTAATTGGTTTATCATGTTATGCCCTGTGATGACTTGCACAAGCTTGCAAACATGCCATGTCATTGTTGCTGTTTTTGCACTTTGTGAAAAACTGCCAAGTCTAGAATCTGTTATAACATGTTGCCATGTAAACTTGATGCTGCAATATTTTCCATGCATGTTTTGAGATAACCAGTGAGCATGTCTTGATGTCCATGTAATTTTATATCAATACTTGCCTTTTTGGCATCAATGCCCTGTTGTAGGTTGTTACTATCTTGCTCTCACAACGCTTGAAATTGGAACTGTCAGCCTGTTAACAGAATATTCAATTTGGCAACGATGATGCTAATCAACCCTTGCATGGAATGAATTGTTTCTTTGGATGAATTGGAAGTATATTATGTCTTCTTAAAGCTCATGTAATTTTCATGCATGATATAATTGATGTGCTTGCTGTTATGTGCATCTTAAGTCAGCATCATATTGTTCCTGGTTGCATGCCCAGTGATTTTCACTAAGTCTGAAAACCTGTTAACTTATTGAATCTTACCATGCTATTTAAATTGTGTTCCAGTAAGTTGTTGGAGGTGCTCTGGGTTCTTATTTGTAGAGAATCATGTCTACTTCACAGCCGTGCCTTTTGTCGTCATGTTTGGGTGTTGTAGCATATTTAAACCTTGCTCCAAAGATGACATGCTACTGTTAACATCGGTTTTGCATTGCATCTTTTTTTGCTTGTCATTTGCAAACCCTGCATCCGATTTTGATGATCTTTATATCGATTTCGACGGAAATCTTCCATTCTATCTAGTGGCATGCTTGGTTTTCCAAGATCTTGCCCACATCCATCATGCATTCACATGTCCTTTCCGTCTTCACCTCCTTCCTTACCGGTAGATCCGTAGCATCCTACTTGCATCTCTCTTGCATAGCATGTGTTCTTTTCTTGTCAAGTGTGTTTATTTGGATGCTTGTTTATGTTTGGGTAGCACTGGGAGACGAGTTCGAGTCCGAGGTCGAGAGAGACGCTGAGTATGATTATGAAGAGCAAGGTCCCGATAACACCAAAGACTTACAAGGCATGATGACCATTCCTTGATATCACCTCTATCATTGCTATGCTAGTTGCCTCGCTCTATTGCTTTGTCGCGATACCTATCTATTTGCATGTCAGCCCCTACCTTGCCATGAAACCTCTAACTACCTTCCTAGCAAACCGTTGTTTCGCTAAGTTACGCTTTTGCTCAAGCCCCCTCTTATAGCGTTGTTAGTTGCAGGTGAAGATTGAAGTTTGCTCCATGTTGGATTGGATATATGGGAGTATCACATTATCTCTACTAAAATAATGCACCTTATATACTTGGCAATGGGTGGAAGGCTTGGGATTTTGCTCGGTGTTTTGTTTCACTCATGCCACCTTAGGAACTGATAAACTGGTGTTATGTTCCTTGATTTTGCGTTTCTAATGCGGTTGGGGTTTATGAGCCCCCCTTGATAGTTCGCTTTGAATAAAACTCCTCCAGCAAGGCAGAACTTTGGTCTTACCATTTGCCTAATAAATAAAACTTGCATAGGGACCGGCTAGCACCCGAGGACTTAATTAACAACCCAGGCCAGTGCTCCTCATGAGTGTTGGTCCAAACTGGGTAGACTGCAGGGCCGCCTTAGGGAAACCCGAGGAATTGGTATATACCTGTAGGATGTCCCATCCGATTGTGGCTTGAGACGAGATACGCGTGGCTCATATCAGGGTGTCGACAAGTCGGGAGGTCTTGCTGGACTTGTTTTACCATTGTCGAAATATCTTGTACACCGGGATTCCGAGTATGGTCGGATAGTCCCTAAGATAAGAGGATTTACCTCTATTGATCGCGAGAGCTTGTGATGGGCTAAGTTGGGACACCCCTGCAGGGTTATGATCTTTCGAAAGTCGTGCCTGCAGTTATGTGGAGAATTGGAGTTTGTTAATATCCGGTTGTAAATAACTTGACACAAAAACTCAAACATAATACACTACCGTGTGAGTAGTCATGATGGTCTCTTTTTGAGGGATTTCAGGAAGAGAACACGGCTGGGTTATGGATGAGTCGTAGGTAGACAGGATCATCTAGTGATCATGAAGTAGTTCACAACCGATGGCTTTCACTTCTCTTCTCGCTTCGAAGTTACGTAAGCTAGCCACCTTCATCTATGCTTAGCGCTTGCAGCATCCCATTTATATACTTTCTCCTTACCCAAAGGCTTTGATAGTTTTGATACCCGGGAATGTCATTGTTGAGTCCTCGTGACTCACGGTTTACTACAAACACAAGTGCAGGTACAACCGAGTACAATGCAGGTGATGATCAGGAACTCAAGTGGGAGTTCGATGAGGAGCGTGGGCGTATGTATGTGACATATCCCGACGATTAGTAGTGGTTCCTACTAGGGCCGATCGAGCATAATGGGTGGTTATCTTCTTTTCATTTGGATTCGTCTATAGCCGTACTATGATTGTACTTGGATGAATTTATGACTTATTTATGCATTGTGTGAACTGGCGATTGTAAGCCAACTATTTTATTTGTTTCCCCTTTGTTCTTGTACATGAGAATGTGTGAAGATGACCATCTTGCGATCATACCAAAATGCGGTTATGCCTCTAAGTCGTGCCTCGAAATGTGGGAGATATAGCCGCATCTTGGGGGTTATAGCTTCGCATTCCGGATAATCTATACGATTAACGAAGGCACCGGTAAATAAACACTACTCGCATAACACCACAATAAAGTCAATATCAAGGAACTCAAATAAAAACTTAAATAACAGAACATATCAGTAGGTATATCTTATCTAAATGATAGTAGGATCACAATGCAAAAAGAATCAACTAATTTGAATCAACAGTTTGAAAGATATGGCCTCCGGAAGGTTAAATTCAAATTTGAGCAAATTCAAATTTAAACAGTATAAAAATTATATTGGATAGGTGTGTTGGATAGAGGGGGTCATGATGAAGAATTTGGCATTGGTTTCATCAAACTTGGACAAACTATGCAAAAGTAATGAAGGTTTGAAAAACAGGAACAAATCTGCCTTTTTCTATTAAGAACAAAATGCTTGCCACGTGTCGTGTTGCTAGTGGCTGTGATGTGTTCGCTATTATGGCTAACCAACGGACGGCCAGGGTTTAAGGTGTACCGGTTCGAAGAAAAGAAAAAACATCATTTGATCTGGGCCTTTAAAATAGATCGAGCGGTCGTCGTTTGCTCACCGGAGAAGGAGATGGGTGGCCGCCGGACTTGAGGAAGAAGGGCTCGGTCGGCTCTGATTTGGAGCATGTAGTCTCTGGGAAAACCTCCTGAGCTTGGGGACAACATGACGATGATCGGAGGGAGGCGGCAAACTTGAAAACGACCTCCAGGATGGCCGGAACTACCTCTAGGGTTGGCGACGTCGGGCTGCAGGAGTGGTTACCAACGTTAAGCTTCAGGGGTGGCTCGATTTACCCATTCTAGGGCATCTCTGCACAGAAGAAAGGATGAGAACGATAGGGGAGGCCAAGGAGATCTACACAGAGGAGTAAAGGGATGCCGCGAATCCTCGATGGTGAAGAAATCGGCGGCGGCGGAGCTTCTATTTGGGCGAACTCCGGTGAGATCTTTGCGGCGCTGAAAGGGCACAGGAGATCTCAAATTTGGGAAAAATCGGGCGAGGAAGAGGTGGAGATCTTAAATAGATCCCGTGTCCCGAGGCTCGGGAGTCAATCAAATTGGTCGGATTTGGATCGGTTTTAGAAACCGCGGTGTTTGCAATGAACACGAGAGAGATCAAAAATGGAAGATGACACGTGGGACCCGAAGTCAGCGGCAGAGAGGAAGACAGAGAAAAAACCGTGAGGGAATTATGCCTTACGGTGGTGGTGGGCTGCTCGCCTAGCTAAAATGGGCCGGCGGGCTAGCTCCTGTTGCTGCCGCTTCAGCGCGCGCGAGCGAGGGAAGGACATGGGTTGTCCACTGGGTAGCCCAACATGCACAATGAAAGTTTTCTGGGAAAATCCTATTTACTAAAATACAGGAAAATTATTTAGCCAAAACAATTATCAAATCAAAACCAAAATTAATCAAAACTTACTGTAAAATGGTAGTACTAATGTAGAACACAGTGAAAATTTTCCAGTCTAAAACAATGAAACAAAATACAAATAATATTCTAATAAAAATTGTTTTGGCTTTATAAATGTCCCATAAAATATTTTTGAACTCCACAGAAACATCCAAATAAAATTTAAACAATTTCCCAAAAACATTATTGAAGGAGTCGTAATTCCTTCTCTAATATTTTTTTCTATTGAATTTGTAATTGTTTTGAATAGTCATCTTACTCCCTCTCAACTGAATATTCATCTTAACACCAAAGGTTTCAAATCTTACTCAAAAATACCTAAACTCAAACAAACACTAGCAAGTTTTTTTATTAATCCTATTTAAGTATTTAACATTCCAAAATTATAAACTTTGGGATGTTACACCACCACCGGCGTGCCTAACCAAATCTATGCATATTAAAAAAAGTGTCCATTTCGGGCGCTCACTCTTCGGCCCACGAACACTTTCGGCCCACGTCCGCTGGCTCTTTGTAATGCCCAGGATGGGACTATACCTCCTACGTGTCGAGGCATAACTTAAAGGTATAAGCCCATTCTGGAATGATCTCAAGTTCGGTATCTTTGCACGACTCATGTACAAATAGGGTTGAAATTGCAAAAGGATAGTTGGCTTACACTCGCCACGTCACACAATACATTACATAAGCAAATCATCATCCAAATAACATCACAACCCGAGTACGGGTGAAGATCCAAATGAAAGATACCAAAAACATAAAGCCACAGGTCCGAATCGCCCCTAGTAGAAACCACTACTGGTCATCGGGATAGTGCACATAGTATCGACTACGTTCTTCATCGTACTCCCACTACAGTTCTGTGACGTCACCTAAGTAGTTCACCATGGTACCTGCATCTGGTGTGGTGTAGAATCTATGAGCCACGGAGGACTCAGCAATCCCGTTCCCGAGTAGCAAAACTATCTAAGCCTTGGGTGTGGAACAAGGCTGAAGAAAGATAAAAGGTTGCAGCTGCACTAGCACTAGCTTACGTGTTAAGAGCGAGAAGAGAAGTGCCATGAGGGACAAAGTGATCACGAAGTGATCCTATCTAAACACGTCAATCATAACCCCACCGTGTTCACTTCCCGAACCCCTTTTCGGAAAATGACCGTCACGGTTACTCACGCTGGTAGTGTGTTCTGAACATGGTGTCCGGTTTTCTACAACCGGATATTAACAAATTCCCATCTGCCACATAACCGCGGGCACGGCTTTCGAAAGTTCAAAACCGTGCAGGGGTGTCCCAACTTAACCCATGACAAGCTCGAGATCTGCGGAGTCGCAACTCCAAGGTGGGAAGGCCCGAGTATTCTCGGAATCCCGTGCTCAAGATATACCGACATAGGTAAAACTAATCCAGCAAGACCTCCTGGCATGCTGACACCCTGATAGTAGCCGCGCGTATCTAGTCTCAGGCCACGACCGGATGAGCAGTACGTACAGCAACCGAAGACCCCAGCGAACTTGGTGGCACCGCAAGTGGCTCTAGTTTGGACCAACACTCAAATCGATCACTAGCCCAGGGGGGTTGATTAATTAATCCTCGGGTTAATTACTCCCTCGGCAAGTTTTAGTTGTTAGGCAAATGGAGTACCAATGTTGGGCCTCGCTGGAAGAGTTTAGCGCTAAGCGGGTTATCGAGGGGGTCCCATAACCCCAACCGTGTTAGTAACGCATAATCAAGAAACATAACACCGGTTTATACGATTCCTAGGGCGGCATGAGTGGAGCAAACCACCAAGCAAGATGCTTAGCCTTCCACCCATTACCAATATATAGATGATTTAGTTTAAGAGTTTATATAGTGTGATATCCCAACAATAGCTTCAACATGAAGCAAGAATCTTCAAATCTTCTCCTGCAACTAGCAATGCTATAAGAGGGGCTGAGCGAAGCTTACTTAGCCAAACAAAGGTTTGCTAGGTTGGGTGGTTAGCCAGATTCATGGTTACAATAGGAGGCTCACAAACAAACATGGGCATCGAGGCAATAATCTAAAGAGCGAGACTTGTAGCAATAGGCAAAGATAGTAATGATATCTGGGTCAGGTCATCTTGCCTGTCGAGTCGTCGATGGGATCGTAAGACGGCTCCTCGTACTCAACCTCGGTAGTAACCTCGTTCATGTTCTCGGTCTCGGCTTCCGGCTCTACTCAACATGAGAATACACGAGACACGAAATCAAACAAGGTGCAATGCACAAGCAAATTGATGCAAGTATGACGCATTTATGATGCATGACAAGTCTATATATGATGCAATACATGGCAAGGTAGGAAGCACAGAGAAACAACACAAGAACATGACAATATGCTCAAGCAAGTATGATGCAAGAAAAGTCTATATATGATGCAAAACATGGCAAGGCAGGAAGCACACCAAAACAACACAAGAACAACAAGTTTAAATGAGGCCGGAAACTACATAGAACAAATCCGGTAAGTCCTCATATGCATAGTTTGAAATTAGTCCAGATCTGAACAAACCTTAAGTTGATGTTGTTAAACAGCAAGTTAACATGCATCATGATGATCTCCACGAAATTCTAGTCAAGTTTCATATAAAGTTTGTTTAATTCGGAGCTACGGTCTAGAAGATATGAGCAAAACAAGTTAAGCATGGCAACGGTGCAAGATGCACCCAAACATCAAGCAAACTCACTCCAAACATGTGAACAAGATGATATTATGATTCTACATGCAAAATCAGACAAGTTTCATATAGGGAACGCTCAAAACGGAGCAACGGTTCAACACATACACTCGAAACAAGAAACAATGCAAAGCTGAAACTAACAGTCACATAGCAACTTTGGAGCAAGAAATGTATACTCTACAACACTCAAACATGGTGACAAGAAGAATGTACATGAAGTAGACATAACCTACAGCAAACACCTCCATTGGAGCAACTCCATAGGAGGCATGGATCAATAGCAACAAGCTACAACATTTTGATCATGACGTTAAAATCCTGACAGTAATATTTTATAGCAACTTGGGAGCAAGAAATAAATAAGCTACATCAATCCATATGAGCAAGTGAGGGCATCGATGGATAGACAACAACATGTACAACAAGGAATGATCAATGGCCACCCCAAAACTAACATGGATTTGCCTGGGGCATCAAGCAAACATAGCATCAGGATATGACAGATTCCAGACTTAGCCAAAATTCCACTAAGTGTTAAAATAGTTAAGTTGGCATGGCATGTTTGCAAGCATGCTTAAGTCACCTCAAGGCATATCATGGAAAATGGTTTGCACCACAGGAAAGACCACATTGTGGAGATTCTAAAACATCTAGGCATGTGACAAGGGGACAAACACAACAATAGCAACGAGCTCTTCAAATCAGCATCTCATAACATGTTACAAAACTTAATATCCACATGCACTTTTGCAACCAAGTTTAACATGGCAATGTGAACCCTAACATGCATGCTACAACACCGTACATGTAGAGCATCTCATGATGAACATTTTGACATCTCATTTGCTTCATTTGGATAAACATGCACCAAGTTATCACATCTCAAACATGGCATGAAAATAATTAGTAGCAGCCATTTATATCAAGTAGCACTCTTGTCACGAAGATTAAGACATTTAGATGAAGTCAAACAAGCATGACACAATGGAATAAAACGTAGAGCACTTCACCACGATCATTTTGACATATAATTTGCATCATTTGGATAAGCACACAATTAGTTACAGGTGGTCAAGCATGCAACATTATAATACATGCCACGGACTAAACTGTAATTATGCAATTATTCGAGAAAAAGGGAAAAACGCCAGCGGAAAAAAAAACGAAACGGGCCAGATCTGGGGGACTGGGCCTCACCTCACGGGCTCGGCCCGGGGTGGAGGAGGCCGGCGGATCGGGGAAGTTGGGCCGAGGGAGCGGAGGCGCCCACGAAGGCAGCAGCAGCCGGACTCGTCGTCCTCCAGATCGGATCGGGCGAGGTTGGCGCGGCGGCTGCCGGTGGCGAGGCACTCCGGCGAGCCGAGGTCGCCGACGGACAGCGGGAGGCGAGGGGAGATAGATCCGGCGGAGGGCGGCGGTTCCGGGTGGCCGAGGACGCGGGGGGGACGGAGGTCCGGCGGCCGGCGACGAGCAAACGAGGTGGCGGCGGGGAGTAGAGGGCCGGCGGCGAGCGGGAAAGGTGACCGCGGCGGCGGCGCAATCCGGCGCGACGGCGGTGTCGCGCGCCCGCGACGGAGGGGATCGGGGCGAGCAAAGCGCTCGCGCCCTGCGGCGGCGGCGGCGGCCGGGCCGGGCGGGCCCCGGATGGGCTCCCCGGGCCTGGCGCTGAGGAGTTGATGCCAGGTGCTGACGTGCCACGATTCTGCTGGTTGCGGGAGGCAACAGTGTCGACGTGGCACGATTCTATTGGTCCGGCGACGTGGCCGGGCGGAGTGGACACGTCCGGCGCGATCTGGACGTGTCCGGCGGCGGTGGAGGAGCTCGAGACTAGGGTTTTTGCCCGAAAATTGGACGGGGGAGACGTTTTTATAGGCACAAGGAGCTAGGAGACTCCAAATGAGGAGCGGTTTTCGGCCACGCGATCACAATTCGACGACCGAGATGATGGGAAGGGTTGTTCTGGGTTAGTGGGCTGTTGTGGAGGGGGTCTTGGGCCTCAAATAAGAGGTTCTTTTAGCCCACTGGGTTAACCGTTGGAGTACCAAACGAGCTCCAAACACGACGAAACTTGACAGGCAGCCTACACGTACCAAAACAACATCGCACGACAAGTCTCACGTCATTCCGGAAACGTTACACGGCCACACACGAAAGAAGGTCTCGGGGATGCCACGGGCACGTGTGTGAGCGTCGGAACTCGAAACGGACAACCAGGAAGAGACGAGTGGGACCGGATGCAAGTGACAACACAAATGCAATGCAATGCACATGACAATACGACATGGATGAAATGCGCACACGCACACGACAAAACGACGAAACCCAAAAAGAAAGAAGAGCCCGAAAAGGAATTGATGAAGCCAAAGTTTATATATTGCCATATTGGGAAAGTGTGACATCTGGGGCATTACACTCTTGCCCCTCTTCTGCCGTTGTTGGGTGCGCCACTCACGTAAGCCCTTTTCCAAGCCACAGAGCACCCCACCGATCCAACCAATTAGGTCACCTCTTGCGGATAGACCATGTGTAACCCTAACGCCTGATCCAAACCGTCCACGCATAGTGATCCATCAAATCAGAGGGTGGGGGGTTTCATGGGGTGAGGGGTTTTGAGAGGGATTTTAGGGTTTTTTTAAAGGTTTTTTGTGGATATGGTTGAGCATAAGTAATTTTAATTTTTTTATCAAAATATAAAACTTGCACACATCATCGTTTTATGTGACTAAGTTGCTAGCAAAACAATAAAACTGAATGCACTTCATGTATAAATTGGACCATCTCTTTCGAAGTATCAGGGTTTCAGAAGAAAACTCATCTGTTACAAAGACATTTCATTTTTCTGAACTTATTTCAACTCCAGAATTTTTGTGTGTTCAATATGAACCATTCAAAGTCACATCCTCAAATTTCAACCCTTTATGACTTCGTTTGCTGTTTTCATGCATTTAATATTTTTTTCAGCTAAATGACCCTAAAATTGGAAAGCACTATAGATGAACTTTGAAAAGGTTCAAACTTGGCATGGTATCATCATTTCAAGCACATGGCATGTGCTAAAAAGTTGAGAGGGCTACGACAAAAACTGGATGCACTTCATGTACAAACTGGAACATCTATTTCGAAGTATTAGGGTTTTGGACAAGAACTCACCTGTTACAAAGACATTTCATTTTTTAACATATTTCAACTACAGATTTTGTCTGTGTTCAATATGAACCATTCAAAATCACACACTCAAATTTAAACCATTTTTGACTTCATTTGCTATTTTTCTTGCATTTAATGATTTTTTGAGCTAAATGACCCTGATTTGGAAAGCACGAAGATGAACTCTGAAAAGGTTAAAACTTGGCATGGTATCATCATTTCACCCATATAGCATGTGCTATAAAGTTGAGAGGGTTACGGAAAAAATGGATGCACTTCATGTATTAATTGGACCATCTCTTATGAAGTATCGGGGTTTTCGGACGAAAACTCACTTATTACAAAGATATTTCATTTTTTAAAACTTATTTTAACTCCTGACTTTTTGTGTGTTCGATATGAAACATTCATATCCACATCCTCAAATTTCAACTCTTTCTGAGTCCATTTGCTATTTTTCATGCATTTAATGATTTTTTGTGATAAATGACCCTGAAATTGAAAAGTACCACAGATGAATTGTGAAAAGGTTGAAACTTGGCATGGTATCAGCATTTCACCCACATATCATGTGATAAAAAGTTGAGAGGAATGCGATGAGTCTTTTTAATTTTTTTCACAAAATGGACTACCATGTATGAGGATTCAGGCATTTCAAGTCAAATGACGAAGTTCATGGCCATATCCATGGCATACTTCATGGTAAGGGAACTATATTTGGCATAACATGGGGCTTGACAATACACATCAAAGCACAATTTCGAAATCTAGCTCAAATTTGAAAGTTGGCTCAAATTTGAAATATGGCTCAAATTTGAAATATGGCACATAGTTTTCAAAGTACAATACACATCGAAGTACAAATAGCATTACATCACACAAGTTGAGACTCGTAGACTAATCATGACAAAATTACAGTAGTCGACACTAATTGTTTCACTTATGCTTCTTCTTACCCCTACTTGTTTTTGATTCTACGACACACAGACTCACGATCTAATTCTAGTGAATTCCTCTAAACACAAGCCACCCTTGCAGCACCATGACAACTAGGTTATGGATCTGCATCAGCCCCCTCGGCTAATGATAAATTAGGAATACGATGAGTTTTTTTTACAGTGTTCACAAAAGATTTTAAAATTTCAAGTTTTTTCTCTATATTCCATTGATTATCTGAATTTCCGAACATTTAAAGAAAATAATTCAAAATTGAACTATAAGTGTGTTATAGTTCGATGCAAACAATTGCCAAAATCATTTTCAGATACTCAAGTAGGATTCTATGTATTATCCACAAAAAATGATTAAAATTTTATTTTGATTTTGAAATATCCAAACTTGTTTTCTAGTTCACAAGAAAACAAAGGAGGGGAGATAAAATGACTTCTTCAATACAAAAATTAGTTGCAAATATGTTTAAAATTTATTTGGAGTTGATAAAAGTATTCTAGAAAATTGAATTCAGTTGACATTAATGTTCACTAGGCTCTATATGAGTATATTTAGTGTTGTGAATTTTCCTATTTTTATGAATTGGTTTGGACTAGTTTTGGGGCCAAAATTATCTCATGGAGTTTAAAATAAAAGGACAATTTTCCTAAGTTACTGGGCTAATATAGGACTTCGACCTAACAATCGAGCACGCAGCTCACTCCATCATTACGCCTAAGGCCCTTTTAATCAGGAAAAGCGGCCGACGCGTCAGTACCGGGTGATGTAACGGTCAATGGATTTGACCCGACGGCAAACCATCGTTTGGGCTCTTGTGATGCGGGGATGAGTAGATCAGGGCAAAAGTGAAAAAGTTAGATGGTTGAGACAAAGTTGTGTTCAACTAAAGGAGGAGCACAGAAATAGAAATCCCTAATTTCAATGTCATGAGGTACTCGAACCAAAGAAAATAAAGAAGAGACTAAACTCTATGACAAGGTGACAATATTATTGTTATATTGTTATTTAATTCATGGAAAATCGATGCGGTGATATGACAATATAATTTTGATTGCTGATGAAAAATTATGGTAAACATGTTAAGTGTGTATTTTTTTAGCATTATGTTACATATCCTGGAGTCTAGTTCAATTTTTAACCGGAACTGAACAAAAATTCTGGTTCTAAAAATTGGGTTATGGATATGTCATTTGCCATTTCAGAAGACCAATTTGTTTTCTCCACTACCTAAAAGAACAGTAAGGTTCCCTCTCCCCTCCTACGTCGTTAGTTTCGTCAAGTCCTCCCGCACCAGAGCGATTGGTTTTTCTTCACGTGCTCCCCACGGTGGTTTTCCATGGAAACCACTCCTAACAACCGGACGCCAATTGATTTCCCTACCTTATCCCATGCCTTATCCCACCTGTGATTTTCCATGGAAACCACTCCTACAAAATGGACGACAATTGATTCCCCTCCCTTATCCCACCTATGATTTGGCCGCCGCCACAAGCTCCACGATCTGGGGAATGACAGGAGGACGCGCGCTCCTCGTCAGCGTTGCGCGACACCCAAGGATTGGCCTCTGCCGCCCGGAGCTATTTTCTAGCGTTGAGGAGGGGGTGGGCGAGAGTTCATGTCTTCCCGAGGCTGCCGCCACTGGGCTCGTATCCTCGCGCGGACATGGAGTCGATGCGGCAGCCGACCACGCCCTGTTCTTCTCCCTCTCCGTCCCAGTTCATGCTCCCCTGCCTCTTCCTCCATTCTTGAGGTCAATCTCGTCATGGACTCCTGATTTCTGAACATATATGTTTCTTGTTGTGCTGCAGCCTGTAGGTCGTTGAGGTGGGGTCTGGCAACTCACGATACGACAAGAAGCTACTATGGTATGGCGTCGATGGCGATGACATCAGCTGCATCAACCTCTACCTGATCAACATCCAGCTTATTTTCACTTGGGAGTACGTGTTGCTGATGGATTTTGAATTTCCGAGCAATCTCGTCATGTGTAGATCGTCTACCCATGTCACTATCCCCCGCAACAAGTGATAACTCTGTAACAGGCGTCGCCGAGAAAAGAAAATGGGAGACCATGCCAACCAAAGTGCAGCAATTCTTATGGAGGCTAACCCATAAATGTTTCCCTTTGAGACTCTCCTGAAGCGCACAGGAATATTGTGACATGTTGTGTGTGTGCTACAAAAGATTAGATAAGGACAACCCCCGTTCATAAGATCCAAAGAAGTCAAGAAACTATGGAGAAGTCTAGAGCTAGGACTACATCCACATGGATGCTAAAGAAGTAGTACAAACAGTACCAGACTGAAGGAAATATGCCCTAGATGCAATAATAAAGTTGTTATTTGTATTTCCTTATATCATGATAAATGTCTTTTATTCATACTAGAATTGTATTAACCGGAAACTTAGTACATGTGTGAATACATAGACAAAATAGTATGTCCCTAGTATTCTTCTACTAGACTAGCTCATTGATCAAAGATGGTTATGTTTCCTAGCCATAGACATGAGTTGTCATTTGATCAACGAGATCACATCATTAGGAGAATGATGTGATGGACTAGACCCATCCGTCAGCTTAGCACTATGATCGTTTAGTTTTACTGCTATTGCTTTCTTCATAACTTATACATGTTCCTATGACTATGAGATTATGCAACTCCCAAATATCGGAGGAACACCTTGTGTGCTATCAAACGTCACAACGTAACTGGGTGATTATAAAGATGCTCTACAGGTGTCTCCGAAAGTGTTCGTGGTGTTGGCATAGATCAAGAATAGGATTTGTCACTCCGAGTGTCGGAGAGGTATCTCTGGGCCCTCTCGGTAATACACATCATAATAAGCCTTGCAAGCAAATGAATAATGAGTTAGTCACGGGATGATGTATTACGGAACGAGTAATGAGACTTGCCGGTAACAAGATTGAACTAGGTATTGAGATACCAACGATCGAATCTCGGGCAAGTAACATACTGATGACAAAGGGAACAACGTATGTTGTTATGCGGTTTGACCGATAAAGATCTTCGTAAAATATGTAGGAGCCAATATGAGCATCCAGGTTCCGCTATTGGTTATTGACCGGAGACGAGTCTTGGTCATGTCTACATAGTTCTCGAACCCGTAGGGTCCGCACGCTTAACGTTTGATGACGATCGGTATTATGAGTTTATGAGTTTTGATGTACCGAAGGTAGTTTGGAGTCCCGGATAAGATCACAGACATGACGAGGAGTCTCGGAATGTCCAAGACATAAGGATCGATATATTGGACGACTATGTTTGGACACCAGAAGGGTTCCGGGAAGTTTCTGGCATATACCGGAGTACCGGGGGTTACCGGACCCCCCCCCCCCCGGGGAGTTAAATGGGCCACATGTGCCCTAGTGGGAGAAGAGGAGGGGCGGCCAGGGCAGCCGCGTGCCCCCTCCCCCTCTAGTCCGAATTGGACAAGGAGGGGGGTGGCGCCCCCCTTTCCTTCTCTTCTTCTCTCCTCCTTCCTTCATCTCCTACTCCTACTAGGGAAAGGGGGGAACCCTACTCCTGGTGGGAGTAGGACTCCCTAGGGCGCGCCATAGAGAGGGCCGGCCCCTCCCCTCCCCCTCTCCTTTATATACGGGGCTAGAGGCACCCCATAGACACACAAGTTGATCAGTTGATCTCTCCCAACCGTGAGCGACGCCCCTCTCCAAAGAAACACACCTCGGTCATACCGTTGTAGTGCTTAGGAGAACCCCTACGCCTGTAGATTCATCATCTCTGTAACCACGCCGTCGTGCTGATGAAATTCTCCCGCGAAGTTCTACTGGATCAAGAGCTCGTGGGACTTCATCAAGCTTAATGTGTGCTGAATGCGAAGATGCCGTACGTTCGGTGCTTGATCGGTTGGATCGCGAAGAAGTTCGACTACATCAACTGCGTCACTAGACGCTTCCGCTCCCTGTCTACGAGGGTACGTAGACACACTCTCCCCTCTCATTGCTATGTATCTAGTAGATATATCTTGCGTGATCGTAGGAATTTTTTTGAAATACTATGTTCCCCAATAGTGGTATCAGAGCCAGGTCTATGCGTAGATGATATGCATGAGTTGAACACAAGTGAGTTGTGGACGATACTAGTCATACTGCTTACCAGCATGTCATACTTTGATTCGGCGGTATTGTTGGATGAAGCGGCCCGGAGCGACATTACGCGTACGCTTACACGAGACTGGTTCTACCAACGTGCCTCTTACACAGGTGTGGGCGGGTGTCCGTTTCTTCAACTTTAGTTGAATCAAGTGTGGCTACGCCTAGTCCTTGTCAAGGTTAAAACAACACATACTTGACAAAATAAGTGGTTTTGTATGCGTAGGTAAGGACGGTTCTTGCTAAGCCCGTAGCAGCCACGTAAAACTTGCAACAACAAAGTAGAGGACGTCTAACTTGTTTTTGCAGGGCATGTTGTGATGTGATATGGTCAAGACATGATAAGTGATATGTTATTGTATGAGATGATCATGTTTTGTAAAGTTATCGGCAACTGGCAGGAGCCATATGGTTGTCGCTTTATTGTATGAAATACAATCGCCATGTAATTGCTTTACTTTATCACTAAGCGGTAGCGATAGACGTGGAAGCAATAGTTGGCGAGACAACAACGATGCTACGATGGAGATCAAGGTGTCGCGCCGGTGACGATGGTGATCATGACGGTGCCTTGGAGATGGAGATCAAAAGCACAAGATGATGATGGCCATATCATGTCACATATTTTGATTGCATGTGATGTTTATCTAATTATGCTTCTTATTTTGCTTAGTACGGTTGTAGCATTATAAGATGGTCCCTTACAAAAATTTCAAGGTACAAGTGTTCTCCTTGAGTATGCACCGTTGCGAAAGTTCGTCGTGCCGAGACACCACGTGATGATCGGGTGTGATAAGCTCTACGTTCAAATACAAAGGGGTGAAAGACATTTTTGCACATGCAGAATACTCGGGTTAAACTTGACGAGCCTACCATGTACAGACATGGCCTCGGAACACTGGAGACCGAAAAGGTCGAGCGTGAATCATATAGTAGATATGATCAACATAAGATGTTCACCATTGAAAACTACTCCATCTCACGTGATGATCGGACATGGATTAGTTGATTTGGGTCACGTGATCATTTAGATGACTAGATGGATGTCTATCTAAGTGGGAGTTCTTTAGTAATATGATTAAATTGAACTTTAATTTATCATGAACTTAGTCCTGATAGTATTTGCAAATTATGTTGTACATCAATATCTCGCGTTATAGCTCCCCTATGTTTTTTGATATGTTCCTAGAGAAAACTAAGTTGAAAGATGTTAGTAGCAATGATGCGGACTTGTTCCGTGATCTGAGGATTTCCTCATTGCTGCACAGAAGTATTATGTCCTTGATGCACCGCTAGGTGACATATCTATTGCAGGAGCAGATGGAGACATTATGAACGTTTGACAAGCTCGGTATGATGACTACTTGATAGTTTAGTGCGCCATGCTTTACGGCTTATAACCGGGACTTCAAAAACGTTTTGAACGCCCCGGAGCATATGAGATGTTCCAAGAGTTGAAATTAGTATTTCATACTCATGCCCGTGTCGAGTATAAGACCTCTGACAGTACTTTGCCTACAAGATGGAGGAGAATAGCTCAACCAGTGAGCATGTGCTCAGATTGTCTGGGTACTACAATTACTTGAATCAAGTGGGAGTTAATCTTCTAGATAAGATAGTAATTGACAAAGTTCTCTAGTCACTATCACTAAGTTAGTAGAACTTCGTGATGAACTATAATATGCAAGGGATGACGAAAGTAATTCGTGAGCTCTTCGCGATGCCGAAATCGGCGAAGGTAGAAATCAAGAAAGAGCATCAAGTGTTGATGGTTAACAAGACCACTTGTTTCAAGTAAAGGGCAAAAGGATAGAAGGGGAACTTCAAGAAGAATGACAAGCAAGTTGTCACTCCCGTGAAGAAACCCAAAGATAAACTCAAGCCTGAAACTAAGTGCTCCTACTGCAAAGGAAATG
The DNA here is from genome assembly GCA_902687465.1 of Secale cereale. Lineage (NCBI taxonomy): Eukaryota > Viridiplantae > Streptophyta > Magnoliopsida > Poales > Poaceae > Secale > Secale cereale. The sequence continues at coordinate 518,668,550 of LR738715.1, read as the reverse complement.
GTCACTGGAAGTGGAACTGCCCTAGATACTTGGCGGATAAGAAGGATGGCAAAGTGAACAAAGGTATATTTTGATATACAGATTATTGATGTGTATTTTACTAGTGTTCATAGCAACCCCTGGGTATTTGATACCAGTTCAGTTGCTAAAATTAGTAACTCGAAACGAGAGTTGCAGAATGAACAGAGACTAGTTAAAGGTGAAGTGACGATGTGTGTTGGAAGTGGTTCCAAGATTGATATGATCATCATCGCACACTCCCTATACTTTCGGGATTAGTGTAGAACCCAAATAAATGTTATTTGGCATTTGCGTTGAGCATGAATAAGATTTGATCATGTTAGTTGCAATAGGGTTATTCATTTAAAGTCATAGAATAATTGTTATTTTGTCTACATGAATAAAGCCTTCGATGGTCATACACCCAAGGAAAATAGTTTGTTTGATCTCGATCGAAGTGATAGACATATTCATAATATTGAAGCCAAAAGATTCAAGGTTAAGAATGATAGTGCAACTTATTTGTGGCACTGCTGTTTAGGTCATATTGGTGTAAAGCGCATGAAGAAACTCCATAGTGATGGACTTTTGGAATCACTTGATTATGAATCACTTGTTGCTTGCGAACCATGCCTCATGGGCAAGATGACTAAAACTCCGTTCTCCGGAACAATGGAGCGAGCAACACATTTGTTGGAAATCATACATACTGATGTATGTGGACTGATGAGTGTTGAAGATCGCGGCGGGTATCGTTATTTTCTAACCTTCACTGATGATTTGAGGTGATATGGGTATGTCTACTTGATGAAGCACAAGTCTGAAACATTTGAGAAGTTCAAAGAATTTCAGAGTGAAGTAGAGAATCATTGTAACAAGAAAATAAATTTTCTACGATCTGGTCGTGGAGGTGAATATTTGAGTTACGAGTTTGGTCTTCATTTGAAACAATGTGGAATAGTTTCACAACTCGCGCCACCCGGAACACCACAGCGTAATGGTGTGTCTGAACGTCGTAACCGTACTTTATTAGATATGGTGTGGTCTATGATGTCTCTTACCAATTTACCACTATCATTTTGGGTTATGCATCAGAGACAGCTGCATTCACATTAAATAGGGCAACATCTAAATCCATTGCAACGACGCCTTATGAACTATGGTTTGGCAAGAAACCAAAGTTGTCGTTTCTTAAAGTTTGGGGCTGCGATGCTTATGTGAAAAAGCTTGAACCTGATAATCCCGAACCCAAGTCAAAGAAATGTGTCTTCATAGGATACCCAAAGGAGACTGTTGGGTACACCTTCTATCACAGATCCGAAGGCAAGATATTCGCTGCTAAGAATGGATCCTTTCTAGACAAGGAGTTTCTGTCGAAAAAAGTGAGTGGAAGGAAAGTGGAACTTGATGAGGTAATTGTACCTTCACCCGAATTGGATAGTAGTACATCACAGAAACTAGTTCTAGTGATTCCTACACCAATTAGTGAGGAAGCTAATGATGATGATCATGAATCTTCATATCAAGTTACTGCTAAACTTCGTAGATCAACCATAGTACGTTCCGCGCCAAAGTGGCACGGCAACCCGGTTCTCGAAGTCGTGTTACTAGACCATGATGAACCTACGAACTATGAGGAAGCGATGATGAGCCCAGATTCCGCAAAATGGCTTGAGGCCATAAAATCTGAGATGGGATCCATGTATGAGAACATAGTGTGGACTTTGGTTGACTTGCCCAATGATCGGCAAGCCAGTGAAAATAAATGGATCTTCAAGAGGAAGACCGACGCCGACGGTAATGTCACTGTCTACAAAGCTCGACTTGTTGCGAAAGGTTTTCAACAAGTTCAAGGAGTTGACTACGATGAGACTTTCTCACCCGTAGTGATGCTTAAGTCTGTCTGAATCATGTTAGCAATTGCCGCATTTTATGAAATCTGGCAAATGGATAACAAAACTGCATTCTTTAATGGATTTATTAAAGAAGAGTTGTATATTATGCAGCCAGAAGGTTTTGTCAATCCTAAAGGTGCTAACAGAATATTCAAGCTCGAGCAATCCATCTATGGACTGGTGCAAGCATCTCAGAGTTGGAATATACGCTTTGATAAGTTGATCAAAGCATATAGTTTATACAGATTTGCGTCGAAGCCTGTAATTACAAGAAAGTGAGTGGGAGCACTACAGCCTTTCTGATAAGTATATGTGAATGACATATTGTCGATCTGAAATGAGGTAGTATTTTCTGGAAAGCATAAAGCAGTGTTTGAAAGGAGTTTTTCAAAGAAAAACCTCGGTAAAGCTGCTTACATATTGAGCATCAAGATCTATAGAGATAGATCAAGACGACTGATAAGCTTTTTCAATGAGTACATACCTTGACAAGATTTTGAAGTAGTTCAAAATGGAACAGTCAAAGAAAGAGTTCTTGCCTGTGTTGCAAGGTGTGGCGTTGAGTAAGACTCAATGCCCGAGAACTGTAGAAGATAGAATGAAAGTCATTCCCTATGCCTCAGTCATAGGTTCTATAAAGTATGCCATACTGTATACCAGACCTATTGTATGCCCTGCCCTGATTTTGGCAAGGGAGTACAATTTTTTTATCTAGGAGTAGATCACTGGACAGCAGTCAAAATTATTCTTAGAGGACTAAGGAAATATTTCTCGGTTATGGAGGTGATAAAGAGTTCGTCGTAAAGAGTTACGTCGATGAAAGCTTTAACACCGATCTGGATGACTCTGAGTCTCGATCTGGATACATATTGAAAGTGGGAGCAATTTGCTAAAGTAGCTCTGTGCAGAGCATTGTAGACATAGAAATTTGCAAAAATACATATGGGTCTGAATGTAACAGACCCGCTGACTAAGCTTCTCTCACGAAGCAAAACATGATCACACCTTAGTACTCTTTGGGTGTTAATCACATGACGATGTGAACTATATTGTTGACTTTAGTAAACCCTTTGGGTAGTGGTCACTGATGATGCTACAGACCTAGGGTAGGGTCACGGGCCTGATCCAGATACCCCAGCCAAGGTCACTACCCCAAGAGCTCAAGAGACAATTCGAAGGCAACAGAAACAGTCGACTGATACGGCCCAAGAGGACATTTCACTCGACTGCATACCCCCGCTCAGATGACTCAACTCCACTCGGAAGGATGAGGAAACTCGACCATACAAAGACACTCGACCCCCGAAGGTCAAAGGTTCCGTTAGGACAACAACGGTCGTGCATTTATTCTGTAGTAATGAATGCCTTTATCACCCTTTATTGCAGGCGTTACCAGTAACGCCCTGCCTTTATGTACATTGAACCCCTTGTAACGTGGGGATGGTTGGGGTCCTGGCGCACTCTATATAAGCCACCCCCTCCTCTAGTACAAGGGTTCGCACCCCCTGTAACCCGCACATGCATATACATTTCAATCGACCGCCTCCGGGCACCGAGACGTAGGGCTTTTACTTCCTCCGACAAAAGGCCTGAACTCGCAAACATCTCGTGTACAATCTCACCGTAGCTAGGAACTTGCCTCCTCCTACGTAACCCCTACTCGTACTGTCAGACTCAGAACCACGACAGTTGGCGCCCACCGTGGGGCAGGTGTCTTAGCGACTTGCGATGAGGTTGCAAGCTTTTTTCTCCGACCTCCGTCATCATGGTTTCCAGTGGTGGTTTGGCGCTGGGACGCGAGATCCGACTCGGCACGCTCTCCTTCGTCGCCGAGGACTCCGCTTGGCTCCAGGAGGCCCCCCTTGGCGTCGAGGCGCTACCCATCCGCGGGGCCACGCACTTCTGTGCCAGCGCCTGCGGCGTCCTTCTCCGACAGCCGTCAACTCAGTATCGGCCGTCTCCTTCATCGTGTCTCGTCCCTGCTGGACACCGCCGCAAGCGATCCGGTCGGTCGCGGCTCCAGCGGTGGGTGAAGCACGCCGTGGCTCGCCAAATGGCCACCCCTCAAGTTGCGGCCATCGAACCTGATGAATACCACTACGGGTCGATTGATCTGTCGATTGAGTCCGTAGACTCGCCTTCCGAGTGCGGGAGCAGCGACCCCGCGGCTGAAGTCCTGATGGTTGAGTCACGTCACAGTCCGCCGGGGTACCCTCGCGGCGGAAACGGCGGCAGCGGCAACGGTCAGTCGTACGACCACGATGGGTACATTCCCCAGCCCCTCACTGCCGAGCAAAGGGACGAGCTCTGCCGCCGCAATGAAGATGCACTTTACACCCCTATCGTGGGGGACTCTCCAGAGACTCGGGCATTGGAAGCCACGCGCCAAGCCAATGTGGCTGAGCGCGAGCGTCTGGAGAATATCCAGCATTCACTCGACGAACGGGCCCGCCGACTGATCCCGAAATCTAGTCGACGGCCGCGGCAATCGTTCTTGGGCGAACCTCAGGTATTCCAAACGCCGATCCAGAACCTCGAAGCTGCAGCCCACATTGCAGATTCTATCCAGTCATCTCACTCGGAGGCTGGGAGAGGCTTGCAGCAGATCCGGGCGCTGCTCCAGATAGCAGGAGAGCAGAACGCGGCCGTCTCTCAGTCGCGTAATAGGATTCACAGCAGATCAGTGGCGGCAGACACTGTGGTCGGCTCATAGTCCAAGATCGCCTCCGAGGCGCGAGGGCCATGGACCCCGTCAAGACCGGCATCTGGGTCGGAATGACGAATAGTACGATCGTCGACCCGGTCACAACGATCGTTGCCGAGTGCCTACGCCTACTCCGGGAAGTGGATTGAATTCGCCCAGGTGACACGACGACAGGCACGTTACGACGAGCAGAGGATTCCCCTAGATCCCAGAAGGCCCGGCTTTGACGCAAGATCGATTCTTGTGCACGGCCTGGTCGACAGGAGCGTACAGAGAAGAGCAAGGCAGAGATCGTCTGAGTTGAAGCTGAGCGTCTGTCTCTGGGCCCGAATGTTTTAGCAGTGCTATCACGGCTACTAAGACCCCCCCAACTTCAGATTGGCGGCGGGAGTGAGTAAGTTCAGCGGCGAGTCAAAGCTGGACACTTGGCTCGAGGATTACCGAGTGGCCGTGCAGATTGGTGGTGGCAGTGATGAGGTAGCTATGAAGCATCTCCCCCTGATGTTAGGTGGCTCGGCCCGGGCGTGGCTAAATCAGTTCGCCCCTAGGAGCATTTATAGTTGGGAAGAGCTGGCCCGAGTGTTTGTCCGGACCTTCGAGGGCACCTGCAAACGACCCGCAGGGCTGGCGGAGTTACAACATTGCGTCCAGAAGCCGAATGAAACTCTGAGAGACTACATTCAAAGGTGGACCACCCCGCACCACACGGTGGAAAACGTGTCCGAGCATCAAGCAGTCTGCGCCATCAAGGAGGGCGTGTAGTACAGAGAGCTGAACCTGAAGTCCGGTCGTACAGGAGAGATGTCCCTGACTCGGATTATGGAAATAGCCAGTTGGTATGTGTCGTGGAATTAGCACGGCAGATGTCCGGTTTAACAGACTTAGTTGTGGAACCATCGCACGGGTTAGCTTGAAGGGGTTAAAAGCACACAAAGGACACAGAGGGTTTATACTAGTTCGGCCCCTTCGACGAAGGTAAAAGTCTACGTCTAGTTTGGTTTGGTATTGCTTGGGCGTCGATGAACAGGGAGCAGATTGCTTGCCTGTCTCTCGACGGATTGTTTCTTGTCCCTGAACTGTCGCCGGGTCGTCCCTTTATATAAGAGGCGACGCCCGGTCCGATTTATAGAGTACCGAGGCCGGCTCATAATTGTGTCCGCCTCGGTCTCTGCTCTTTCTTCTTTGTGTCTCAAGTTACATGATAGGACGGTTTACAAATCGTAAACTTTACACATGGGCCCTAAGCCTTCATGGGCCGTAACTTGTACTGAGTTTTTAACTACACAGCTAAATTACCATAATCTGGATCTCCCTAGCCGGTTTATACCTGCTAGTAATATCCCTGACATTAGGCCCCAAAATGATTTGAACTTGTTCATGTCAGTCTTCTAAATCTTGCATAAACTTCTTTCCCGTATCTTCTCTGTTTTTGTAAACCGGCTATGACGTCATCCCTGGAAATCATTTGATTCGACCGTGACATCACTTCCGCATTTATTGCGCACAACCGTTTGTTACTTTATTTAAAGGCCATCACGAAAATCGAGGCGACAGCAGAATCTTTATCCAATCTATGACCTCCTCAAATCCCGCACTTGCCGTTTCATCTCTCAACCCTTATAAATACCGCCGCGCCTTTGCCTTTATTCCTTCCGCTCGTCTTCTTCCTCCATTGCCCGAAGCTTCTCCATTGTTCTCGAGCTTGTCGCCGTCGTCGACCAGGCCGCTGCATCAACCTGAGACGCATCCAGAGCCACTCTGCCATCGTCCCCTTCTCCTGCTGCAGATCCATAATCTAGGGTTCCTCCATTGCTTCCTCCATTAGACCTCGAAGCCTTTGCTGTTCATCCCATATGCCATGCCCGTAGGAGATTCAACCTTAGATTAGCTTCGAAACTTACTCCTGCTCCGCAGCTTTTTGCTTAGATTCATATTTCTAAGTTCGCCCTTAGATTCATTTGCTCTGTAGAAAGTCCTCTGTTGTTCCTCTGTGATACATCTGCGTAAATTTCATCGTTTTCTTACCGCTCAGATCTATTTTACCTTAGCCTCTTGTAGAAACATGTTTCTTTGTCTTTGATAAGTCTGCAAGTTACTTGCCGGTTTAATCGATCATATATTGCTCCTGCGACACATCAACCACGAATCGACGGTTTAGCTTGTTCCTTTTTTTTGTTATCATAAACCGGTAGTAGCTCGTTTCCCATCTTCTCCCATGTTGTCAATGCCATTAGTCCCTTGTCTAAACCGTCGATGTAATTTTGAATATATGATCCGGTTTATGCTTCTGTACTTGAATAATCCGGATTTTATACTTCACTTTTTCAGCACTTTCCTTCTGCTAATATGTCTGCCAAGCAGTTCGTTTCTTGCAACTGGGTCCCTTTCGTCATTACGGAAGAGGACTTAGCTAATGCTGCTGCAATTGGCACTCTGGGCCCTCAAGCAGTTCTGAAATGGCGGGCCCCAGGAAATGAATGCCTCCCTACCCCCAAAGAAGGAGAAGTTATTGTTTTCTTTGATCATATGGCCCGGGGCTTTAGTCCTCCCGGTTCAAAGTTCTTCCGGGACGTGCTTGCCGCTTTTCAGCTTCATCCTCAAGACATAGGTCCAAATTCCGTATCAAACATCTGCAATTTCCAAGTTTTCTCCGAGGTGTACCTTCAAGAGGAGCCATCAGTCGACTTGTTCCGGGATTTCTTCCACTTAAACCGGCGGACAGAGTTTACTGCCGGACCTCATCAAGAACTGGGTGGGGTTAGTATTCAAAAGAGAAGAGATGCGGTTTTTCCTCACGCTGCTCTCCACACACACCCCAAGGATTGGAACCAGTCCTGGTTCTACTGCCAAGATACTTCGCCTAAAGGAGAGAATCCACTGCCGGGTTATCGCGAACATCGTCTCCCTGAAGATCATCCACTGCCGCAGCGTCTTAGCTCCTCGGAACGGCCCCGGTTCGCCCCTCAACTCGCCAAACTCAAAGCCTTTATGGCCAACGGATTGACTAGAGTTGATTTCGTGCGTTGTTGGCTTGCCTGGAGTATCCTCCCTCTGAGCCGGCGCTCCGGTTTGATGTATCAGTATACCGGAAAGCCGGATGATCCTCAGCGTCATACCAACGTAATGCTTCGTGAGAAGGAAGTTATTGAATCTGCTAAGAAAATGCTCAACATCTCCTTGGAGGAATGTAGCCAAACCGGATTGGCTCCATATTATAAGAAGAACAAACTGCCAGGAGTAAGCCTTAATCTCTTCTGTTTGCTTCTAATCCGTCCATTTAAATTATCTTCCATTTATCTCTCATCTTCTACACAGGCCGACGATCCTTTTTGGAAAAGGAAACCTCAGGATAAGTCAGGCAAATAGCCGCGCCGGAAAACCTTCGCTGTTAAGAAGAAAAAGGCAGCTGCTGGCTCCGGTTCACATGCTGAGGAAGATGATCCGGATTCTGAGGTATGAATTGATCCTCATATGCTTTGATCTCTTTTATCTAGATTTATGTTAACAGTGTCTTTCCGCAGGATTTGGCTGAGGCTGATAAAGCGGCAGAAACTGAGGTAATCACTCTTTCTTCAGATTCTGAACCGTCGGTGCCCAAGATTCGTAAAGCATCTCGGAAGTACCATTTTTCTCATCCTTACGCTCAACTGGACCCCAATTTTATTTTGAAGAAGCAGCAACACGAAGCCCGCCGGACTACACGCCATAGCGGCCATGTAGTCGAGTCTTCCGGAATATCTCTCACTCCGGCCCGGAGACGCCGCTCTGAGATTTTACTTTCTCCAACTCTTCTTCATCCCAAGGCCGGACTTATACGCAAACCACTTAAACCGTCCGATCCTAACTACCAGGAGACTCCTTTATAATCTTGTGGCGAATCAACTGCCACACAGGTCCCGATTCTGAAAACTGTCCCTGGGTAAGTCCTTCATCTCATCCGGTTTACGATTGTATTTGCTTTTGTGACTCTGATTTCTTTTTCAAGTCCTTTCAGCAAGCCTAAGCCTAGCAAAAAGGCAAAGGCCAGCAAAACGGCTACTGAAACTGCTACTGCTGATCCGGTAGCTGATCCAGACGAGGTCATCCCTCCGAAAAATGAACCTATGATTCAGCTTGACGATCCTGCTCCCATGGATCATGATTACACTGCTGCTCCTGAAAGTAAAAATGCTGATGATGTTCTTGAACCGGCAAATACTTTCCGGGCTAGCCCTCCTCGAAATAGCCCGGCTCCTGCTAGCCCGCCTCGTACTGCTACTCCACAACCGGCCGCTGCCTCTTCTCCGGATATTCAAATAACCGGTACAGGTTTTACCGCTCCTGCTGAGCCTATTGTTTTAGCCAAGCATACTGCTAAAGCGGAGAAGCTTCAACAAGAGAATGTTAAGTGGAGCATGGACTTATCCAATTATGCCGAACTGAGTGCCCAGGAACTTTATTCCGGGTATTTGAACCGGCTTCATACCAGCCGCGACTATGAACAGGGCTTGGTGAATATGATGAAGGATAAATATGAGGTATCTTCCTTCACTTATCTCTACTTTTGCTTTCTTTATATTTCTGTCTGTCATGGTAGCCCCCAAGTTCCGGTTTAACTTTGTTGGAGGTGAACCGGTACTTCCAAATGTGTGCCGATGATCTTACATTAGCCCCCAAGTGCCAGGGGCATAACTCGTTTTATGTGCCCGGGACTTGTCTGAATCTGTCTTTCAATACTTCAACTGCCCATTAGCCCCCAAGTGTCAAGTAGATAACTTGCTTATGTGCTTGAGACTTTATCTTTAGTTGTCTTCCTTTGATACTTCAATTGCTCATTAGCCCCCAAGTGTCAAGTAGATAACTTGGTTATGTGCTTGAGACTTGTCTGAACTGTCATTTATTCCTCTTGATTTTCTTTGCAGGCTGACTTGACCCGGCGGGCTGAAGAAATAACTGAGCTCCGGAATAGACTTGCTGAGACTAAATCTGCTGCCGCCAAGGCCAAAAAAGATCTGGCGCTGAGCTTAACCACTGCTGAACAATTGAAGAAATATTTTGAAGCGGAGCGGACAACCTGGGAAGTGCAGAAGAATGCTCTTGAAAAAAGAGCAAAGGATGCTGAGGAAGCTCTTAACTCGGTGACACAAGAGCTGACCGGTTTAAAGCGGCAAATAGAGCTTATGACTTCCGCCGTTTTTGGTAAATACTTAACTTGCATGTGTTTTCATCTCTGCAATCTTTAGTCCGTTCGGTTTAACTGTGATAACCATACGCAGGGCGACGCGTCACCCATCCTGGGGATGACCTCCGGAAGAAACTCAAGGCCTCTTATACTCTGGTTGAGCAGCTGTATTCCGGCGCCCAAAGAATTATAAGTGCGATGTCTGTTAATAAACCGGCCCCCACCACTATCCTAGGCACTTTGGAGAAGCTTTCTATCTTGCCTATGCGCTTGGAAGAGGTGAAGAAATCTGCTGCCCGAGCCGGTTCTCTTGTAGCGCTGACCAGAGCCAAAGCGTGGGTTCCGGACTTTGATCCGGAAGAAGCCATGAACGGGTACCCCAGCACCAAGGAAGATGGATCGGCCTTCTCTGGCAAAGATCTTCATGCTTTGACTAAGGAAATGCGTCCTCTTGCCAGCAAGCTTGCTGAGGAATCGGACTTGACCAGGTATCATCCGGCGTATGATTTAAAGAATGAGCGGGTGGATCGGCCGGTTTATGATACCGAAAATCTAATCCCACCAGTGCGCCCCAACACTTTCGCCCCAGATGTTGATCCGTCTGATCTCATTACTGAAGAGATGTACTTCCGTGCTTTATCCAAAATCGATTGGCGCATTCCTGACTTTCAGCCGCTTCAAGAAGACGAAGAAGCTCCGGAACAGGTCGATCCTCAGCCTTCTCAGGAGGAAGAAGAAGCATAAGCCGCTCAATCTAACTTTGTAGCTACTGTACTCTTTTGTCGAGAAAACTTTAATCCGTTCAGGCTTGCCGTGCCTTGTAATAGGATAGCTCGAACATTGCTGTTTCAATCCGGATGTCTCAACTTTGCTGCCAATTTGAATTCTTTGTCTGCTATGGTTTATCTGTATCTGCATAGATCATACTGAAAAAATGCCCTGGCGGTTTATCGCCCGACCGATTAAAGTGCTCTCATATGTTTATATATATCGCACGAGTATCTGTTTTATACAAAAAGTAACTTCATACCTTTGATTAAGTATGCTTGATATCCTTAATCCGACGAACCATGTAGTTTCTGAGGAAGCTCTTGGCTCTATTGGGATAGACCCAATAATTATTCCGGGTTTATAGAAACTACCGGTTTAAATATGTGGTCAACTTTGAAATTGTCCAGCTCCGGATCAAAATAACCATAGAAAACACATAAAAAAACACAAACACAAAAACACAGGTTTGCAAATAAGACCATGTAGTCGAGGCTTTTTGGGAGCTGCCAGGCTCCCTATGTGCCAATCAAAGGGTGCGACCCAAAGGGCTATGACTATCAGTACTCCCAGGGACAAGAACTTTGCCATCAAAGGATGTACTCTTTTGCCATCAAAGGATGTACTCCAAGGGACAAGAAATATTGTATCTGCCATCAAAGGAGGTACTCCTAGGGACAAGAATTTTTCTTTTGCCATCAAAGGGTATGTATCTTCCAAGGGACAGGAATATTACATATGCCATCAAAGGAAGTACCCTAGGGACAAGAACAGATTTTCTTTTGCCATCAAAGGGAATGATCAACCAAGGGACAGGAATATTACATGTGCCATCAAAGGAAGGTTCCCTAGGGACAAGAACAGGTTTATTTCTTTTGCCATCAAAGGGAATGATCAACCAAGGGACATGAATATTACATCTGCCATCAAAGGAAGGTTCCCTAGGGACAAGAACAGGTTTTTTTTTCTTTTGCCATCAAAGGGAATGATCAACCAAGGGACGGGAATATTACATCTGCCATCAAAGGATGGTTCCCTAGGGACAAGAACTTTTCTTTTGCCATCAAAGGGATTTGGCCCACCAAGGGACAGGAATATTACATCTGCCATCAAAGGTGGATCCCTAAGGACAAGAAATTTTCTTTTGCCATCAAAGGGATTTGGCCCACCAAGGGACAGGAATATTACATCTGCCATCAAAGGTGGATCCCTAAGGACAAGAACTTTTCTTTTGCCATCAAAGGGATTTGGCCCACCAAGGGACAGGAATATTACATCTGCCATCAAAGGTGTATCCCTAGGGACAAGAACATTATGTAGACCGGACCAGAAAAGACTTTATCGAGGATTCATATGTGATCCGTAGCGCGCTAGTTTGGTCCCTTCTGCATAAAATAATTTGTTCAAAATATCTGAAATAATTTCACAGGACGTATACTTAAAAGAAAAAAGGCTGATCCCCCGGTTTACCGAGGGTGCCGGTTTATTCATTAATCATAATATATACATAGGATATATCAGAGCTCATGGCTCAGGTGTAGTAGGGCCGCATGAGAGCGATGTTCCACGGCCTCTTTGTCTCTTCTTCTGATGTCCGTGAGTCCTTGTGCTCTCGAATGTCCACCAGGTAATATGAACCGTTGTGTAGATTCTTGCTGACCACAAAGGTCCTTTCCCAAGGTGGGGATAGCTTGTGCATATCTGTTTGGTCTTGGATGAGCTGGAGTACCAAATCTCCCTCGTGGAACGTCCTGGTTTTGACCCGGCGGCTGTGATATCTGCGCAAGTCCTGCTGATAAATCGCGGATCGTGCTGCTGCTATGTCACGCTCTTCATCTAGCCGGTCCAAACTGTCCTGTCTTGCCTGTTCATTGGCTGCTTCAATATAATCCATCACTCGTGGTGAATCATGGTGGATATCGCTTGGAAGGACTGCTTCAGCACCGTACACCATGAAGAAAGGTGTATAACCTGTGGAGCGGTTCGGCGTAGTATTTATGCTTCAGAGGACAGAGGGTAACTCCTCAACCCAGCACCCTGGTGTTCTTTGCAAAGGACTCATGAGCCGGGGCTTGATACCTCGCAAAATCTCTTGATTGGCCCTTTCAGCTTGACCATTGGATTGAGGGTGAGCTACAGAAGACACATTTAGGCGAATGTGTTCTCGTTGACAAAACTCTTCCATCTCTCCGTTAGATAAATTGGTGCCATTGTCTGTGATGATGGTGTGTGGAAAGCCAAAGCGGAAAATTACCTTTTTGATGAATTTAACCGCTGTTGCCGCATCACACTTGCTCACAGGCGCTGCCTCAATCCACTTTGTAAACTTATCCACAGGAACCAGCAGATGAGTTTTTTGATCTTGGGATCGTTTAAAAGGCCCAACAATATCGAGCCCCCAAGTCGCAAACGGCCAAGTAATTGGTATAATCCGCAGTTCCTGTGCCGGAACAAGAGCCCGCCGTGAAAATTTCTGGCACGCATCACACTTCCGGACTAGATCCTCCGCATCAGCATGGGCTGTCAGCCAATAGAACCCATGTCGAAAAGCTTTAGCCACCAATGATTTTGAACTAGCGTGATGACCACAATCCCCTTCATGAATCTCTCGAAGGATGTCACAGCCTTCCTCGGATGACAAACACCACTAAAATGCTCCAGAAACACTGCGATGGTGAAGTTCTCTGTTTACAATTGTCATGGATTTGGATCGCCGGATTATCTGTCTTGCTTCAATCTCATCATCTGGCAACTCTTCACGGCTTAGATATGCCAAGTAAGGGAGTGTCCAATCTGGAATAACATGAAGTGCCGCAACTAGCTGCGCTTCCGAATCAGGAACGACCAGATCTTCCTCCGACGGTACCTGAACTGATGGACTGTGTAACTCATCCAAAAAAGTATTCGGTGGCACCGGTTTACGCTGAGAACCGAGCCGGCTTAGAGCATCGGCCGCTTCATTTTTTCGCCGGTCTATGTGATCCACCTGATACCCTTTGAAATATCCTGCGACTGCTTCAACTTCGTGTCTGTAAGCTGCCATGAGAGGGTCTTTAGAATCCCACTTGCCGGATACTTGCTGTGCCACTAAATCTGAATCACCAAAACACTTGACCCGGCTCAAGTTCATCTCCTTAGCCATCCGCAGGCCATGAAGCAATGCCTCATATTCTGCTGCATTGTTAGTACAAGGAAACATTAGATGGAGGACATAACAAAACTTGTCACCTCGCGGGGAAGTTAACACAACTCCAGCCCACGAGGCTTCTAACTGCCTTGAACCGTCAAAGTGAATAGTCCAGTATGTATGATCCGGCTTCTCCTCCAGTGCTTGCAATTCTGTCCAATCATTGATGAAATCCACCAATGCTTGGGATTTGATAGCGGTGTGTGGCACATACTTCAATCCGTGTGGGCTAAGCTCAATTGCCCACTTCGCCACTCTGCCAGTGGCTTCCCTGTTCTGGATAATATCCCCCAGTGGGCTGAACTGACAATCGTTATTGGGTGGCCTTGGAAATAATGCTTTAACTTCCGGTTTGCCATGAATATGCCATATACCAGCTTCTGCCAATGCGGGTACCTTTGTTTGGATTCAATGAGAACCTCACTGACATAATAAACCAGACGTTGAACCGGATACTCCTTTCCTGCTTCTTTGCGATCGACCACAATTGCCACGCTGACTGCCCGTGCATTGACGGCGACGTATAACAGCAGCGGCTCCTTATCAACAGTGGCAGCAAGGACCGGTGGCTTTGCCAGTTGCCGCTTCAAATCCTCAAACGCAGCGTTTGCCTCATCACTCAATATAAACCGGTCTGTCTTTTTCAGCATCTGATAAAGCGGGATTGCCTTCTCCCCCAGACGACTGATGAATCGGCTCAATGCTGTAATCCGGCCGGCGATTCGCTGAACATCATTGATACAAGCCGGTTTAGTCAGGGACGTGATTGCCTTGATCTTCTCCGGATTGCTTCTATTCCTCTGTTGGACGCCAAGAATCCAAGGAGCTTGCCCGCCGGAACACCGAAAGCACACTTATCCGGATTAAGCATCATTTTATAGGCCCGAAGGTTATCAAAGGTCTCCTTGAGGTCCTCTATCAGTGATTCCTCCTTCCTTGACTTCACCACGATATCATCCACATGGCATGAACATTTCTCCCTATCTGCCCCTTAAAACAGTTCTGTACGCAACGCTGGTAAGTTGCTTGGGCACTCTTGAGCCCAAAAGGCATAGATACATAGCAAAAATCACCAAAGGAGTTATGAAGGCCGTCTTCTCCTGGTCCTTAACTGCCATTTTGATCTGGTGATACCCTGAATATGCATCCAAAAAACTTAGCATCTCACATCCCGCCGTAGCATCAATGATCTGATCAATACGGGGGAGAGCAAAAGGATCGGTTGGACACGCTTTGTTTAAATCCGTGTAATCCACGCACATTCTCCACTTTCCATTTTTCTTTAACACTAGAACCGGATTAGCCAACCACTCCGGGTGGGACACTTCAACTATGAACCCTGCGGCCAAAAGCCTGGCCACTTCTTCCCCTATAGCCTTGCGCCTTTCTTCGTTGAAGCGGCGCAGATATTGCTTGACCGGTTTGAACTTCGGATCAATATTAAGACTGTGCTCAGCGAGTTCCCTCGGTATACCTGGCATGTCAGAAGGTTTCCATGCAAAGATATCCCGGTTCTCATGGATGAACTGGATGAGCGCGCTTTCCTATTTAGGATCAAGGTTAGCGCTGATAGTGAACTGCTTGGACGAGTTACCTGGCACAAAGTTGACTTGCTTGGTTTCCTCTGCAGATTTGAACTTCGACGCCGGATCATGCTCTGTAGTTGGCTTCTTCAACGGGGACATATCTGCCGGATCAACATTGTCTTTGTAAAACTTCAATTCCTCCGTAGCACATACTACTTCTGCATAAGCAGCGTCTCCTTCTTCGCACTCCAATGCAATCTTGTGACTTCCATGAACCGTGATGGTTCCCTTGTGACCCGGCATCTTGAGCTGCAGATAAACATAACACGGTCTAGCCATAAACTTGGCATAAACCGGCCGTCCAAACAGGGCATGATACGGGCTCTCGATCTTTACAACTTCAAAGGTTATCATCTCTGACCTGGAATCCTGTTCATCTCCAAAGGTAACTTCTAGGTCAATTTTCCCAACTGGGTAAGCTGATTTACCTGGCACTACTCCATGAAACACCGTGTTTGATTGTCTTAGCTTCTTATCCGTCAGCCCCATGCGACGGAAGGTCTCATAATACAAGATATTGATGCTACTGCCGCCATCCATGAGTACCTTGGTGAATTTGTAGCCACCCACCTGTGGCGCCACTACTAAGGCCAGCTGACCTGGATTATCAACCCGCGGCGGGTGATCCTCTGTTCTCCATACAATAGGTTGCTCCGACCAGCGCAGGAATCGTGGCGTGGCCGGTTCAACTGTGTGTACCGCCCGCTTTACGATTTTTTGATCTCGTTTGCACAAACTCGTAGTGAACACATGATATTGTCCACTACTCAGCTCGTTCGGATTACTCTGACATCTGGACTGCGGCTGTTGCTGACGCTGCTGATTACCTTTGTTATTG
The DNA here is from genome assembly GCA_902687465.1 of Secale cereale. Taxonomy (NCBI): domain Eukaryota; kingdom Viridiplantae; phylum Streptophyta; class Magnoliopsida; order Poales; family Poaceae; genus Secale; species Secale cereale. The sequence continues at coordinate 518,652,411 of LR738715.1, read as the reverse complement.
TGATTACCCTGGCCCTGCTGTTGGCCTCCTTGGTTATTGTAACCACACTGACCATACTGATGGTTACCTTGGTTATTGTAACCGCCCTGACCATACTGATGATTGCCTTGATTGTAACTGTTGTTGCCGCCATGATATCCTGATCCGGAGCCATTACCCTGGTGACCCGGACCATGAAACCCGGGGCCTGAACCACCGCCCGGCGGTCCATTGTTGAATCTGGCCCGGTTCATAGCCTCCATCATGACCCGGCATTCCCCCCACGTGTGTTTAGCTGGGCGTTCCTCCGTGCTATGCTTCGGGCAAGGCTCGTTCAAATGTCGCTCCAGATTAATGAACCCTCCGCCGCTCGGTGGAGGCGGTTTACCCTTGTTATGTTGAAAGCTTCCTTGAACCTTGCTATTGGCCACAATATCAGAGCCACCCTCTGCTTTTCGCTTACCGTTGAAGCTTGTTCCGACCGGATTAGCCTGCACCGGTTTACCAGGTTTATTTGCCTTTCCGAATTTATCTCCATCTGCTTCTGGATACTTAGTATTGTCAGAGTCCCCATACTTTACCAAAGCGCTCATGAGAGTTCCCATGTCATTACAATCCCGGTTGAGCCTTCCCAGCTTCAACTTCAGAGACTCAAACCGGCAATTGTTTTCCAGCGTTACTATTGTCGTACTGGGACTGATACCGTTCGAAGAGTGCAAGATTTCTGACACTCGCCGCACCCTTGCACTTGTAGGCTCCTGATCTCCTTGTATACATGTCGTTAGGTCCACCACTAACAATGGTTGCTTTCACGTGTCCTTGAAATTTTTGATAAATTAGCGGCGCAACTCACCCCATCATCCGATGGAGTTAGGTGGTAAGTCATTGAACCAGGTCCGGGCTGTACCCTCAAGCATCATCGTAATATACTTTGCGCATGCCGCTTCATCTACGTCCAGCATCTCCATAGCCATCTCATTGCTCTCAATCTAGGCCTCTGGAGCCAAATCTGCTGTGTAATTAGGCACTTTACGTGGACCCTTAAAATCCTTGGGTAATTTTACGCTTCATAAAGCGGGAATAAGACACTGCACTCCAAAGGAACTCACCGTGACTCCCGTTTCTGCTGTGGTTGTGTGAACCGGCGTCGTTTGGCGGATCTCCTCGCGGGCCACAGGTCTAGCCCGGTTTACCACCTCCTAGGCTTGCACCTCTGCGCTTGCCTGATTATCCTGTCTGTGACGTTGTCGCCTCCATTCACTACTGGACACCTCCGGTTCATCCCAATGCCTAGTATAACTCCGGCTGTGGCGGGGTGTTGAATGAAGTCTCTCCCTGCTGTAGGAGTATGCCTGCTGTTGTGTCAATGATGTGTTGAGTAGATCCTTGACCCTGCGTGCTTCCATCGCCACGGGGGATGTCCCCTCAATGGGTAAAGCGGACATGCATGAAGCGGCGGCGACAATGTTATCCTGGCGGTTTGAGTAGTGGCCCGAAGGAGTGGGGATGTGAGGCGTGGGCATAATCCGTCGATCTTGCTCTGCGGTGGGCTGTTGAACCAGTTCACCTGTCACTGGGGCTCCCCTCCGGTTTACCTCTGGATCTTTGCTGGCTCTCGCTCCTAGCGTCCCGAAGAGATTCATCGCCTCATAGACCGGCGGTAGACGAGAATGGTACCTTCTATTCCTTACTCCTTGCGCAGAGGCCTGATCCATCCTGAGCTGGAAGGCCTGAGAATCCATCTCTGCCTGCCTTGTTGCTATCATAGCTTTCTCTGCATTTAGATCCTCTCTAGCTTGTTCGATCCGGCCCTTGAGCTGAAGGATTTCTGCATCGTGCTGCGCCTTGTCAGCAGGAGCCACCACTGCTACTACCCGTGTTGTCAACTCCTCTACTAAGGCTGATAGAGCGTCAGCGGGCGAGGGAGCTTGGCCACTCCCTCCTGCCCCAGCTGTGAACGCCCGGTCACCGTGGGCGGTGGAGTAGGTTGTGATCCAGCCATAAAGACAGCCACCCGGTTTGGTAGATCAAAGGGGTCCGGAATACTATCCCCATCGGACACACCCTCGAACCGGCCGTCCCGCAACAGATACAAGGATTCAGTCTCTCCGGATGAGGATTCATCATCGGCATAGACAACTGTCTCGCCACCAGAGTACGATCCGTCCTCGGCTTGGACTCCATGTATTGCTCCTACAAAAACGCGTTTCATGGCAGGCTGAATCCGGGTCGATCTCGCACGCTGAGCCGGCTCGATGATGTCGGGGAAGATGTCCGGCTCAGGTCCCGGTTCGCCAATCTTGCCGATGAAGACGTGGATGCCGCCGAAGGGAACCCGGTACCCGTATTCGATTGAATCGGCCTCCGGGCCCCAGCCCGCGTCATTTATGTAGATCCGGCCGCGGCGACTCTTGGTCATCCGGCCAACCGCATAGCCCTTGAGTCCTTCAAAGCTGCCCTTCAAAAACTCGAAACCTTCGTGCGGAGGCCCCACAGTGGGCGCCAACTGTCTTGGAATTAGCACGGCAGATGTCCGGTTTAATGGACTTAGTTGTGGAACCATCGCACGGGTTAGCTTAAAGGGGTTAAAAGCACACAAAGGACACAGAGGGTTTATACTAGTTCGGCCCCTTCGACGAAGGTAAAAGCCTACGTCTAGTTTGGTTTGGTATTGCTTGGGCGTCGATGAACAGGGAGCAGATTGCTTGCCTGTCTCTCGACGGATTGTTTCTTGTCCCTGAACCGTCGCCGGGTTGTCCCTTTATATAAGAGGCGACACCCGGTCCGGTTTACAGAGTACCGAGGCCGGCTCATAATTGTGTCCGCCTCGGTCTCTGCTCTTTCTTCCTTGTGTCTCAAGTTACATGATAGGACGGTTTATAAATCGTAAACCTTACACATGGGCCCTAAGCCTTCATGGGCCGTAACTTGTACTGAGTTTTTAACTACACAGCTAAATTACCATAATCTGGATCTCCCTAGCCGGTTTATACCTGCTAGTAATATCCCTGACAGTATGCTAACGGGGAAGAGGCCGATCGACTCCGTAGCGGCAAGAAACTAGTCGGCCAAGATGACCAGAATTCCAATCAGAAGCCGAAGCGCAAAGCAGAACCAGCAGTTCAAGGTGAACCTGCAGCCGTTAACCAAGGGAAAGGCAAAGGAAAGCCTAAAGGCCCTTGGGTCCCCAAGAAAGTGAAAGATCAAGCAGGGAATGACGTACTCGACCTGCCATGTCCTATCCACACGAAGAAAGATGAAGAGGGGAACTTGGGTTATCCCAAGCATACCACTCGACAGTGTTGGCTCCTGATCCAGAATTTCCAGAAAGATCAACCGACTAAGAAAGAGAAGGAATCGGAGGAGACCGAGGGCAAAGAAGGGGATGGAAGTTACCCCCAGATCAACTCCACCTTGATGATTTTTGCTGATGTTGAAAGGAAAAGTCGACTGAAAGTTATCAACAGAGAAGTCAACATGGTTGCTCCGGCAACAATGATGTACCTAAAATGGTCCAAGACTCCCATTACATTCGACTAGTCCGACCACCCCGCACACATTGCAACCCCTGGGCGGCAGTCGTTGGTGGTCGACCCGGTTGTCGATGGTACTCGTTTGACCAAGGTTCTGATGGATGGCGGCAGTGGCCTGAACATTCTGTATGCTGAAATCCTCCGTGGGATGGGCATTCCGATGTCCAAGCTAAGTGAGAGTAACATGAGATTTCACGGGGTCATCCCCGGAAATAAAGCCGACTCGCTTGGTCAGATTTCACTCGACGTGGTTTTTGGCGATTCAAAGAATTTCCGCAAAGAGAAGCTGACATTTGAGGCGGTGGACTTCCACAACGCCTATCATGCCATACTGGGTAGGCCTGCCTACACCCGTTTCATGGCTCGACCGCTTTATGTGTACCTCAAACTGAAGATGCCGGGACCCAACGGCGTGATAACCGTCACAGGGAACTAGCAGAAGGCAGAAGAGTGCTTTCAGAAAGGCTCGAAAATTGTTGACGAGCAGATGGCAGCAGTGGAGATGGAGGAGTACCAAAAGAATGTGGATCCGAGTGATTTTCTGCGTGCTAAGAAGTCGGCTTCCGAGTCAGCATTCCAGTCGGCGGGGGAGACGAAGCCTGTGCACATTCACCCCACCGACCCCAATGCGGCTCCGACCCACATCTGAACTACGCTCGACAGCAAATAGGAAGAAGCGCTCATCTAGTTCCTTCGTGAGAACTAGGACATCCTCGCATGGAAACCATCCGACATGCCAGGTGTACCCAGGGGACTGGTTGAGCACCGTTTGTGAGTCAACCCAAAAGTGAAACCAGTGAAGGAACATCTCCATCGGTCCGTAGCGGAGAAGAAAAAAGCAATTGGTGAAGAGGTGGCTCGGCTTCTGGCTGCTAAGTTCATCCGCGAGATCTACCACTCCGAGTGGCTCGCCAATGTGGTCATGGTCCCCAAGAAGGACAAATCCCTCCGCATGTGCATCGGTTTCAAGCATATCAATCGGGCCCGCCCAAAAGATCATTTTCCTCTCCCCCGCATCGATCAGATAGTCAACTCGACTATGGGATGCGAGCATTTGTCTTCTCTGGACGCATATTCCGGGTACCATCAGATCCGACTGTTTGGACCCGATGAAATCAAGACAACCTTCATCACCCCATTCGGGTGTTTTTGTTATGTCACCATGCCTTTCGGTCTCAAGAATGCCGGCGCTACCTTCATGCACATGATTCAAAAGTGTCTGCTGAAGCAAATCAGTCGGAACATGGAAGCATATATGGATGACATCGTGGTCAAGTCACGCAAAGGTTCCGACCTACTAGCTGACCTTGCTGAGACATTCACAAATTTAAGAAGCTATGATATCAAGCTTAACCCGTCGAAGTGTACATTCGGAGTTCCAGGCGGAAAGTTGCTAGGTTTCCTTGTTTCAGAACGAGGAATCGACACCAACCCAGAGAAAGTCAGTGCCATCCTCTGAATGAAGCGCCCCGTGCGTATACACGACGTCCAGAAGCTAATTGGTTGGTTGGCCGCATTGAGTCGATTCATTTCTCGTCTGGTGAGAAGGCAGTACCTCTATACCGACTGATGAAGAAGTCTAAAAAGTTCGAGTGGAATTCTGAAGCTGAAGCAGCGTTTGAAGAGCTCAAAGCCCTGCTTTCCACCCAGCCGGTGCTTGCTGCCCCAGTCAGCAAAGAGCCTCTTTTACTGTACATAGCAGCCACCGGACAAGATGTCAGCACTGTAGTCACGGTTGTGCGGGAAGAAGAAGGAAAAGCCTACAAAGTCCAACGCCCAATCTACCACATTTCCGAAGTATTGAATCCCTCCAAGCAAAGATACCCGCATTACCAGAAGCTTGTGTATGGGATTTACTTAACCGCAAAGAAAGTTGCTCATTACTTCTCGGATCATACGATTTCAGTAGTCAGTGACGCCCCACTATCGGAAATTCTGAACAACCGAGATGCAACCGGCCGAGTGGCCAAATGGGCGATTGAACTCCTTCTGTTGGATATCAAGTTTGAGGCGAAGAAAGCTATCAAGTCTCTGGCAATAGCAGATTTTGTGGCCAAATGGATCGAGCAGGAGCAACCTACTCAGATCCAATCGGATCACTGGACCATGTTCTTCGATGGATCCAAGATGTTGAACAGATCTGGTGCAGGTGTGGTTTTGGTGTCCCCCAGAGGCGACAATCTCGGTTATGTCCTTCAAATCCACTTCGATTCTTCAAACAACGAAGCTGAGTACGAGGCACTCTTGTACGGGTTGCGTATGGCCATCTCACTCGATGTCCGTCGCCTGATGGTTTACGGCGACTCAGACTTAGTGGTCAATCAGGTGGTGAAGGAGTGGGATGTCAGAAGCCCAGCAATGACCAGTCATTGCAGTGCGGTGCGGAAGCTGGAATTTTTTTTTGAAGGTTTAGAGCTCCACCACATGCCCAGAATCAAGAACCAGCTTGCTGATGATCTCGCGAAAATAGGATCCACTCAGAAACCTATACCCAAGAATGTGTTCTTAGAGCATTTGCACGCCCCCTTAGTCAAAGAAGACTCCTTCACGAAGGAGCCCCCGTAGTCTATAAGTGCATCTGATACGACTGAAGTCGAAGTTCCTGCGGTGGTCGACTTAATCATGGAGATCTTGGTGATCATGCCCGACTAGACTATGTCGTACATAGCATACTTGCTCAGGCAAGAACTCCGAGAGGATGAAGAGGAAGCGCGTCAGATTGTCCGTCGATCCAAAGCCTTCACTGTCATTCAGGGTCAACTTTACAGGGAGAGTGTCACGGGAGTCGCTCAGTGCTGCATCACCCCGGAAGAAGGTCGAATGATTCTGAATGAGATTCACTCGGGAACTTGTGGCCACCACGCTTGCTCTCGGACTATCATGACCAAAGCATACCGAGATGGATTCTACTGGCCCCGAGCGAATAAGATGGCAAAGGATATCGTAGAAAAGTGCGAAGGCTTCCAGTTCTACTCCAACATGTCTCACAAACCTGCGTCTACCTTGAAGATCGTCCTGTTGGTCTGGCCGTTTGCCGTTTGGGGGTTGGACATGGTCGGTCCCTTCAAAACCGGCAGGAGCGGACTCACTCACTTGCTTGCAGCAGTCGACAAGTTTACCAAATGGATCGAAGCCAAGCCCATCAAGAACCTCGGCTCGAGCACCGCCATCAGCTTCATCAGCGAATTGATATTCAGATACAGAGTCCCCCATAGAATCATTATGGATAACAGCTCCAACTTTGACTCAAACGAATTCGGTGCCTTCTATTCCTCCCAAGGTACTCGGGTCGACTACGCATCTGTAGCGCATCCGCAGTCGAATGGACAAGCATAAAGAGCAAATGGTTTGATCCTCCAAGGTCGGAAACCGTGGCTTATGCGCGAGCTCAAGCATGCCGCTGGAGCTTGGGTGACTGAACTACCGTCTGTCTTATGGGGGCTAAGGACAACTCCGAACCGATCGACTGACCGTACCCCCTTCTTCATAGTCTATGGTGGTGAGGCCGTGCTGCCGAGTGATTTGTTGCACAACGCCCCTCGAGTGTGAAACTTCTCCGAAGCAGAAGCAGAGCAAGCCCGTCAAGATGCAGTCGACCTCTTGGAGGAAGAACGCGAGATGGGCTTGATCCGCTCGACCATTTACCAACAGGACCTGCGTCGATTCCATGCCCGCAATGTTCGAAGCCGGGCATTCCAAGAAGGAGATCTGGTTCTCCGAGTACGTCAGAAGCGACCTCATAAGCTTGCCCCAGCCTGGGAAGGCCCATTCATCGTCACCAATGTACTACACAATGGGGCGTACCACATCTACAACGTGGCCAAGAAGAAAGATGAGCCTCGTTCGTGGAACACGGATCTGCTCCGCCGCTTTTATACTTGAAACACTCGACCAGTCGAGTAGTAATAAGAAACTTCCAGTTTGTTTTTTCAAAGACAAGTTCGCAACAATTCCTTAATGATTGCTGATTACAAACCTGCCTGTTCTCAAATCCCCAAGTGGGTGCTTAGCCGCAAATCTGATTCGCCTAAGTTACAAAAACCACTCCGAGTGAAGAACAACCCTCTCATTCGGGGGCTTACCTGCGACCCCGTAATCGCCTAAGTTACAAAAACCACTCCGAGTGAAGAGCAACCCTCTCACTCGGGCTGCTTAGCTGCGACCCCGTAATCGCCTAAGTTACAAAAACCACTCCGAGTGAAGAACAACCCCCTCACTCGGAGGCTTAGCTACGACCCCGTAATCGCCT
>LR738715.1:518615344-518628259 GCA_902687465.1 Secale cereale | reverse complement strand
AAAGTTACAAAAACCAATCCGAGTGAAGAGCAACCCGCTCACTCGGGGGCTTTGGTGCAACCCCGTAATCGCCTAAGTTACAAAAACCACTCCGAGTGAAGAGCAACCCTCTCACTCGGGGCTTAGATGCGACTCCGTAATCGCCTAAGTTATGAAAACCACTCCGAGTGAAGAGCAACCCTCTCACTCGGGGGCTTAGCTGCGACCCCGTAATCGCCTAAGTTATAAAAACCACTCCGAGTGAAGAGCAACCCTCTCACTCGGGGGCTTAGCGGCGCCCCGTAATCGTCTAAGTTACAAAAACCACTCCGAGTGAAGAGCAACTGTAGGATCGAAGAAGGTGAGAGTGTCTAGAGGGGGGGGGTGATTAGACTACTCGACAAGATAAAAATTCTGTCTTTTATCAAGGACAGATTTTGTCAGTTTTTGCATAGCACACAAGTCAAGTAGCAAACTACACATGCAATTCTAGAGTATGGGCAGCGGAAAGTAAATTGCACAAGTAGTAATGAGAAGTGGAGAAGATCAAACGCAGTTTGGAGACACGGAGATTTTTGTCGTGGTTCCGATAGGTGGTGCTATCGTACATCCACGTTGATGGAGACTTCAACCCACGGAGGGTAACGGCTGCGCGAGTCCACGGAGGGCTCCACCCACGAAGGGTCCACGAAGAAGCAACCTTGTCTATTCCATCATGGCCTACGCCCACGGAGGACTAGCCTTACTCGGGGTAGATCTTCACGAAGTAGGCGATCTCCTTGCCCTTACAAACTTCTTGGTTCAACTCCACATCTCAAAGAGGGAGGCTCCCAAGCGACACCTAACCAATCTAGGAGGCACCACCCTCCAAAAGGTAATAGATGTTGTTGATGATGATGAACTCCTTGCTCTTGTGCTTCAAATGATAATCTCCCCAACACTCAACTCTCCTCACTGATATGGCTGTGGTGGAAGAAAGGATTGAGTGGAAAGCAACTTGGGAAGGCTAGAAATCAAGTTTCATATGGTAGGAATGGAATAACTTGATCTCAACACAAGGGTAGGTAGTTCTCTTCTCAGAAAGTGTAAGGTAGGAGTGGTAGTTCTTTCTGATGGCTCTCTCCACGAATGAAGAGGGGGTGGAGGGGTATATATAGCCTCCACACAAAATCCAACCGTTAAACACATAATTGAGCAATCTCGGTGAGACCGAAGTGGACAACTCGGTCAGACCGAAAGTTCAAATATGGTGAACGTTGGGGTTTTCGGTGGGACCGAAAATACCATCTCGGTGAGACCGAAAGTGTAAATAATATGAACGTTGGAGTTTTAGGTGGGACCGAGAAAGAAAACTCGGTTAGACCGATTTGAGAAAAGATAGGAACATGCCAGTTTCGGTGTGACCGGAAATGCAATATCGGTGAGTCCGATTTGAGCCAAGACAGAAGCTTGCCAATCTCGGTGAGACCGATAATGCAAACTCGGATATTCCGAAAAGATGTCAAACGATTACAGAAGGTTGGCAGTCCAGATTCGGTGAGACCGATCTCAAACTCGGAATAACCGATTTTTCTAGGGTTTGGAATATGGCTGAAGTGGTTCATCTCGGTGAGACTGAGTTGGAAGAATCGGTTTGTCCGAGATTACTTATGAGTGTGTATAGTAGTGAAAGTTGCTGATAGTTGAAGGAGATATATCACTAAGCACTTGAGCAACCAGATCATCAACACAACCTCATCCCCTTTTAATAGTATTGGCTTTTCATATGGACTCAATGTGATCTTTGATCACTAAACCAAAAATGGAGTCTTGAGCTTTTGCCAATGCTTGCCTTAGCATTTTGACGGGTCCACTTCTTCAGTCATTGCCATAGCCAATGTGATTGGATTTCCTGACACATACTTGATAAAGGCATTAGTCCAACCACAAAGTATGTTGTCATTAATTACCCAAACCACCCAGGGAGCAAATGTGCTTTCAATCTCCCCCTTTTTGGTAATTGATGGCAACAGACTAAAATCACACTAAACAAAACATCAAAGCTTATTGAAAGAAAGACAGAATTATCATGAAAGCTTTGACAAGCATGTAGTACACAGGCTCCCCCTACAAGTGTGCAAGATTTTCATAGATTATGGTTTTGGACTACCACAAGCACACAAGAGAAATAAGCAAGATGTGCTACATGTAGCTTGGCTATATGCATCAGAGCAGATGAAAGGAAATGAGTGATAATGCATATGTGCATGGTGATTTCTTGCAAACAAGTATTTACAAGCAAGTTACCATCATGCACATTCTGCAAGATGCATATACTTACCTTGAGGTTCCTTGGCATTGTACCTGAAGGGATAAACTTGGGAAAACAAGGTTAGATAACACAAGAGTATTCCTTCAACCAACTGCAAGAACATCAAGAGTACCAAGCCAGGGAGGACATGTATAAAGAGTGTCTCATATTGAGCACAGGCTTGAATCAGCAAACATGTCTCCGAAACTAAAAGATTTTCAATGAACTCTGAGAGATTTTGCTTTCCATAAGATATCAATTGTGAAGATTCCTCTCCCTTTGAGTTCTCTCAGAACAAGGGGTTTTGATGGAAAAAGCAAAATCAAAAGAATGATGCCAATTGAGAATGATGTCCAATGTAAAATACGGCAAAGCTTTGATGTGATTCTCTCCCCCTTAAGATAAGATTACTTTTCTTCTCCCCCTAAGTCTCTTCTCCCCCTACTCCCCCTAAGTCTTCTCCCCCTTTGACATCAAGTGCCGAAAAGGACAGCAAACTAGGTAGGGCAAGAAAGATGGAAAGAAAGAAAGAAGTGGGATCCTTAAGAATCACAACAGGGCAAATAAGAACATTCATAGAGAAACAATTTGAATTTAAATTTGTGTCTTCTCCCCCTTAAGATTTAAATTTGAGTGGAGCTGCAGAAGTTTATGTCCGGGAAGATAAATCGGTGACACCGAATTAGATGGATCGGTGGGTCCGAATCCTTTTCGGTTAGACCGAAAATTTCAAATCGGTGACGCCGAGTTTATTCCAAGGAAATACAGAAATAATTCAGCTCACTTTGCGAGGAATGTTTCAAAGGATTTGCAATGAGTTTGTAAAAGATTTTCGGGGAATTGATCAGAGCCAGAATGATATGCAAAGAAACATAAGAATAGAAAAGAAAAAGATTCCTAGATGAAGTTTTTTTTTTGTTTAAAGAAAACTCAATGAGAGAACATAAGAGAAAACAGAAAGACTCCAAAAGCATATGTACTTCATCTAGATAAAGGTCGGCGACAAAATCACCTATGTTTGAGTATATTGACTTAGGAGTCAAATGAGGACATTTGATCATAGGTCATACTCATCGTTTAAGCTCAAAATGGGGTTGCCATTTTTCGATTAAGCATTTGATGTGATCACATCTTATGAAGGTGCTTGTACTCATGACTTTGAGCAAAGCTCCTTAAAGATGTGAAGAACATACCTTGGGCTTGTTGTTGCTGTACTTATGTAGGTAAGCTCGATGTAGGTGCTCATTGAATGTGAAGTTGGAGCGCCATTTCTACTTGTGTAGTTCATCTTCCTACATGGGTTAGGCAAGCAAGGAAATACTCAAGGATATCCAAGATGACAAGAGTGAAATACTAGATGTATAAGATGTCAAAAAGGATATGTGGAATTTTGTTCCTTGAACTCAACATCCCAAAGGGCTAGATACTTGGTCAATGACAAGATTACTCATGATTTGAGTGTGTGGTAATCTCGTGGAACGTAGATCATCCAAGTACCTGCAAGGAGTTAGATGCAATACAAGGAGGCAAATGTGTCCAAGACATATGATCATCATCATAAGAGAAATATCAAGGATTAGTCAAGAGGGCTCATGCCTTGCATGCATCAATGGAGTTATCACTCCAAGTTTGAAGCATCAATGATGTTCAACTCACTCCTCAAGCGACAAAACACTTTCTCATCAAGAGGTTTTGTAAAGTTATCAGCAAGTTGTTTGTCAGTACGAACATGCTTAAGATTAATGTCACCCTTGGCAATATGATCACGAATAAAATGGTGACGAACTTCAATATGCTTTGTTCGAGAGTGTTGCACAGGATTGTGTCCAATCTTGATTGCACTCTCATTGTCACAAAGCAAGGGAACACGTCTCACATGTATCCCATAATCCTTAAGCGTTTGTGTCATCCATAGAAATTGAGCACAACACGAACCAGCAGCAATATATTCCGCTTCGGCAGTGGATAATGATACCGAATTTTGTTTCTTGGAGGACCAAGATACAAGGGATCGACCAAGGAATTGACACGTACCCGAAGTTGACTTTCTATCAACCTTGTCACCGGTATAGTCCGAGTCGGAATAGCCAACAAGATCGAAAGAGGCCCTCTTAGGATACCAAATGCCAAAGTTTGGTGTGTGTATCAAGTATCTCACTATCCTTTTAACAGCTTTAAGATGACATTCTTTAGGGGCTGCTTGATATCGCGCACACATGCATACACTCAACATTATGTCAGGACGAGAAGCACAAAGATATAGTAGAGAACCAATCATAGAACGGTAAACCCTTTGATCAACGGGTTCTCCATCTTTTGTCAAGTCATTATGTCCACTTGTAGGCATGAGGGTACTCATACCTTTGCTTTCTTGCATGTTGAACTTCTTGAAGAGATCCTTGGTGTACTTTGTTTGTGAGACAAAGGTACCCTCCTTAGATTGCTTGATTTGCAACCCAAGGAAGAATTTGAGTTCACACATCATGGACATCTCATACTTCTCCGACATGAGCTGTCCAAACTTCTTGCTAAAATGGGGGTTAGTTGAACCAAAGATAATATCATCAACATATATTTGGCACACAAATAGTTCACCATTAACCCTTTTCGTGAACAGCGTTGAGTCTATCTTTCCAATTTCAAAGCCTTTTTCAAGAAGAAAGCTAGTTAAGCATTTGTACCAAGCTCTAGGAGCTTGTTTAAGACCATAAAGACCTTTGTGTAACTTGTAAACATGATTAGGCTTTTTGGGATTCACAAATCCGGGAGGTTGTTTCACAAATACTTCCTCTTCAATTTCACCATTTAGGAAAGCACTTTTGATGTCCATTTGATAGAGAGTAATATCATGGTGATTGGCATAAGCAAGAAGAATGCGAATGGATTCAAGTCTAGCAACGGGGGCATAGGTCTCACCATAGTCCATACCTTCGACTTGTGTGTAACCTTGAGCTACGAGACGAGCCTTGTTGCGGATGACTTGTCCATCTTCATCTTGCTTGTTCCGAAACACCCATTTGGTTCCAATGATGTTTTGATCATCGTTGGGCTTCTCTACCAAAGTCCATACCTTGTTCCTCTCGAAGTTGTGTAGTTCTTCGTGCATAGCGTTCACCCAATCAGGGTCTTCAAGTGCTTCTTCTACCTTCATAGGTTCAATACTAGAGATAAATGAGTAATGCTCACAAAAGTTAGCTAAGAGAGTTTTAGAGCGAGTAATTCTCCCGGAGTTGATGTCGTTCATCATTTGTTCCACGGGATGATTTTTCTTGACTCTTGCTCGAACTCGGGATAGCTTTTGTTGATGTTGTGGCTCAGCTTCCTCATCATCTTCATCTTCCTCTTCTTCTTCTTCATTGTTGTTGGTGTTATCTTGAGGCGGTGGAGAAGGAGGTTGTGGTGGATCTTCTTGTTGCATTTCCTCATCTTGGTGAGTTCCACTTGTGGAGGCCTCCATGTTGCCTTGAGGTTCATCTCGCCGTGAGGTAGGTGGCTCCACATATGTAGATGAGGTACTCTCCTTCACTTCCATGGGACGGATCTTCCCAATAGATAAATCTTGGATAGCTTCCGATGGGTCCTTGTCTCCTACATCAATAGGCATTTGCTCTACTTGCGAGCCGTTAGATTCATCAAACTTCACATCTACCGTCTCTTCAACCTTTCGGGTGAAATTATTGTAGACACGGTAGGTGTGGGAGTTTGATCCATAACCAAGAAGAAAGCCTTCATGAGATTTAGGAGCAAATTTAGACCGACGATGCTTATCAAGGATATAGCATTTTGAACCAAAGACACGAAAGTATCCCACTTGGGGTTTGTTACCGGTGAGAAGCTCGTATGATGTCTTGCCGAGAAGCTTATGAAGATAAAGCATGTTGATAGCATGACAAGATGTCTCGACCGCTTCTCCCCAAAAGTGCTTCGGTGTCTTGTATTCATCAAGCATCGTTCTCGCCATCTCTATGAGCGTTCGGTTCTTCCTCTCAACAACTCCATTTTGTTGAGGAGTGTACGTAGCCGAGAACTCATGTAGAATCCCTTCCTCATCGAGAAAAGAGTCTACATTGGCGTTCTTGAACTCCGTTGCATTGTCACTCCGAACTTTCTTGATCTTCACCTCAAATTGATTTTGGGCCTTTTTGGCAAAGGTCTTGAAGATCCTCTGAACCTGCGATTTATCATCAAGGAAAAATACCCACGTAAATCTGGAATAATCATCAATTATAACTAGACCAAAGGAGTTACCACCAAGGCTTTTGTAAGCATTGGGACCGAAGAGATCCATATGAAGAAGCTCAAGCGGTCTCCTAGTGGTCATGATGTTTTTCACGGGATGACTTCCACCAACTTGTTTTCCTGCTTGACAAGCACTACAAAGTCTATCTTTGTCAAAGAAAACATCTTTAACACCAAGAATATGATCACCTTTGATCAGCTTGTCTAGATTACGCATACCAACATGTCCTAGCCTTCTATGCCATAACCAACCTTTAGAGGATTTAGCAATGAAACAAGCTCTAGGTTGGGCTTTCTTAGTGAAATCAACAATATATAGATCACCTCTACGGATACCAGTAAAAGCCATGTTTTGATTGTCACGACGAAAGACTTGGCAATCTACTTTGGTGAATAGCACATTGAATCCAAAGTCAGCTAATCTAGACACGGAAAGTAAATTGTATCCAAGAGATTCTACAAGCATGACATTTTGAATAGAGCTATCATGAGATATGGCCACCTTACCAAGGCCAAGTACCTTACCCTTGGAGTTGTCTCCAAAAGTCACATACTTGCGTGGACCATCGTTCTTTGCAAGCTCTCGAAACATGTCTTTGTCTCCGGTCATGTGGTCGGTGCATCCACTATCAAGAATCCACTCTTTTCCGCCGGACATGTAGTCTCTCATATTTTCCATGAGATTGAGACTCTTCATGACCTTGTCTAGCTCGGTGTCCGAATCGGAGTAATCATCATCATGCTCATGCTCATCATCATATTGACCCATAGATTGTTCATCATCAACACCTAGGTCAATTTGATAAGTACTTGCATTAGTTTGGTCAATGTGACAATAATCTTCGGAATGCAATGCAAGAGCGTTTCTAATTATAATATTGATAAGACCGGGATCACCCTTCTTTTTCATAAGATCACGAAGCTCAAAGAAGCATTTATCAAAGTTGGGATCATTGGGGTGCAACTTATCAAATTAAATAGTCTTGTATAGAATTTCATCAAGACTTCTCAAAGAGTAGTCCGATAAAGTTCTTCCAAGAATTTCCATATAGCATAGGCACACTCAAAGTTTGTAACAAGATTAAGCAAGTCATCGGGTAACCCTCTAATGATAAGATTTATAGTTCTAAGGTTACAAAGCAAATCAAGCTCTTCATCCATGGTAGGGTGTAAGGGATCAAAAGGAGGCACATAGGGGGTCTCAACATATTTGCACAAATTGTACTTCTTAAAGATACTAAGCATTTCAGACCTCCATGAGTTATAGAACCTTCCATTAAGAACAGGCACTCTATGGCTAACACTCCCATCCGTAGACACGTCCATCTTCCTCCAATGGTGTGTAAACCAAAGCAATTGAGACCAAAGCTCTGATACCAATTGTAGGATCGAAGAAGGTGAGAGTGTCTAGAGGGGGGGTGATTAGACTACTCGACAAGATAAAAATTCTGTCTTTTATCAAGGACAGATTTTGTCAGTTTTTGCATAGCACACAAGTCAAGTAGCAAACTACACATGCAATTCTAGAGTATGGGCAGCGGAAAGTAAATTGCACAAGTAGTAAAGAGAAGTGGAGAAGATCAAACGCAGTTTGGAGACACGGAGATTTTTGTCGTGGTTCCGATAGGTGGTGCTATCGTACATCCACGTTGATGGAGACTTCAACCCACGGAGGGTAACGGCTGCGCGAGTCCACGGAGGGCTCCACCCACGAAGGGTCCACGAAGAAGCAACCTTGTCTATTCCATCATGGCCTACGCCCACGGAGGACTAGCCTTACTCGGGGTAGATCTTCACGAAGTAGGCGATCTCCTTGCCCTTACAAACTTCTTGGTTCAACTCCACATCTCAAAGACGGAGGCTCCCAAGCGACACCTAACCAATCTAGGAGGCACCACCCTCCAAAAGATAATAGATGGTGTTGATGATGATGAACTCCTTGCTCTTGTGCTTCAAATGATAATCTCCCCAACACTCAACTCTCCTCACTGATATGGCTGTGGTGGAAGAAAGGTTTGAGTGGAAAGCAACTTGGGAAGGCTAGAAATCAAGTTTCATATGGTAGGAATGGAATGGCTTGATCTCAACACAAGGGTAGGTGGTTCACTTCTCAGAAAGTGTATGGTAGGAGTGGTAGACTTTCTGATGGCTCTCTCCACGAATGAAGAGGGGGTGGAGGGGTATATATAGCCTCCACACAAAATCCAACCGTTACACACACATTTGACCAATCTCGGTGAGACCGAAGTGAAAACTCGGTCAGACCGAAAGTTCAAATATAGTGAACGTTGGGATTTTCGGTGGGACCGAAAATACCATCTCGGTGTGTCCGAAGTGAGTCAAAGGTTGGAGCTTGCCATCTCGGTGGGACCGAAAATAACAACTCGGATATTCTGAAGTGATGTCAATTGGTTACAGAAGGTTGGCAGTCCATTTTCGGTGAGACCGAAACTCAAAATCGGATGGACCGAGAAATTAGGGTTTGGAAGAATAACTGAGGTGGTTCATCTCGGTGGGACTGAGTTTGCAGAATCGGTTTGTCCGAGATTACTTATGAGTGTGTTAAGTAGTGAAGAGTGCTGATAGTTGAGGGAGCTAGATCACTAAGCACTTGAGCAACCAGATCATTAACACAACCTCATCCCCTTTTAATAGTATTGGCTTTTCCTATGGACTCAATGTGATCTTTGATCACTAAACCAAAAATAGAGTCTTGAGCTTTTGCCAATGCTTGTCTTAGCATTTTGAGGGGTCCACTTCTTCAGACATTTCCATACCCATATCATCGAACTTCTCTGAAATGATTCTCAAGTAAATATTAGTTCAATGATATATATGTTGTTATTAATTACCAAAACCACCAGGGGATTAGTTGCACTTTCAGTATGTAGCCGAGAACTCATGTAGAATCCCTTCCTCATCGAGAAAAGAGTCTACATTGGCATTCTTGAACTCCGTTCCATTGTCACTCCGAACTTTCTTGATCTTCACTTCAAATTGATTTTGGGCCTTTTTGGCAAAGGTTTTGAAGATTCTCTGAACCTGCGATTTGTCATCAAGGAAAAATACCCACGTAAATCTGGAATAATCATCAACTATAACTAGACCAAAGGAGTTACCACCAAGGCTTTTGTAAGCATTGGGACCGAAGAGGTCCATATGAAGAAGCTCAAGCGGTCTCCTTGTGGTCATGATGTTTTTCACGGGATGACTTCCACCTACTTGTTTTCCTGCTTGACAAGCACTACAAAGTCTATCTTTGTCAAAGAAAACATCTTTAACGCCAAGAATATGATCACCTTTGATCAACTTGTCTAGATTACGCATACCAACATGTCCAAGCCTTCTATGCCATAACCAACCTTTAGAGGATTTAGCAATGAAACAAGCTCTAGGTTGGGCTTTCTTAGTGAAATCAACAATATATAGATCACCTCTACGGATACCGATAAATGCCATGTTTTGATTGTCACGACGAAAGACTTGGCAATCTACTTTGGTGAACAACACATTGAATCCAAAGTCAGCTAATCTAGACACGGAAAGTAAATTGTATCCAAGAGATTCTACAAGCATGACATTTTGAATAGAGCTATCATGAGATATGGCCACCTTACCAAGGCCAAGTACCTTACCCTTGGAGTTGTCTCCAAAAGTCACATACTTGCGTGGACCATCGTTCTTTGCAAGCTCTCCAAACATGTCTTTGTCTCCGGTCATGTGGTCGGTGCATCCACTATCAAGAATCCACTCTTTTCCGCCGGACATGTAGTCTCTCAGATTTGCCATAAGATTGAGACTCTTCATGATCTTGTCTAGCTCGGTGTCCGAGTCGGAGTAATCATCATCATGCTCATGCTTATCATCATATTGACCCATAGATTGTTCATCATCAACACCTAGGTCAATTTGATAACCACTTGCATTAGTTTTGTCAATGTGACAATAATCTTGGGAATGTAATGCAAGAGCATTTCTAATTAAAACATTGATAAGACCGGGATCACCCTTCTTTTTCATAAGATCACGAAGCTCAAAGAAGCATTTATCAAAGTTGGGATCATTGGGGCGCATCTTATCAAATTCAATAGTCTTGTGTAGAATTTCATCAAGACTTCTCAAAGAGTAGTCCGGATAAAGTTCTTCCAAGAACTTCCACATAGCATAGGCGCACTCAAAGTTTGTAACAAGCTTAAGCAAGTCATCGGGTAACCCTCTAATGATAAGATTTACAGTCCTAAGGTTACGAAGCAAATCAAGCTCTTCATCCATGGTAGGGTGCAAGGGATCAAAAGGAGGCACATAGGGGGTCTCAACATATTTGCACAAATTGTACATCTTAAAGATACTAAGCATTTCAGACCTCCATGAGTTATATGACTCTCCATTAAGAATAGGCACTCTATGGCTAACACTCCCAAACGTAGACACGTCCATCTTCCTCCAATGGTGTGTAAACCAAAGCAATGGAGACCAAAGCTCTGATACCAATTGAGGGATCGAAGAAGGTGAGAGTGTCTAGAGGGGGGGTGATTAGACTACTCGACAAGATAAAAATTCTGTCTTTTATCAAGGACAGATTTTGACAGTTTTTGCATAGCACACAAGTCAAGTAGCACACTACACATGCAATTCTAGAGTATGGGCAGCGGAAAGTAAATTGCACATATAGTAAAGAGAAGTGGAGAAGATCAAACGCAATTTGGAGACGCAATGATTTTTCCCGTGGTTCCGATAGGTAGTGCTATCGTACATCCACGTTGATGGAGACTTCAACCCACGGAGGGTAACGGCTGCGCGAGTCCACGGAGGGCTCCACCCACGAAGGGTCCACGAAGAAGCAACCTTGTCTATTCCATCATGGCCTACGCCCACGGAGGACTAGCCTTACTCGGGGTAGATCTTCATGAAGTAGGCGATCTCCTTGCCCTTACAAACTTCTTGGTTCAACTCCACATCTCGATGACGGAGGCTCCCAAGCGACACCTAACCAATCTAGGAGGCACCACCCTCCAAAAGGTAATAGATGTTGTTGATGATGATGAACTCCTTGCTCTTGTGCTTCAAATGATAATCTCCCCAACACTCAACTCTCCTCACTGATATGGCTGTGGTGGAAGAAAGGATTGAGTGGAAAGCAACTTGGGAAGGCTAGAAATCAAGTTTCATATGGTAGGAATGGAATAACTTGATCTCAACACAAGGGTAGGTAGTTCTCTTCTCAGAAAGTGTAAGGTAGGAGTGGTAGTTCTTTCTGATGGCTCTCTCCACGAATGAAGAGGGGGTGGAGGGGTATATATAGCCTCCACACAAAATCCAACCGTTACACACATAATTGAGCAATCTCGGTGAGACTGAAGTGGACAACTCGGTCAGACCGAAAGTTCAAATATGGTGAACGTTGGGGTTTTCGGTGGGACCGAAAATACCATCTCGGTGAGACCGAAATTGTAAATAATATGAACGTTGGAGTTTTCGGTGGGACCGAGAAAGAAAACTCGGTTAGACCGATTTGAGAAAAGATAGGAACATGCCAGTTTCGGTGTGACCGGAAATGCAATATCGGTGAGACCGATTTGAGCCAAGACAGAAGCTTGCCAATCTCGGTGAGACCGATAATGCAAACTCGGATATTCCGAAAAGATGTCAAACGATTACAGAAGGTTGGCAGTCCAGATTCGGTGAGACCGATCTCAAACTCGGAATGACCGATTTTTCTAGGGTTTGGAATATGGCTGAAGTGGTTCATCTCGGTGAGACTGAGTTGGAAGAATCGGTTTGTCCGAGATTACTTATGAGTGTGTATAGTAGTGAAAGTTGCTGATAGTTGAAGGAGATATATCACTAAGCACTTGAGCAACCAGATCATCAACACAACCTCATCCCCTTTTAATAGTATTGGCTTTTCCTATGGACTCAATGTGATCTTTGATCACTAAACCAAAAATGGAGTCTTGAGCTTTTGCCAATGCTTGCCTTAGCATTTTGAGGGGTCCACTTCTTGAGTCATTGCCATAGCCAATGTGATTGGATTTACAGAAACATACTTGATAAAGGCATTAGTCCAACCACAAAGTATGTTGTCATTAATTACCAAAACCACCCAGGGAGCAAATGTGCTTTCAGCAACCCTCTCACTCTAGGCCTTAGCCGCGACCCCGTAATCGTCTAAGTTACAAAACCACTCCGAGTGAAGAGCAACCCTCTCACTCGGGGGGTTAGCTCCAACCCCGTAATGTCCTAAGTTACAAAAACAACTCCGAGCAAAAAGCAACCCTCTCACTCGGGGGCTTAGCTGCGACCCCGTAATCGCCTAAGTTATGAAAACCACTCCGAGTGAAGAGCAACCCTCTCACTCGGGGGCTTAGCTGCGACCCCGTAATCGCCTAAGTTACAAAAACCACTTC
>LR738715.1:518568338-518578467 GCA_902687465.1 Secale cereale | reverse complement strand
ACTCCGAGTGAAAAGCAACCCTCTCACTTAGGGGCTTAGCTGCGACCCCGTAATCGCCTCAGTTACAAAAACCACTCCGAGTGAAGAGCAACCCTCTCACTCGAGGGCTTAGCTGCGACCCCGAAATCTCCTAAGTTACAAAGAACACTCCGAGGGAAGAGCAACCCTCTCACTCGGGGGCGTAGCTGCCACCACGTAATCGCCTAAGTTACAAAAACCACTCCGAGTGAAGAGCAACCCTCTCACTCGGGGGCTTAGCTGCTGAAAGTGCAACTAATCCCCGGGTGGTTTTGGTAATTAATAACAACATATATATCATTGAACTAATAGCTACTTGAGAATCATTTCAGAGAAGTTCAGTGATATGGGTATGGAAATGTCTGAAGAAGTGGACCCCTCAAAATGCTAAGGCAAGCATTGGCAAAAGCTCAAGACTCCATTTTTGGTTTTGTGATCAAAGATCACATTGAGTCCATAGGAAAAGCCAATACTATTAAAAGGGGATGAGGTTGTGTTGATGATCTGGTTGCTCAAGTGCTTAGTGATTTAGCTCCTTCAACTATCAGCAACTTTCACTACTAAACACACTCATAAGTAATCTCGGACAAACCGATTCTTCCAACTCAGTCCCATCGAGATGAAACACCTCAGCTATTTTCCAAACCCTAGAAATTTCGGTCCATCCGATTTTGAGTTCGGTCTCACCGAAACTGGACTGCCAACCTTCTGTAACCGTTTGTCATCATTTCGGAATATCCGAGTTGTTGATTTCGGTCCCACCGATTATGGCAAGTTCCTACCTTTGACTCATATCGGACACACCGAGATGGTATTTTCGGTCCCACCGAAAACCCCAACGTTCACTATATTTGAACTTTCGGTCTGACCGAGTTTTCACTTCGGTCTCACCGAGATTGCTCAATTATGTGTGTACCGGTTGGATTTTGTGTGGAGGCTATATATACCCCTCCACCCCCTCTTCATTCGTGGAGAGAGCCATCAGAAAGTTCTACCACTTCTACCTTACACTTTCTGAGAAGAGAACCACCTACCCTTGTGTTGAGATCAAGTTATTCCATTCTTACCATATGAAACTTGATCTCTAGCCTTCCCAAGTTGCTTTCCACTCAATCCCTTCTTCCACCACAGCCATATCAGTGAGGAGAGTTGAGTGTTGGGGAGATTATCATTTGAAGCACAAGAGCAAGGAGTTCATCATCATCAACCACATCTATTACCTTTTGGAGGGTGGTGCCTCCTAGATTGGTTAGGTGTCGCTTGGGAGCCTCCGTCTTCGAGATGTGGAGTTGAACCAAGAAGTTTGTAAGGGCAAGGAGATCGCCTACTTCGTGAAGATCTACCCTGAGTAAGGCTAGTCGTCCATGGGCGTAGGCCATGATGGAATAGACAAGGTTGCTTCTTCGTGGACCCTTCGTGGGTGGAGCCCTCCGTGGACTCGCGCAGCCGTTACCCTCCGTGGGTTGAAGTCTCCATCAACGTGGATGTACGATAGCACCACCTATCGGAACTACGAGAAAAATCTCCGTGTCTCCAAATTGCGTTTGATCTTCTCCACCTCTCTTTACTACATGTGCAATTTACTTTCCGCTGCTTATACTCTAGAATTGCATGTGTAGGGTGATACTTGAATTGGTCATAATTGTGAAACTGCCTAAAACTGTTCATGATCAAAAGGCAGAATTTTTATATTGTCAAGTAGTCTAATAACCCCCCCCCCTCTAGACATACTTTCGATCCTACAAGTGGTATCAGAGCTTTGGTCTCCATTGTTTTGGTTTCCATTGCATTGGACTCCATTAGCTTGGTTTCACAACCTAGGAGAGTATGGCGTCTAGTGAGGGTAATTATCGTAGAGGTCCTTACTTTGATGGTACAAATTTTGCTAGTTGGAAGCATAAAATGAAAATGCATATTCTTGGTCATAACCCAGCCGCATGGGGCATTATTTGTGTTGGTATGCAAGGTGAATTCTTTGACGAAGGAAAAGTTCCGGATCGCGAAGCTACACCGGAAGAGTTGCGGATGTTGCAATACAATGCTCAAGCTTGTGACATTCTCTTCAATGCCTTGTGTCCCGAGGAGTTCAACAAAATTAGCCGTCTTGAGAATGCTAAAGAGATTTGGGATACTTTGGTTGAAATGCACGAAGGTACTGAATCTTTGAAGGAATCAAAGCTAGATATTCTTCAGGGTCAACTTGACAAGTTCAAGATGAAGGATGGTGAAGGAGTCGCTGAAATGTACTCTAGGCTTGCTCTCATCACAAATGAGATTGCCGGCTTAGGAAGCGAAGAAATGACCGACCGATTCATCATTAAGAAGATTCTCAGAGCCTTGGATGGAAAGTATGACACCGTGTGCACTTTGATCCAAATGATGCCAAACTACAAGACCCTCAAGCCAACTGAAGTCATTGGAAGAATTGTTGCTCATGAGATGACACTTAAGGATAAGGAAGAGCTTCACAACAAGTCAAGTGGTGCTTACAAAGCTACAAGTGATGCTCCCACAACCTCAAGTGACAAGTTAATTTCCAATGAAGAGATAAGCCTAATGGTTAAGAACTTCAACAAGTTCTACAAGAATAGAGGCAAAGAAAGAAGCTCAAAGTCTAGATCATATGATGAAAAGAGATCTTCTAGTCGTGATCGAAACTGCTACAATTGTGGAAGACCCGGACACTTCTCAAATGAGTGTACGGCTCCCCACAAGAGAAGAGAAGAATCTCCAAGAAGAAGAGCAAGAGATGAGTCACCTCGGAGAGAGAGAAGGAGTAGAGATGATCGTTATGAACGAAGACCCTCTCGGAGAAGCAAGGATTCGGAGAGGAAGGACAAGTCATCAAGGAGCTACACAAGAAGAAGACATCAAGCTCATATAGGTGAATGGGTCTCCGGCTCCGACTCCGACAATCAATCCGATGGAAGCTATCACTCCGACTCCGACTACAGTCAAGATGAAGGTGTTGCCGGACTTGCACTCGTATCCTCCAACTCCAACTCCTACGACTTATTTGATTCACCAAATGAGGGAATTGGAAGATGCTTCATGGCTAAAGGCCCCAAGGTAACACACCCTGAATTCATTGACTTTGATAGTGATGAGGATGACTTGCTTGGTGAAGATGAGCTCTTGCATGATAAATCTAGTGAGCTTAGTAATGATGAAAATGCTAGTAGTCTTTATAGTCGAGAAGAGTCGAATGACAATGCTATGAAGGAGATTGAGCGTCTAACTAAAGAACTAAACACTCTTAAGTTAGCTCATGAAACAACTCAAGAAGATCATAGAGAGCTCCTATGATCTCATGAGAAGCTACGCTTCGAGAAGCTCACTCTAGAGCAAGAACATGAGTTTCTAAAAGCGATCAATGACGATCTTCGAAAGAAGAGTTCTTCATATCTTGCCAAACGACTTCTCTTGTCTAATTTCTTGCCACCTATTAAGACTAAGCATGACAAGCATAAGAAAAATTCTTCCTCTAGTAGTAACAATAACAATGTTAAATCCAATATTGTTGCTTCTAGTAGTTCTCTTGATTCCACTAACAATGTTTCAAGCCAAGTTACACTTGAGCAAGAAAATAGCTTATTGAAGGAAATCATAGAGAAAGGTGTCTACAAGAGTCTTGCCGGAAGCAAGAACTTTGAGGAAATTGTTCGCAAACAAGGAAGGCACCGGAAGAATCAAGGTATTGGTTTTGAGCGAAAGTTCAACGCCGAAGGTGTTGAGTGGGAAGAAGGTCAATACCCTACTCCACAGTTTGTTTCTCAAAAGGAGAAGTATGATCCTACTTCTTCCAATATGGAACAAGCTCAAGATGACCTTCCACCACAAGACCACAAGCTAAAGGCCAAGGACAAGCTTCAAGAGGAGATTGATGCATTCATTGAAGCACCTCAAGCCATGGTCAAGTGGGTTCCCAAGGACACATCAAGTTCTACTTCGTCAAGCTCAACTACAACCCCAAGGATTCCCATCAAGATGATGTGGATCCCAAAGAAGAAGAACTAGAAGGTTCTTGAGGGTGACTCCGCCAATATACTTCACTCACATTCATTTTGGCAAGAACTTGTGCAAACAACTTCCACATCATGCACTAGTTCATGGAGTCACAAACCCTCTTGTTGGTAAGTCAAGGGACAAGGTAATCATTGCTTTCATGGACATCATCTTTTTGTGTACTTCAATCTATGTCTATGGATATCCTTGTTTGTTCCTTGTGGGACTAACCCATGTAGGTATTGAAAGTGCCCTAATCCAAAGGATAGCTCCCAACTCTTGATGATCTACATCAACTTTGAGCATCCACATCTTCAACATCTACATGAAGTCTTCTACGACAACCCAAGGTTAGTTTGACCCTTTAAAAGGGGTTCTCACATCTAGGGGGAGCTTTGCTCTAAAAATTGAGCTAAAGCATCTTCAAATGATGTGAACACATCAATGCTTTATGTAAAAGTGGTAACCCCACTTGTGCTTAAACGATGAGTATGACCGATGATCAAATGTTCTCATTTGACTCCTAAGTCAAAATACTCATATATTGATGACCTAGTCATCGACAAATTGTGTGCTAGTAGCTAGAGTTTTGGTTGTGCATGTTTGACACATATTTCATTTGCTATCTTATTGTGTGAGCATGTTGAATGCATGATTTTATCCATTCAAGGACATCCATTTGTTGTTTTGATTGTTTTGATTTTTCTGGCCAA
The DNA here is from genome assembly GCA_902687465.1 of Secale cereale. Classification (NCBI taxonomy): domain Eukaryota; kingdom Viridiplantae; phylum Streptophyta; class Magnoliopsida; order Poales; family Poaceae; genus Secale; species Secale cereale. The sequence goes on along the minus strand of LR738715.1, from coordinate 518,573,731 downwards.
ATGGATGGACAAGAATGCCTAAGCACCTTCCCTAGCTATCTATGCTTTCTTGTCTCAAATTCCATTCATGCTCATATCACAACTTTGAACAAGTCATTTTCGGACCCTCCGAGTGAGGAGCACTCGGAGCCACCGATCCGTCTAAGGCTGACTTCCAAAACCTTCTAAGTCAATTTCGGTCTGACCAACTTTTCCATCTCGGTCCAACTGAAACGCTTAGACTGATCTAGGTTTCATCTCGGTGAAACCGAGTTCAAAATCTCGGCGTGACCGATATGCGTAACTGCACAGCAGTTATACATTTCGGTGTCACCGAGTTTTTGAACTCGGTCCCACCGACAGCACGGGGATATATATACTGAGGGCTACGCGCGATTACTTCTTCAAACCGTTTCGCCCCCAAGTCCCCTGCTGCCGTCGCCCTGGTCTTCGGATCGTCGCCGTCGTCGCCTGTGCGCCCTCGCCGCAGGTCTCCGCCGCCGTTAACGGTAATCTTCTCCGCGCCGTTGCCGCCGTAGAGGGACTCCACCAAGTTAGGGTGAGTCCCGATCCCTCTCGTGCTCCCCATCTAATTCTTGCACGATTGGTTTGCCATGTATCTAGCCACGATTGGAAAACTCCTTAACATCAGATCAGATCGTTTTAGTTTCGAGTGAAATTCTTAGGTTTAGGTTTCCACGGAACACATCTCGGTGAAACCGATTTTGAAAACTCGGAATGACCGATTTGGCCTCTGGCCATTGCACTGCACTTTCGGTCTAACCGAGTTGTGCAAATCGGTGTGACCGAAACTTAGTTTCAGTGAAACCCTAGTTTATCGGCAGGACCGAAACCCATTTCGGTCTGACCGAAAGTGGTGTGTAGGTTTCTGTTATACACTTCGGATTCACCGAAACTAAGAATTGGTTTGACCGAAATGCATTCTGTGAAAACTCAAAACTAAGATTTGAACTCATTTTTTTTGCAAAAACCTCTGCAGTTGTGATAACTCTTCTACTCTGCCTATACCTTATCTTTTCACAGGTTGTCAGCCATGTCAGATGCCAGTGACAGCCAGAACAGGTCTGAGTCACCGTTTGCAGAGATCCCTGAGGCAGATACTAGTCCTGAGGCTAGTAGTCCTAGTGATGATGGTGAGAGGAGCACCCCTAGTGGTTTGCCTCCTGCAGCCACCAGGATCAGAAAGAAGAGAAATTCTGATGATGAGGACTCTGACTTCGTTGCTGAGGAAGTAACCTCCAAGCCCAAGAGAAAAGTTGTTGCCAAAGAGCATGAAGGGCAGCAGTCGAAGAAAGGCACCTGCAAGGTCAAGCAGTCAGCTGTTGCCAAGAAGCTGAACTTGGAAGAGCCAGCTCCAAGTAAGGTGAAGAAAACTTCCAAGAGGAAGAGAGTTGTGTATGTTGAACCTCAAGTTGATGCAGCTGCTGATGAAGAAGAAGAAGATGCACCCCAGCCTCCTCCTCAGAAGGCTAAGTTCATGGGTGATGCTATTAGGGCTCAAGCCACTTCTAAGCCCAAGAAGTCTGCTCAAGCCAAGGCAGCTCCAGCCAAGCCCAAGAGGACAACCAGGAACATTCCAGCCTCTGAGAAGAACAAAGGTGAGATGCCACCGTCTGAGTCTGATGAAGAGCATGTGTTGCTGAAGCTCCGTCCTAAATTGCCACTCCACAACGATGCTCATCCTCAAGCCGAGGATATGAAGGCAAGGAAGGATAGAGGTCTCAGGCTATGGAGACAGTCTGATCCATACGCCGTGAGGAGAAGGACTGCTGTGGACCCCAGATTCCACACCAGAGAGCAGCAGGACTTCTATGAGACCGTGTTAATGGATAAGAAGCCTATCGTTGCAGACACCAGGTATGTTGACTGGGAGTACATTGACAGTGAAGAGCACCGAGACTTCTTTCCCCATGTGCATGAGAGCTTCACTGCATGTGGAGTTGCTGACTTTGTGGGTCAGAAGCTGACAGATTGGAATGACGAGATGATCATGCAGTTCTACGCCACAGCCCACTTCTATCCTGATGGCAAGATCACCTGGATGACTGAAGGTCAAAGGTTTTCTTCGTCTGTTGAAGAATGGGCAGAACTTCTGAATGCTCCAGTGCAGAGAGAGGACGACATTGATGTCTATGGGATTCCTAAGAAGAACCATGATTCCATGAAGAACATGTACAAGGAGATCCCCGCAGCAGATTTGGAAGGGTGGAAGCTTGGCTCAGTGTACTATCTCCAGGCAGGTCTCCCTACCACAAACACTATTCTGAGGCATACCTTGATGCCCAAGTCTGGAGACCACCGCATGATCCGAGGCTATTCTATCAACATGCTGCACATACTTGATGAGAAGGCACCTTTCAAGGTGATGGACTTAATGGTAGAGACCATTAAGAGGACTGCAGCTGACCAGAAGAGGTCGTGTGGATTTGCCCCGCAGATTCAGATGCTCATCAATGCCAAGTTTGGCACGGGCAAATTCATGTTGGATAGGAAGCACTTGCCACTGCAGCCAGAGCATGAAGATAACGTAGTTGTGATGGATGAGGAGGATCCAACCTCAGTTGAAGGTCAAGCCAAAATTGAAGCTGCGAAGAAAGCCAAAGCTGATAAAGAGGCAGCAGCAGCAGCAGCTAAGCCAAAGAGCTTCGGAGAGCAGATTCTTGAAGCTACCCAGAGGATTGAACAACGCCTGGCCAGCATTGAACAATCTCAGGAGAGCCTAGAGAGGATTGTTGACGACAAGATCCACGCTCTGGACGTGAAGCTGACTGAGATTCAGGTGACCGTCAACAAGCTTGAGGCAGATATGGAGGAAGCAAGGCAGGAGAGAGCAGAGCTCATGCAGGATGATCTAGTCCAGGACTCTCATCGCCAGACTGTTCCGGTTCCCAGAGGATCCCGATCAGCTGCTATCCCAGTGACTGACTCCAGGGCTACCACTTCAGCACCTCCCACAGCTCCAGCCACAGCTCCAGCATCCACTCCTCCAGCGCAGACATCAGCTGAAGTCTTCGCCGATGCCGTCATATCTACTCCGACATCTACCCAGACGGGAGCCGCCAGCAGAGCCCACAGTGACGCTTAGCTCTATGCTTTTTCGAACTTTTTGGTAACTTGTTGCCAAAGGGGGAGAAATTGTATAGATCATAGGGCTTCGAGAGAGAGAGTGCTCTTTCGTTCTTTTGCCGGTTTTCCTTGAGATACACTTGGTTCTTTTGGTTCTTGAAACTTTCAGTGTGCTTGCTACTACGTTTGATGCTACCTTAATGAGTGCTTGGTCGTACTATGCTTTAATGTGTGCTTAATGCTTATCATATGCTATTCCTTCTTGTATGATCATTTACTCATGTCTTGGTGATTGAGTGCATGTTATTCATTCTTATCATTTTGTGCGCTCCACCAAGATGTATGTGACATGGAAGAGTGACCCATAATCCTAATCGATTGTGCATTTGCATTCAAACGCAAATTTTAAATAATGCACAAATTTAGGGGGAGCTCTTGTTTATCACATACTTCTCAAAGCGACGATATTATTCATTGATTATATCTTTTGTCGAAGCTTTGATCTATATGTTGTCATCAATTACCAAAAAGGGGGAGATTGAAAGTGCAACTAATCCCCGGGTGGTTTTGGAAATTAATAACAACATATATATCATTGAACTAATAGTTACTTGAGAATCATTTCAGAGAAGTTCAGTGATATGGGTATGGAAATGTCTGAAGAAGTGGACCCCTCAAAATGCTAAGGCAAGCATTGGCAAAAGCTCAAGACTCCATTTTTGGTTTAGTGATCAAAGATCACATTGAGTCCATAGGAAAAGCCAATACTATTAAAAGGGGATGAGGTTGTGTTGATGATCTGGTTGCTCAAGTGCTTAGTGATTTAGCTCCTTCAACTATCAGCAACTTTCACTACTAAACACACTCATAAGTAATCTCGGACAAACCGATTCTTCCAACTCAGTCCCACCGAGATGAACCACCTCAGCTATTTTCCAAACCCTAGAAATTTCGGTCCATCCGATTTTGAGTTCGGTCTCACCGAAACTGGACTGCCAACCTTCTGTAACCGTTTGTCATCATTTCGGAATATCCGAGTTGTTGATTTTGGTCCCACCGATTATGGCAAGTTCCTACCTTTGACTCATATCGGACACACCGAGATGGTATTTTCGGTCCCACCAAAAACCCCAACGTTCACTATATTTGAACTTTTGGTCTGACCGAGTTTTCACTTCGGTCTCACCGAGATTGCTCAATTATGTGTGTAACGGTTGGATTTTGTGTGGAGGCTATATATACCCCTCCACCCCCTCTTCGTTCGTGGAGAGAGCCATCAGAAAGTACTACCACTTCTACCTTACACTTTCTGAGAAGAGAACCACCTACCCTTGTGTTGAGATCAAGTTATTCCATTCTTACCATATGAAACTTGATCTCTAGCCTTCCCAAGTTGCTTTCCACTCAATCCCTTCTTCCACCACAGCCATATCAGTGAGGAGAGTTGAGTGTTGGGGAGATTATCATTTGAAGCACAAGAGCAAGGAGTTCATCATCATCAACCACATCTATTACCTTTTGGAGGGTGGTGCCTCCTAGGTTGGTTAGGTGTCGCTTGGGAGCCTCCGTCTTCGAGATGTGGAGTTGAACCAAGAAGTTTGTAAGGGCAAGGAGATCGCCTACTTCGTGAAGATCTACCCCGAGTAAGGCTAGTCCTCCGTTGGCGTAGGCCATGATGGAATAGACAAGGTTGCTTCTTCGTGGACCCTTCGTGGGTGGAGCCCTCCGTGGACTCGCGCAGCCGTTACCCTCCGTGGGTTGAAGTCTCCATCAACGTGGATGTACGATAGCACCACCTATCGGAACCACGAGAAAAATCTCCGTGTCTCCAAATTGCGTTTGATCTTCTCCGCCTCTCTTTACTACATGTGCAATTTACTTTCCGCTGCTTATACTCTAGAATTGCATGTGTAGGGTGATACTTGAATTGGTCATAATTGTGAAACTGCCTAAAACTGTTCATGATCAAAAGGCAGAATTTTTATATTGTCAAGTAGTCTAATCACCCCCCCTCTAGACATAGTTTCGAACCTACAGCTGCGACCCCGAAATCTCCTAAGTTACAAAAAACACTCCGAGTGAAGAGCAACCCTCTCACTCGGGGGCTTAGCTGCGACCCCCTAATCGCCCAAGTTACAAAAACCACTCCGAGTGAAGAGAAACACTCTCACTCGGGGGCTCAGCTGCCACCCCGTAATCGCCTAAGTTACAAAAACGACTTCGAGTGAAGAGCAACCCTCTCACTCGGGGGCTTAGCTGCGACCCCGTAATCGCCTAAGTTACAAAAACCACTCCGAGTGAAGAGCAACCCTCTCACTCGGCGGCTT
>LR738715.1:518554310-518567338 GCA_902687465.1 Secale cereale | reverse complement strand
AAAAACCACTCCGAGTGAAGAGCAACCCTCTCACTCGGGGGCTTAGCTGCGACCCCGTAATCGCCTAAGTTACAAAAAATACTCCGAGTAAAAAGCAACCCTCTCACTCGGGGGCTTAGCTGCGACCCAGTAATCGCCTAAGCTACAAATACCACTCCGAGTGAAGAGCAACCCTCTCACTCGGGGGCATAGCTGCCACCACGTAATCGACTAAGTTACAAAAACCACTCCGAGTGAAGAGCAACCCTCTCACTCGGGGGCTTAGCTGTGTCACACCCTGATTTTCATGTCACATTGCTTAAGCTAATAATCATGCTAAAATTGCGGATTTACAAAAAAAACTTTTGAGTGTTTTTGGCTTTGCTTGATTGACTTTCTTTTTGCTGTTTGCTAGTGCTCTAAGAATCAAATAAATTCTCCAACTCTTATACTTCATCTCATTGATCCAAAACCTTCTCCCAATGATCATGCCATGTGTATAGAACAGTATAGTATTTTCTTATAAAAATATTTTGGCCTAATAGTATTTCCTAAAATTAGTTTTCCAAAAACCCCTGAATTAAGGTTTGCACTGCAAGTACCTTATTTAGGGTGTGAATAATCTTTCAAAAAGTATATTTGAATACTATTAGGTATAGGACTCCCGGAAACCACAAAATTATAATTTTAAAAGTTATTTTTATATTTTATTTAAAAGCTTTTTCTTAAGGCCAGAAATGGTCTTCAATAGGGAAAAATTATTTAACTATTTCAAAAATATTTGCCAAAATTCAGGGAAACTCATAGGACATATATTGTCCATATATAAGAGTTTCAACACATGGTCATGTTCAAAATATTGGACAAATCCTTCCAAAACCCTTTCTGGATATTTCAAGCTTTTGAAATATTTACAAAGGAAATATTCTCCAAAAATTCCAGGAAAATTCTATCATGTCAATTGTTGCCTATTTGATGATCTTACAAATCGTCATGCCTTGAAGATCAAGGAAGCATCATCTAAGCCCCTCAAAACCATTTCTGTCCATTTTGAAGTTTGAGCAACTTTACATTGCCAAACTTTTGCAAATGCTCTCAAACTTGGTGCACATGCTAAAATGATGTAATTATGCATCTATGCCAAATGGCACAAGCTTTGGATAAGCATAACTTGATCTAAGTGCCCCAAAACCATTTCTGTTCAAATTCAAATTTGAACAACTCTACATTGTCAACTTTTTACCTGGGGCTTCAAACTTTGTGGCCATGATCACAACCCCAAATGATGACACTACACCAAGTGGTGCATCAAGGGGAGATGATTTTCTTAACTTAAACTTGGAGGATCCATTTCTGTTGATTTCTAGGGTTCACCAAAGTTACATTGGCAACTTTACCCAAATGAGCTCAAATTTGGTGGAAGGGCCTAAATGTATGGGCCATTTGATCCTGTTAAGTCTCATGTCAAGTGGAGCTATTTTGCTTGCCCAAATTTGCATCAAACACCTTCAGCCATTTTTCTTAAACCATTGTTTTGACCACTTTTACTATTCCCCCTGAGCTCAACTTTCTACCACAGCTTCTCCTAGTCATCTTCTACCTCCAGTAACTCTCCCCTACCTCAGCTCAATCATTGGAGAAGGTAAAACCCCATTTTACTCTTCTAGACAGCAGTACCTCCTTCGTCCTCACCTCCCTCCTCATTCTAGTGGCTCCCCAGGGCATCCAAGACCATCACACATTTGTTTACTCCTCCCCTGACCCCCTAGACATCATTGGTCAAGGTGGACGCGTCCAGAGCGGCGAGGGCACGGCCATGCCGGCCAAACAGGCGCTCTGGAGCGTGCTACAGTGCCCTGGCGCACTGTAGCCGCCCCCAATCGGCTGCACCCAACAGCCTGGGGCGATGGGATTGTATCCCCCGAGGCTGCCTCGGCGCCCGGGACACGCTGGCCGGTCGGCCCCCTCTTCTCTCCCCCTCTCTCACCCCTGCTCGCACGCGCGCCATGGCCGCCCGAGCGCTCCAGTGAATAGCCCCACACGCGCCATGCTATGACCCTTCCCCACTGCCTCTCTTCTCTCCCCTCGCCCTGGACCAACCCCAGGAGTGCCCCAGACACGCCCACGGGCGCCCCCGTGGCTTGCAGCGACGGGAACACGCTCGCCGGCGCACGAGACCTCGGTGGACCACTGCCCACCTATTTATAGGCCGCCCCCGAGCCCCCTTGTTGCTCCTTTGGCCCTCTCCTTCTCCCGTACGCCCCAGGCCAACCCATTGCTCTCCCCGTGCCCTGCAGCCACCTCCCCGGCCGGAGTCCCGCCGCCGGCATCCGCTCGAATTCGTGCCAGCCCGAGCACTTCTCCCTCTCCTACCCCCACCAGCGGACTCCCCTGAGCTAGGCGGACCTCCCATGCTCTTCCTCTCATCGAAGGGCGCACCATAGCACCGTGCCCAACTCTCACCGACGCCACCGTCCGCCGGTGTCCAAGCCGCCGTCGACTCGATCATCCCTCGCAGCCGTGGCATACATGAGTGGAAGCGGCGTTCTTCGGTGAGCCCATTCATAGCCAGAGCATCGCCGGAGATGCTCCGTAGCGCCGGCAGTCGCCGTCGGGGACCTCTGCTCCCTCGACCAGGCGAGTGCGCGGGAGGAAGAAGAAGACGGGGGCCCTGCAGGAGGGCCCCGCTCGTAAGTGGCCCAGCCACCAGGCCACGCTGGCAAGTGGAGACGGGTTCGCCTGATTCCGCGTTCCCGCAGTGAAGGCGCAGTGCGCGAGGGCGCTTTCGACATGGCCAGGTCCCCTGCGCGCGGCTGTGCAGTTGGGCCGGCCCAGTGCACTGCGGCCCAACACTGCGCCCTGTGCGCAGTAAAGGGTAAAACCCCTCCCCTTTTCCCTTTTTCTTTTTTTCTGTAAACTTCATAAATCCCTAAACAATTAATTTGGACTCCAAATTGGATGATTCAAATTTCTTCTGGCTCCATAAATCATTCTCTATCACATGGTGCAACGTGCACATTTTTCCAGAGACTTTTCTTCACAAATAATTATCAAATGCCATTATTCCATTTTCTGTGATGAACTTTAGAAAATCACAGAGAGCTCAAATTTGATCCAAATGCAGTGGCTCAAATATTTATTAATACTTTCTGTACCCCACCAAATAATGAGCCATTTCTTCATATTTATGAACTTTGCAAATTCCTAGGAAATTCATTTGGACTCCAAATCTAGTGAGACCAACTCCTAGATGCTTCTAAAATCATGACTAGTTGATGGGTGCCTTTGCTCATCATTCAAGAATATATTTCTGTACACTTCTTTCAAAATGCATAAACCCCTTGGTTCCATCATATTGAAATGATCCAAATTATCCATTGCTCCAATACCTATATAAACACCTTGGTCATTTCTAATATGACCAGAGGTATCCTAGAAAAGTCCAACTCCTATTTTTAGAGCACTTTTATTTTTGCCTTGTTGTGTTGCTTATTATGATTGTTTCCATCGTTAGTTGATGAAATAAACGGAGTACTCGGAGATGGACCAGAAGGTTTGAAGACTCGGAAGAATAAGGCAAGCAGCCCTTTGACCATGATACACTTGTGTTCTTCGGAACCCGTTTGTTTCAAATGCATGATGATAAGAATGACGGTGGTGACCTAGTTAGGAACCATCACATGATGCATGCTTACCCATGATCTTGCTATGTGCTAGATGTCATGCAAATGGTTAGTAGTGATGCTTACTGATGCATGTGTGTCATGAAACCTTCGTGGTTGAAATCTTTTCGTAAACCCCATCGGGTGCCCCTAATGCGCGAGGGTGATGTTGAGTTAGGTCATCACTTGAGGAAGAAGTGATGTGCCGGTAAGGATCTTGTGCATGGGTGAAATGATGGATTTGATTTATGTGTGACTACTGTCCCAACCATATATGTGCAACCACTCTACCCCTTATGGGACGGGGCTTTATTGATTACTTAGGCCGATACTAGCATGGTGCCCGCATTACTAGTGACGGGAAGACTTGAGGTCTTTCCCGGGACAGGGTCGTGCTTGGATAGACGACCATGACTGTTTTTACAGGGCACCGGACACACCGTTGGTCCCTTCGGGTACGCGTGACATTGAAATTAGGGAAAGTCCCATGATCTATTGTTTGTACTCAAGGGTCGTGTACCAACGAGTGGACTCTATGTTAGTGTCGTCTAAGGAAAGATAATGACCGGGTGCTTCCCCCGAGTACATGAGGTACTGCGGGATCGTGGGTGACACGAAAGCTTCCCGGATCTTGTGGGTAAAGTGCGCAACCTCTGCAGAGTGTAAAACTATTCGAATAGCCGTGTCCACGGTCATGGACAGTTGGGTGGTGCTACTTAAACTATGTCCAGAATTTTACTACATCGGTGAAAGTATGCGTGTGTGATGAGTCAATGTGGTGACTTGACTCGTTGAGCTGAATCATAATCATGTTGATATCGGTAACTTGTCTTCGAGGTTACGTGAGTTTATTGATGCATACACTTGATGGTAGAATATTTATTCTAGCTCATAGCTAGATTGCTCATTGTTGTACCATTGCATTGTTACTTTGAACCAAATCATGGGTTGCTTGCGAGTACATTCAAAGTACTCATTGGCTTGCCACTGGTTATTTAATTGGCCAGGCATGGAGGAACAGAATATGAAGAAGAGTTCTATGGAGACGAACATGCGAATTAGGACGCTATCCCAGTCAGAATGCCTGTAGGGTTACGGAAGATGGCATGAGTCCAAGTTGTTATTGAAGATTTCCGCTGCAACGATATACTCAAGACTTGACCATAATGGTCCTATTTGTGTAATACGGTATGTATGAATGTAAGACTCTTGTTATTCAGCTTCTGTGTGTTCAGTGAGCATTGATCTCTGGGATCACTGTACACGTGCATTCGGTGATCACGACTTATGAGTCGGGGTCCCCACAGAGCTTGTATCAGAGCCAGGTTGACTGTAGGAAGCCTTAGTTAGCATGGTCGTTAGTTAGGGTAAAACTATTTTCAAAACTATTACTAGTTTTCAAAACTATCTATACTTCTCTTCCCTTCTGAGTATTTCGAAAACTAGGCTATACTAGATCTCTTCCCCTTCAAAAACTTTGGTCGCTAGGACCCTTATGCCCCTGACCACTGGACTTTCTGTAATCCTTGTGGAGTACACCTTGCCAAACACTCACCCACCACTTCTGCACGCAAGAGTGGCGACACCACGACAAGACGATACCAATAGAAAATCCATCCTCGACGAATGGGGACATGAAGACCCAGAAGATGATGACACCCTTGACAGTGCCCCAAGAAGATGCAACATTGGCCTATGATGACCAGGGTATAGGTTATGCAAAATCATGATATACATCGCTAATAGAGTAATCCTGTCACTACCATTGTTGTATCGGCAACCACCGGTGGATGAGAACCTCGCCATTTGGTTCGCCTCAATATAGTGAGCAGGAAAACGGCTCTCTTCATCCCCCGCTCTTGGTGTCAATCTTTTTCATCAACGAAACCGACATGTTGGACCTCTATTATGCCTTGTTATTGTCATTGCATACGGATTGCCTACCTGGTACCCTCGACGTCCCAGAAGGAACAAGGGGTCGTCATGATTAAAGAGACAAGGAAAGACCAAGTCAACGCCAGCTACAAGGAGGCACCTTCACCACATCACCACATCCGGCGAGAAGTTGTTGAAGATTATTCGGGCTCAACCCGGATCGTTTATCAAACAACTACAAGGGACACAGCAACACCGGAGGAAAACTCAGGAGACTGCACGAGGCACAAGTCACGACACTGAGTCCGAGAACCCTTAGGGTAGGATGAGTCATGTACCCCCTATGCGTAGTCGAGTCCGTATGATGGTTCGAATAGAACCATGATTGTGCGTTGCTTGATTTTAATTGTTTGTGTTTTGATATAAGTCGCACTTTTTCCCTAGGTAACAAGTGCATGGCTATGTCATCTTCCTTTCCTTGTTTCTTTTGTTTCGGCCTTTTTGCACCTGTTTGTTAGCACCTGCACTATAGAACCCCCTTTAGGCATTTCCCTCCTCTACGCTACTTTTTCCCTCTCTTCTCTCTCCCCAACTGAAGACCCGCAAGACAAGATGCACCAAGGATTCTACCTCGGCAACCAACTGGCACTGAAGACTTCTGCTACAACCTTCGTGACCAAGTATAACCCCGCAGAATTATGTTTAACCCTCCAGACTAGTAACCCATTCCTAGACCCTTTGAGACTTCACGAGACACTCCAGCACGAACCCTTAACCATGTGCTTAACCCATAGAATTGCGAGAGAACTTGTTAAGCCTTTGTAACCTTGCACAACACTGGGTTCGTAAAGGAACTAGTGGACACAGTGAGTGAGCACATTTTCATCCTAATATAGCACAAGAACTGAAGATGCCATAGATAGACCAATTTGAGTATATAAGACAGATGACTTGGAGGCTTTATATCAGTGACTTCGAGGAATTATCTGAGGTTTTCATGTTGGTGGTATCATGACTTTGGGGAAGCGTGTAGGAATTCTCGTCGGGTGTAAGATTTGGATGTAAGTAAGTGAATCTCGTTGGGTATAGATGCTAGATATGTCTCCATGGTTCGGAGTAAATTGGATTTAGACCGATGATCCTAATCATGATACCATGCTTCTCGATGGACAATAAACTAGGAGATTGGATTAATTGCCGGAGTTGACTTAGGAATCTATATGATCATGACCCTGGAGTTTACTTGATTCGAGTGATGGGAATTTGGTGGACTTACTATTGTAAGGCATAGACCTTCCAAGTATTTGGGTATTATAGGGACTTGAGATCTTGCGGAACACCGTAGACATCGGATTTGTAAAATTGTTCGATTATGTGGTGATTGATGGAAATTACCAGGCTATTGAACTTGACCTATAGGAAGGAAAAAAAATCTTGGAGTGGCATATGACGTGTTTCCTTAGAATAGAGATGCATTATCTTGAGCCTTGCAAGAATAGGTTGAGCGCTTGGATTGTGGTGTTTAATTCAAGCTTAGCAGCTTGTATGACCTACCCATGGATTTTAGGGGTAGACATACATATGGATTTGGGGATCGTAGGCAAGTACAATTTTGTTAGACCGCCTCTTGAGATTCATGAGGATATGTATGGCATGAGTGGTGATTGAAGCTGGTCTATACGAGAAGATGCTTTCTCGTTCGGAGTACTAGATAGAGCTATTGGCATCTCAGAAACTGTGCTTAAGGATAAGATAATAAACGTTCACTCACTCACTAGAATCCTTGAAACCCTTAAGCCCCTCCGAGCCACAACCTGGTCAGATCCTGACCACGGGCCTTGGCTCTAAGTCAGGAAGGCCTCTACAAATACTCAACGGAGACCACCACCAATACCCCAGCCTACCTTGCGTACCCCATAGACCTCATGGAGTAATTGGACAAGTTGGGTAACATCATTATTTGATGGCCTACTTGTCTGCCCGAAGACAAAAGAAGAGACGGACAGCTGGATAGAAGACATTTGAAGACCACCCTGTCAAGAAGGAAGAACTACACCGACCACCATCATCAAGAAGTGAACTCCTGCATCCAAGACCGGGCGTATCTGCAAACCACTCCTCTCGAAGGGACCGAGCATTTCCGTGTCAAAGGGACGCTCATACCAAGATTTATCGACTTTCTTCAAGACCACTGCAAGTCAAATAGTAGACGGCTACCAGCTAGATTTACCACCTGAGATACCCACCGCACACCAAATCTTCCACGGGTCACCACCCTGGAAGTACTTCTTACTTCCTAACTAGCCCGGTCCCCGCAAGGACATCACCGAGCCTTTGACATCTAACTCAACCCAACCCATACAAGAGACCCCTCAACAACCTGCATCAAAGAGGGCAACAAGAAAGAAGCCACAACACCAAGTACTTCAAGATTCCATGGAGCACCACTCGGAAGCAGAACCAACGAGAAGAAGTGAAGACTACCCCGTATCCAAGACTCCGTATTCCTTTCCACGCCTAGTCTGGGAATCTCGGGGACGAGATTCTTGTAAGGGGGGTAGGTCTGTCACACCCTGATTTTCATGTCACATTGCTTAAGCTAATAATCATGCTAAAATTGTGGATTTACAAAAAAATCTTTTGAGTGTTTTTGGCTTTGCTTGATTGACTTTTTGTTTGTTGTTTGCTAGTGCTCTAAGAATCAAATAAATTCTCAAACTCTTATACTTCATCTCCTTGATCCAAAACCTTCTCCCAATGATCATGCCATGTGTATAGAACAATATAGTATTTTCTTATAAAAATATTTTGGCCAAATAGTATTTCCTAAAATTAGTTTTCCAAAAACCCCTGAATTAAGGTTTGCACTGCAAGTACCTTATTTAGGGTGTGAAAAATCTTTCAAAAAGTATATTTGAATCCTATTAGGTATAGGACTCCTAGAAACCACAAAATTATAATTTTAAAAGTTATTTTTATATTTTATTTAAAAGCTTTTTCTTAAGGCCAGAAATGGTCTTTAATAGGGAAAAATTATTTAACTATTTCAAAAATATTTGCCAAAATTCAGGGAAACTCATAGGACATATATTGTCCATATATAAGAGTTTCAACACATGGTCATGTTCAAAATATTGGACAAATCCTTCCAAAACCCTTTCTGGATATTTCAAGCTTTTGAAATATTTACAAAGGAAATATTCTCCAAAAATTCCAGGGAAATTCTATCATGTCAATTGTGACATATTTGATGATCTTACAAAGCCTCATGCCTTGAAGATCAAGGAAGCATCATCTAATCCCCTAAAAACCATTTCTGTCCATTTTGAAGTTTGAGCAACTTTACATTGCCAAGCATTTCCAAATGCTCTCAAACTTGGTGCACATGCTAAAAAGATGTAATTATGCATCTATGCCAAATGGCACAAGTTTTGGAGAAGCATAACTTGATCTAAGTGCCCCAAAACCATTTCTGTGCAAATTCAAATTTGAACAACTCTACATTGTCAACTTTTTACCTGGGGCTTCAAACTTTGTGGCCATGATCACAACCCCAAATGATGACACTACACCAAGTGGTGCATCAAGGGGAGATGATTTGCTTAACTTAAACTTGGAGGATCCATTTCTGTTGATTTCTAGGGTTCACCAAAGTTACATTGGCAACTTTACCCAAATGAGCTCAAATTTGGTGGAAGGGCCTAAATGTATGGGCCATTTGATCCTGTTAAGTCTCATGTCAAGTGGAGCTATTTTGCTTGCCCAAATCTGCATCAAACACCTTCTGCCATTTTTCTTAAACCATTGTTTTGACCACTTTTACTATTCCCCTTGAGCTCAACTTTCTACCACAACTTCTCCTAGTCATCTTCTACCTCCAGTAACTCTCCCCTGCCTCAGCTCAATCATTGGAGAAGGTAAAACCCCATTTTACTCTTCTGGACAGCAGTAACCTCCTTCTTCCTCACCTCCCTCCTCATTCCAGTGGCTCCCCAGGGCATCCAAGACCATCACACATTTGTTTACTCCTCCCCTGACCCCCTAGACATCATTGGTCAAGGTGGACGCGTCCAGAGCGGCGAGGGCACGGCCATGCCGGCCAAACGGGCGCTCTGGAGCGCGCAACAGTGCCCTGGCGCACTGTAGCCGCCCCCAATCGGCTGCACCCGACAGCTTGGGGCGATGGGATTGTGTCCCCCGAGGCCGCCTCGGCGTCCGGGACACGCTGGCCGGTCGGCCCCCTCCTCTCTCCCCCTCTATCACCCCTGCTCGCACGCGCGCCATGGCCGCTCGAGCGCTCCAGTGAATAGCCCCACACGCGCGATGCTCTGACCCTTCCCCACTGCCTCTCTTCTCTCCCTTCGCCCTGGACCAACCCCAGGAGCGCCCCAGACATGCCCACGGGCGCCCCCGTGGCTTGCAGCGACGGGAACAGGCTCGCCGGCGCACGAGATCTCGGTGGACCACTGCCCACCTATTTATAGGCCGCCTTGTTGCTCCTTTGGCCCTCTCCTTCTCCCGTACGCCCCCAGGCCAACCCATTGCTCTCCCCGTGCCCTGCAGCCACCTCCCTAGCCGGAGTCCCGCCGCCGGCCTCTGCTCGAATTCATGCCAGCGCCGAGCTCTTCTCCCTCTCCTAACCCCGCCAGCGGACTCCCCTGAGCTAGGCGGACCTCCCACGCTCTTCCTCTCATCGAAGGGCGCACCACAGCACCGTGCCCAACTCTCACCGACGCCACTGTCCGCCGGCGTCCAAGCTGCCGTCGACTCGATCATCCCTCGCAGCCGTGTCATACATGAGTGGAAGCGGCGTTCTTTGCTGAGCCCATTCATAGCCAGAGCGTCGCCGGAGATGCTCCATAGCGCCGACAGTCGCCGTCGGGGACCTCTGCTCCCTCGACCAGGCGAGCGCGCGGGAGGAAGAATAAGACGGGGCCCTGCAGGCAGGCCCCGCTCGTAAGTGGCCCAGCCACCAGGCCACGCTGGCAAGTGGAGACGGGTTCGCCTGATTCCGCGTTCCCGCAGTGAAGGCGCAGTGCGCGAGGGCGCTTTCGACGTGGCCAGGTCCCCTGCGCGCGGCTGTGTAGTTGGGCCGGCCCAGTGCACTGCGGCCCAACACTGCGCCCTGTGCGCAGTAAAGGGTAAAACCCCTCCCCTTTTCCCTTTTTGTTTTTTCTGTAAACTTCATAAATCCCTAAATAATTAATTTGGACTCCAAATTGGATGATTAAAATTTCTTCTGGCTCCATAAATCATTCTCTATCACATGGTGCAACATGCACATTTTTCCAGAGACTTTTTCTTCACAAATAATTATCAAATGCCATCATTCCATTTTCTGTGATGAACTTTAGAAAATCACAGAGAGCTCAAATTTTATCCAAATGCAGCGGTTCAAATTCCTAGATGCTTGTCATATCCAAAACTAGTTTTGAAACATCTTTATTAATACTTTCTGTACCCCACCAAATAATGAGCCATTTCTTCATATTTATCAACTTTGCAAATTCCTAGGAGATTCATTTGGACTCCAAATCTAGTGAGACCAACTCCTAGATGCTTCTAAAATCATGACTTGTTGATGGGTGCCTTTGCTCATCATTCAAGAATATATTTCTGTACACTTCTTTCAAAATCCATAAACCCCTTGGTTCCATCGTATTGAAATGATCTAAACTATCCATTGATCCAATACCTATGTAAACACCTTGGTCATTTCTAATATGACCAGAGGTATCCTAGAAAAGTCCAACTCCTATTTTTAGAGCACTTTTATTTTTGCCTTGTTGTGTTGCTTATTATGATTGTTTGCATCGTTAGTTGATGAAATAAACGGAGTACTCGGAGATGGACCAGAAGGTTTGAAGACTCGGAAGAATAAGGCAAGTAGCCCTTTGACCATGATACACTTGTGTTCTTCGGAACCCGTTTGTTTCCAAATGCATGATGATAAGAATGACGGTGGTGACCTAGTTAAGAACCACCACATGATTCATGCTTACCCATGATCTTCCTATGTGCTAGATGTCATGCAAATGGTTAGTACTGATGCTTAGTGATGCATGTGTGTCATGAAACCTTCGTGGTGAAATCTTTTCATAAACCCCATCGGGTGCCCCTAATGCCCGAGGGTGATGTTGAGTTAGGTCATCACTTGAGGAAGAAGTGATGTGCCGGTAAGGATCTTGTGCATGGGTGAAATGATGGATTAGATTTATGTGTGACTACCGTCCCAACCATATATGTGCAACCACTCTACCCCTTATGGGACGGGGCTTTATTGATTACTTAGGCCGATACTAGCATGGAGCCCGCATTACTAGTGACGGGAAGACTTGAGGTCTTTCCCGGGACGGGGTCGTGCTTGGATAGACGACCATGACTGTTTTTACAGGGCACCGGACACACCGTTGGTCCCTTCGGGTACGCGTGACATTGGAATTAGTGCAAGTCCCATGATCTATTGTTTGTACTGGAGGGCCGTGTACCAACGAGTGGACTCTATGTTAGTGTCGTCTAAGGAAAGATAATGACCGGGTGCTTCCCCCGAGTACTTGAGGTACTGCGGGATCGTGGGTGACACGAAAGCTTCCCGGATCTTGTGGGTAAAGTGCGCAACCTCTGCAGAGTGTAAAACTATTCGAATAGCCGTGTCCACGGTCATGGACAGTTGGGTGGTGCTACTTAAACTATGTCCAGAATTTTACTACATCGGTGAAAGTATGCGTGTGTGATGAGTCAAGGTGGTGACTTGACTCGTTGAGCTGAATCATATTCATGTTGATATCGGTAACCTGTCTTCGAGGTTACGTGAGTTTATTGATGCATACACTTGATGGTAGAATATTTATTCTAGCTCATAGCTAGATTGCTCATTGTTGTACCATTGCATTGTTACTTTGAACCAAATCATGGGTTGCTTGCGAGTACATTCAAAGTACTCATTGGCTTGCCACTGGTTATTTAATTGGCCAGGCATGGTGGAACAGGAATATGAAGAAGAGTTCTATGGAGACGAACATGCGAACTAGGACGCTATCCCAGTCAGAATGCCTGTAGGGTTAAGGCAGATGGCATGGGTCCAAGTTGTTATTGAAGATTTCCGCTGCAACGATATACTCAAGACTTGACCATAATGGTCCTATTTGTGTAATACGGTATGTATGGATGTAAGACTCTTGTTATTCAGCTTCTGTATGTGCAGTCAGCATTGATCTCTGGGATCACTGTACACGTGCATTCGTTGATCACGACTTATGAGTCGGGGTCCCCACAAGCTGCCACCCCATAATCGCCTAAGTTACAAAAACCACTCCGAGTGAAGAGCAACCCTCTCACTCGGGGGCTTAGCTGCGACCCGGTAATCGCCTAAGTTACAAAAACCACACCGAGTGAAGAGCAACCCGCTCACTCAGGGGCTTAGGTGCGACCCCGTAATCGTCTAAGTTACAAAAAACACTCCGTGTGAAGAGCAACCCTCTCACTCGGGGGCTTAGCTGCCACCCCGTAATC
>LR738715.1:518524451-518534777 GCA_902687465.1 Secale cereale | reverse complement strand
GGGGGGGGGGTTTCCCCACCTGAATATATTACTCAAAGTGGCCAAAATGCCAGAGTGGTGTTCCAGTTTATAAGGAAAACTGGGTCGAAAACCTTAACAAATTGACCCTCTTTATAAGGGAAACCGGGCCAAAAAACGTACAAGGCATGGCCTAGTTGGCAGACATAATACCGTCACCATGAGAGACACAAGTAGATGTGGGGTGTCGTCGAGAGACCACAATACCAGGACTTTGCAAACAGCCAAACGCATCGGCGGGAATACCGACCCCATGGAATAACTCAGGAGCATCCACAATCAACGAGTGTCATCCCAGACACGAACCTTGACTGGAGCTCCGCCATAGAAAGAACGAAACGAATAGTAGTTTGAGAGGCATCTTGCGCCATCCTTGAGAAAAGATGAGTCGAGACAACACCAAGAGCACCAAGCTCGCCGCAACACAACGGTAACCATGAGAGGGTCTTAAGCAACCATTATCAACCTGATCCACAGGAGAACACCACCACCGTAGACGAAGAGCTCCAATCAACCGTGACCATCCATGATGCCTCAAGGCTATTGGTGCATCCGAAAGGCAATGAGCGACCGATTCCACACCCGGACGAAGAGTCACACGCGGCCGAGTCTAGATCACAACAGCGGCACCGGCGGCGAAGCCGAAGGGCATCAAGGAGCTGAGTCTACACCCGGATCGCTTCTCCAAGCACACCACCGCAAGCCGGTCGCGCCACCACCACCGTCCAACCCGCAGTGAGCAGCCACCACACAATCCACCAAGCTGATGCCTTCAGGAAGGAATGCGATGCGAAAAGTGTTGCCATCGGCCATTCCGGACGGACCAGGAACATGGGTTTCCCCAGGATCCTCGTAGGGGAAGTCACCATGACAGCGACGCCTCCAAGGAGGTAAGCAGCACCCGCGGGCGTCACCATCGCCAGCTCCGGCAGGAGTAGTGGCTTTTGCCCAAGTGAGCAGACCACCTCCGAGGAGCACTGGTAGACTGCGAATCGCTGCTCCCTGCACCACCACAAAGCAAGTGTCACTGCAACCCGCCACCGCACTTGACCAAATCCGGCCCACCGCAGGCCAGATCCCGCCTGCCCACACCGCGCTCCGCCGCAGGGGAGGGCGAGCACCACGCGCGCCTCCCAGAGACAGCTCCCCTGCACCTGGACCCACTTCAACCGAGCTCGTAGCCGCAGCCCGCCGAGCCGCCAACTTCTTTGGGGCGCCCAGATCTGGCACCGCACGAACCATGGCCGCAAGCCCGAGCTAGAGCACCCCCCATCCCCGCACCGCGCCGAGCTCATCGCGCCGAGCGGCGACGAGCAGCAGCTTCTGCCGAGCAGATCGAGGCGGCGCACAGAGGTCCAGCTTTTGGATCTTAGGGGGGAGGGAAGCTTGTGGGCATGAGAGCGGCCAAGCAGGGGCCCGGCCGCCGTCGTCCGTCGCACATGGCTTAGCCCGGCGACATCCTCCGGCGACGACCAGGGAAGTGAGCGGTGGTGGGGGTTGGTTTGGCGGCGGCGGGTGGGGGGTGGGGGGCCTCCGGAGACGGTCGACAGGGATCTCACCACGTGTACCATGTGATAGAAGCCTTTTTTGCTGGGATAGAGGGAGTGGCTGATGCGTTCAGTGTCCTTTGATAAAACACCTCTCGTTGCCATTTCCTTGCCATATTTGATAAGAAATTGCAAGCCAACTAAAACAATAAGATAATTTTCAGGGAGAAAAGCAGTAAGATATAGCTTTGCAACCAATTGCACTTTGAGAGCCTATCAGGTCACACTTTGATTACTCTAGTGAGTACAATAGGGCTGAAAAGTCAGAAGTTTTTTTATGCTCCCAGATGTATAACAATTTTTTAATAGGATTTGTTTTTACAAAAATCTGAATTTTTCGGTGACAAACATTATTGAATGTTTTACTAACATGCGGAGTTTCATGTTGAAAAACCATTCATGGAGTTATGGGCAAGAAAACAAAGTTCCAAAATACTTTACAAACTTGCTCTTTTGGAACATTGTTTCTGTATTTTTTTTGCCCAAACTTCATGAATGTTTTTTCACCACAAAAGTTTGCAAGTTGGTAAAACATTCAAAAACGTGTTTTCAGAAAAAATATATCAGTTTTTGTTGTTGTTTCCTATTGTATTTTGATTTTACTGTTCACCACGGTACAGACACACCCAAGTGTAGAAACTCCATGTCCCTGATAAGTCTAAGATTTTGCTACACTGATACTATGCAGTTAAGTCAACTAATAGTGTTATATTTTGAAGAACTAAACTCTAAATATCTGCAGTATCATAATGAAGGACAAATCATATACTTGTATATTTTTCCACTGTATACTAAACTCTCTTTTTCTATTCATCTTCTATCATGGCAGTACAACGAACACTAGAAATAATAAAAACTACATCCAGATTCGTCGACCACCTAACGACGGCTACAATCATTGAAGTGAGCCGAAGGTGCGCCACCATCATCACCCCTTCCTCGCCGGAGTCGGGCACAACTTGTTGTAGTAAACAGTCGGGAAGTAATCGTGCTAAGGCCCCGTAGGACTAGTGCACCAGAACAGCAACCGCCGATGATGAAGAATATGTAGATCGAAAGGATCCAACCTGAAGGCACATGAACATAGACAAACCACAACCAGATGCAAGCAAATCCACCGAGGATAGATCCGTCGGAGACACACCTCCACACGTCCACCAACGATGCTAGATGCACCACTGGAACGGGGACTAGGCGGAGAGACATTTATTCCATCTTCAGGGAGCCGCCGCCGTCTCGTCTTCCTGAGTAGGACACAAACCCTAAAAAATCTTGCAGGAACGACTAACAACGGAGCCCTCCCGCCGGTCCTTGCCAGGATCCACCGCGCCCCCAAGGCCTTAGGGCCACCCGGAGACGAGGCGGACCTGCAGTGGAGCCAGCAAGAGGCACGAACCCTAGCTTTTCTTGAAGGAGGAGGCGGCGGCTGGAAAAAGAGTTGTTAGAGAGTTTACGTGGTCTGCCCATTGTATACTAAACTTTTACTAAACTCTAAACATCTGCAGTATCATAATGAAGGACAAATCATATACTTGTATATTTTTCCACTTTACTAATATCAGGGAACCTATGTCTTAGTCGGTTTAGATACATCAGTTGACATTCCGAGAATAGCTCATAGTCCTTACTAACAGACCTGCAATTTTGCCAGCCAAGATCATGTTGACCTTAGAAATAGCTCATAGTCCTCTGTTATCTTCAACTTAGATTCCCTCCATTCCATAATTATTATTTTAGTTCAAATTTAAACTAAAATCACGACAATAATTATGAAACAGATGGATTATTAAATAAGGATTGTTTTCTACTCGTTGGTTATCAAAATTGTCCTCAGAGTTGAAAAACATTATACTGCTTTGTTATGATATAATTACAGCCGCCTGGTTGCTTCCTCTCTACAAAGGGATAAGAGTTACATAAACTAATTCGCTTATGGCTTTCCATGTGTTAGGCTATAATAAAATAAAAATTCCAATTTGATAAAGATGACACAACGGTGGTATCAAATAGACAACTGCTAAGGATAAATGGCATACCTCATGTTGAATATATTGTGTACGTGTATATTGTGTCTGGGACCACCTCCTAGATCTTCTATATAGTTGAGGTTGTGGCCTCTCTTTGTACCCATATATACGTGTCTGGTGCACCTATTAATGTATTGTGATTACACAGCTATTCCACATGGTATTAGTTTCCGTCTCTTGATCCTAAACCTAGTTTTCCGTCTGCCGCTGATACGTTTCCAATGTATTTATAACTTTTTATTGTCCCATGCTATTATTTCTGAAGTCTTGGGTGTTTAATGGGCTTTATCATACACTTTTATATCATTTTTGGGACTAACCTACTAACCCAAAGGCCCAGTCCAGATTGCTATTTTTTGCCTGTTTCAGGGTTTTGCGGAAAAAGAATATCAAACGGAGTCCAAACGGAATGAAACCTTCGCGAGAGATATTTTTGGAGAAAATCACGCACAGGGAATAGAGAACCACGTCAGGGGAGCATCAAGGCGCCCACGAGGGTGGGGGACGCGTCCCCCTGTCTCGTGGGCCCCTCGAGCGTCCCCCGGTGCCCTACTTCTTCGTATATAAGTCTACGTACCCCGAAACCTTCGATTATAGAGAGAAAACCCTAATTCCACTATCGTAACCTACTGTTCCCGTGAGATCCCATCTTGGAGCCTGTTCCGGAGCTCCGCCGGAGGGGGATCCATCATGGAGTTCATCATCATCATCATCCTCGCCCTCACCATGAGTTGTGAGTAGTTTACCATAGACCTTCGGGTCCATAGCTAGTATCTAGATGGCTTCTTCTCTTTCTCTCTCTGGATCTCAATACAAAGTTCTCCTCGGTCTTTGAGGAGATCTATTTGATGTAATCTCTTTTTGCGATGTGTTTGTCGAGATCCGATGAATTGTGAGTTTATGATCAAGATTATCTATGAAAGATATTTGGTTCTTCTATGAACTTTTTATGTGTGCTCATAATATCCTTGCAAGTCTCTTCGAATTATTGGTTTGGTTTGGCCTACTAGATCTATAGTTCTTGCAATGGGAGAAGTGCTTGGCTTTGGGTTCAATCTTGCGGTGTCCTTTCCCAGTGACAGTAGGGGCAGCAAGGCACGTATTGTATTGTTGCCATCGAGGATAAAAAGATGGGGTTTATATCATATTGCTTGAGTTTATCCCTCTGCATCATGTCATACTGCTTAAGGCGTTACTCTGTTCTTATGAACTCAATACACTAGATGCATGCTGGATAGCGGTCAATGTGTGGAGTAATAGCAATAGATGCAGGCAGGAGTCGGTCTACTTGTCTCGGACGTGATGCCTATATACAATGATCATGCCTAGATAGTCTCATAATTATTAGCTTTTCTATCAATTGCTCGACAGTAATTTGTTTACCCGCCGTAGAATATCGCTATCATGAGAGAAGCCACTAGAGAACACTATGGCCCCCGGGTCTATTCTCATCGTATCAATCTACATCTACTTTACTTTTATCGGTTTTATTTGCTGTTCTTATAAACTAAAATACCAAAAATATAAACTATCATCTCTATCAGATCTCACTTTGGTAAGTGACCGTAAAGGGATTGACAACCCCTTATCACGTTGGCTGTGAAGCTCTTATTTGTTTGTGGAGGTGCATGGGACTCGCGTGTGGTCTCATACTGGATTGATACCTTGGTTCTCAAAAACTGAGGGAAATACTTACGCTACTATGCTGCATCTCCCTTTCCTCTTCGAGGGAATACAACGCAAGCTCGAGAAGTAGCAAGAAGAATTTCTGGCGCCGTTGCCGGGGAGGCTTACGCAAAAGTCATATACCAAGTACCTATCACAAACCCTTATTCTTAGCATTACATTTTTTGCCTCTCGTTTTCTTCTCCCCCACTTCACCCTTGCCGTTTTATTTGCTCTTCTTCCGCCGTGTGTTTATCGTTCGTTTGCTTCATGTTTGCTCGTGTGCTGCTTGCTTGCTTGTCATCATGTCTAGCACACATATCATTATCAACACTCCCGAGAGTGAGGTCCTCAACTTTAAACAAAGGGAGGAAGAAAACTTAAAAGATGTGGATCTCATGCATGTCCCTAAAGACAAAGGTGAAACATCTAGAATTGCGGATCTCAAATCCATAAGTGTTCACCCTAATTTTCTTACTTTTGCAGGAGACCCTTTTGACACTTTAGAATTTCTTGATTTCTTGCCGAAGAGTTTGATTATTAATAGGAACAAAGAAGTGCCTAAGAATCATAAGTGCTTAATCAAAGAATTGCCTTCCAAAGATGGCAATACCTAGATTTATCTTGTATCGTGCCTAGCTAGGGGCGTAAAATGATAGCGCTTGTTGGGAGGCAACCCAACTATATAATTTTTGGTTTTGTTGCTGTTAGGGAATAAATATTGCATCTAGCCTCTGATTAGATGTGGTTTCATGTTTTGTTTAGTGTTTGTGCCAAGTAGAACCTTTGGGAAGACTTGTGTGAAGTTTATATGATCTTGCTATGAAAAACAGAATCGTTAGCACTCGCTAAAGAAGTCATCAGATTTTACTGGAGCGTGCCATTTAGTTGATTTTTTTGCAGATGACTAGTAGACAAATTCCGCAAATTTACCAATTTAGTTTGAATTTTTTGGAGTTCCAAAAGTAGCTGAAACCTGCAGATTACTACAGACTATTCTGTTTTTGACAGATTTTGTTGTTCGTGTGTTGTTTGCTTATTTCAATGCATCTATGAGTAGTATTGGAGGATATGAACCATAGAGAAGTTGGAATACAGTAGGTTTAACACCAATATAAACAAAGAATGAATTCATTGCTGCACCTTTGAGTAGTGGTTTGCTTTCTTATACTAACGGAGCTCACAAGAATTTTTGTCTAAGTTTTGTGTTGTGAAGTTTTCAAGTTTTGAGTATAGATTTGATGGAGTATGGAACAAGGAGTAGAAAAGGCATAAGCTTGGGGATTCACATGGCACCCCAAGTAATTCAAGGATAATCAAAAGCCTAAGCTTGGGGATGCCCCGGGAAGGCATCCCCTCTTTCGTCTTCATCCATGGGTAACTATACTTGGAGCTATATTTTTATTCGCAACATGATATGTGTTTTGCTTGGAGCGTCTTGTATAATTTGAGTCTTTGCTTGTTAGTTTGTCACAATCTTCCTTGCTGGACACACCAGTTTGAGAGAGTTAAATATGGCCTAGAAATTGTTAGAACACTCTATGTGCTTCACTTATATCTTTTGAGTTGAATAGTTTTTGCTCTAGTGCTTCACTTACATCTTTTAGAGCACGGTGGTGGTAATATTTTGTAGAAATTGTTAAACTCTCATGCTTCACTTATATCTATTTGAGACTCTATTAAAATAGCATGGTAATGTGTTTAGGCTAAGAAACTAGTCTTCACATGATAGACATCCAATGTCAATGTAGTAAAAAAATTCACACTAAGTGCATTGAATATGATGAGATGTTGGATGCTTGATAATTGTTTTGAGATATGAGGATAGTGATATTAGAGTCATGCTAGTGGAGTTATTATGAAATTGAGAAATACTTGTGTTAAGGTTAGTGATTCCCGTATCATGCACATATGGTGAACCGCTATGTGACGAAGTTAGAGCTTGAGATATTTGTAGAGTGCCAACCTTTGTGTGGAGGTCGGGGGCGTGTGATGGTTAACTCCTACCAACCTCCCCCCTAGGAGCATGCGTTGATTGCTTTGTTTTGATGGCTCGTAGATTTTTGCAATAAGTATATGAGTTCTTATGACTAATGTTGAGTCCATGGATTATACACACTCTCACCCTTCCACCATTGCTAGCCTCTCTTGTACCGCGCAACTTTCGCCGGTGCCATAAACCCACTATATATCCTTCCTCAAAACAGCCACCATATTATTCCTGAAAACGGCCACCATACCTACCTATCATGGCATTTCCATAGCCATTCCAAGATATATTGTCATGCAACTTTCCACCGTTCCGTTCATATGACACGCATCATATTGTCATATTGCCATGCATGATCATGTAGTTGACATCGTATATGTGGCAAAGCCACCATGCATAATCTTCATATATGTCACTCTTGATTCATTGCACATCCCGGTACACCGCCGGAGGCATTCATGTAGAGTCATACTTGTTGTAGTATCGAGTTGTAATAAAAGTGTGATGATCATCATTATTAGAGCATTGTCCCATGTGCGGAAAGGCCAATAAAGAAAGAGATGGCCCAAAGAAATATAGAGAGGGGCTAATAATAAACAAAGGGGAGAAAGCCCCTACAAAAAAATGAGAGAAAAGAGAGAAGGGACAATTGCTACTATCTTTTTCCACACTTGTGCTTCAAAGTAGCACCGTGTTCTTCATTGTAGAGAGTGTCATGTTTAGTCACTTGCATATACTAGTGGGAATTTTCATTATAGAACCTGGCTTGTATATTCCAACGACGGGCTACCTCAAATGCCCTAGGTCTTCGTGAGCAAGCAAGTTGGGTGCACACCCACTAGTTTCTTTTGTTGAGCTTTCAAACATACTTAGCTCTAGTGCATCCGTTGCATGGCAATCCCTACTCACTCACATTGATATCTATTAATGGGCATCTCCATAGCCCGTTGATACGCCTAGTCGATGTGAGACTATATCCCTCCTTTTTGTCTTCTCCACAACCACCTCTATTCTACCCATAGTGCTATATCCATGGCTCACGCTCATATATTGCGTGAAAGTTGAAAGGTTTGAAAAGATAGAGTATGAAAACAAGTGCTTAGCTGAAATCGGGGTTGTGCATGATATGAATATTTTGTGTGATGAAGACGGAGCATAGCCAGACTATTTGATTTTCTAGGGATAACTTTCTTTAGCCATAGTATTTTGAGAAGACATGATTGCATTGTTAGTATGCTTGATGTAATGTTATTTCTTATGTCAATATAGACTTTTATCTTGAATCTTTCGGATCTGAACATTCATGTCACAATTAAGAGAATTACATTGAAAAACTATATTGGTTAGCATTCCACATCAAAAATTCTTTCTTTATCATTTACCTACTCGAGGACGAGCGGGAATTAAGCTTGGGGATGCTTGATACGTCTCCAACGTATCTATAATTTTTGATTGTTCCATGCTATTATTTATGAAGTCTTGGATGTTTAATGGGCTTTATCATGCACTTTTATATCATTTTTGGGACTAACCTACTAACCCAAAGGCCCAGTCCAGATTGCTATTTTTTGCCTGTTTCAAGGTTTTGCGGAAAAAGAATATCAAACGGAGACCAAACGGAATGAAACCTTCGCGAGAGATATTTTTGGAGAAAATCACGCACAGGGAACTTGAGAACCACGTCAGGGGAGCATCGAGGCGCCCACGAGGGTGGGGGGCGTGCCCCCTGTCTTGTGGGCCCCTCGAGCGTCCCCCGTTGCCCTCCTTCTTCCTATATAAGTCTACGTACCCAGAAACCTTTGATAACAGAGAGAAAACCCTAATTCCACCGCCGTAACCTTCTGTTCCCGTGAGATCCCATCTTGGAGCTTGTTCCGGAGCTCCACCGGAGGGGGATCCATCATGGAGTTCATCATCATCATCATCATCGCCCTCACCATGAGTTGTGAGTAGTTTACCATAGACCTTCGGGTCCATAGCTAGTATCTAGATGGCTTCTTTTCTCTCTCTGGATCTCAATACAAAGTTCTCCTCGGTCTTCGAGGAGATCTATTCGATGTAATTTCTTTTTGCGGTGTGTTTGTCGAGATCCGATGAATTGTGAGTTTATGATCAAGATTATATATGAAAGATATTTGGTTCTTCTCTGAACTTTTTATGTGTGCTCATAATATCCTTGCAAGTCTCTTCGAATTATTGGTTTGGTTTGGCCTACTGGATCTATAGTTCTTGCAATGGGAGAAGTGCTTGGCTTTGGGTTCAATCTTGCGGTGTCCTTTCCAAGTAATAGTAGGGGCAGCAAGGCACGTATTGTATTGTTGCCATCGAGGATAAAAAGATGGGGTTTATGTCATATTGCTTGAGTTTATCCCTCTACATCATGTCATCTTGCTTAAGGCGTTACTCTGTTCTTATGAACTCAATACACTAGATGCATGCTGGATAGCTGTCGATGTGTGGAGTAATAGTAGTAGATGCAGGCAGGAGTCGGTCTACTTGTCTCGGATGTGATGCCTATATACAATGATCATGCCTAGATAGTCTCATAATTATTCGCTTTTCTATCAATTGCTCGACAGTAATTTGTTTACCCATCGTAGAATATCGCTATCATGAGAGAAGCCACTAGAGAACACTATGGCCCCAAGGTCTATTCTCAACATATCAATCTACATCTACTTTACTTTTATCGCTTTTATTTGCTGTTCTTATAAACTAAAAATACCAAAAATATAAACAATCATCTCTATCAGATCTCACTCTTGTAAGTGACCGTAAAGGGATTGACAACCCCTTATCGCGTTGGCTGCAAAGTTCTTATTTGTTTGTGCAGGTGCGAGGGACTCGCGTGTGGTCTCCTACTGGATTGATACCTTTGTTCTCAAAAACTGAGGGAAATACTTACGCTATTGTGCTGCATCACCCTTTCCTCTTCGAGGGAATACAACACACGCTCGAGAAGTAGCAGCCACCGCAGCACCTTCTGGCAGCCGCCGCCATCTCTTCCGCACCCTGCACCCGATCGCCACCTCCTCCCGATCCGTGATCGAGTGAGCGCCCCCGACGACTGATCGCTCCA
>LR738715.1:518497952-518524435 GCA_902687465.1 Secale cereale | reverse complement strand
GCTGGGATCGCTCCAGCGCCCCATCGACACGTAGCACAGCGCCTCCCCCGCCCGGCCGATCGGTCCGCACCCCCCGCTGTCCGTCGCGCCACAAGGCTGGCTGGCTTCCATCGGTGACGCTAGCCGCTGCTCCTCCTAACCTCCCCATCAAAACCCTAGCCATCTTCATCTTCTTCATCACACCGTGAGCTCGTCCGTCTCTTCCGACAGCAACCCGTTCGCCGGTCCCGATCTCACTCTCTTCCGCGACCTCAACATCCATGAGCGCGTCCCGATGAAGCTCGATCACTCCACCGCCACATACTCCGCTTGGAAGCGGTACTTCTCGTTGGTGTTTTGCGAGTACCTCCTCCACGGCCACGTCGACGGCCCCATGAACTCGAGCCTCATGGTTCATGACGAGGAGTGGATGATCATCGACGCCACCATCATCCGCTGGTTCCACCTCACCATCTCCGACGACCTCTTCCACACCGTGGTGGCTGATGACGATGACGCATGCGCCGTCTGGACCAAGCTCAACGGTCTCTTCATCGACAACAAGCAGCAGCGCAAGGTTCTTCTTCACGGCGAGTTTTATGGGTGCCAGCAGCTTGACTCGTCCATCGACTATTTCTGCATGCGCCTCAAAAAGCTTGCCGATGAACTTCGAGATCTCGGCGAGACGGTCGGCGACGAGCTCCTCATCAGCACCCTTACCGCTGGTCTCAACAAGGACTTCGGGAACGCTGCCTCCAACCTCACCCTCATCCCGGATCCCACCTTCGCTAGGTGGTGGCGTACCTTAAGCTGGAGGAGCACCGGATGAGGATGGCTCGGACCCGGGCGACCCACACCGCCCTCGTCGCCGGCACCCGTGGCGGACAGGCACCGCCGTCGCCGCGTCCCGGGCCGGCCCTCCTACCGACACCACCCTTTCCGCCCGCACCGGCCGCCCCCTTCCCGCCACCGCCCCAACCGGCCGCCAACGGGGGCCACTGTGGTAGTCGGCGCGGAGGCCGCAAGCAGCAGCAGGGTGCGGGCGCTCAAGGAGGAGCAGCCCGCCCTCCGCACCAGCAGTATCAGCCGGCGCCATGGTACGCCGGCCAGAACCCCTGGACCGACGTTGTGCATGCTTACTCCATGCCGATTCCCCGTGCCCCTGCTCCGCGTAACCTCGGCGCGCGCCCTCCGTCTCACCAGGCGCTTTATGCTGCGCCGCAGCCCTTTGCGGCGCCCTACGGGCCGCTGCCCCTGATGGCTCCGCCTCAGCAGCCCGCCCTTCCACCGGCGTAGTGGGACCCGGCACTCCTGGCGGCGCTCCACTCCGCTCCCTCACCGTCCACCTACACGGGCGGCGGCGACTGGTACATGGACACTGGAGCTACCGCGCACATGGCCGCGCATCCCGGTAATCTCCACACCTCTTATCCCGTCCACACTTCCACTTGCATCACCGTCGGAGATGGTTCCTCCCTTCCCATTACTCACATCGGACATGCTTCTTTTCCTTCTAATTCTACTCCATTGTCATTATCTAACATCTTAGTTTCTCCTGACCTTATTAAAAATCTTGTTGTTCGTTCTTTTACATGTGAAAATCCTGTTATCGTTGAGTTTGACGACTGTGGTTTTTCTGTTAAGGACGTCCATACCCGGATGGTGCTCCACCGATCTGACAGCCCCAATGAGCTCTAACCGGTTCACTCCACCGCCTCCGCTACCTCCGCCACCCCCGTCGCTCTCGCCATCGGAGTGGACCTCTGGCATGCTCACTTAGGTCATCCAAACCCCGCCACCCTTCGTCACATACTTCGGAATTTTTCTTTCACATGTAATAAGTACAAGGATCACTCCAGTCATGCATGTCGCCTCGGCAAACATGCTCGTCTTCCGTTTAGGGTTTCTTCTCATGTTGCATCGTACCCATTTGAGTTAATATATAGTGATGTGTGGACCTCTTCTATTGCAAGCAATACGGGCTATCTTTATTATCTTGTCATTATTGATGATTTTTCACACTATGTGTGGATCTTCCCGTTGCGTCGTAAGTCGGATGTTCTATCCACCCTCGCCGCCTTTTACTCTTATGCTTTTACGCAATTTGGTCGTCCCATTCTTGCGTTCTAGACAGATAACGGGAAGGAGTTCGACAACCTAGTTGTTTGCACTCTCCTCGCCACACATGGCACGACCTTCCGTCTCATCTACCCGTACACTTCGCAGCAGAACGGTCGAGCTGAGCGTATCCTTCGCACTCTTAATGACTGCGTTCATACCCTCCTTTTTCATGTCAATGTGCCTCCGCGCTTTTGGCCTGACGCCCTCGCAACCGCCACACTCCTCATCAACATCCGTCCTTGTCACACTCATGGGAACTTTGCACCTCATCACCTCCTCTTCGACGCACCACCTTCTTATGACGAGCTTCGTATTTTCGGCTGTCTCTGCTACCCTAACATCGCCGCTACTGCGCCTCATAAGCTTGCACCCCGCTCCGTCGCCTGCATCTTTCTTGGATACCCGCCTAACATCAAAGGCTACCGCTGCTACGATCCCGTCTCCCATCGGGTTTTCACCTCCTGACACGTTTACTTTGATGAGCGGGTGTTTCCTTTTTAGCAGCAGGAACCTCTCGTCGCCCCGTCGCCGTCGTCCACCTCTGGCCCTTCGGCGACTCCGTCAGGTGGACGGCCCCGCTCGGCTCTTGGACCGCCTCCGGGCTTTGGCGGTCCTCGTGTATGGGACGAGTTGCGCCTCGCGCCCCCACGCCACTGTCGCCCTCTCCCGCCGCGTCGCCGGCCACCTCACCAGACGTCTCGCCACTCGCCTCGCCGGCCGCCTCGCCGGTCGCCTTGCCAGGCACCTCGCCGGCCTCTTCGGCTGCCGCCTCGCCGGCTGCCTCGAATGTCGCCTCGCCGGCCTCTTCGGCCGCCCCCTCGTCGGCCGCCTCGGACGCCCCCTCGCTGGCCTACTCGCCGGGTCTCCCGGAGCTGCCATCCCGCCCCGTCACTCGGGCCCGAGCCGGTGTTCACCGCCCGAGCCTGCGGTACTCCAGCGATGAGTATCTACTCGCCACCTCCACCACATAGCTGTCTCCGATTCCTGCGTCCGCTAGAGCAGCCCTTCGTGATCCTCACTAGATGGCCGCGATGCAGGAAGAGTTCGATGCTCTTCAGCAAAACCGCACTTGGACTCTGGTTCCCCGGCCTTCTCGCGCCAATGTCATCAGCGGCAAGTGGGTATTTCGCCATAAGACCCGCTCGGATGGTACACTTGAGCGATACAAGGCTCGCTGGGTGGTCCACGGTTTCTGGCTTCACGCGGGCGTTGTGTGGGGACCCCGACTTAGAAGTCGAGATCACCGAAAGCACGTGTACAGTGATCCCAGAGATCAATGCTCACTGGACACACAGAAGCTGAATAACAAGAGTCTTACATCCATTCATACCGTCTTACACAAATTAAGACCATTATGGCCAAGTCTTACATAGATAAAGCCTCACGGGCTGAATAGCAGATAACTCAAATAGCGGAAGTCTTCGATGATAAGTAGAACCCATGCCATCTGCCTTAACCCTACAGGCATTCTGACTGGGATAGCGTCCTAGTTCGCATGTTCGTCTCCATAAAATTCCTCTTTATTTTCCTGTTCCTCCATGCCTGGCCAATTAAATAACTAGTGGCAAGCCAATGAGTACTTAGAATGTACTCGCAAGCAACCCATGATTTGGTTCAAAGTAACAATGCAATAGAATAACATTGAGCAATCTAGCTATGAGCTAGAATAAATATTCTACCATCAAGTATATGCATCAATAAACTTGCGTAACCTCGGAGACAGGTTACCGATATCAACATGAATATGATTCATCTCAACGAGCCAAGTCACCACCTTGACTCACCACACACACATAATTTCACCGATGTAGTAAAACTCTGGACATAGTTTAAGTAGCACCACCCAACTGTCCATGACCGTGGACACGGCTATTCGAATAGTTTTACACTCTGCAGAGGTTGTGCACTTTACCCACAAGATCCGGGAAGCTTTCGTGTCACCCACGATCCCGCAGTACCTCAAGTACTCGGGGGAAGCACCCGGTCATTATTTTTCCTTAGAAGACACTAACATAGAGTCCACTCGTTGGTACACGGCCCTCGAGTACAAACAATAGATCATGGGACTTGCCCTAATTTCAATGTCACGCGTACCCGAAGGGACCAACGGTGTGTCCGGTGCCCTGTAAAAACAGTCATGGTCGTCTATCCAAGCACGACCCCGTCCCGGGAAAGACCTCAAGTCTTCCCGTCACTAGTAATGCGGGCACCATGCTAGTATCGGCCTAAGTAATCAATAAAGCCCCGTCCCATAAGGGGTAGAGTGGTTGCACATGTTTGGTTGGGACGGTAGTCACACATAAATCTAATCCATCATTTCACCCATGCACAAGTTCTTCACCGGCACATCACTTCTTCCTCAAGTGATGACCTAACTCAACATCACCCTCGGGCATTAGGGGCACCTGATGGGGTTTATGAAAAGATTTCAACCACGAAGGTTCATGGCACACATGCATCACTAAGCATCACTACAAATCCATATGCATGGCATCTAGCACATAGCAAGATCATGAGTGGAACATGCATTATGTGGTGGTTTTAAACTAGGCCACCATCATAATCTCCTATCATCATGCATTTGGAAACAAACGGGTTCCGAAGAACATAAGTGCATCATGGTCAAAGGGCTGCTTGCCTGGATTGGCTTGGTCTTCAAGGTCTTCAAATCCTTCTCCACCTTCTTCTTCAGCAACTTCGTCAAATACGGTATCTATATGTCGCAAAATATCAACGGGAAAATAAGACCACAATAAAAACAGAAAAATCAAAGTGCTCAGAAAAATGTCAACTTATTTTTGTTAAATACTAGAGGGAAAACTAAGATGGCAAAAATTCTTAGTTGGAGTTTTGGAGTTACAGAATGGAATCTAAGGATTTTGAACAGGAGTTTTAATGCTCAAATTTGAATTTAAATTTGAAAAGAACAGAAAAGTTTCATGGATATGTGTGAAAGTGACACCATTAAATAGGCTGGAATATTACAAGATTTTAGGAGTCGGAATTAATTCATTTGGACTAATATTTATTTCTGTAAAATTATTTGAAATTTTACATAAAAGAAAAAGAGGAAAAGGCCCTGTGCAACTGGGCCAGAACGGCCACAGTGCATGGCCCAGGGCTAACAGCCCAGCCGCGCGGGAGCCAGCGCGCGTGCGCCAGGTTTTCAAACCTGACGGGCGGGGCCCGGCGGTCAGTGACTGCGAGGGGAGAGAGGGGGCGGTGAGGATGACAGGCGGGGCCCGCCTGTCATCTTCAACCTCTCGGCCAAAGCGACGGCGAGCTCACCGGCGACTATTCCGGGCACGGCGAGGCAAACGGGGGGCAAGAACGGGCTTAGCAACGAGTCGCCGTTCCAGTGGTGGTGGTGCGACCCGCCGGAGAGGTCTGGTTCGTCGGCGGCGAGGTGGGACGGCGAAGGGTCGTCGGGAGGTTGCAGGCTAGCTCGATTCCGGCAGCTGTAGAAGGGGAAAAGTGAGGGGAATGCATCTGTGAGGTGCGGCGGTTCCAAATCGAGCGAGAGAAAGGGCGGAGGGAGGCTGTACGGCGAGATCTCCGGTCGCCCGACGCGGCGGAGCTCCGGTCAATCCCGAGCACTGAGGCTCTCCGGGGATGAGTGAGTGGTGATGGAGTGCTACTGGGGGTGAGGGGAGGCTGTTGGTGCCGTTGGAGAGGCTCGGGCGTGCTTATATAGCCGAGCCCACGGTCCACCGTGGACTCATGCGCCGGCGAGGTCACGAGCGAGGCCAGAGGCCGTGCTGGTGCTTGTGTTTGAGTCGGGGAGGTTCATGGGCGAGTTCTACACCTAGTAGAGGGGAGAGGAGGAGCGGGGAAGGCTCCAGACAGCGTGCGCATGTGAGGCCGGCGAGTGGAGGCTGCGGGCGGCCAGCGCGCGTGCAAAGGCGGCCACTGGAGGGAGAGAGAGGAGGGGGACAGCGCCGGGGAGGGTCGCAGACGTCGAGGAGCATCGGTAGGCGTGAGGGGAGAGCTCGAGGTGGTCGGCTGCGCTGGATTGGGCGAAGCTACAGTGCGGGTGCGCACTGTAGCGCGCTCTGGAGCGGCCTTATCGCATGCCATGGCATGCCATTGGCCCTCTGGGCGCGTCCGCCGTGTCTGGGGGGTCCAGCACGAAGCAGACGTCTCAGCTGAGGCCTTGGATGCTCTGGATGATCAAGGAGAGAGAGGTGAAGCTGGTAACTAGGTGAATTTTGGTTGTCCAGCAAGGTGAACTAGGGTTTTCACCCCTCAATAATGGAGCTGGGGACATGGGGAACTTACTGGAGGTATATAGTAACTAGATGAGGCTGTGGTAGAAAGCTGAGGCAAAAGTAAATGGTAAAAGAGGCCAAGATGGTAGTTTTGGTAAAATAGCAGAAGGTGTTTGATCATGTTTTGGTCAAGCAAATGATCTCCACTTGCCATGACACTTAACAGGATTGAATATCATATGGAAATAGGGTGTTTCACCAAATTAGGGCTCATTTGAAGAAACTAGCCAATGTAACTTTGGTGAACCCTAGAAATCAACAGAAATGGCTTCATCTTGTTTAAGTCAAGCTAATCATCTCTCCTTGATGCACCACTTGGTGTAGTTTCATCATTTGGGGTTATGATCATGCCCACAAAGTTTGAAGCTCCAGGTAAAAAGTTGGTAATGTAAAGTTGTTCAAATTTGCATTTGAACAGGAAGGGTTTTGGGGTATTCTGATCAAGTTGCGCTACTCCAAATCTTGTGCCATTTGGTCTAGATGCCTTATTAGGCCTTTCTAGCATGTGCACCAAGTTTGAGGGCATTTGGATAAGTTTGGCAATGTAAAGTTGCTCAAACTTCAAATACGGACAGAATGGTTATAGAGGGTTTTGATGATGTTATCATTCTTCCCAAGGCATGGGACTTGGCAAGATCATCAAATATGTCATATATGACATGATAGAATTTCCCTGGAATTTTTGGAGAATATTTCCTTTGCAAATATTTCAAAAGCTTGAAATATCCAGAGAGGGTTTTGGAGGGATTAGCCCATTATTTTAAATATGACCAAGTGCTGAAACTCTTATATATGGACAATATATGTCCTATGAGTCTCCCTGAATTTTGGCAAATATTTTTGAAATACTTAAATAATTTTTCCCTATTAAAGACCATTTCTGGCCTTAAGAAAAAGCTTTTAAATAAAACAGGAAAATAGCTTTTAAAATTATACTTTTGTGGTTTCTGGGAGTCCTATGACTACTAGGTCTCAAATATACTTTTTGAAATAATTTTCTCACCCTAAATCAAGTACTTGCAGTGCAAATCTCAATTCAGGGGTTTTTGGAATACTAAATTTTAATAATACATTTTGGCCAAATTAATTTTATAAGAAAATGCTATACTGCTATATAACACTTGGCATGATCATTGGGTAGAAGTTTTAGGTATGGAGATGAATTCTACAAGAGGTAATAGTTGACTTTAATGAGCACATGAATAACATACGAAGAAAAACTAAATTCCAAATAAAAGCCAAATGATGCCAAAAAAATTTGCTGGTCCAAATTTTCATGCTTCATTGCTGCAAAATAACATGTTACAAAATGCAGGGTGTGACGGACCTACCCCCCTTACAAGAATCTCGTCACCGAGATTCCTAAACTAGGTCTTAAAAGAGATCGGGATACTCGGATCTAAGATAGTCTTCACGTTCCCAGGTTGCTTCTACTTCAGTGTGGTTGCTCCATTGGACCTTGAAGTACTTGATGGTGCGGCTTCGCGTCCGTCGTTCTGCTTCATCCAGAATGCAAATGGGCTTCTCGCGGTAGGTCAAATCAGGTTGCAGATCTATGGCTTGGTGATCAACATCCTTGTAGAGATTAGGCTTCTCCGGAACTTGGAGACATTTCCGGAGTTGTGACACATGGAATACGTTGTGCACATCGGATAGCTCAGGTGGTAGTTCCAACTGGTAAGCCACTTCTCCTCGTCGTGCAATGATCTCAAAGGGTCCAATGAACCTTGGTGCGAGCTTCCCCTTGACGTGGAAACGCTTGGTTCCCTTTAGAGGGGTTACCCGCAGGTACACATGGTCCCCGACATGAAAACTCATGTCCCGACGGTGAGTGTCAGCATAGCTCTTCTTCCTTGACTTGGCTGCCTTCAAACGCTCTCGGACTAGTTGGACTTGCTCTTCTACTGCGCGGAGAATATCCGGTCCAAAGACTAGCCCTTCTCCAGTCTCTGACCAGTTGAGGGGTGTGCGACATCTGCGTCCGTACAACACCTCAAATGGTGCCATCTGAAGGCTGACTGATAACTGTTGTTATAGGAGAACTCGGCAAAAGGGAGACAATCTTCCCACTTGGCTCCATACGCCAAGGCACAAGCTCGGAGCATGTCTTCGAGAATTTGATTTACTCGTTCTGTCTGACCTCCGGTCTGTGGGTGGAAAGCTGTGCTGAAAGACAATTTGGTTCCCAAGGCTTCTTGGAACTTCTTCCAGAACCTTGAGGTGAACTGGGTTCCTCGATCTGACACAATCTCCTTGGGAACGCCGTGAAGGCTTACGATTCTGTCGATGTAGAGAGCTGCCAGCCGGTTGCCATCATAAGTGGTCTTGACAGGAATGAAATGGGCCACCTTGGTCAAATGATCGACTTTGACCCAGATGGAGTCATGTCCTCTATTCGACCTTTGTAATCCAGTGATGAAGTCCATTCCGACTTTATCCCACTTCCACTCAGGAACCTCGAGTGGTTGAAGCAATCCAGCGGGTCGCTGATATTCAGCCTTGACCCTTTGGCACACATCACACTTTGCAACATAGGTTGCAATCTCTCTTTTCATCCCGTGCCACCAGAATCTTTCCTTCAAGTCTTGATACATCTTGGTTCCTCCAGGGTGGATGGAATACGGAGTGTCGTGGGCTTCTTGC
The DNA here is from genome assembly GCA_902687465.1 of Secale cereale. NCBI lineage: Eukaryota > Viridiplantae > Streptophyta > Magnoliopsida > Poales > Poaceae > Secale > Secale cereale. Next base: position 518,515,424 of record LR738715.1, on the reverse strand, counting down.
AGGATCAGCTTCTTTAACTTCATCTTGTTTGGTACGCAGATGCGGCCTTTGTACCAAACAATCCCATGCTCGTCTTCAGAGAATCCTGGGGCCTTGCCTAGCTTCATCTTCTTCTTGATGCCTTCAATGCTTGCATGTCCGCCTTGCGCCTTCTTGACTTCATCCATCAGGGTCGGTCTGACTTCCAAATGATCCAGAAATCTAGGGGTGACCAATTCCAAACTGAATTGTTCGAGTTCCTTAAACAAGGTTGGCTGCCTCTCTTGAATAATGGCATTCAAAGAGCAAGCCTTCCTGCTTAAGGCATCGGCCACCACGTTAGCCTTCCCGGGGTGATATTGAACACTGAGGTCATAGTCTTTGATGAGTTCCAACCATCTTCGCTGCCTCATGTTCAATTCCTTTTGGGTGAAAATGTACTTCAGACTTTTGTGGTCTGTGTATATCTCACACCGTTTCCCTAGGAGGTAATGCCGCCATGTCTTCAAGGCATGAACCACTGCCGCTAACTCAAGATCGTGAGTAGCGTAGTTCTCTTCATGAGGTCGTAGCTGCCTGGAGAGGTATGCTATGACTTGGCCTTCTTGCATCAGAACGCTTCCCAATCCAGTTCGAGAGGCATCACAATATATCGCGAACTCCTTGTGAATATCAGGTGTTGCCAGAACTGGGGCGGTGGTCAACCTCTTCTTGAGCTCTTGGAAGCTCTCTTCGCATTTTGGCGTCCACTCGAACTTCTTGTCCTTCTTGAGGAGCTGAGTCATCGGCCGTGCAATGCTAGAGAATCCTTCCACGAATTTGTGGTAATAGCCCGCAAGTCCGAGGAAGCTTCTGACTTCCTTGACGGTCGTTGGAGATTGCCATTGGGTCACAGCTTTGATCTTCACGGGATCAACTAATAATCCTTCTTCGGTCAAGACATGACCTAAGAATCCAACTTCATGCAGCCAGAACTCACACTTGCTGAATTTGGCATATAGTTGGTGCTCCCGAAGCTTGTCTAGGACCATCCTCAAATGTTGCTCGTGTTCTTCCTCCGTCTTCGAGAAGACAAGAATGTCATCGATGAAGACAACAACGAACTTGTCCAAATATTCCATGAAGACTTTATTCATGAGATACATGAAGTAAGCTGGGGCATTGGTTAACCCAAAGGACATGACCGTGCACTCGTACAGGCCATATCTGGTTACGAATGCCGTCTTCGGAATATCTTGGGGTCTGATCTTCAGCTGGTAGTACCCAGATCTGAGGTCGATCTTGGAGAACACCTTGACTCCGCTGAGCTGATCAAACAGATCTTCAATCTTGGGAAGTGGATATTTGCTCTTGATTGTAACTTCATTGAGGGAACGATAGTCAATGCATAAGCGGATGGTACCGTCCCTCTTTGCCACAAACAGAACAGGTGATCCCCAAGGGGAGGCACTTGGGCGGATAAATCCCTTCCTCAGCTGCTCTTCTAGTTGCTTCTTCAACTCGGCTAATTCTTCCGTCCCCATTCTATAAGGCTTCTTATAGATGGGTCCTGCTCCGGGCACGAGCTCGATGATGAACTCAATGTCACGGTCAGGGGGCATTCCCTGTAGTTCATCCGGAAAGACATCAGGATACTCGCATACCACCGGTACTTGCTCTAGCCCAACTTCAGATAGACAATTGACTTGAGCGGCTTGAGCGGAAGAGGAGTTCGAAGCAAACTTGACTTCGACTCCTTGGTCATTGGTCACAGTGACTATCCGATTGGCACAGTCTAACAAGCCTTGGTGCTTGCTGAGCCAATTCATGCCTAGGATCACATCCAAGCCTTGTGATCTCAGGACGATGAGGTCTGCTAGGAAATCTACACCGTTAATGGTAATACTGACTCCTTTACAGCCTATCTTGGCTCTCATCTCGGCTCCGGGGGTTTGTACCACCATAGGGTTATTCTGGGGTGTAGGGGTCATGCCACTTTTTAATGCAAATCTTTGAGTGACAAATGAATGCGTGGCTCCAGAATCAAACAAGACAGTTGCAGGTGCTGAGTTGACAAGGAACGTACCCAGCACGACATCCGGGTCTTCCTGGGCTTCTTCAGCAGTGACGTGATTCACACGCCCCTTCCCATGGTTAGGCGGGTTGCGAGGAGCTGGGTTCCTTGGTGGCATCCCGCGGCCTTGCCCTCGGTTCTGCGCATTGGGGCGCGGGGCATCAGGCTTCTTGTTGGGGCACACCCTTGAGATGTGTCCTGACTGACCACATCCAAAGCAAGTGACTTGGTTTGGATTGTTGATCTTGTTGCCACCACTGTTATTGGGGTTGAAAGCTGGCCTTGGGTTGGCATACTGCTGAGGCTGAAAGTTGGTGCGAGGTGCAGGAGCTCTTGGTTGCTGATAGGTTGGCTTGGCCGGGGCTGACTGCCACGGACGAGGCTTCTGGTTGCTGGAACTTCCCCTGCTGACCATATTGCGCTTGCGAGTGTCTTCCAGAGCATGATGCTTGTCTTCAAGCATGAGTGCTTTGTTTACCAGGTCAGGGAAGGTCGGGCATTCGCACACGACAAGCAAATACTGCAGAGTCTGATTGAGGCCTTCCATGAAGCGCTCCCTTTTTGCAGCATCAGTGCTGACATCTTCAGGGGCATACCTTGACAGAACACTGAACTTCTGCATGTACTCCTTGACAGTGCCACTTCCTTGCTTCAGGGCTCGGAATTCACGCTTTTTGATAGCCATGATTCCGGAAGGAATGTGGGCTTTGCGGAATTCTGCCTTGAAGTTGGCCCAAGTGATGTCTTGTTGAGCATGCATGACCTTGAATCCATCCCACCAAGCTCTAGCAGTCCCCCCGAGGCAGTGGGCTGCATAAGCCACCTTCTCGCGGTCTTCGGTGCATCCGACTAGTTCCAGCAAGTCCTCAATGGTGTGTACCCAGTCGTCTGCATCTAGGGGTTCAGCAGTCTCGATGAAGGTTGGCGGTGCATGCTTCTTGAACTCTGCCAACGTGGAACGTCCATTGCCATTCCCTGCCGGCTGGCGGTTGTTGGTGACAGCTTGAGCAATCAACTGAAGGGCTGCGGTGTTGGCTTGGCGTTCCTCTCGGAAGGCTTGGAGAAGCTGAGCCATGTCCATGTTTGGAGGAGGTGGTGGTGGTGGAGCTTGGTCGTTGGTTTGGTCGCGGCCTGCCTCTGACTGAGCGGACGCTCTGGCTTCAGGCTGCTGGGTAGAAGTACCAGTACGAGTTACAACAGGCATCATGTTGGAGCGGTAAAAGGTCTCATGACTCGGAAGAGGGAAAGCAATATAGATGGGTGCCTAGTAAGGGGGTGGGTGTGGCACTAATCAAATCATGCAAGGGCCGAAAGGCCAAAACACATTCATTAAAATCCAAATGGGCGATGCAGTCGTTTACATATTCCCGAAGGAAGAATACGACATACATCCGAACACGACAAAAGAAAACACTGGATGGTTTCATATGAACCATACAAGGACTCGACTGCGCATAGGGGTTACACGACCTATCCTACCGTAGAGATCACGAACTGGCATATCCGAGTAGCGAATAATACCTAAGCGGTGGAATGCTCGGTCGCGTATTTTGGCTCTTCTAGGTCTTCCTCCTTGTCTTCATCTGTCTGGGGCCCCTTGTCACTTGAGGGTGTGGGGGAGTGGAGGAGTTGGATACGACGGTGCTTTGTCGGTGGTGCCGAGAAAAGCTTGCGATATTCCTTCGCCGTCATGTGGCGTTGCCGAGGTGGTTCTTCATTCTTGGAAGATACATCTTCGGAGGGCCTTCCGCCTCGGTATGCGATAGCGGACTGTCCGGAAGGCACTCCTTCTTTCTTGATCCTATTTGTCTTCTCTTGAGCTCGACGAAGAAGTGCCTTGGTCTTGTGAAGTTCTTCTCGGAGCTTCATTGATTCCGAGGCCAAGTCTTGTGCCAAGCTGTCGGCACATAGACTGAAGTAGGTCTGGAACCGAAGCGAGAGTCCTTCCTTCAGTGGAGGGGCTAGTGCGCTGCTTTCGTCTTCACCTTCCTTCCGGTAAGGCAGGAAGCGAGTTGTCATGTTGGCTGCCATCTCCGAAAGAAGCTCGCGGAGACGGGTTAGTGCCTTGAGTGCAGCAGCCTCGACAGCCAGAGGTAGTGTTGCCATCTGGGGTCCCTCAAAGAACCAACTTGTGGGAGGATCGTTTGCCTTCACGATCACTTCCACATGGTATTCCACCTCAGTGTCGCTAACCCAATGCTCAAGGTAGGTGAGGATGGGTGCTCGGTGGAACTGGCACTCCTGGAGGCTATCCTCGAGAAGCAAGGGAAACCCAGTGGTCAGGTGCTCTTCAGGTACAGCGGCCATCTACAAAGGTGGAATAGGAGAGGTTAATAAGCTGATGAAATCTCAGGTTGGTAAGGCTTAGAAAAGAAGAGAGGTTCAGAAGGTTTTTGAAAATGGGTCTCAACTAACTAACGCCCATGCTAACTAAGGCTTCCTACAGTCAGGACGGCTCTGATACCAGCTCTGTGGGGACCCCGACTTAGAAGTCGAGATCACCAAATGCACGTGTACAGTGATCCCAGAGATCAATGCTCACTGAACACACAGAAGCTGAATAACAAGAGTCTTACATCCATTCATACCGTCTTACACAAATTAAGGCCATTATGGCCAAGTCTTACATAGATAAAGCCTCACGGGCTTAATAGCAGATAACTCAAATAGCGGAAGTCTTCGATGATAAGTAGAACCCATGCCATCTGCCTTAACCCTACAGGCATTCTGACTGGGATAGCGTCCTAGTTCGCATGTTTGTCTCCATAAAATTCCTCTTCATTTTCCTGTTCCTCCATGCCTGGCCAATTAAATAACCAGTGGCAAGCCAATGAGTACTTAAAATGTACTCGCAAGCAACCCATGATTTGGTTCAAAGTAACAATGCAATAGAATAACATTGAGCAATCTAGCTATGAGCTAGAATAAATATTCTACCATCAAGTATATGCATCAATAAACTTGCGTAACCTCGGAGAAAGGTTACCGATATCAACATGAATATGATTCATCTCAACGAGCCAAGTCACCACCTTGACTCACCACACACACATAATTTCATCGATGTAGTAAAACTCTGGACATAGTTTAAGTAGCACCACCCAACTGTCCATGACCGTGGACACGGCTATTCGAATAGTTTTACACTCTGCAGAGGTTGCGCACGTTACCCACAAGATCCGGGAAGCTTTCGTGTCACCCACGATCCCGCAGTACCTCAAGTACTCGAGGGAAGCACCCGGTCATTATTTTTCCTTAGACGACACTAACATAGAGTCCACTCGTTGGTACACGGCCCTCGAGTACAAAAAATAGATCATGTGACTTGCCCTAATTTCAATGTCACGCGTACCCGAAGGGACCAACGGTGTGTCCGGTGCCTTGTAAAAACAGTCATGGTCGTCTATCCAAGCACGACCCCGTCCCGGGAAAGACCTCAAGTCTTCCCGTCACTAGTAATGCGGGCACCATGCTAGTATCGGCCTAAGTAATCAATAAAGCCCCGTCCCATAAGGGGTAGAGTGGTTGCACATGTTTGGTTGGGACGGTAGTCACACATAAATCTAATCCATCATTTCACCCATGCACAAGTTCTTCACCGGCACATCACTTCTTCCTCAAGTGATGACCTAACTCAACATCACCCTCGGGCATTAGGGGCACCCGATGGGGTTTATGAAAAGATTTCAACCACGAAGGTTCATGGCACACATGCATCACTAAGCATCACTACAAATCCATATGCATGGCATCTAGCACATAGCAAGATCATGAGTGGAACATGCATTATGTGGTGGTTTTAAACTAGGTCACCATCATAATCTCCTATCATCATGCATTTGGAAACAAACGGGTTCCGAAGAACACAAGTGCATCATGGTCAAAGGGTTGCTTGCCTGGATTGGCTTGGTCTTCAAGGTCTTCAAATCCTTCTCCACCTTCTTCTTCAGCAACTTCGTCAAATACGGTATCCATACGTCGCAAAATATCAACGGGAAAATAAGACCACAATAAAAACAGAAAAATCAAAGTGCTCAAAAAAATGTCAACTTATTTTTGTTAAATACTAGAGGGAAAACTAAGATGGCAAAAATTCTTAGTTGGAGTTTTGGAGTTACTGAATGGAATCTAAATTTTTTTGAACAGGAGTTTTAATGCTCAAATTTGAATTTAAATTTGAACAGAACAGAAAAGTTTCATGGATATGTGTGAAAGTGACACCATTAAATAGGCTGGAATATTACAAGATTTTAGGAGTCGGAATTAATTCATTTGGACTAATATTTATTTCTATAAAATTATTTGAAATTTTACAGAAAAGAAAAAGAGGAAAAGGCCCTGTGCAACTGGGCCAGAACGGCCACAGTGCACGGCCCAGGGCTAACACCCCAGCCGCGCGGGAGCCAGCGCGCGTGCGCCAGGTTTTCAAACCTGACGGGCAGGGCGCGGCGGTCAGTGACTGCGAGGGGAGAGAGGGGGCGGTGAGGATGACAGGCGGGGCCCGCCTGTCATCTTCAACCTCTCGGCCAAAGCGACGGCAAGCTCACCGGCGACGATTCCGGGCATGGCGAGGCAAACGAGGGGCAGGAACGGGCTCAGCAACGAGTCGTCGTTCCAGTGGTGGTGGTGTGACCCGCCGGAGAGGTCTGGTTCGTTGGCGGCGAGGTGGGACGGCGGAGGGTCGTCGGGAGGTTGCTGGCTAGCTCGATTCCGGCAGCTGTAGAAGGGGAAAAGTGAGGGGAATGCATCAGTGAGGTGCGGCGGTTCCAAATCGAGCGAGAGAAAGGGCGGAGGGAGGCTGTACGGCGAGATTTCCGGTCGCCCGACGCGGCGGAGCTCCGGTCGATCCCGAGCACTGAGGCTCTCCGGGGATGAGTGAGTGGTGCTGGAGTGCTACTAGGGGTGAGGGGAGGCTGTTGGTGCCGTTGGAGAGGCTCGGGCGTGCTTATATAGCCGAGCCCATGGTCCACCGTGGACTCGTGCGCAGGCGACGTCACGGGCGAGGCCAGAGGCCGTGCTGGTGCTTGTGTTTGAGTCGGGGAGGTTTATGGGCGAGTTCTACGCCTAGTAGAGGGGAGACGAGGAGCGGGGAAGGCTCCAGACAGCGTGCGCGTGTGAGGCCGGCGAGTGGAGGCTGCGGGCGGCCAGCGCGCGTGCGAAGGCGGCCACTGGAGGGAGAGAGAGGAGGGGGACATCGCCGGGGAGGGTCGCAGACGTCGAGGAGCATCGGTAGGCGCGAGGGGAGAGCTCGAGGTGGTCGGCTGCGCTGGATTGGGCGAAGCTACAGTGCGGGTGCGCACTGTAGCGCGCTCTGGAGCAGCCTTATTGCATGCCATGGCATGCCATTGGCCCTCTGGGCGCGTCCGCCGTGTCTGGGGGGTCCAGCACGAAGCAGACGTCTCAGCTGAGGCTTTGGATGCTCTGGATGATCAAGGAGAGAGAGGTGAAGCTGGTAACTAGGTGAATTTTGGCTGTCCAGCAAGGTGAACTAGGGTTTTCACCCCTCAATCATGGAGCTGGAGACATGGGGAAGTTACTGGAGGTAGATAGTAACTAGATGAGGCTGTGGTAGAAAGCTGAGGCAAAAGTAAATGGTAAAGAGGCCAAGATGGTAGTTTTGGTAAAATAGCAGAAGGTGTTTGATCATGTTTTGGTCAAGCAAATGATCTCCACTTGACATGACATTTAACAGGATTGAATATCATATGGAAATAGGGTGTTTCACCAAATTTGGGCTCATTTGAAGAAACTAGCCAATGTAACTTTGGTGAACCCTAGAAATCAACAGAAATGGCTTCATCTTGTTTAAGTCAAGCTAATCATCTCTCCTTGATGCACCACATGGTGTAGTTTCATCATTTGGGGTTATGATCATGCCCACAAAGTTTGAAGCTCCAGGTAAAAAGTTGGTAATGTAAAGTTGTTCAAATTTGCATTTGAACAGGAAGGGTTTTGGGGTATTCTGATCAAGTTGCTCTACTCCAAATCTTGTGCCATTTGGTCTAGATGCCTTATTAGGCCTTTCTAGCATGTGCACCAAGTTTGAGGGCATTTGGATAAGTTTGGCAATGTAAAGTTGCTCAAACTTCAAATATGGACAGAATGGTTATAGAGGGTTTTGATGATGTTATCTTGCTTCCCAAGGCATGGGACTTGGCAAGATCATCAAATATGTCATATATGACATGATAGAATTTCCCTGGAATTTTTGGAGAATATTTCCTTTGCAAATATTTCAAAAGCTTGAAATATCCAGAAAGGGTTTTGGAGGGATTAGCCCATTATTTTAAACATGACCAAGTGCTGAAACTCTTGTATATGGACAATATATGTCCTATGAGTCTCCCTGAATTTTGGCAAATATTTTTGAAATACTTAAATAATTTTTCCCTATTAAAGACCATTTCTGGCCTTAAGAAAAAGCTTTTAAATAAAACAGGCAAATAGATTTTAAAATTATACTTTTGTGGTTTCTGAGAGTCCTATGACTACTAGGTCTCAAATATACTTTTGAAATAATTTTCTCACCCTAAATCAAGTACTTGCAGTGCAAATCTCAATTCAGGGGTTTTTGGAATACTAAATTTTAATAATACATTTTGACCAAATTAATTTTATAAGAAAATGCTATACTGCTATATAACACTTGGCATGATCATTGGGCAGAAGTTTTAGGTATGGAGATGAATTCTACAAGAGGTAATAGTTGACTTTAATGAGCACATGAAAAACATACGAAGAAGAACTAAATTCCAAATAAAAGCCAAATGATGCCAAAAAAAATTGATGGTCCAAATTTTCACGCTTCATTGCTGCAAAATAACATGTTACAAAATGCAGGGTGTGACACGTTGACTTCACTAAGACATTTGCACCGGTTGTCAAACCGGGCACGATCCGCACCGTCCTCTAGCTAGCGGTGTCCCGAGGCTGGCCAGTTCATCAGATGGATGTCTCCAATACCTTCCTCCACGGCCATCTTGAGGAGCAGGTCTATTGTGAGCAGCTGACCGGCTTCGTTGACGCATCTCTGCCTGGGCATGTGTGCTTGATGTCCCGGTCTCTATATGGGCTCAAGCAAGCACCCCGCACCTGGTACCAGCGTAACGCCAGGTTTCTTCAGACACTGGGCTTCAGCGTCACTCGCTCAGATGCCTCGTTATTCGTCTATCGCCACGGTGACACGACTGCATATTTACTCCTTTACGTCGATGACATCATCCTGACGGCCTCCTCCGCAGCCCTTCTTCAGCGGATCACTCACAAGCTGCGCGACGAGTTTGCTATCAAGGACCTGGGCGCTCTACATTATTTCCTTGGCATTGAGGTTGTTCGGCGACCGAACGGATTCTTCCTTCATCAGCCGAAGTATGCGCACGAGCTTCTTGAGCGTGCCGGCATGCTCAACTGTCACCATGTTGCTACTCCTGTTGACACGAAGGCTAAGGTATCTGCTCTTGAGGGGTCGCCCGCGTTGGATGCTCCGTTCTACCGGTCTATTGTTGGTGCTCTCCAGTACCTGACTCTCACCCGATCGGATCTCCAGTATGATGTTCAGCAGGTGTGTCTCCACATGCACGCCCCTCGTGACTTCCACTAGACTCTCATGAAGCGGATCCTTCATTACATTCGCAGCACGATGTCCCTTGGGCTCACCCTCACGGCATCCCCTTCCTTGGAGACGATGGCCTACTCTGACGCAGACTGGGTTGGTTGCCCTGATACCCGTCGGTCCACTTCAGGCTACTGGGTCTATCTCGGTCATTCACACATCTCGTGGTCGTCCAAGCGACAACCTACGGTTTTGCGTTCCAGCGCGGAGGCTGAGTACCGAGCTGTGGCTAACGCCATCGCCGAGTGCACCTGGCTGCGATAGTTACTTCAGGAGTTGCATCATGATGTCTCCCAGGATACGGTTGTCTACTATGACAACGTCTCTGCGATGTACCTTTCCGCCAACCCCATTCATCATCGCCAGACCAAGCACATTGAGCTGGACATTCACTTCGTGCGTGAGCAAGTGGCCCTCGCAAATATTCGGGCCCTTCATGTTCCGACTGCACAACAGTTCGCTGATGTGATAACTAAGGGACTGCCGACTTCCACCTTCGAGGAGTTTCGTTCCAGTCTCTGCGTCACTGGCACCACTTCGACTGTGGGGGGGTGTTGAATATATTCTGTACGTGTATATTGCGTCTGGGCCCACCTCCTAGATCTTCTGTATAGTTGAGGTTGTGGCCCCTCTTTGTACCCATATATATGTGCCTGGTGCACCAATGAATGTATTGTGATTACACAGCTATTCCACACCTCACACATACAAAGATCAGTCTTTTACCCACTTCTATACAGCCGCATGAATAGATGTTGGCATATTTTTCTTGGATATGCTAATACAAACAAAACATTAAACCTTGGTCCTTTTTGCTCACTTGACTCTCTTCAGATCGAACACCACACAAGCATCAATCTGGAGTAGCGAAGCAACACACAACAGCACAAGCACGCAGGGCACGAACGCAAACAGGTAGCAGCAACAACAGTGTATCACACACAAAACACGCATGCACACAGGACGCAACGCACCACACACACGTGAGCGCACAAGAACAGACCCCGGGAACGCACGAACACAGGATGAGCAGCAGCACACGCGCACACGAGCAGAAGAGAGGGAGGAGATGGGCTGTCGTCCGTGCGCTCCGAGCAACGGCGGCGGGCGTGCACTGATGGTGTGAGGGTGGGAGGAGAGGACCGCTTGGGGCGGCGGGGGGCTGGGCTCATTCCTGACTACCTAGGGTCGATGTGCTCCTTTGGGTAGCGTCGAAAGTCATGCACAGCTGGCCGGCAGAGGAGTGGTAGGCAGAGAAGCTTGGGGCAGAGCAGCATCCGTGTAGTGCTTGGGGCCGCGGCGTCCGGCTGCTTGCTGGCGACGCAGTAGAGGAATGGTGGGGAAAACAGATGGATGCGGCGAGAGGTGAAGCAGGGAAGCTCAAGTAAGATCGGCTTGGCGCCTACCCCAGTCGACCGCGCCAACGGGAACATGCAAGGAAAGTATCCCGACTTCCAGGTGGAACCCTCAAATGCTAGCGATCGAATGGAATGGGCGCATGAACACCACCATATAGGAAATCTAAGGCCTTCTTTGATTTGTAGGAATTTTGTAGGAACTCTATAAGATAAGATTTGGAAACGACATTAACTCGATCGATCGCGAGTTGCAATCACTACTGCATTTTTATCCTGGATATAATAAGCTTCAACAAAACTACGATGGCATTGCCTGGCCGCTCTAGAAGCAGCTAGCGCCCCGCCCCAACCCCCCGCGCCGCGGGCCGCTCCGGCCCCGGCGGCCACCAACCAAGCCACGGCCATGAATGCCGCCCCTCCCCCCCCCTCCCCTGCGACGAGCCCTCGCAGCGGACCGACCCGGGGGAACTCGCCTCTCTCCAGCGGGCAATCATGGGTGTCGGACTCGCTGCCGGCTGGATCCTCAGATCCGGTCCCGCCGCCGCGAATCCTGGAGTCTCCGAGCTCGCCGCCGCAGATCCTGGCGCACGCCGAGCTGGACAGCGCCGCTGCTCCCTCCGGCCCTGCGGATTTGGTACGGCCTCTCGCCCCGCGCCTTAAATCCATCGTCGTCGCCCCATCCCCAGCTGTCCCCGTTGCCGTTTCAGGCATGGACGGCGCCTGGATTGAAGTTACTCACCAGAAAAACCGGCGCCCCTCCTTCGACACGGCGGACTCAGGCGTGCGACCTGGTGAGCGCCGGTCGGACCTGCGCATGCGCTTCAATGCTGCCTCTGCGTGTGAGGCCTTCTTAAGCCGATTTCGCGGCCGTTGCTTTAGCTGCCTCAGCAAGCGCCACCGCCGCGTCGACTGCCGAGACCCGATCCACTGCATCACCTGCAAGCTTCCGGGGCACATAGCCAAGCAGTGCCCCCAAAATCCACTAAACCAAGGTAGAGGTGGTAGCGCTCGAAATCGGCTCGGCCCGGTGCCCCCTCCGTCGTCCATCCTCGCCAGGCTCTGTTTCCCCCCACCGGCCGCCTCAACCATGTCTGCTCCGTCGCTTGCCATGCTGCGCCACCTTGACCACGCGCGACGACCTAGGGAGAGCCGTTCGGTGACCGTCGCCTCCCAGGCGATCGACCAGGCTGTCTTCTTCCTCCGCAACCAAGTTGTCACCCTGCGCGCGGCCGATGGTGTCAACGCCACGTCCCCGATGGCGGTGGGGCGGGCGCTCGAGGCGCAGCTCACCGTCCCCGAGCACATGCTGCGCGTCTCCGCCCATCACCCGGAGCACTACCTCGTCATCTTTAGCCAGCCAGCGCACCAGGTCAACGCGGTCCGGCGAGGCTACATCCGCGTCGACGGTGCCACCTTCAACATCGCGCCGTGGCACGAGCATGACCACGCCGTCTTCGACACGCTGCAGCTGCACGTCCGCGTCGTCATCGAGAAGGTGCCGATGCAGTTTTGGTCAGTGGAGGGGGCCGAAGAGATTCTTGGCAAGCGCGTGCGCGTCGACCGCCTCGACAGCCGCACGCACGAGCGCGGCCACACCAAAACCTTCGCCTGCTGGGTCTGGACCAACGACATCGCCAACATCCCCACCAAGCACACGATGGGGGTCCTGCCGCGGGGTGCCGGCCGGGTGGAGGAGATGGAGGGCTTCCCCCCCCCTGATAGGCGCGTCGCTCCATCGCCGGCCACGGCGGACTACACCATGCTCATCCACGTCGATCGCGTTGAAGACTGGACGCTGCCATCGCCGCGCTCCTCCCATTCGGGGCAGAGCGGCCTGCCGTCCTCTGATTCCGACTCTGATGGCCGCCCCTACCCTGAGATCATCCCTGGCGCGTGGACGATGGAGGTGGAGGATGGTCAGCGCAACGATCGCCAGCAACGGCTGGGACGTGCACCGGTGGCTGATCTGGGCTGCCGCGGCGTGCCACGCTCTGGGCATGGCCGTGGTCGCGACGACGATGGCGATGCTGGCTGTGGTAGCCGCCACTCCTGGAAGGATGCACTGCTTCGCCGCGGTCGTGCTGCTACACCCCAGCCCCCGGCGCCAGCCCCTCGTCAGCGCAGCCGCTCCCCACAACGACGCCACTCCAAGGGCGCGCGTAACCATCGCCGCAGCGACAAGATGCCCCTCGCTAGTGCGGCGCGTGCTCCTCAGCGTCGACGGTCCACTGCTCTGGCTCCGCCTGCCCGGGCCAAGGAAGATGATGTCGCTCCAAGGGCCAACGGCAAGGACCCAGTTGACGAGTTCTTCCGGGCGGCGAAGCGTCCCATGGTCGCTTCGATCATCGTCGACAACATGGCAGCTGATGTTGACTCTGCTGCTGACGCCATGCTGGCTGCCCCCCTGGACTTCGATCAGGCCCAACAGGCGGACGACGCATCGCCGGAGCTACAGCCTGATGCTTTCAGGCCAACGCTCGCAGCTCCGTCCTCCTCTGGAGGCCAGTACAACCGCAACACTCCCACGACGGCTTGTACCATGGAAGTGCAGCTGGGGGCAGTGACTAGCCGCGTCTGTCAGCTCGAGATCGCCGGCGAGGAAGACGTGCATGCCCAACCGCGTCGCCTCTTCCGCAGCAAAACACCGCCCCTGCTTCCCTCATCGCCTGCTCGTCGCCCTTCAGCCCCGCCACGGAGCCGCGCAGCCCCGGCACCAACTAGACACAGCGTACGCCAGGCCGCCAACCCATCCTCGGTGCCGGTGGCCCAACGCGCTTCCCTGTGCATCGTCAAAGAACTGGGGCTGCTTGGACCAAGGGAGAAGATGACGGCGGAGGTTGCCGCTGCTCTGCTGCACCGTTTTGATGAACCGCTGACTGAGGTTGACATTGCGGTCATCGCCAAACTCACGCGCCTCGACACGGATGCCCTGAAGATAGCGGCTGGCATGGCTGGCCCTGATGGCGCTGCCGAGGAGGCCATAGTTTAGTTATGTTAGCTCCTATGTGTTATTCGCTCTGTTGGCGGCCGGCGATGGGTCGGCTCAAGTTAGGTCTCGTTATTTCCAGTAGAGCTAGAGGATGGTTTGCTCGACGCTGGCGTGTCTTGGGGCCTATTGGTGGTCGCCGGCGTGCCCCTGTTAGATTGGTGGTGTACTTCTTGGGCCTTAGGCCAGTTAGTTTTTTCAGTTACCAGAGCTACACGAGTGTCCCCCATGAATGATCATCTGCTCCCGATCATGTGTTGGAATGTACGTGGGCTAAACAACCCTGCAAAGCACGCCTCCGTCCGTGAGATCGCGTCGTCGAATAGAGTAGCAATCCTTTGCTTACAGGAAACTAAGATTGATACATGGTCGCCTAGCCTTGTGCGGAAACTTGGTGGAACAATGCTAGATGAATGCATCGCCCTCCCGGCCATCGGAGCTAGTGGTGGCGCAGCTATCCTTTGGAACAAACAACTCGCCACTGTCACCTCCCACGCCATTGGAGCCTTTGCCATCACGGCAAAGGTAACCATCCTTGGCCAGCCGCATAGCTTCTGGCTATCCTCGGTCTACGGACCTGCTGATGATGCAAGAAAGGATAGTTTCCTCCTCGAGCTTAGCCGCACAGCCCCCCCTAATGCTGACCCTTGGCTGATCAACGGAGATTTCAACCTCATCTACGAAGCACGCGACAAAAACAACCTCAACCTCAACCGTAGACTTATGGGGAGATTCAGATCGGCCATAGACGTAGCGGGGCTTAAGGAGATCAAATGCAAGAATCACCGGTACACTTGGAGCAACGAGCGCCAAGACCCCACATTGGTTAGCATAGACAAATTCTTCTGCAATCAAGCTTGGGAATCTCTCTTTCCCATCTTTGCAGTACTTGCGGCATCGACGGCAGCATCTGACCACTGCCCGCTTATCTTAGCCGATACAACTGCACCCCCGCGCCGGGCGTCTTTCAGATTTGAGAGTTTCTGGCACCGTTTCCCTCATTTCAATGAAACTGTGGCACATGCCTGGAGTAGGCCAGTTCAATCCACGTGTGCTTTCCACCGCCTGCACATCAAGATGATGCGCACAGCACATGACCTGAAGATCTGGAGCAAAGCACTCTTCAGCGACGCAAATCTCCAGTTCCACATCGCGGCTGAAATCATGCTAAGGTTGGATGTAGCCCAGGAGACACGCCATCTAACTGACGGCGAGTTCAACCTCAGAAAGCTCTTGAAACTTCGCCTATTAGGGCTGGCGGCGATCGACCGTGCCAGAAAGCGACAAGCATCTCGCCTGACCTGGCTACGTGCGGGCGATGCGGGCACAAAATTCTTCCATGCAAAGATGAAGTCCCGCACTCGGAAAAACTACATTCACAGCTTGAAGGTTAATGATGTAGTTGTCACAAAGCATGATGAGAAGCAAGCAGCCATTGATGAACACTTCCTAGAGAGCATTGGAAAAAAGATGTCAAACTCCACTGGAATCAACTGGAAAACCTGGACATGCCAACGATCCAAGCGGCTGGCCTAGACAACCCTTTTTCTGAAGATGAAATATGGCAAGCAATACAAGCTTCTCCATCTGAAAAAGCGCCGGGGCCAGATGGCTTCACGGGCACCTTCTTCAGAACCTGCTGGCCCTTGATCAAAACGGATGTACTGCTGGCTTTCAACAAGTTCTATCACCTAGCTGGAGGAGGTTTCAACAATCTCAACACTGCCTTAGTAGCCCTCATCCTTAAAAGGATGGTGCTAAAACAATTCAAGACTACAGGCCAATCAGTTTGATCCACTCAATCGCCAAGCTCATTGCCAAGGTGCTCGCAATAAGATTAACTGCGGTGATTCATCAAGTAGTCTCGCCGGCCCAGTCAGCTTTCCTAAAATCCAGAAGCACACAGGATAGTTTCCTCTTTGTTCAGAATGCCATTAGATCGCTCCATAGAAGGAAAACGCTAGCTCTCCTCTTTAAACTAGACATCGCTAAGGCTTTTGACAATGTCTCCTGGGAGTACCTACTGGAGCTGCTTCAAGTGCTAGGCTTCTCTGCAAGATGGCGTGACTGGGTTACATTGCTTCTCGCCACGGCATCTTCTTCCTTCCTGCTAAATGGCACTAAAGGAATAAGCATACGTCACCGCAAGGGGCTGAGGCAGGGTGATCCGCTCTCGCCCCTCCTATTCATCATCGCCATTGATCCCCTACATAGATTGCTTCAGCGGGCAACCGATCTAGAAATGCTTGCCCCTATGCCTGGTAGAGACATCCCCCTACGTGTCAGCCTCTACGCGGATGATGCGGTAATCTTCGCCAACCCTCAGAGAGAAGAGGTCGACGCCCTGCTCAACATTCTACGCGATTTCGGACACGCAACTGGGCTAAAAGTAAACCTTTCCAAGTCAATGGTTACTCCCATCAGATGTGATGGCATCAACTTGCAGCACATTCTTGCCAACTTCGGAGGGGCAACAGTGGGTTTCCCTCTCAGATACCTGGGTCTCCCACTGACTCTCTCCAGACTACGCCTCGTCCACATCCAATTTATCCTTGATCGGATCAGGGCAAGGCTAGCAGGATGGAAGAGCAAACTCATGACTATTGCTGGTAGAAGGGTGTTGGTACGTAGCGTGCTCACCGCGTTACCAACCCACGCCCTCTCCGTGCTCCGCCCGCCAAAGAAATTTCTTATGGAAATTGACAAGGTTAGACGACGTTTCCTATGGGCCCAAGAAGAGGAGCTGACCGGCGGCAAATGCAAAGTTGCATGGCCCGTGGTATGCACACCAACGGATAATGGTGGATTAGGGATTTTAGACCTCCCACGCTTCAGTAGAGCACTTAGGCTTAGGTGGCTGTGGCTAGCTTGGACAGGTGCCGATAGGCCTTGGCTAGGCATGCCGGCTCCATGTGATGACGGCGACAAAGCCATGTTCAACGCCTCAACTTCGGTCACAATTGGCAACGGTGAAAAGGCTACCTTCTGGCACTGCTCTTGGACGGGCTCAGGAAACCTCAAGGCTGCCTTCCCTACCCTTTTCAAGCATTCCAGAAGAAAAAACAGATCGGTTAGGGAGGCCTTGACAAATGACACATGGGTGCAAGACCTCGCCCATGGAAACACCCAGGAAATTTGGGCTGATGCCATTAGGCTACAAAGATGGCTGCAAAGCATGAATCTTCGTCTTCAACCACAGACTGCAGACAAAATCACTTGGAAGCACGAGGCCTCAGGAACATACACTGCTAGTTCAGCGTATAAGGCTCAATTTCACGGGCTAATCAAGTCGGACACCAAGACGATGATCTGGAGCACTTGGGCACCTGCTAAGTTGAAGATTTTTGCCTGGCTGCTTCTCCGTAATAGGCTATGGTGCAATGATCGCCTGCAACGTAGAGGCTGGCCCAACGGATACTTCTGCCAACTTTGTGTCAGAAACTTAGAAACCTCCGTTCATCTCTTCTGGCAATGCCCGCTATCA
>LR738715.1:518475002-518497942 GCA_902687465.1 Secale cereale | reverse complement strand
AGCTCTCCTCTTTAAACTAGACATCGCTAAGGCTTTTGACAATGTCTCCTGGGAGTACCTACTGGAGCTGCTTCAAGTGCTAGGCTTCTCTGCAAGATGGCGTGACTGGGTTACATTGCTTCTCGCCACGGCATCTTCTTCCTTCCTGCTAAATGGCACTAAAGGAATAAGCATACGTCACCGCAAGGGGCTGAGGCAGGGTGATCCGCTCTCGCCCCTCCTATTCATCATCGCCATTGATCCCCTACATAGATTGCTTCAGCGGGCAACCGATCTAGAAATGCTTGCCCCTATGCCTGGTAGAGACATCCCCCTACGTGTCAGCCTCTACGCGGATGATGCGGTAATCTTCGCCAACCCTCAGAGAGAAGAGGTCGACGCCCTGCTCAACATTCTACGCGATTTCGGACACGCAACTGGGCTAAAAGTAAACCTTTCCAAGTCAACGGTTACTCCCATCACATGTGACGGCATCAACTTGCAGCACATTCTTGCCAACTTCGGAGGGGCAACAGTGGGTTTCCCTCTCAGATACCTGGGTCTCCCACTGACTCTCTCCAGACTACGCCTCGTCCACATCCAATTTATCCTTGATCGGATCAGGGCAAGGCTAGCAGGATGGAAGAGCAAACTCATGACTATTGCTGGTAGAAGGGTGTTGGTACGTAGCGTGCTCACCGCGTTACCAACCCACGCCCTCTCCGTGCTCCGCCCGCCAAAGAAATTTCTTATGGAAATTGACAAGGTTAGACGACGTTTCCTATGGGCCCAAGAAGAGGAGCTGACCGGCAGCAAATGCAAAGTTGCATGGCCCGTGGTATGCACACCAACGGATAATGGTGGATTAGGGATTTTAGACCTCCCATGCTTCAGTAGAGCACTTAGGCTTAGGTGGCTGTGGCTAGCTTGGACAGGTGCCGACAGGCCTTGGCTAGGCATGCCGGCTCCATGTGATGACGGCGACAAAGCCATGTTCAACGCCTCAACTTCGGTCACAATTGGCAACGGTGAAAAGGCTACCTTCTGGCACTGCTCTTGGACGGGCTCAGGAAACCTCAAGGCTGCCTTCCCTACCCTTTTCAAGCATTCCAGAAGAAATAATAGATCAGTTAGGGAGGCCTTGACAAATGACACATGGGTGCAAGACCTCGCCCATGGAAACACCCAGGAAATTTGGGCTGATGCCATTAGGCTACAAAGATGGCTGCAAAGCATGAATCTTCGTCTTCAACCACAGACTGCAGACAAAATCACTTGGAAGCACGAGGCCTCAGGAACATACACTGCTAGCTCAGCGTATAAGGCTCAATTTCACGGGCTAATCAAGTCGGACACCAAGACGATGATCTGGAGCACTTGGGCACCTGCTAAGTTGAAGATTTTTGCCTGGGTGCTTCTCCGTAATAGGCTATGGTGCAATGATCGCCTGCAACGTAGAGGCTGGCCCAACGGATACTTCTGCCAACTTTGTGTCAGAAACTTAGAAACCTCCGTTCATCTCTTCTGGCAATGCCCGCTATCACTTGCTGTCTGGGAAGAAATGGCGGCTGGTTTTGGCTGCAGCACACTTCAGCCCGCCAAATGGCAGAGCAAGGCTAAAACAGCGGACATCATTGCTCAAATGATTGGAACGGCGAGACCGGAACACAAGAAGGCCATCAAGTCAGCCATCATCCTCGTACTCTCAGAAATATGGAAGGGAAGAAATGAAGCCGTCTTCAGAAATAGGGTGCCCACGAAGACTAGCATTTGCGCTGCCATCAGGTGCACCTTGGAGCTTTGGCGACAAGCAGGAGCAACACTTTTGCAGCACCCCTTCTGGGAGCCACCTTGAAAGTTGCAACATAGTTTTTTTTCAATCCTGCACTACGTGCATCCTTTTCATAGTCTTTCTTTCCTTTCTTGGCAAGAACCAGACCATCTTTGTTTTTGTCTACCATCTGCTACCTGCTTAATATCAATATAAGCCAGCATTTTGCTGGATCTTTCAAAAAAAATAAGATAGGATTTGCAAAGGAAAAAATCCTTTGAAGCCTTTTGGTTTATAGGAATAGATTCCCATTCTTATGTAGGATAGGAATCAATCATTCACATTTTGGAGGGAAAAAACATTAGCCTAGACTCAATGGAAAAATTCCTATCATATGCATCAAATAACATCTCTTTCTATATAGGAATTGAGATGCATGTCATCTCACTTCCAATGATTTTCCTATTCCTATAAAATTTCTATCCTATGAACCAAAGGAGGCCTAAAAAGGAAAGATGGAGGGACAAAAAGAAATGTACCACTCTGACCATAGACCATCGCAGCATGCAAAACAATGGCCCTGTTTGGATACTCTAACTCAGTTAGAGGTTAGAGTTAGATTCTACCCTGAACTAACTCTAACCAAAGAGTTGTTTGGATGCTAGGTTTAGATTGACAATAAATATTTTTTCTCAATCATTTGACTACTCTAGTGTGGGAGGGATAACTTTTTTTACTAATATTTTTAGTGGGCCTAGGAGAACTAACCCAAATAAGCTCCTCTAGTGTGGGCTAGTTTTTTTGGATGGGTTAAATCCAACTAACCCATCATGTTTGGATACTTTTGGATTATTTGAGCCCCAACTAACTAAAATTAACTCTAACTTAGGGATCCAAACAAGGCCAATAAAAAGACCAGCCCATACAATCTAAACGACGACGGCAGCTACAACCTCCATCGGCAACAAGAAGACACACCGAGCCACCATCACCTTACCCCGAGAACTCCCTCACCCCCATACTCCACCGGTCGGAAGAATCCGAAGGAAATATGCCCTAGGGGCAATAATAAAGTTATTATTTATTACCTTATATCATGAAAAATGTTTATTATTCATGCTAGAATTGTATTAACCGGAAACTTAGTACATGTGTGAATACATAGACAAACAGAGTGTCACTAGTATGCCTCTACTTGACTAGCTCGTTAATCAAAGATGGTTAAGTTTCCTAGCCATAGACATGAGTTGTCATTTGATGAACGGGATCACATCATTATAGAATGATGTGATTGACTTGACCCATTCCGTTAGCTTAGCACTTGATCGTCTAGTATGTTGCTATTGCTTTCTTCATGACTTATACATGTTCCTATGACTATGAGATTATGCAACTCCTGAATACCGGTGGAACACCTTGTGTGCTATCAAAAGTCACAACATAACTGGGTGATTATAAAGATGCTCTAAAGGTGTCTCCGATGGTGTTTCTTTAGTTGGCATAGATTGAGATTAGGATTTGTCACCCCGATTGTTGGAGAGGTATGTCTCAGCCCTCTCGGTAATGCACATCACTATAAGCCTTGCAAGCAATGTGACTAATGAGTTACTTAAGGGATGATGCATTACGAAACGAGTAAAGAGACTTGCCGGTAATGAGATTGAACTAGGTATGATGATAGCGATGATCGAATCTCGGGCAAGTAACATACCGTTGACAAAGGGAACAACATATGTTGTTATGCGGTTTGACCGATAAAGATCTTCGAAGAATATGTAGGAGCCAATATGAGCATCCAGGTTCCGCTATTGGTCACTAACCAGAGATGTGTCTCGGTCATGTCTATATAGTTCCCAAACCCATAGGGTCCGCACGATTAACGTTCGATGACGATTTGTATTATGAGTTATGTGATTTGATGACCAACGTTTGTTCGGAGTGCCGGATGAGATCACGGACATGACAAACAGTCTCTAAATGGTTGAGACGTAAAGATTGATATATTGGAAGGCTATATTCGGATATCGGAAAGGTTCCGAGTGATTCGGGTATTTTTCGGAGTACCGGAGAGTTACGGGAATTCGCTGGGAGAAGTGTTTGGGCCTTATTGGGCCGTATGGGAATAGAGGAGGCAGGCCAAAGGGAAGGAGGCGCCCCCCCCCCATGGGTCCGAATTGGACTAGGGGAAAGGGGGCGGCACCCCCCTTGTCATTTCCTACTCCCTCTCTCTTTCCCTCTTTCTTCTCTCCTACTCCGGAAAGGAAAATGGGAATCCTACTAGGACTTGGGAGTCCTAGTAGGACTCCACACACTTGGCGTGCCCCCTCTAGGGCCGGCCTCCTCCTCCTCCCTCCTTTATATACGTGGGCAGGGGCACCCCAAAGGCATTCCAAGATTTTTCTTAGCCCTGTGCGGCGGCCCCTCCACAGTTACAGACCTAAGTCATATCGTTGCAGTGCTTAGGCAAAGCCCTACACCAGTAGCTTCATCATCACTTTCACCACGCCGTCGTGATGACGAAACTCTCT
Source organism: Secale cereale (assembly GCA_902687465.1). NCBI lineage: Eukaryota > Viridiplantae > Streptophyta > Magnoliopsida > Poales > Poaceae > Secale > Secale cereale. The sequence continues at coordinate 518,493,664 of LR738715.1, read as the reverse complement.
CGTGACGCTCAACTGGATCAAGAACTCGTGAGACGTCATCGAGCTGAACATGTGCTGAACGCGGAGGTGCCGTACGTTTGGTGCTTGGATCGGTTGGATCACAAGACACTTTCGCTTTTGGTCTACGAGGGTACGTAGACACACTCTCCCCTCTCGTTTACATGCTTCTAGTAGATAGATCTTGCATGATCATAGGATTTTTTTTTAAATACTACGTTCCCCGACAATGGCATTATGAGCCAGGTCTATGCGTAGATGATATGCACGAGTAGAACACAATGAGTTGTGGGCGATAATAGTCATATTGCTTACTAGCATGTCATACTTTGATTCGGCGGTATTATTGGATGAAGCGGCCCGAACCGACATTACGCATACGCTTACGCGAGACTGGTTCTACCGACATGCTTCGCACACAGGTGGCTGGCGGGTGTCAGTTTCTCCAACTTTTGTTAAATCGAGTATGGCTACGCCCGGTCCTTGTGAAGGTTAAAACAGCACATACTTGACGAAAAATCGTTGTGGTTTTTGTATGCGTAGGTTAGAACAGTTCTTGCTTAGCCCGTAGCAGCCATGTAAAACTTGCAATAACAAAGTAGAGGACGTCTAACTTGTTTTTGCAGGGCATGTTGTGATGTGATATGGTCAAGACATGATGCTAAATTTTATTGTATGAGATGATCATGTTTTGTAATGGAGTTATCGGCAACTGGCAGGAGCCGTATAGTTGTCGCTTTATTGTATGAAATGCAATCACCATGTAATTGCTTCACTTTATCACTAAGCGGTAGCGATAGTCGTAGAAGCAATAGTTGGCGAGACGACAACGATGCTACGATGGAGATCAAGGTGTCGCGTCGGTGACGATGGTGATCATGACTGTGCTTTGGAGATGAAGATCAAAGGCACAAGATGATGATGGCCATATCATATCACTTATATTGATTGCATGTGATGTATATCTTTATGCATCTCATTTTGCTTAGATCGATGGTAGCATTATAAGATGATCTCTCACTAAATTTCAAGGTATAAGTGTTCTCCCTGAGTATGCACCGTTGCGAAAGTTCGTCGTGCCGAGACACCACGTGATGATCGGGTGTGATAAGCTCTACGTTCAAATACAACGGGTGTAAGACAGTTTTGCACATGCAGAATACTCGGGTTAAACTTGACGAGCCTAGCATGTACAGACATGGCCTCGGAACACTGGAGACGGAAAGGTCGAGCGTGAATCATATAGTAGATGTGATCAACATAAGATGTTCACCATTGAAAACTACTCCATCTCACGTGATGATCGGACATGGTTTAGTTGATTTGGATCACGTGATCATTTAGATGACTAGAGGGATGTCTATCTAAGTGGGAGTTCTTTAGTAATATGATTAATTGAACTTTAATTTATCATGAACTTAGTCCTGACAGTATTTGCAAATTGTGTTCTAGATCAATAGCTCGCGTTATAGCTCCCCTATGTTTTTGATATGTTCCTAGAGAAAACTAAGTTGAAAGATGTTAGTAGCAATGATGCAGACTAGGTCCGTGATCTGAGGATAATCCTCATTGCTGCACAGAATTTTTATGTCCTTGATGCACCGCTAGGTGACAAACCTATTGCAGGAGCAGATGCAGACGCTATGAACGTTTGACAAGCTCGGTATGATGACTACTTGATAGTTTAGTGCGCCATGCTTTACGGCTTATAAACGGGACTTCAAAAACGTTTTGAACTCTAAGGAGCATATGAGATGTTCCAAGAATTAAAATTACTATTTCATACTCATGCCCGTGTCGAGAGGTATAAGACCTCTGACAGTACTTTGCCTACAAGATGGAGGAGAATAGCTCAACCAGTGAGCATGTGCTCAGATTGTCTGGGTACTACAATTGCTTGAATCAAGTGGAAGTTAATCTTCCAGATAATATAGTAATTGACAAAGTTCTCTAGTCACTATCACCGAGTTAGAAGAACTTTGTGATGAACTATAATATGCAAGGGATGACGAAAGTAATTCCTGAGCTCTTCGCGATGCTGAAATCGGCGAAGGTAGAAATCAAGAAAGAGCATCAAGTGTTGATGGTTAACAAGACCACTTGTTTCAAGTAAAGGGCAAAGGGATAAAAGGGGAACTTCAAGAAGAATAACAAGCAAGTTGTCACTCCCATGAAGAAACCCAAAGCTAAACTCAAGCCTGAAACTAAGTGCTTCTACTGCAAAGCAAATGGTCACTCGAAGTGGAACTACCCTAGATACTTGGTGGATAAGAAGGATGGCAAAGTGAACAAAGGTATATTTGACATACATATTATTGATGTGTACTTTACTAGTGTTCATAGCAACCCCTGGGTATTTGATACCGGTACAGTTGCTAAAATTAGTAACTCAAAACGAGAGTTGCAGAATGAACAGAGACTAGTTAAAGGTGAAGTGACGATGTGTGTTGAAAGTGGTTCCAAGATTGATATGATCATCATCGCACACTCCCTATACTTTCGGGATTAGTGTAAAACCAAAATAAATGTTATTTGGCATTTGCATTGAGCATGAATATGATTTGATCATGTTTGTTGCAATACGATTATTCATTTAAAGTCATAGAATAATTGTTGTTCTGTTTACAAGAATAAAACCTTCGATGGTCATACACCCAATGAAAATAGTTTGCTGGATCTCGATCGTAGTAATACACATATTCATAATATTGAAGCCAAAAGATGCAAAGTTGATAACGATAGTGCAACTTATTTGTGGCACTACCGTTTAGGTCATATTGGTGTAAAGCGCATGAAGAGACTCCATGCAGATGGACTTTTGGAATCACTTGGTACCTGCGAACCATGCCTCATGGGCAAGATGACTAAAACTCCATTCTCCGAAACAATGGAGCGAGCAACCGATTTGTTGGAAATCATACATACTGATGTATGTGGACCGATGAGTGTTGAGGCTCGCGGCGGGTATCATTATTTTCTGACCTTCACTAATGATTTGAGCAGATATGGGTATATCTACTTGATGAAGCACAAGTCTGAAACATTTGAAAAGTTCAAAGAATTTCAGAGTGAAGTAGATAATCATCGTAATAAGAAAATTAAGTTTCTACGATGTGATCGCAGAGGCGAATATTTGAGTTACGAGTTTGGTCTTCATTTAAAATAATGCAGAATAGTTTCACAGCTCACGCCACCCGGAACACCATAGCGTAATAGTGTGTCCGAACGTCGTAACCGTACTTTATCAGATATGGTGCGATCTATGATGTCTCTTACCGATTTACACTATCGTTTAGGGTTATGCATTAGAGACAGCTGCATTCACGTCAAATAATGGCACCATCTAAATCCGTTGAGATGACGCCTTATGAACTGTGGTTTGGCAAGAAACCAAAGTTGTTGTTTCTTAAAGTTTGGGGCAGCGATGCTTATGTGAAAAAGTTTCAACCTGATAAGCTCGAACCCAAATCGGAGAAATGTGTCTTCATAGGATACCCAAATGAAACTATTGGCTACACCTTCTATCACAGATCCAAAGGCAAGATATCCGTTGCTAAAAATGGATACTTTCTAGAGAAGGAGTTTCTCTCGAAAGAAGTGAGTGGGAGGAAAGTAGAACTTGATGAGGTAATTGTACCTTCTCCCAAATTGGAAAGTAGTACATCACAGAAAATAGTTCCAGTGATTCCTAGACCAATCAGCGAGGAAGTTAATAATGATGATCATGAAACTTCAGATCAAGTTACTTCTGAACCTCGTAGGTCAACCAGAGTACGTTCCGCACCTGAGAGGTATGGTAACCCGGTTTTGGAAGTCATGTTACTAGACCATGATGAACCTACAAACTATGAGGAAGCAATGATGAGCCCAGATTCCACAAAATGGCTTGAGGCCATGAAATCTGAGATGGGATCCATGTATGAGAACAAAGTGTGGACTTTGGTTGACTTGCCCGATGATCGGCAAGCCATTAAAAATAAATGGATCATTAAGAGGAAGACTGACGCCGATGGTAATGTTACTATCTACAAAGCTCAACTTGTTGCGAAGATTTTTCGACAAGTTCAAGGTGTTGACTACGATGAGATTTTCTCACTCGTAGCGATGCTTAAGTCTGTCGGAATCATGTTAGCAATTGCCGCATTTTATGAAATCTGGCAAATGGATAAAAAACTGTGTTCTTTAATGGATTTATAAAAGAAGATTTGTATATGATGCAACCAGAAGGTTTTGTTAATCCTAAAGGTGCTAACAAAATGTTCAAGCTCCAGCGATCCATCTATGGACTGGTGCAAGCATCTCGGAGTTGGAATATACGCTTTGATAAGTCTATCAAAGCATATAGTTTTATACAGATTGCGGTGAAGCCTATATTTACAAGAAAGTGAGTGGGAGCACTACAGCCTTTCTAATAAGTATATGACATACTGTCGATCGGAAATGATGTAGAATTTTTGGGAAAGCATAAAGGAGTGTTTGAAAGCAGTTTTTCAAAGAAAGACCTCGGTGAAGCTGCTTACATATTGAGCATCAAGATCTATAGAGATAGATCAAGACGCTTGATAAGTTTTTTCAATAAGTACATACCTTGACAAGTTTTTGAAGTAGTTTGAAATGGAACAGTCAAAGAAAGAGTTCTTGCTTGTGTTGCAAGGTGTGAAGTTGAGTAAGACTCAAAGCCCGACCACAACAAAAGATAGAGAGAGAATGAAAGTCATTCCTTATGCCTCAGCCATAGGTTGTATAAAGTATGACATGTTGTATACCAGACCTATTGTATGCCCTGCCCCGAATTTGGCAAGGGAGTACAATTTTGATCTAGGAGTAAATCACTCAAAAGCGGTCAAAATTATCCTTAGAAGACTAAGGAAATATTTCTCGGTTATGGAGGTGATAAAGAGTTCGTCGTAAAGAGTTACGTCAATGCAAGCTTTGACACCGATCTGGATGACTCTGAGTCTCGATCTGGATACATATTGAAAGTGGGAGCATTTAGGTAGAGTAGCTCCGTGCAGAGCATTGTAGACATAGAAATTTGCAAAACACATACGGATCTGAATGTGGCAGACCCATTGACTAAACCTCTCTCACAAGAAAAACATGATCACACCTTAGTACTCTTTGGGTGTTAATCACATGGCGATGTGAACTAGATTATTGACTCTAGTAAACCTTTTGGGTATTGGTCACATGGCGATGTGAACTATAAAGTGTTAAATCACGTGGGGATGTGAACTATTGGTGTTAAATCACATGGTGATGTGAACTAGATTATTGACTCTAGTGCAAGTGGGAGACTGAAGGAAATATGCCCTAGAGGCAATAATAAAGTTATTATTTATTTCCTTATATCATGATAAATGTTTATTATTCATGCTAGAATTGTATTAACCGGAAACTTACTACATGTGTGAATACATAGACAAACAGAGTGTCACTAGTATGCCTCTACTTGACTAGCTCGTTAATCAAAGATGGTTAAGTTTCCTAACCATAGACACAAGTTGTCATTTGATGAATGGGATCACATCATTAGAGAATGATCTTATTTACTTGACCCATTCTGTTAGCTTAGCAATTGATCGTTTAGTATGTTGCTATTGCTTTCTTCATGACTTATACATGTTCCTATGACTATGAGATTATGCAACTCCCGAACACCGGACGAACACCTTGTGTGCTATCAAACGTCTCAACGTAACTGGGTGATTATAAAGATGCTCTACAGGTGTCTCCGATGGTGTTTGTTGAGTTGGCATAGATCGAGATTAGGATTTGTCACTCCGATTGTCGGATAGGTATCTCTAGGCCCTCTCGGTAATGCACATCACTATAAGCATTGCAAGCAATGTGACTAATGAGTTGGTTGCAGGATGATGCCTTATAGAACGAGTAAAGAGACTTGCCGGTAACGAGATTGAACTAGGTATGATGATGCCGACGATCGAATCTCGGGCAAGTAACATACCGATGACAAAGGGAACAACGTATGTTGTTATGCGGTTTGACAGAATAAAGATCTTCGTAGAATATGTAGGAGCCAATATGAGCATCCATGTTCCGCTATTGGTTATTTACCGGAGATGTGTCTCGGTCATGTCTACATAGTTCCCGAACCCGTAGGGTCCGCACGCTTAACGTTCGATGACGATTTGTATTATGAGTTATGTGATTTGATGACCGACGTTTGTTCGGAGTGCCGGATGAGATCACGGACATGATTAACAGTCTCGAAATGGTCGAGACATAAAGATTGATATATTGGAAGGCTATATTCGGACATCAGAAAGGTTCTGAGTGATTTGGGTATTTTTCGGAGTACCGGAGAGTTACGGGAATTCGCCGGGAGAAGTATTTGAGCCTTATTGGGCCATACGGGAATAGAGGAGGCAGACCAAAGGGAAGGAGGCGCGTGCCCCCACATGGGTCCGAATTGGACTAGGGGAAAGGGGGTAGCGCCCCCCTGCCCTTTCCTACTCCCTCTCTCTTTCCCTCTTTCTTCTCTCCTACTCCAGAAAGAAAAAGGGGAATCCTACTAGGACTTGGGAGTCCTAGTAGGACTCCCCACACTTGGCGCGCCCCCACTAGGGTCGGCCTCCTCCTCCTCCCTCCTTTGTATACACGGGTAGGGGGCACCACAAAGGCACTCCAAGATTTGTCTTAGCCGTGTGCGGCGCCCCCCTCCACAGTTACACACGTCGGTCATATCGTTGCAGTGCTTAGGCAAAGCCGTGCGCCGGTAGCTTCATCATCACCGTCACCATGCCGTCGTGCTGACGAAACTCTCCCGTGACGCTCAATATGATCAAGAACTCGTGGGACGTCATCGAGCTGAACATGTGCTGAACGCGGAGGTGTCGTACGTTCGGTGCTTGGATCTATTGGATCGCGAAGACGTTCGACTAAATCAACCGCGTCACTAGACGCTTCCGCTTTCGGTCTACGAGGGTACGTAGACACACTCTCCCCTCTCATTTCTATGATTCTAGTAGATAGATCTTGCGTGACCGTAGGATTTTTTTTTGAAATACTACGTTTCCCAACAGAATCCACACGCGCATGTACCACATCGCCGAAACCTAAGCCGCCCATCACTTCACCCCCTGCCAAAACTGAAATCCCTTTTCGTTACAGTCAGCAACGAGACAGAACGAATCGATGAATAGCGCGTGGCATAGCTCCACTGATAGCACCGATGAGAATGAAGATCTCCCTGTTTGCCAGATCCATGAACTCCGATCGATCCCGCATAGGGTCAATCTCCCAGTCCCTACTAATGCCGGAGCAGCCGAAGGAGGGAGGGAGAAAGGCTGGAATCGGTGGCAGAAAGTAGAGGGGGAGAGAAGAGCAGCACCTGGCACGAGCAGCTTCGAGAAAAGGCCCATGAACCGACCAAGGGAAGTGCATCTCCAATCGGTTGTTTATGACAAGAAGGGACCACAACGAAACCACGCAGAACCTAGCGAGATGACCCACTTAAAATGATGGAAATATGCCCTAGAGGTAACAATAAAAGGGCGGTGCTATGCGTCCGTTGGCTGAAACTCTGAAAATATCTGCCGTCTCAGTAGCCGTTCGATGGAGCCTCGAGTAGTCGTCCGATTTATACAACAAGTTCAATGATGCGCTCATCTCTCTGCAACAATGGTCTTGTTGTGCTATAGTTTCTGCAGCATGGGTCTTGTTGCGCTATGGTTTCCGCAACAAGAATTCTGTTATGCTACCACTTTGTGACCGTTTTTTCTCTTTGATTTCTACAACATGAGCCTTGTTGCGCTACGGTTTCTGCAACACGAATCTTGTAGCTAAATTTTTTGGACCCTTTTTCCCTTCAATATCTGCAACTTGACCCTTGTTGCATTCAGCCTTCCGCAACAACAACCTTGTTGCGGAATTTTTTCAGGCCGTATTTTTTTTCTTCAATCTCTGCAACAGGAACTTTGCACAAAGAGCCATCTACAACTTGTTGCCAAAACTTTTCCGACCGCACGCTAGCGCTGCTCATATGTCAGATTCACTCGCTTGCTATTTGTAGTTGCCGCTTACTTGCTATGGACGCTCTCCATCCTAGGGCGTGGTATGTGATACTGGAGGCTAGAGAGTGTGGAAGAAAGAAGAAGCGGTGTGGATAGGAGTAGAGGAAGAAGATAAGGCAGCAGAGCAAAAAGATGTGGCAACTCCACTCGGACACGTGTCGTCTGTGGGAGGTGGCGGAAGCATTAAAAAAGATCAGCCGGATGAAGGCGCTCGTTTCCCATAATAAAATGGTTATTATTATATTTCTTTAATCATTATAAAGGTTTATTATTCATGCTATAATTGTATTGACTAGAAACCTAAATACATGTGTGAATACATAAACAAATACCATATCCCTATTAAGTCTCCACTAGACTAGCTCGTTAATCAAAGATGGTTAAGGTTTCCTAAACATGGACACGAGTTGTCATTTGATAACGGGATCACATCATTATGAGAATGACTAGATCATCACCGGCTCGCATTGCCGCGCCCGTCTATTATGATAGTTAAATGATACTATATTTGTATACAAATCCATTGAGTCAAAAGACAAATGAAACTTAAATTCGCAAAAACTCGACCGTAACATTACTCGGTTACCTTAGACCGAACTTTTTGCAAGAACTTAATGTGTTCGTAGAGGATAGCTAGGATTTTTCTTGTTTCTAATGGACCTGGAACTTGATTCAAGTTTGGACTTACTGGTCATGCCTTAATGTTACCTATTTGTATTTGAGAAATGTATTGGAAGAGAGTTTTCGTGATGTACACAATCCAAATTTATTTATGTTACGTATTTGTATTTAATTATTTGTCAGCAGAGGAGAGATGAGTTTTCTTGATTTTGGCTGGATTTGTACCATCAGTCAGTTCGTAAGTGGTCAATACAAATTGGCTTGTTATGAAAATATACACACCAGTATAGTATTACTAAAAGAAACTGTTAATAAGATGATAATCAAAAGCAGAAGACAAACACGTACATGTGATTTCACAAAGTTTAAATGTTGACTTTAACCATGGCGTGCCCATGAAATCCTCACTGGTTTATACCCGAATGACAACCATCTGCAACAGCAAAAAATAATAAACAACCTGCTCGATGCTTGAGTGCTTTACATCCATGGAGAAAGATTCCTAAAGAAGGTTAATTAGGTACGAAATCAAATGACACTGACATGTGCCATACAAGGAGCCGTGCCAATCGGTAGCCACAAGTTTTAGCGTGAATGAATGCTATTCCAAAGAAGTCCCAGCAGCTCCATATGATACGTAAAGAGGCTGCCCAAAATAGGTCATCATGGGAAAGGGGTGACTCCCGGCCCACGAGACAATTAAGATCCAAAATGGATTTTCTACCGATCAGTAGTTGATCACCTAGACTAAAAAAAGAGTAGTTGATCACCTTGCACCACATACAAAAAGTAAAGCTCACAATTTGGAGAGAATGTCCAATAGAGAAGGTAATATCATTTGCAAGATGGACAATACAGTAAGAAACTCAGAATATATAATAAAAAAGATGATAACTATCACCGGTCACATACTAGACATAGGATGGCATAATGCACCATACGTGCCTATTTTTATATATAACAATAACACATATTAGTAGAACTAAAATAAATTTTTATATGGCAAAAAGAAACCATATGTCTAGCTCAAGACATGTAGATGAATAGGATGCAAATAGATTAGTATGACCATAATATGTCTTTGTTTTAAAGACCAAAATATGTCTTCGACCTGTCAAAAAAAATATAGTTAGAGTAATAGTTTCAAGACAGAGTAATATTCCTTGAGCAGATAGCTACATATTGCTAATGTGTACTCTACTTTCTAAGCTCAGCTAACTCTACAATAACAATAATTGAACATTACACATGTGTATGCGTTTTCAGTGGCTGTGCATTTTCTATGCAGTAGCTATTCTCACCCATGGTGACATTTCACAGAATTTTCATTTGTACCTGAATCAGTTCATAAGCTATTTTAGGTGTAAATGTCAATATAGTATGACTTGAAATAAGAGACTTCTCACCTGTTTCATGTTCAGTAGCACGCTCAATATTTTCCTTTCACGAGTCATAACCTGAATAACCGCATGATTCATCAAGTTAGAAATACTGTGAAAAAATGCATGGAAATAGCAAATAGTAGCCGTAGTGCCTGTTAACCTGTCCATGCTAGCTGAACCTGAAGAGAGATTTAAAAGCGGCAGAGGGGAAGGTGTAACTTGGACTTGAAGGACAGAATTTTCAGATATAAAATGGTTCTATGTAACTATAAAGTCCCAAAAACAGATTCGATTACCCAAAACAAGTACTATCAAACACTTGGTAGGCACTAATGGTAATACTCTCTCAAGAGATAATTAGACAGTGCATCGAGAGAAATCTCAAACAAGGGAGAAGACAGAAGGATGCCAGATTGACATGGACGGATCTGCACAACATGAAGGGTGAGATAATGATGAGAACCCATAGTGAGAAGGCCACATGGGTGGTGGAGGAGATGTTCGATTCTGCTGCTGGAACAATGGGAGAGCATGAGGCGACGTATATATTATACAGGTGCACGAACTAAAGCAGGTGTAGGCTGCCAAAGCAATAACGTACCTCCACTAATCAACACCGCGAGTGGCGGACATAAACCACTATGAAGGCTACCATGAATTGATGCTTCAATGCTTTCTTCAATGCCGACAGATCGGCCATCGATCTGATTATGCGGACCCTTTCGCATATTTCTACCGCTTCAGTTGCCGAGGTGTGTGAGGAGATCCGTGTTGGTCGGTGACCCCCACATCATCTCTCCCGAATTGCTTTGCTCCGCGTTGGCCGATCGATCAAGAGGGCGATCTTCCGTTCGCTCGATCGCCATATACAGTATCGAAGGGTTGAGTTGCTCGGAGGGCTTTGTCAGATGCTAGGTTTGTAGGCCATTTTTCAGTCATACCCACACCCAAAAAGGCCTGCATGCCATTAATGAGAGAATGCCGATTTTGTTCCAGGAGCAGCGGTCCATTGGAGATGGCGATCAGTGGGTCAAGCCCAGCTGCGGGAAGTGTTTCACTGAGAAGTTGATCCAACGACCAAAAAGCGTCTAGGGGATAGATCAAATGGTCTAGAATCGTGAGGACGTGAAGCCTCCTAGAGTGCATAGTTATAATGTTTCTAAATGTGATGGACAAGACCAATCCGTTATCTTAGAATATGATGGTTCAGTTTTATTGCTATTGATTTCTTCATGTCAAATACATATTCCTTCGACTGTGAGATTATGCAACTCCCGGATACCGGAGGAATGCCTTGCGTGCTATCAAACGTCATAACGTAACTGGGTGATTATAAAGATGCTCTATAGGTATCTCCGAAGGTGTTTGTTGAGTTGGCATAGATCGAGATTAGGATTTGTCACTCCGAGTATCGAAGAGGTATCTCTGGGCCCTCTCGGTAATACGCATCATAAGCTCGTAAGCAAATGACTAAGGAGTTAATCACAAGGTTATGTATTACGGAACGAGTAAATAGACTTGTCGGTAAAGAGATTGAACTAGGTATGAAGATACCGACGATCGAATCTCGGGTAAGTAACATATAGATGGGCAAAGGGAATTACGTATGCTGTCATAACGGTTCGACCAATAAAGATCTTCATAGAATATGTAGGAGCCAATATGGACATCCAGATTCCGCTATTGGTTATTGACCAGAGAGTGTCTCTGTCATGTCTACATAGTTCTCGAACCCGTAGGGTCTGCACGCTTAACATTCGATGACGATATAGTACTATATGAGTTATATGACTTGGTGACCGAATATTGTTCGGAGTTCTAGATGAGGTCACAGACATGACGAGGAGTCTCGAAATGGTCGAGAGGTAAAGATTGATACATAGGACGATGGTATTCGGACACCAAAAGTGTTACAGAGGGTACCAGGTACATATCGGATCCCCAAAAGGAGTCCTGGGCACCCACGGCAAAAGATATGGGCCTTATGGGCCAAGAGGGAAAACACACCAACCACAAGGGGCTGATGCGCCCCCATATTTGCTGGCCAAGGTATGGAAAGAAAGGGGAAGAAGGAAAGGAAAGAAAAGGAATATACACAGCCGATCTATTCTGCTAATATTAACAGAATAACTATTCTGATAACACTTCCGCACTGCACGCTCAACGCAAGTGCACGCCATTGTTTGAACCAAGTGTGCTGCAGTACTCACGCGAGGGAACTTCGTGTCGAAAAAAACTGTACGCGTTGTTTTTTTTGTACCTTTTTCGCTCTAATTTTTTAACCATTTATCTGAATGACGCGTGTAATATACCGTTGAGAAGCTATGGATTAGGCGCAACTTCGCCATGTTGAGCACTTTTCGAGATTCCACGCGATTTAAGAGCAGTTTTGAAAATTGAGCGTCTCACGACGAGTGACAGCGAGAGTTTTTTCGCGTTTTATTCTAAACCGCTCGTCAGAATGAAGCACATGATACACCGTTGGAAAGGTGTCGCCGAGGCGCATCTTTTTCATATATATTATTTTTTCTAATTCGCTACGGTTTAAGAGCAGTTTTAAAATAATTAAATCACGGAATTGTGTTTTTTCGATTTTTTTTTAATTTTTGGTACTGTTTTGGCTCCAGTTTTGAACCGTTTGTCGAAACGAGGTGTATGATACACTGTTGAAAAGCTACGAACAAGGCGTAACTTTCATATGTTGGAATGTTTTTAGATTCTTTATGGTTTTAAGTTAATTTTGAAAATCGTGCGATGGACGACGAGTGGCAGCGGCCGTTTTTTGCGAAACTTTTACAAACCGCTGGTCGAAATGATTCAAATCATACCCCGTTGAAAAAGATATCGACGAGGCGCTAATTTTTCATATAGAACACTCTCACTAATTCTTCACGGTTTAAAAGCAATTTTAAAATTACCGGAATGCGGGTACTCTGTTTTTCGCGACACCCAAATCGATGAGTGAACTTCATCAGACAGAAGAACGCACTGCTAAACGCACTGTAACAGACGTGCAAGTGAACTTCATGGGTTTTTTTGTCGGACATAAATATTCTAAGACGAACAAGTGAACCGCATCACTACAAAAAATGAACCGCAATACTTTTGAAAGTGAACCGCATGAGTTACTGTTGATGTTTTCATGTAACACGTTTTTTTGGGACAACGTTTTTCATTAACATGTTGGGACTGTAGTGACGAGCCAAGTGTACTGCATTTTCTATATTTGTCATTTTTTTGTTAACGTGTCCGTACCCCGGAGTAGAGGCAAGTGTACTGCATTAGTTTCTTTTTCTAACTATTTTAATTGACTGTACGAAAGAGTCCTTCGCAATAGATTTTGTTTAGACCAAAGTGCACCGCATTTGCTTTATTTTTAAATGTAGTTTGTTCTAAATGGAGTGTACTGAAGAGTCCTTCGTAGTGCACCGCAATGGCATGTTTTTTAAAATGTATTTTGTTTTAAATGGAGTGTACTAAAAAGTCTTTCGTAGTGGACTTTTATTCAAGCCAAAGAGCACTGCATTTGCATGCCGACACCATTTTTTGTAGCCGCACTGCACTGAAATGCAACCAAACTATACATGCAAATTCTGAAAATGCAAAAAAGAAGAAGCTTCTGGACTGCTTCAGGGAGGCTAGTTGATGGCCTTGCCATAGCACACATCGTTGCAATTTTGACTGAAATGGGCGTGCACTGCAACGAAGCAAACCCAACACTAAACATCACAACACACACACACACACACAACCAAGCTCATGGGAAAAATGTACCCTACACCAGGACAAGTTGAAGTGCACGCGCGCACTGCAGCGGCAAAGTCTCAAACCAAAAACCACTGAGCTGAAATGGCCTCCCTGCCGAACTGCACTGACGCCGTTGTTGGAAAGAGGAGGTAATGACGCTGCGGTCGTATGATGTGTTCCAGGCTCTCGACGGCGTGGTCGCCGTGGTGTTCGCCTGAGTGGAGGCGAGGTCGCCCGCAACGGTGGTCGTGGGGCTCACCAAGGAATGCACTTCACGCGCGCCAACCCGAGGACCGAACCGCACTGGAGCTCCTCGACTCGAGGGCAGGGCGTCGCATCCCGGCCGGATCCGGTGTTGATGGCCATAGAGCTCGTGGCGCCCGTCGGTGTTGATGGCCGTGGGGGTTGTGGCGCCCACAGGGACAATTTGAACCGCACAAGGGTGTGTGCCGCACTGCTTGAGGGATCCAAAAGCACTGCAATGCCACGACCAGGTATCTCGACGGAGATGCTGGAGAGAGGCACCTCGCCGGTCGGTGATGGGTTGGTTGCTGCCGGGGGTGGCCCGTGCAGGAGGGGATTGGGGGCCGCGATCAAGGAGTTGGGTTTCAGGGTCCCGGCGCTCGGATTCGACGACGGGGATGGCAGGGGGGAAGGGGAGGGTGGGTGGTGCTCGACGACAGGCCCGATCGGATCCATCGTCGGCTTGGTACGAGAAGGTGAACCGCACAGGGTCCCAAATCGCGAGGGAGAGAGAAAGGTGGTGGTGCCAGGGGGCCACGGCCACCGGCGGAGACCGATCCTGGACATCGGGGAGTTTGGATCCAGCTGGGTGTCAAGGCGTGGTTGCGACTGGGGAGACGAGGGAGGCGGAGCATGGTGGCGGTTGGGCAGGGCGGCGGCGCACAACGGGGGGCGGGCGGCGGTGCACAACAGGGGGCGGGCGGTGCGTGGTGGTGGCCAGGGCGGGTGGCGGCACGCAGTAGGGGGCGGGCGGCGGAAGCAGGCTGGTCAGAGCAGCTCCTCGCTGCCGGGAGCCACTTGGAAGGGGAGAGGTAGCCGCCATGGGGTGGAAGGTGGCCAGGGGTGGGAGCGCCGCCGCGGAGTGGGAGGTGGTCGGGAGTGGGGGCACCGGCGCGGGGTGGGAAGTGGGGGTCCGGGAAGGGGAGCCGGCTCCTCTGACTTGCAGGAGCAGCTACAGTGGTCTTATGTGTAAAATAGGGAAGGGAAGTCAAGAGTAAAGCAGGAACAGTATGTACACTACTGTAGATGATTACTGTGTTGAATTACTGTAGATAAATATGTGTTTGTACCACTGTTCAAGCGTGGATGGTGAAGCAAGTCAGGGATCTGTAGCTCCCTCTGACTTCCCTTGGAATGTCAGAGGATCTCGTTCCCCGGGAAGGTCGGGGTGGGGGTTTGACCGGAGAAGGAAGTGGGTTAGACTAGCCATAATGGGTAGTAACATAGAGTAGTAACATGCCCATGTTACTACTCTATGTTACTACCTCTATAGTGGGAAGTAACATATGTGTGGTAACATGGAAGACTTCATTTATTAGGCCATAGACTCATCTTACCTTGATATGTGTGATGTTACTCATACTAGTAGTAACTAGCTATGTTACCACATGCCTCTCTTTCTTCATTTATTGCTTGCCACATCATCTTTTTTATCTAGATATGTGTGATGTTACTACCTATGTTACTCCCACTATGGGTAGTCTTAGGGGTGGGATGGTGGGTGGGGAATGGATCAGGTTTTACATGAGGCTGGGGTGGATTTTTTGTTGTTGCAGCTCGGGACGTGTTTTTGATCGGGGTTAGCAGAATAAGATATTTTGTGTGCAGAATAAGATTCTTAGAGCATCTCCAACAGGCGCGCGACGCGCCGCGCCCAAAAAAACCATATAGCGCGCGCGCTTAGGCTGTTTTTCCGCGCCGCGCAGCGCTGGCTCCAGCAACAGCGCAAAAATGCAGCGCGCGCGCGCCGCTCCAGCGGTGCGCAAAAATGCAGCGCGCGCAAAGCACATATATAGTTCAACAAACAGAAGAAAAACGATTAAACAAACAAATAAATCAACAATAAATAGTTTACAACTGAAACAAATAGTTTTATCTCACAGTACAACAAATAATGCAATAAATAAACACAACCAATAGTTCATGAACAATACAATACAATACATAAAATGCAATGAAATCATGCTCGTTGTTGTCCATTCCATGCCCACCACTCTTCAATCAGATCCTTCTGAAGATCATTGTGCGTTGCGGGACGCCGAATGGCATGATAGGAGGCAACAAAACGGGCTACCCTTTCAGCCCTCCGTCGCACTCGCACGGGATGTCCCAAGAGCTCATACTGTGAGTAGTCTAAATCTTGGCCACGCTCATCCTCGATGATCATGTTGTGCATGATCACACAAGCGTGCATTATGTACCAAAGCATTTTTTGATCCCAAAATCTAGCCGGTCCTCTCACAATAGCAAATTGGGCTTGCAAAATCCCAAATGCTCTCTCGACATCTTTTCTAGCAGCTGCCTGAGCATTGTGGAAATCAAGATTTTTCTTACCTTCTGGCTTTTTCAATACTATACTATCAAAACTACAATTCAAAATATGCACCAAATTCAGTTTGAAGCAATACATACCTTGTAGGTTTTTTGTCGAACACCTTGCGGGCGCGGCGCGGAAGCGAGCCGTCGGCGCTGTGCGGAGGACGTCGGAGGCGCGCGAGGTCCGGGTCGGACTAGGAGGGGGTGGGGCGGAAGCGCAGCGGCGCGGGGAGGCCGGCGAAGCAACTGAACGGTCGCCGGCGGGCGCGGGAGGCGGGCGCCAGCGGAGGCAGACCAGGAAGCTCGAGTCGCCGGCGGGCGCGGGGGCGCGAGCGGCGGCGGCGGCGCGAGCGGCGGCGGCGGCGCGAGCGGCGGCGGCGGCGCGGCCGGATGGGGGGAGAGAGCGGGAGAGCAACGAGCGCGGTAGAAAAATGAGAGTTCGCGCGCGCGCGAGAGTGTGCCGCGCGCGGAAGTGAACGCTCCAAATCAACAGCGCGGGATGGGGCATTCACCAGCGCGCCCAACTCGTTTTCGCGCGCGCGCGTTTTTTGGGCGCCCGCTGGAGCGGTGCGACGCGTTGCGCGCGCGCTAAAATGGCGTTTTTTCAGGCGCGGCGCTAGTATAGCGCGGCTGTTGGAGATGCTCTTAAAGGGTCTTATCATAATAGACCCATCCTATATATAGGGCTGGACTATTCTGTTACTATCACGCCCTATATACACCGCGTCCGTTTTTTGAGATCAGTTGATTAACCCACCCCGACCTCACCTTCTCAAGCTCCTAGCACGGCTCACCCCCACCTTTTCCCCGCTCCCTGCGCCGCCCGCCCCTACCTCCAGTCGCGGCCGCCGCCCCGACCTCCAGCCGCGGCCACCGTGCCCACCTCCAGCCATGGCCGCCACCTCTACCTCCAGCCGCGGCCGCGGCCGCCGCCCCCCACCCCCAGCCGCGGCCGTCGTGCCCACCTCCCGTCGCAGTCGCCCCCGCCACCTCCCGCCGCGGCCGCCGCCCCAGCTCCAGCCGTGGCCGCCGCGCCCACCTCTAGCCGCGGCCGCTGCCCACACGTCCCACCGCGGCTGCTACCCTACGTGCCAACAACCTCTTCCCCCGCCGCCACGCCATGGGTCCACTTCGCCACGAGCTCCAGCGCCACCATCCTGCCGCTGCTCGTAATCCCCTCTTCCATCAGCTCCACTTCACCGGAACCATAAGTCCACATGAGTATGCATAGCAGGTTCACCAGATCCTCCCGACATCTTCTTCCTTCTCCAAAAATATTTTCTTTTATGTTCAATTCTTCGTCATATGTTCATTTCCTATTACCTCATTGCCTTTCGCTTGAATTATTGTTGATGCTGGCTGTAGCTTGAAACGGCTTTGCCTGCGTGCCTACGTGTGTGCTTTTCTTCAGTCCAAAGGGAGAAATAATGCCAGACCATGAACAAAGAATTTTTGTACTAAACTTAACATTAGTTCGGTGTGTTCTCTGTTGTCAGTCCTTGAAAAAACGCATAATAGTTGGTGCATGTGAAAAAATATTGTTAGTACACGTTTCAATTTCTTTAAGTTTAGATATATCGCCTGAATAAGTAGTGATTTGTAGTGAGTTTCTTTGATGTCAATTCTAATTCAAGTGCCCCATTCTTCCTAGCACACATGGTGCTTGTGTTAATGCCTATGGGAGAACAACACGTACAAGAACTGTGTACTAGTGATGAAAATGGGATAAAGTCCTAAGATAGTGATATTCTTTTTATTCAGATTTAAATGGGCACAAGCACTCAAGTATGTGGTGTTTTGAAACAAAAGTAATTCTACTTTAACTAAGTTTTACAAACGTTACACTAATTTTGTTATTTTAATTTTGGGTTTTGAATGTCGTGTGTAAGCATTCTGGAGTTAAAAGAAAGGTTGGGAAGCTCACGGGCATACCTCTAAAAAGAGTTCAGTATAGAAGTTCAAATAAATAAAAAAGAGTAGTTCTATGTTAAAAATACAATATGATAGTTCATTGTAGCAGTCCATTAGTTTAGTAGTTGGTACTACAATTTATTTTTCAGTGTACCTATAATGTCCAGTTTTTCTTTTAGGTCAATTCCTAGATTTCATCCAGTTCAATTCTTATGTAGGTACTTGGTGGTGGCATTGCTTCACTTCCCTCCCACCAGCGCGCCATCGTCGCCGCCCCGACCCCCCTCCCACCAGCGTGCCGCCGCCGCCCCGACCCCCCTCCCACCAGCGCGCCGCCGCCGCCCCGACCCCTCTCCCACCAGCGTGCTGCCGCTGTCGCCCCACCCCCTCCCACCAGTGCGCCGTCGCC
>LR738715.1:518425018-518474269 GCA_902687465.1 Secale cereale | reverse complement strand
AAAAAAAAGATGTTGTATTGACATTCAGTAGCATAGAGAAACGTTGTTGTGTTCTGGATGACAAAGAACACATGTGACAGTAAGTCCAGGTATTTCTACATGAGGTGTAGAAATTTACTTTTACTGAGAGTTCACTTGAATCCTTGATAGCTACTGGCCATAGGAACTTAACCCAGGAAAAATGTGCAAAAAAGAACCATTTTGTACTACCATTAGTCATCGATGATGTGTAATGTTTTTTTGCTACCCTAGCATTGAATTATCACAGCATTTTCAAGAGCTGCACTCTCATTATTTATTTCTTGTACTGTTAATTTTATTTTCAGAACCGAACTTGTACATGGTACATTAATTCCAATAGTAGCTTCCGTCGCAATTTTTTGTACATAATCAAGCATTCTTGATGTGTTGCCTTTCTTTCCAGATATATAGATTGCCAGTTTTGAATCTGATTCTCAAATAGACAATCATAATTCTATTGCCAGTTCTGAAATAAAGAAATGTTTGCGTAACAGTACCATAACAGCACCAAAACGAATCCTCATCCTTGGTAACTTACTGGCTTTGATCTTCCAGGGCAGCATTATGAGATCCTTGGTTTACTTACAGGTACGCCATCAGTTCAAACCTAACACAGAAACTTGTGCTGCTATTACTTTGCCACCTAGAGTAGTACTGCTACTACTTATCATGTTGATAAAACCTTGCAAACAGTACATCTATTTGATTAACGATTCTGTAGGGACAAAAAGTTCACCAATATACATTCTCTAAGCTCAATATACCAAACTTTTTTTTAGTAGTTGGCACTGCTCAAGTTTATTTCTTGATGTACAGATGATGTCCAAATTCTTCTTTCAGTTCAGTTCAATTTATAAATTTCATTCAGTTCGGCGAGGTAGAGATTGGGGCGCGATGGGGTGTGGCCGTGTGTGTGGAGACGGCCCGCCGCAACATCATCGGCCGGATCCCGCTCTTCAGTGTATTTTTGTATGCTCTTCAGTTCGCCTACTTAACAATTGCAAGTCCAATTTCCTCCTTGTTTCCATGTTCTTCATGTACCACAACAGGTGTTATGCCTATATGGATCAAAAGAAGCATGTGTTCTTTTCTATTCTTACAAATGAACCTCCACTTCTGTTCTGTTTGAACTTGCTTGGCATAAAAATTAGTATTTGCTCTACTGTAAAAACCATAAAATGAAATGTCTTGGTGCATGATCGAAGGTGCATATGGAAGCATCCCCATGTCAATTGCAAAGGTTTCCAGGATGTGACATCCATACTTTTGGTTATGAACTAATGATGTATTAGTGCATAAACTGATGCAGCACATATGTTGTTTCTTTCTAGGCTACTCTAGATTAGAATAAGTTAAAAGTACTTAGTTTCTTAATAGTTTGGTCCTCCTCACCAGATGTTATGTAGTACACATATTTTTAATACAAATGTTTTAAAAGTTTCTTTTTGAACTTCTCCCAATTAATATACCTGAACTTGATTATCTTTCTAACATGTACTTATACCAGCTTCATTAGATTTTGTGTTAGTGCTTGTAACACAATATGTTCAGATCTCGATAGACCACAAGTTCAAGTTCACTAGTATTTGTAAATGCTGGTAGCAGTACTAGTATTTATAAATTTGTAACCTAAGAACTAAGCTTGCATCTTGTTACTTCTATGGAAGCATTGACCTTGTAATTTTATTGGACCAACCACTAACATGAGAATTAGACATGGTGCTCAGTGTATTCTCTCAATCTTGGTTGTTCTTATAGTGGTTATAATCTTGACATCTTTGATGAATCCAGCCAGAACTGAAGCATGTGATAAGTCTCGAACGTATCTACTTTTCCAAACACTTTTGCCCTTATTTTGGACTCTAACTTGCATGATTTGAATGGAACTAATCCATACTGACGTTGTTTTCAGTAGAACTGCCATGGTCTTATTTTTGTGCAGAAATAACAGTTCTCGGAATGACCTGAAAATCAACGGTGATTTATTTTGGAAGATATAAAAAATACATGCGGAAAAACCAAACCAGGGGGCCCACACCCTGTCCACGAGGGTGGGGGGCGCGCCCCCCTGCGTCGTGGGCCCCCTGAGGCTCCACCGACATCACCCCGACTCCATATATACACTTTCGGGGAGAAAAAAAATCAGAGAGAAGGATACATCACATTTTATGATACGGAGCTGCTGCCAAGCCCTAATCTCTCTCGGGAGGGCTGATATGGAGTCCGTTCGGGGCTCCGGAGAGTGGAGATCGTCGCCGTCGTCATCCCCAACCTTCCTCCATCACCAATTGCATAATGCTCATCGCCGTGCGTGAGTAATCCCATCGTAGGCTTGCTGGACGATGATGGGTTGGATGAGATTTACCATGTAATCGAGTTAGTTTTGTTAGGGTTTGATCCCTAGTATCCACTATGTTTTAAGATTGATGTTGCTATGACTTTGCTATGCTTAATGCTTGTCACTAGGGCCCGAGTGCCATGATTTCAGAACCTACTATGTTTTCATGAATATATGTGTGTTCTTGATCCTATCTTCCAAGTCAATAGTCACCTACTATGTGTTATGATCCGGCAACCCCGAAGTGACAATAATCGGAACCACTCCTGGTGATGACCGTAATTTGAGGAGTTCATGTATTCACTATGTGTTAATGCTTTGGTCCGGTAATCTATTAAAAGGATGCCTTAATATCCCTTAGTTTTTAATAGGACCCCGCTGCCACGGGAGGGTAGGACAAAAGATGTCATGCAAGTTCTTTTCCATAAGCACGTATGACTATATTCGGAATACGTGCCTACATTACATTGATGAACTGAAGCTAGTTCCGTGTCACCCAATGTTATAACTATTACATGAGGAATCGCATCTGGCATAATTATCCATCACTGATCCATTGCCTACGAGCTTTTCACATATTGCTTGTTGCTGATTTACTTTTCCGCTGTTGCTGTTACAATCTCTACAAATCAACTATCGCTACTTTTGCCACTGTTACCGTTACTTCCATATTAGTTTATACTAAATTACCTTGCTGCAGATATTAAGTCTTCCAGTTGTGGTTGAATTGACAACTCAACTGCAATACTTGAGATTATTTTTTGGCTCCCCTTGTGTCAAATCAATAAATTTGGGTTGAATACTCTACCCACGAAAACTGTTGCGATCCCCTACACTTGTGGGTTATCAAGACTATTTTCCAGCGCTATTGCCGGGGAGCATAGCTATATTCTTTAAGTCACTTGGGATTTATATCTGTTGATCACTATGAAGAACTTAAAAGACTCAAAAACCAAGATCTTTCCCTCAACTACGAGGGGAGGTAAGGATCTGCCATCTAGCTCTGCACTTGATTCACCCTCTGTTATGAGTAAATTTACGACTCCTGCTCCTGCTATTGAATCTGGTATGTCGCATGTTCTTGATGATGCTACTTCTTCTATGTATGATGAAACTACTTCTATGCTTGATAATAGTGTGCCACTAGGTGAATTTCTTGATGAACAAATTGCTAAGGTTAGAGAGAATGAAATTATTGAAACTGATAATATTGATGAACGTGATGATGAAGATTCTCCTCCTAGATATGAATTGTCTGTTGTTCCTGAGGGTTATGTTATGGATGAAGAAACTGCTAGAAACTTTCTTGCTTGCAATGATAGATATGATCTTAAGATATTATTAGCTAAGCTGAAGGAAAAGTCTTTGAATGCTAGAATGAAGTATGACCCTGCTTTTTCTACTTCACCTATTTGTGTTCCTGATAAGGATTATGATTTCTCTGTCGATCCTGAGTTTATTACTTTGGTTGAATATGATCCTTTCCATGGCTATGTATCTAAAACTGTTGTGGCACATCTTACTAAACTGAATGATATAGCCACCCTATTCATCAATGAGGAAAAAATTCGTTACTATTACATCCTTAAGCTTTTTCCGTTCTCCTTGAAGGGTGATGCTAAGATATGGTTTAATTCTCTTGATCCTAGTTGTGTGCATAGTCCCCAGGATATGATTTATTACTTCTTCGCTAAATATTTTCCCGCTCATAAGAAACAAGCTGCCTTAAGGGAAATATATAATTTTGTGCAAATTGAAGAAGAGAGTCTCCCACAAGCTTGGGGGAGGCTTCTCCGATTACTTAATGCTTTGCCTGATCATTCTCTTAAGAAAAATGAAATACTTGATATCTTTTGTAATGGACTAACCGATGCTTCCAAAGACCACCTGGATAGTTGTGCTGGTTGTGTTTTCAGGGAAATAAATGTTGATCAAGCTGAATTGCTATTGAATAATATGTTGAGTAATGAAAATAATTGGACACTTCCTGAACCAACTCTTTAGCCAACTCCAAAGAAAAGAGGTATTTTGTTTCTCAGTCCTGAAGATATGCAAGAGGCAAAGAAATTTATGAAAGAAAAAGGTATTAAAGCTGAAGATATTAAGTATTTACCACCTACTAAAGAAATACATGGTCTTGATAACCTGACCCAGGTAGTAAAGGTAAATTCTTTCTGTCGATTTGATGAGGGTGATATTCCTCATTATAAGTCTGCTAGCCAATGCTTAGATGAGTTTGACAATTTTATTGTCAAACAAGAAAACTTCAATGCTTATGTTGGTAGACAATTGAAACGTAATGCTTATATGCTTGAACACTTGAGTGATTATATTTGTAGAGTTAAAGGTGAACTTAAACTCATTAGTAAACATGCTTCTATGGTTACCACTCAAGTAGAACAAGTACTTAAAGCACAAAATGATTTGCTCGATGAATTAAATAGTAAGAAAAATGATAATGCTATTAGAGTTGTGACTAGAGGTGGTAGAATGACTCAGGAACCTCTGTATCATGAGGGAGCAAGATTCTCATAGAGCTAATGTTGATGCACCTAGTCCTTCTAAGAAGAAGAAAAAGAAAAACGATAGGACTTTGCATGCTTCTACTGAACCTGTTGTTGACACACCTAAGAATCCCAAGATATCTCTATTTCTGATGCTGAAACACAATCCGGTAATGAACATGAACCTAGTGATAATGTTAACGATGATGTTCATGAGGATGCTCAACCTAGCAATAACGATGATGTAGAGATTGAACCTGCTGTTGATCTTGATAACCCACAATCAAAGAATCAACGTCATGATAAGAGAGACTTTGTTGCTAGGAAGCACGGTAAGGAAAGAGAACCATGGGTTCAGAAACCCATGCATTTTCCTCCTAAACCATCCAAGAAAAAGGATGATGAGGATTTTGAGCGCTTTGCTGAAATGATTAGACCTATCTTTTGCGTATGCGTTTGACTGATATGCTCAAAACAAATCCTTATGCTAAGTTTATGAAAGACATTATCACAAATAAAAGGAAAATACCTGAAGTTGAAATTTCCACCATGCTTGCCAATTATACTTATAAAGGTGGAATACCAAAAAAACTAGGAGATCCAGGAGTACCAACTATACCATGCTCCATTAAAAGAAACTATGTTAAAACTACTTTATGTGATCTTGGAGCTGGTGTTAGTGTTGTGCCTCTCTGTTTATATCGTAGACTTTATTTTAATAAGTTGACACCTACTGAAATATCTTTGCAAATGGCCGATAAATCAACTGCTATACCTGTCGGTATTTGTGAAGATGTGCTTGTTGTGGTTGCAAATGTTACTATTCTAACGGACTTTGTTATCCTTGATATTTCCGAGGATGATAGTATGTCTATTATCCTTGGTAGACCCTTTCAGAATACTGCAGGGGCTGTTATTGATTGCAACAAAGTCATTGTCACTTTTCATGTCAATGGTAATGAGCATACGGTACACTTTCCGAGGAAACAACCTCAGGTTCACAGTATCAATTCTATTGGAAAAATTTCAATGATTACTATTGGAGGCTTTGAATTTCCTCTTCCTACTGTCAAGAAGAAATATGACATTCTTATTGTTGGGGACATACATATCCCCATTGAGGTAACCTAGTGTTATTCGAAAATTCTCCGGTTTCATGTTGTTCAAAAAGAGTTTGTTAACAAGACTTGATCAACCTTGTTAATGGATTCCTTTTGATGAGCATGAGATGGTTGAATTTAGATAGCACAACTTTGTGTACCTTCCTTTTACTTTCTGTTAATTGGATTAAATAAAGCGAAAATAGTATTTTTCGTCTGTTTTCATAATTATCCGTGCAATAAAAAAATACCCCGAAAATAAAAGTTCTCCAAATGCCCCGAAAATGAAATATGATTCTTTCTAGAATATTTAAGAATATTTGGCACTGAGAACACAGCAGGGGAAGCTAGCACCTGGCCACGAGGGTACAAGGCACGCCCACCCCCTGGGCGCGCCCCCTGCCTTGTGGGCCCTGCGTGGCCCCCTCCACTTACTCCAGCACCCACACACTCCTTCTTCCTCCCCAAAAAATCACCAACTAGCTCAAGCACGAGTTCTAGCTCATCTTGCTGCCATTTTCGATCTCCTTGCTCAAAGCTCCATTCACAAAATTGTTTGGGGAGATTGTTCTTCGGTATGTGACTCCTCCAATGGTCCAATTAGTTTTTGTTCTAGTGATTTATTTATTGCAAATTTTTGCTGCTTAGGTGACCCTGTTCTTGAGCTTGCATGTCAAATTTATGTGGTTCCAAGTAGTTCTAATGCATGTTATAGTCTCTAGGCACTTGTGGGAGTAGTTGCTATCAATCTTGTTGAGTTTGGTTCAAATATATGTTGAGTCACTAAAAATTTCAGAAATTTTCCAGGAAAAAATGCATAGGAAAATCTACCAAGGTGGTTCCTCAAGGAAGCAAGGACCAAGACTCGCGATACATGAGTCGGACGATGAATTACCAAGGGAAGCTCAAGTGCGGCCCTGTGAATGGCCGTCAGAGGACTTTATGATCCGGGCAGGTATCAAGGAAGAATTTTACACATATGTGCGTAATGCGGATATTGAGGACTTCGTGTCAGATAAGTGCCATCAATACCAGTACATAACTGATTCCTTTGTGAGAAGGTTTAAATTTACATCTTCACGCAATTCTCCCACTGTCTTGTTTGATCTCTATGATAAATCTTATACTATGGGCTTAGAAGATTCTAATGATGCTTGTAAACTCCCATAGTGGTGTAATGTTGGTGAACCTCCCAAATCTGAGTATAAAGACTTTCTAGCTAGTATCACTGTGGTAGACAATATAATTTGGGGGCCATTGTTGCACGTAGGTTACATCTTAATGGTTTAAATGGAAATTTGTTTGGTAGAATTTATGCAACTCGCTTGGCTAATTATCTTCATGTGCCCATACATGACAATGATGCGAAGTTGCCCCCTGCTTTTCTAGATTTTAATGCCATGATTCGCCATCAGTTTGTTGAGAGGGATAAACAATCCCTCCAGTATCGAATAATCTTTGGCATGCATCGCACTGTCCATATTGCTCTCTCTGCTCCTACTTTCTTTGAATTTCAGGCAAAAGGGAGATATATTATAACCTGGGAGGAGGCGAATGAGTATGAGGAGAGGACGAAGGCAGCTCGTCTTCAAGATGCAGGTCGTCAGGCAGTAGCCGCTGCATCTCAGTACAACCCCAACTACGACTTTGGATATCCGCCAGGCTAATACTGATCATAGACCAACTTAGGACAAAAGCCTAAGCTTGGGGGAGTACATATTTCTCACCGACATTACATTCATGTCACAGACTTATTCCAGTAGTCGGTGCTCATACTTTTTCATTGTACTATCCATGCTAGTTTCATTTCTTTTCTTACTCTATTTCTCGTGTGTTAGAAAAACCTTAAGAAAAACAAAAAAAAATAAGTTGTAGCATTTAGCTAGTCTACTTTCCATGCCTTTAGTAGTAGTAATTAAAAGAAAACCCAAAAAGATTTCTCATTCTTCTTTTGCTTGTTGGGAGCTTTCCCGTGTAAATAGTTTCTTTTCTTTTCTTTGGGGTTCGAGAGGAGAAAGCTCTCATATGCATTACTGTTGATTTAACCATGAGCCATATTACCTTGTCTTCTCCCTTGTACTAAACGCTTGCAGATTCCAGTTTAGTCCAATGCACGTGCACTATTATTATTATCCACACCATTTGGTCGTGCGAATGAAAGGCAATAATGATGATATATGATGAATTGATTGAGATGAGAAAAGCTGGTATGAACTCGACCTATCTTGTTTTTGTAAATATGATAGTTCATCGTTCCTGATTCAGCCTATTATGAATGAAACATGCTTGCAATGACAATTAGAGATCATAGCTGCTCATGCCATGCTTAATTAGCTAGGAGTTTATAATAGTTTACCTTGCGTGACAACATGATATAATGGTTGTGATGTGGTATGATAGGGTGGTATCCTCCTTTGAACGATTCAAGTGGTTTGACTTGGCACATGTTCACTCATGTAGTTGAAACAAAATCAACATAGCCTCCATGATATTTATGTTCATCGTGATTTATATCCTACTCATGCTTGCACTCATTGTTGATTAATTTTAATGCATGTTCATGACTGTTGTCGCTCTCTAGCTGGTCGCTTCCCAGTCTCTTTCTAGCCTTCACTTGTACTAAGCGGGAATACTGCTTGTGCATCCACTTCCATAAACCCCAAAGTTATTCCATATGAGTCCACCATACCTTCCTATTTGCGGTATCTACCTGTCGTTCCAAGTAAATTTGTATGTGCCAAACTCCAAACCTTCAAATGAAATTTTGTTTTGCATGCTCGAGCAGCTCATGTATCAACTAGGGCTGTCTATATCTTCCATGCTAGATGGGTTATTCTCATGATGAGTGGACTACGCTCATCATTCATGAGAAAATGGCTGGTAACCGGGATGCCCAGTCCCATGCTCAAATCATATTAATTAAACAAAACTCCCCCAGGAATGTTGTTGGTATGGACGGTACCCGTTGTTTCAGGCCAGCCATGGAGTGTGATTGTCGGTGGTTGGGGGAGTATAAAATTTACCATTATGTTTGGGAACCGCCTATAATGTGTGTAGCATGGAAGATATCGAGATCTATTGGTTGTTATGTTGACAATGAAAGCATACCGCTCAAAATATTATTCATCTCTATTTCAAAATCGAGCTCTAACACCTCTACAAATCCCTGCTTCCCTCCGCGAAGGGCCTATCTATTTACTTTTATGTTGAGTCATCATCCTCTTATTAAAGAGCACCAGTTAGAGATCACTGCTGTCATTTGCATGTATTGCTATTAATTTACATTGAGTATGATTGAGACTAGATCTCTTTTACCATGAATTACAGTGTCTAGTCAGTCCTTGATCTTCAGAGGTGCTATGCATTTATGTTTTGCGGTCTCAGAAAGGGCTAGCGAGATACCATCTTGTCATATCATATTATGATTGTTTTGAGAAAGTGTTGTCATCCGAGGTTTATTATTATTGCTCGCTAGTTGATTATGCCATTGATATGAGTAGACATGAGACCTAAAAGTTATTGTCAATGTGGTTAGTTCATGATCTTTGCTGAAAACTTGACTGTTGGCTTTACATATTTGCAATAACAAGAGCAAACAGAGTTTATCAAAGTTTTTCTTTATCACTTTCAGTTTATCAACTGAATTGCGTGAGGACAAGCAAAGGTTTAAGCTTGGGGGAGTTGATGCATCTCCAACGTATCTACTTTTCCAAACACTTTTGCCCTTGTTTTGTACTCTAACTTGCATGATTTGAATGGAACTAACCCGGACTGACGCTGTTTTCAGCAGAACAGCCATGGTGTTATTTTTGTGTAGAAATAAAAGTTCTCGGAATGACCTGAAAATCAACGGATATTTATTTTGGAATATATAAAAAATACTTGCGGACAGAACCAGGCCAGGGGGCCCACACCCTGTCCACGAGGGTTGGGGGCGCCCCCCTGGGCGCGCCCCCTGCCTCGTGCCCCCCCTGAGGCTCCACCGACATCACCCCTGACTCCATATATTCACTTTCGAGGAGAAAAAAAATCAGAGAGAAGGATTCATCGCGTTTTACGATACGGAGCCGCCGCCAAGCCCTAATCTCTCTCGGGAGGGCTCATCTGGAGTCCGTTCGGGGCTCCGTAGAGTGGAGATCATCGTCGTCGTCGTCATCACCAACCTTCCTCCATCACCAATTCCATGATGCTCACCACGGTGCGTGAGTAATCCCATCGTAGGCTTGCTGGACGGTGATGGGTTGGATGAGATTTACCATGTAATCGAGTTAGTTTTGTTAGGGTTTGATCCCTAGTATCCACTATGTTCTAAGATTGATGTTGCTATGACTTTGCTGTGCTTAATGCTTGTCACTAGGGCCCGAGTGCCACGATTTCAGATCTGAACCTATTATGTTTTCATGAATATCTGTGTGTTCTTGATCCTATCTTGCAAGTCAATAGTCACCTACTATGTGTTATGATCCGGCAACCCCGAAGTGACAATAATCGGGACCACTCCCGGTGATGACCGTAGTTTGAGGAGTTCATGTATTCACTATGTGTTAATGCTTTGGTCCGGTACTCTATTAAAAGGAGGACTTAATATCCCTTAGTTTCCAATAGGACCCCGCTGCCACGGGAGGGTAGGACAAAAGATGCCATGCAAGTTCTTTTCCATAAGCACGTATGACTATATTCGGAATACATGCCTACATTACATTGATGAACTTGAGCTAGTTCTGTGTCACCCTATGTTATAACTATTACATGAGGAATCACATCCGACATAATTATCCATCATTGATCCAATGCCTACGACTTTTTCACATATTGCTTGTTGCTTATTTACTTTTCCGCTGCTGCTGTTACAATCACTACAAAACTACTATCGCTACTTTTACCACTGTTACCATTACTTCCATATTACTTTGCTATTAAATTACCTTGCTGCAGATATTAAGTCTTCCAGGTGTGGTTGAATTGACAACTCATTTGCTAATACTTGACAGTATTCTTTGGCTCCCCTTGTGTCGAATCAATAAATTTGGGTTGAAAACTCTACCCTCGCAAACTAT
This sequence comes from Secale cereale, assembly GCA_902687465.1. NCBI lineage: Eukaryota > Viridiplantae > Streptophyta > Magnoliopsida > Poales > Poaceae > Secale > Secale cereale. The sequence goes on along the minus strand of LR738715.1, from coordinate 518,463,249 downwards.
TGCGATCCCCTACACTTGTGGGTTATCAGCATGTCGGCATGCCGGGCCTCAAAAGGCCCTTCTCCCGCTACTTTCTCGATCTTCAACTGATGTTGTTGTCATCTGTCTACCTCCTTCCTCAGTGAGCCCATGTTCTTCTACTCTTGATGCCTAAGCCTCCTGCACTTCTTTTCTTAGTTCGAAAATTCCCAAAGCATCAGTACTATGTATCGGGATACACCATGTTAGTTCTGCGGATTTCCATTATGCTTGTATGTCCTCTTGTACTGCAAGTTCATTAGCTGAAGTTTAGAATCGAGAGAACTGCAAGTTCATTAAAATTGAAAAAAATTCAACTAAATTCCTCATGTATTGTATTATTACCACTGTTCTGAAAAAGTTGATGTGGTTTTTGTTAAATACATCATAACAAAATTCTTTTCAAAACTTAATTCTCCTGTCTATGGATTGTTCAAGCTCCTCCATCATTACTAAAAATGTGTCACTAGCATATAAGTTCAAAAAACAAACTTTTCTCGGGAAGAAATTCAGTCAGTGAAAGTATATAAACTATGCAAGTTCAGTGAGGATGACACCGTCAATTCGGATGAGAAAACCCATTTAAAACTACAATTTTTTTTTACTTCTATAGGTTCCTGATCAACCCCGAGGTAGTTCAAATAATCTAGTCATATAAGTCGAAATAATCTATTCACTTGTATAATTTTGTGCTCACACTATTTACTATGTTGTGTGACAGGTTGATGAAGATGCTGATTTTACAAAAGGATCAGTGAAGCACTGGGCAATGGACACACTATCTTCATGTGCTGGTGTACTGAACGACATACTTCCATTAGTTTAAGATGACACATGGAGCAGTGGCCGCTCAACACTTTTTTGTGATAAATTTTATTATGATCTATTCTATGTATCATATTGTATGATCGGGAGAACTCAGAAGTTCATGTGTTGTCGGGGGAAAATTTCAAAACATTTTGTTTAGTAAGAACTTTTTTATCAAATGATAAACCTATGTTAATGGAAAACAGTAGTTGAGACGAGAGAAGTCCAAAACATCATTGCAAATAGAAGCACATGATTTTTTTCTCTTTTCTTTATGAGAAAATATCATTCAGCTCAGTAGTATATACAATGCAAGTTCGAGGACTATGATACCATAAACCGAGGAAAACCATATCAAAGATAAACAGTAAAATCTAGTTCGTGAAAATACGCTCAGTACAAATCTATATGGGCATCAGTTCAAGTACTATTTTTTCGGAACAATTCAAAACTACCCTACGGAAAATATATCAGTACAAACACACACATAAATCAGTACAAACATAGTCCAACACATAGTTGCAAAAAAAGTTGAGTTCGAAAAAATAAACACATGAAAATTTTCTTTTCAAAAGAATATGAGTCAGTTCAACATATAAATCATGCAAGTTCGGTGACTATGATATCGTGTACCATTGAAACGTTACGAGGAAAATCATATACCGAAAAAACAGAGTAAAAGTCTAGTCTATAAAAACACGCTCAGTACAAATCCATACAGACATACGTTCAAGTACTTTATTTTTGGAACCTTACAAAAATACTCTGTGAAAAGTAAATCAATACGGACACATACATAGTTCAGTATAAGTACTCTGCTTTTTTTGATGGAAAGACATCACGACGTGTCTCGCCATATTCAAAATTACTCATCAACGATTGCGAATTTGAGAAAATATTCAACACGACTAAGTTTCACATTTTCGATAGCTTTCCAATGGTATATTATTTTCCCCATTTAGACAAACTTTTAAAAAAATCGCGTTTGAAATCAAATTTCACCGTATTCAAATTTGTTTTTAAACCATAAGGAATTAGAAAAACATTTTAATAGGAAAAAGTTGCGCATTTTCCATAACATTCCAACGCTGTATCATTTGCGTCAATCTGACAAACCATTTGCAAAAATGCAAAAATATGTTTCGCCTAGAATTTCACCATTTTTCAAATTCCTTTTAAATTGTATAGAATTTGAAAAAACAATAGATATATGGAAGATGCTTTTTTTACCAGCTTTCCAACGCCATCTTATTTGCTCAATTCCGACAAAATCGTTTGAAAATTGAGTCCAAAATATGATTCGCGTTTTCGGTTTTGAAAAAAAGATTTTTTTTTTAAAACTTCTCTTAAACCATGATGACTTTGCAAAAACAAATTATATGAATGTAATGTGGATGTCAAGGGGTTTCCAACGATATATTATACGCCCCGTTTTGACAAAAACATTCACATAAATTGAACTAAAGAAGACGATTTGTTAAACAGAAATGAAAGTATCAGTTCACCTGCTCGTAATACATCAGTAGAACCGCCTGAAACCGTCAGTTCATTCTGTTACGCGAAACAGAATAGCCCAGATGTGTGTGTGTGTGTGTGTGTGTGTGTGTGTGTGCGCGCGCGCGCGCGCGTGCGTGCGTGCGCGTGCGTGCGTGCGTGCGTGCGTGCGTGCGTGCGTGCGTGCGTGTGTGTGTGTGTGTGTGTGTGTGTGTGTGTGTGTGTAGGGAGGCACCCTAGCACGCCCCAGACAATTGCCTAGCCGTGTGTGGCATCGCCCTCCACCGTTTACACCCCTGGTCATATTTTCATAGTGCTTAGGCGATGCCTTGCGGAGATCACTTCACCATCATCGTCACTAAATCTGAGAAAAGTTTGATACCTGAACCATAACTCAACCAAACTCACATTAGCTAGCTTGACACTTGAACCTAAACTAAACCCACGATAGCTCTCTTGACACCCAACCAAAACCAAACTTGCTGGGAATTTTAACCAAACCAAATAGAACCAAGCCATCAACCATGGGTTAAAACTGTTTACATAAATGGGTTCAGAACCGTTTGATTAAATGGGTTAAGCACTATATTAACAGTCAACCAAAAAACAACAAGCACACTGAACCAACTTACTGCTTCACCCAACTGGAGTTTAACAATGACATTTCAAACTGAATATACATTACAAAGGACTCATATTCAAAATTGAGCATCAAGTCAACCTCTGACGAAATGAAATTAACAAAGAAACAACACAAGTAACCAGAGGATCAGAAATCCACATCATCTAAACAAAGATGGGCTATCAAATAGACAATCTTTGTAACAAGCTTGGCCACGGCTACGGCAGCCGCTACTACTCAGCGCAGAAGTTCACATCCTTTATGAAAAAGATCATCACGCTGGCCGCGAGCCCGCGACACAAGCACCTAAGAACATGAGAATGGCCATGACCTGCAAAATAACATGAAAAATTACTATTAGAAAATGTTCAATCTAAAAGTTAAATTATCAACTCAGTTATATAAACAAGCAAATGTACATGAAATTCAAATGAATGCAACTACAAATGTCCAGTGATTAGGTGACACAGCAAAAAAATCAGCGATAAGCATATCTACAGTATGGATGCTATCTAGCCAATAAAACAAAATATGATTCTTCTATCAATGAAAAAAGATGAAATGAAGGTAGCTACTGTAATTGGCAACAACAAACTTTAGTTTCTGGAGTCCTAGAATGCCAGTTATGAGCTTTTAAACATTTAAAGACATATATTTTTAAAGTACATCATCTTTTATTTCTAAGCAACAATACTGACTATGCTCATGATTTGTGTTGCTACCGTACAACTTAAACCATCCATCTCCACAGCAGTACTACTCCAAACAGAACTGGACATTATTTTGTATGGATTTTACAGGTACAACAGATTGAGCAATTTTCTGAATCTTTTATACACAGGGGAGACTAGCTAGTAAAATTAAACTGTACTGAAAACAAGCATCAGTGGCAACTTTTGTATTAGATTAAAAGGGCATTGCCCCTGACCCTGTGAACTTGGTCAAGCAAGAGGAACCTGAATTATACTCTGACCAGTGATGACACTTTCAAACTAAATGTCTGCACCAGAATAGTCTGATGCTGGAGGAACAAATGTCTGCACCAACACAAAAGAGAGATGCCCTGAGTTTTGTCAGTCACACAAACCAATCCCCTTCTATTGGAAATAATGTGGTTGCATAAGCCACTACTGGACTCAAAATGTTTACCCATATATGCCTTAACAAGTACATAAAATAGTACAAATATATTTGGCCGTACATGGTCATAGTATTGTCTCAGCCTGAATTAAATTTTAGCAACTTGATATTTTAGAGCAACTCCAAACACCTAAATCCAAAACGAAGAGAACATATTCTATTCTATTCCTCGACAACCTTCAGAAAAATTAACAGACCAAAGAAACATAATAAACATAACGACGATCTAAAAAATGATTGGGATTTTTCTAAAGAACCAACTAATAAACATAAACAAACATAACAGTAGACTAATAAACACCTAAAAATGATCAGGATTTTCTAAAGAGCCAGCTTGGCCACCAAATTGGGAACTTCACTAGCCCTTGCTTATATATAACGACGATCAAGATTATATTTTTACCTTTTACTGGTTCCAAATTTGTAGATGCATCCTTACTATTCATCTCCTGCAAATGAAATAAAATATTAATGTAAAGGCGTATCAACACTTCTATACTACATGTTTTATATAACACATTCTACACAAGTAGTAGAACCAAAATTTAAGCGATTAACTCACCCTCCTTTGGTTTGAACAACCAATCTTTAGCACAAACAAGCGCTTCTAGCATATCAGGGGTAAAAGAACTTCTTGTGTCGCCAAGTATCCTCTTACAACAACTGAAGGTTGATTCGGATGCCAGTGTGCTCAAAGGAATTGCGAGAAAGTCACGGGCCATCGATGCCAATACAGGAAACTTTTCAGCATGCCTCTTCCACCAATGCAAGACATCAAAGTCAGCACAATCATGCTCCCTTGCTTCTTCCAAGTATGTGTCAAGTTCTGATCTCTGTACACGTGACCTCCGACGAGACTTGTGCTGGGCAAACTCTTCTTCTAGCTTTCTTTTCTCTGCAATAGGTGATCCAATAGTGGTATTGCCTTGACTAGAAGGTGTCGAGTGTGCAGTGCTTGTCGCTGCAAGTAGCTCTAATTCCTTGACATACTTTCTCACCCATTCTAAAGCAATCTCCACTTGTTTTGAAACCTGCTCCTCGTTGGTAGACAACTTGCAATAGAAGAAATCCAAATAATCTTCTTTCCTCCTTGGATCCAGGAATGTAGCAATGACAAGTGAGTGGTTAAACTCAATGCCCTTGCTTTTTCTACGACGGTTAGGATATGCATTCTCCTTCTCCTCGGGATCCCAATATTTATCGAGCTTTGTTTGCATCGCTGCCGCCAATTCCTTCAACACATCAGAGGTTTGCCAACCTGGATCTTTTAATCATGGCGAATACAAAGCACAATCGGCAGAAACTTATGTGCAGTTGGATTCCTATGAGCTGAAACAATTAAGGTAAGCTCTTCAAAAGCTTTTAGAAACTCACAAATAGCTGCTACCTTTTGCCAATCTTGCTCACTTGGAGATTCTATCATCTTTCGAGTGGCATAACTAGTCAGTACAGATTTGTATATCAATGCTTCTACAAGCATTTTCCATGTTGAGTTCCATCTGGTTGGTGTATCAACAGAGATACCTTTCTTTGAAGGCAGACCCATCCCACTTGCAATTGTATTGAAATCCTGAAGTCTTGAAGGAGAAGAATCAATAAACTTCAGCAACTCTCGTATCATGTCAATAGCTTCATGGATTATCTTCATTCCATCATGAACAAAGATATTGAGAATGTGTGCACAACACCTCACATGCAAATGTTGACCTTCAAGGAGCAGCTCATGTTTGTGATATTTTATTAACTCATCACATGCATTAGTATTATTGCTAGCATTATCTAGTGTCAAAGTGAACAGCTTGCCCCTTATGCCCCATTCTGTTAGGCAACCAACAAGTTCCTCTTCTATCGCATAGCCCGTGTGAGGATACTTCACCTCTGCGAAACTTATGATATTCTTCTTGTAGGTGAATTCTGCATTGATATAGTGGGCGGTGATGGCCATGTAGCCCAAGCTCTGTGATGAAGTCCACATATCAGATGTTAAGCGAATGCGAGAATCCAAATTTTGTAACTCAACTTCGATATCTTTCTTCATTCCCTTGTACATCTTCACTGCATCATCGTGAATCGTGTGACGACCCATGACTTGAAATGCTAGCTGCATTGAGTCAATCCATGGCTGAAGGTATGGATCTTCAAACTTAAGAAAGGGGATCTCAGCATGGATGCAAAACTTGACCATGAGATCACGGCTAACTTTTTGATCAAACACAAACGGGCCTTCGGAAGTTGTTTTTTTCATAGTCAACAGAAAACTCTTCCTGCAACCATCCACAATTGATTTGCAAGACTCTGCAATATGGGTTCTCAAACTCGTAGTCCCAAACTTGGTGTGAAGTTGTGTCCCACAATATTTGCACACAACCTTGAGATCACCATGTATGCGGACCAGATCTTGTTCATAATGCTCCCACACCTTGGACCTTCTAACACGTGGTACTTCACTCATATCCTCATCCATGGAATCGCCACTCTCGGAAACCTCTAAGGTAGACATGCCTCAAATTTCAGAGCACACTGCATGTGAAAATGCATATGGAAGATTACTGTTAGAAAATGCTAGAATAGTTTCTATAATTCATATGAAAAATACATATGGAGATAGTATGTTGTTAGGTGATATTACAGTCATGGAACTAAAAGTGTAGCATTCAAACAATCAACAATACAGTTTGCAAAGGATGTCCAGAAATATGTCATTGTTAATGTAAATGATCTTGAAACAGCAAATGATCTTGAAGCTATTTCTTCACTACTATAGGAATTTGCAAAGGATGTACAGTAGATTGTAAAATTCATGCGTTTAGTGCCATACTGACATGTTAATTACAGTAACTCCAAATCCTAATCAAGCAGAATTGAGCAACTAATAGAAATTCTCTGTTCTTGAAATAGCAATCCATGAACATTAACCAAATGCCTGCTACTTATGTTGTTCATGAATAGCAACCCATGTACCTTAGTTTGTAATTTACAAAGTGGTCTACTACAGTGAATAATCAAGATACCACCGAGATCTACTTCGGATGACTTCCAAAGAACTGGAATTTCTGGAGTAAAATGAGAGACGAAGGGAGGGGGAGGGGGATCTGGAGGAAGTGACCTCGAGGAGGCGCTCGAGGACAGAACCCGGCGAGCGGCGCAGAGCAGAACCCGGCGCACGGCAGAACCCGGCGCACAGCAGCCAGATGATGCCCGGCGCCACCGATGAGGACGTCGAGGAGGGGGCGAAGAAGGCGAGCAGGAGGAGGATGGGGGCACTGATCTGTGAGGTGAGGGGAGGGTGTAATGCCCAGGATGGGACTATACCTCCTACGTGTCGAGGCACGACTTAAAGGTATAAGCCCATCCTAGAATGATCTCAAGTTTGGTATCTTTGCACGACTCATGTAAAAGAGGGATTAAATTGCAAAAAAAAGGAGATAGTTGGCTTACACTCGCCACTTCACACAATACATTACATAAGCAATCATCATCCAAAACATCACAACCCGACTACGGGTGAAGAGCCAAAAGAAAGATACCAAAAACAACATAAAGCCACAGGTCAGGATCGAATCCTAGTAGAAACCACTACTGAACATCGAAACGTCACAAGCAAACGGCCACACTCTTCAACGAGCTTCCAGTGAAGAACTTGAACCAACTCCTGCATCAAACTCGGCTGAACCTGCATCTGGTGTGGTGAAGTAACTGTGAGCCACAGAGGACTCAGCAATCCCGTTCCCGGGTAACAAGACTATTTAAGCCTTGGGTGAGGACAAGGCTGAAGAAAAGAATATGAGGTGAAGGAAAACGAACAAGAGTCTGCAGCAGGAACTAGCACTAACTTACGTAATAGAGAGCGAGAAGAGAAGTGCATCGGTCGAAAGATGATCACGAAGTGATCCTAACTAAAGCCGGTCAAACATAACCCCACCGTGTTCAACTCCCGAATCCCTATTCGGAAATTGACAGTCACGGTACACACGCTGGTAGTGTATTAGTAACATTGTGTCAAGTTATCTACAACCGGAATTAACAAGCTCCCATCTGCCACATAACCGCGGGCACGGCTTTCGAAAGTTCAAACCCTGCAGGGGTGTTCCAACTTGACCCATTACAAGCCCACGATCCGCGGAGTCGCAACTCCATAGTTGGGAAGACCCGAGTATTCTCGGAATCCCGTGCTCAAGTTAAACTGAACTAAGGTAAGGCTAATCCAGCAAATCCTCCCGGCGTGTCGACACCCTGATAGTAGCCGCGCGTATCTAAGTCTCAGGACACGACCGGATGGGCGAAGCTACGGGTTATACCAGATACCTCGGGTTGCCCCAAGGCGGCCCCGCAGGCTCCCCGTTTGGGACCAACGCCATCAGCACTGGCCCCCCCTGCTATGTAGAAATAAAGGATCCTCGAGGGAGCGACCCCCTATGCAAATTTAATTAATTAATTAAGTTGTTATTATGAGGCAAATAGTACCAAATGTTGGGACTTGCTGGAAAAGACTTAGCACTTAGCGGTTTATCAAGGGGGTCCCATACACCCCAACCGTGTTAGGAACGCATAATCAAGGAACATAACACCGGTTTATACGGTTCCTAACGGCATGAGTGGAACAAAACACCAAGCAAAAGGCTTAGCCTTCCACCCTGCCAGTATATAGATGATTTCATTTTTAAGCATTTATATAGTGTGATATAACCCAACCAAACTTCAACATGAAGCAAGCATCTTCAATCTTCACCTGCAACTAACAATGCTATAAGAAGGGCTGAGCGAAGCGTACTTAGCCAAGCAACGGTTTGCATAGGTAGGGTGGTTAAACATGGTAGTGGTTACAAGTAGGAGGCTGACAAGAAGACCATGGGCATCGAGGCAAAACTATAGAGCGATACTCTAGCAAAAGGCAAAAATAGTAATGGTATCCGGGTTCGGTCATCTTGCCTGGAATTCCACAAGGGAGAAGAACGGATCCAAGAAGAAGACGGAGCAACAGTCGAGCGGATCCTCACAACTCCGGAACGAAACCGAAGCTAACAAGAGAAGCAACCGGAAAGAAGAAACAACACGGTAAACACACAAGCTTAAACATGGCATACGATGCACATCCAAATATGATGCATGTCCGGTTTAAATATGCATGGCATGGCAAAGTGCACAAACAAAACTACAAGTTAAGTGGAGATCAATATGCAACGAGTTGCATATTGACGAAACACCACATTATAATTATTTAGTTGACTCTCGTTTATTTACAAGACAAGATTAAATGTTTTTAACATGGCAAGAGGTGAAACATAGAGAAACTACACTATTAAGACATTTTAAATGAGGCCGGAAAATAACAACAACAAGTCCGGAAAAATCCCCATGAGCATGTTTATTAATTATAAGCAACAACAAACACACATATTAATGTTGTTAACATGATGCGGATGACATGATCAAGTTTATGCAATTTTATTAGAAGGTTGACATTAACAAGATATGAAGCATTGTCACCGTGGTGGAATGAAAGGGTGCCACGGCAACGATCCGAAATGAGACAATGGCAACATATCGGTTCCGATGACTCGTTGAGAGACCGGTGCAAAAGGTAAGATGGCATGGGTGAGTCAAACGAGATGAAAGGTGGGGCGATCCCGTTACCGGGTTCCCACGAGTCGGTGGCGAGGCAACCGAGGGACATGACAAAAGATGGAACGGGCACGAAGCACACACGGGAGACATTTCATACAACACAAGCAAGCATGCATCACACGGGTCACGTCTTGGGGTTATACCTTCGAAACACTCGTTTCGGGACGGTTCGAGTTCGTAGTGGAAGTAGCCGTAGTAGTGGAAGTAGTGGTACACGGTCGAAGAGGAAGAAGTCGTTCACGTTTCCGAAGAGGAAGTAGTGGTTCACGTCATCGTGTCGTGGTACTTGGCGAAATCCTCGTTTCCGGGCGACGGTAGTTGTACTCGGGGCGACGGTAGACGTTCACGTAGGCGTTTCCGTTTCCGAAGAGGTACTTGTCGCGTCATCGTTCGTAGCGGTACTTGTGGTCTCCGAACTTGTCGACGGTAGTGGTACTTGCCGTAGGGGTACTTGGTCATGTAGTCGTTCACGGGGCTCGTAGCGGTCAAGTCACGTGTCGTGGAACTTGTTGCGTCGGGTCTTGGCGACGGCAGACGTTCGGGCCCAAAAGTAGTAATACTTGCATCTCCATGATTATCTGAGATTAACATTACAGCAACAATACAAAAAAAAACAAGAACAGGGCGGCAGCGACATCCAAGGCAAAAGAGGCAGCAGGGCAACACCCTGGACGCTGCTGGCGAGGAGGCAGGGCCGGCCTTGAGGACGACGGGGAGGCGCAGGGCGCAGAGGAGGCGGCGGACCCGGCCAGAGGGACGACGAGGGCGCTCGGACGTCGCGGCTTCTGGCCGCGGCTGCGCGGGAAGAGAGGGAGGGAGCGCTGGGATCGGCTGTCGCTAGGGTTAGGAAGAGGTTTTGGGCCAAGGGGAATGGGCCTGAAGGCCGGCGGCCTGGGCCAGAAGGGTGGCTGCGGCTGGAGAGAGGGAAAGGAGGAGGCTGTGGCCTGAGCCCTCTTTTTATTTATTTCCTCAGCAGAAATAAATAGAGATGGATCCAAAATAAAAAGAAAAGAGGCCAAAACAGGGGGGAAAAATGATGGAACATTTTGAAAGGCTTTATGGAGTAAAAACCAACCCTCAAAAATAGTTCCAACAAAAGGGAAGTGCAAACTAAAAAAATAAATAGCTTGCCTTAAGGAGATTAAAAGGAGTCTAGACTTTAGAGGAGCCTCGAAAAAAAACGGAAAAGAATTAAGACAAGGTTTAGAAGGTGAAACTCGAAGTGAAAAGACAATGGGGAATTATGCAAGTGTGTTTGAGTAATTCCGAGGAATGGAATGATTATTAATATAGCTCCATAATTATTAGGAGGCTTTTATATGTTATAAAGAGAAGTTACCTTCCCTCGATTTAAATGGACCGAAAGTCCACACGAATTATTTAAGTTGAGATGCAAAAAAATTAATATGACATGACATGATGACATGATGCAATGCAAAAATAAATAACACAAGCACAAAGAACACAAGGGGAAACCCCGGAACATCTGGAATCTTCTCGAAGCTTCTGGAATCTTCTGGGACGTCGGTCTCGGGCGTCACAACTCTCCCACACGAACAGAGGATCTCGACCCGAGATCCTAGAGATATCACCGGGTAAAAACGGAAAAGGAAGAGGTAAAACAAAGTTGCTTCTTCGAGAAACGAGTGAAACCAGGAACCTTGAGAGGTTGAACAAGTTGAAAGAAAGAATACAACGGAGATGAACGAAGATGAAACACTCCGTTACAAAAGAGGAACAAAGAGCACTATGAGAACCTTGAAGGTTGAAAGACATGAAACAAGAGCTTACGAACGACAAGAATATGAAACCGCAATGGTATGGCCAAGGAATAAGAATGACAGAATTTCGGCAGCACTCCGTCTGAAAGTGGAAGGAATTGAACAAGAACTTGAGGCGATGGAGTGATACTTGATGAAAACAACAACATATTGCCTCCGAAACAATTAAAAGAATGGCACAAGGGGTAAGAAAAGATTCAGACAGCACTCCGGTTAAAAAGATAGGCAAAACTTGATAAGATGAGAGAACTAGAATGGAGGACACAACACTCCGGTTAAATGACAAGCAAGGGAGAGACATGATCTCGATAAAACGAGATGATGGTTAAAGAGAGCAATAACACAAGGCCTCCGGAATGAAAGAATAGAATATAGATCAACGAAAGAAATGAACGGAGAAGAAAATGACAACTTCTCTCAAAATTGAATTTGAGAGAGCATCCTTACAAGAAGGGTTGAACAGAATTGTTGAAAAATTCAACAACGAAAGAATAAGCTTGATGTGGACTTATGGAATTCATCTCAAAATTAAGAGGTGACAACCGGCCACTGACGGAAAACAATAGATTGGATTGAGATCAACAAGGAGATGATAAACTTAATTCACCAGAATGATAAATGAAGAACTTGGGGCATTTATAAGCACCATAATAGCAACAATTCTCAAGGAAAACTTTTAGGTGAAAATACAACCCAAGATTACTTCAACGAATAAATTGAAGGGTTGAAAGATCTCCTGTACAAAGAAGATGATGGGTTTAAATATCTCATTCTTGACAACTTGTGAATCATGAAACATGGAGGAAAATTATCAAGAATGACATAACACCATCTCAAAGATAAGGTAGAAAGAATTGCACTTCAAAATGCAAGAAGTAGAATTATTTGAGCTCCTCCAACAAGAATCTTGATGAAGACTTCGAGGATGAATTAAAACATGATGAACCACCATGAAGAACTCCGGTAATGAAAGCATGAGAAGTGAAAGATGAAGAGAATAAGATTCAAGGCCTGCGATGAATTAGACTGAGCTTTGAAAAGATATAATTGAAATACTTGGAACTCCGGAAAACAAGATGAACAACTTAGAACCGAGAATATGATATGATGAACAAGCTCCGGAAAAAGAGATTAAATCACCTTGAAGGAATAAGAATAAGAATTATGTCATGCATCTCCTTCACCAATTTAAATTGATGACAACCAAGGATTTGGCATACTACTTATTCTCGTTGGAAAGAATTAAGAGAGATCTCACACGAGCTGGATAAATCTTCAACAAAGCACCGGTAGGATTATGAAAATAACAAATGAATTAAAAAGATAACAATGGAAAGGTAAACTTGAAAGAACCACCGTAAGAATATGGAGACGAACGAAGAGACATCACTGAAGAATATTTGGAGAACGAAGTTGAAAACTGAGAACGAAGAAATCTTCTGAGATGATGGCCTTCGGAGGATCACAAAGGAAAAGAATTCATGAAATGCTTCGGATGGTATAAAAGAATTCCTCACAATCTGAACAATAATGAGGATGGCATGAAGCTAGAACCACGAATCTTCAAGAAGACGGGTCAAGATTTAAGAGAAACACTTCTCCGATCTTCAAATGTTGAGAATGAAGACGAGAAATGCCAAGAAGAATTGTTGAGCACTCCGGAATGAAGAATTAAAAAGGTTTAAACAAAGAAGAAAAAGAATTTGAAAGCGAACTTGGAGAAGTTATGTGACTGATGGAAACATTCATACGTCACACTTGAAAATAATTTCAGAATACTCCGGAAAAAGAAGAGTTAGGTAAGATCCTGGGAAAAGACCTGTGGGTTAGGGCCCACTCAAAGAAATCACCATTGGAAAAGATTGCTTGAGATATTGCACCGGTTGAATTAAAAGGCTTGAACAAGATAACAATCCTCAAAAAATAATTTGAACGGATTAAGAATGGAATTATGAATCTTCAGCACTCCGGATGTGAATAGCAAGAGGAGAATTAATAATTGATGCACCGGAATAAGAAAGCATTGTGAAATGAGGAAAAATGATAGGATCAACACCGAAATCTTGAATTACATCCACCGAAAGAATTTGAGAACAAAAGAATGATGAACTTGAAGCTGTTGATCATCTTCACGATAAAGCACCGGATAAGAACATTGAAGGAAAAGAATGAAGAAATATCACATGAACAAAATGGATATTTCATTTGAGAATTTCTTGCTCCGAGAAGAAGAAGGGTGGGAGGGTGGGGAAAACAAGGACAACTTGAGATGAACAAAAAGGACACCGGTTGAAAAGAATTAACATGACCATCTTGATGATCAAGAAGGACCAGCACTCTCATAGAAATATGAGAACACCGATTAAGAAAGGTATGGAATCAACATTTGACATCGAAGCAACTCGAATACCAGAATCAAAACAACAACAAAGGTAGATGTGTAGCATGATCTTCACAAAATCATCCGAACAGAGACTTGAACGAGTGAGTTCCGTAGGTACATCACTTGTCGAGAAGCCACTTGGAAGAACAAAAGAAAATAAAAAGGAACAAGGAACAGATAGAACAAATACAAGATAGAAGTTTCGTTCGACATCTTCGTGCTGAAAGCTCATGGAACGTGTTACAAAAGGGTTTTGCAATCCCCGGATCAGCATAGCCAAGGACCCTTTAAGATGCAACTCCCGATCAGAACAAGTCCATAAAACCACTTCACTCAATGTAGAACCCCGAACTTCATAACGAGCATCCGTTGGAAGAATGCCTAGAACTACTAGATGAACCCACCTATAGATTTCCGAAAGTTTCCAGTTATGCAATCAGGTGTTGGGGATACACGGGAAGCACCGCGCAATCAACTCTAAACCTACATCCAGGTGTATCCATCCTTCAACACATAACCAGTCTTTCTCGGAAACTGTTTACCTCGGACCTTCGAAAAGCATCCACTATAACAAGCTATGGCAATACTCTCGAACTACCTCCCCAGTACTGGGTGATGTCGGGGTTATCTTGCCACTGGCCGTATAGGAGAGATTTTCGATGTCGGCCGTCTTAAGTATTTAGTACTGTCGCGATATGCTTGTTACAATGATACCCCGAAGCTCAACTCCTCGGTAACAGGAGGCATCGGGAACAATATCCTTGTCACAAGAACATCGAAACAATCCCAGAATACTCGCGGGATCCTAAAAAAAAAATTTGGTGCAATTTTTGAAAGTAGAAGAGATAAGAGTAATCGTCACGAGTCCTCACCAGAATGAAAGGGGATGAGAAGCAAAGAAATCCTACTCTCCGATATAATATAGGACTCAAAAAGTTTTCAGTGTGTGCCTAGACTCAACCGTCAACGATTCGATCAATCAGTGGGGGCTTCTAGGTCGGAGAAGGCTCTGAATACCAACTTGTAATGCCCAGGATGGGACTATACCTCCTACGTGTCGAGGCACGACTTAAAGGTATAAGCCCATCCTAGAATGATCTCAAGTTTGGTATCTTTGCACGACTCATGTAAAAGAGGGATTAAATTGCAAAAAAAAGGAGATAGTTGGCTTACACTCGCCACTTCACACAATACATTACATAAGCAATCATCATCCAAAACATCACAACCCGACTACGGGTGAAGAGCCAAAAGAAAGATACCAAAAACAACATAAAGCCACAGGTCAGGATCGAATCCTAGTAGAAACCACTACTGAACATCGAAACGTCACAAGCAAACGGCCACACTCTTCAACGAGCTTCCAGTGAAGAACTTGAACCAACTCCTGCATCAAACTCGGCTGAACCTGCATCTGGTGTGGTGAAGTAACTGTGAGCCACAGAGGACTCAGCAATCCCGTTCCCGGGTAACAAGACTATTTAAGCCTTGGGTGAGGACAAGGCTGAAGAAAAGAATATGAGGTGAAGGAAAACGAACAAGAGTCTGCAACAGCAACTAGCACTAACTTACGTAATAGAGAGCGAGAAGAGAAGTGCATCGGTCGAAAGATGATCACGAAGTGATCCTAACTAAAGCCGGTCAAACATAACCCCACCGTGTTCAACTCCCGAATCCCTATTCGGAAATTGACAGTCACGGTACACACGCTGGTAGTGTATTAGTAACATTGTGTCAAGTTATCTACAACCGGAATTAACAAGCTCCCATCTGCCACATAACCGCGGGCACGGCTTTTGAAAGTTCAAACCCTGCAGGGGTGTTCCAACTTGACCCATTACAAGCCCACGATCCGCGGAGTCGCAACTCCATAGTTGGGAAGACCCGAGTATTCTCGGAATCCCGTGCTCAAGTTAAACCGAACTAAGGTAAGGCTAATCCAGCAAATCCTCCCGGCGTGTCGACACCCTGATAGTAGCCGCGCGTATCTAAGTCTCAGGACACGACCGGATGGGCGAAGCTACGGGTTATACCAGATACCTCGGGTTGCCCCAAGGCGGCCCCGCAGGCTCCCCGTTTGGGACCAACGCCATCAGCACTGGCCCCCCCTGCTATGTAGAAATAAAGGATCCTCGAGGGAGCGACCCCCTATGCAAATTTAATTAATTAATTAAGTTGTTATTATGAGGCAAATAGTACCAAATGTTGGGACTTGCTGGAAAAGACTTAGCACTTAGCGGTTTATCAAGGGGGTCCCATACACCCCAACCGTGTTAGGAACGCATAATCAAGGAACATAACACCGGTTTATACGGTTCCTAACGGCATGAGTGGAACAAAACACCAAGCAAAAGGCTTAGCCTTCCACCCTGCCAGTATATAGATGATTTCATTTTTAAGCATTTATATAGTGTGATATAACCCAACCAAACTTCAACATGAAGCAAGCATCTTCAATCTTCACCTGCAACTAACAATGCTATAAGAAGGGCTGAGCGAAGCGTACTTAGCCAAGCAACGGTTTGCATAGGTAGGGTGGTTAAACATGGTAGTGGTTACAAGTAGGAGGCTGACAAGAAGAACATGGGCATCGAGGCAAAACTATAGAGCGATACTCTAGCAAAAGGCAAAAATAGTAATGGTATCCGGGTTCGGTCATCTTGCCTGGAATTCCACAAGGGAGAAGAACGGATCCAAGAAGAAGACGGAGCAACAGTCGAGCGGATCCTCACAACTCCGGAACGAAACCGAAGCTAACAAGAGAAGCAACCGGAAAGAAGAAACAACACGGTAAACACACAAGCTTAAACATGGCATACGATGCACATCCAAATATGATGCATGTCCGGTTTAAATATGCATGGCATGGCAAAGTGCACAAACAAAACTACAAGTTAAGTGGAGATCAATATGCAACGAGTTGCATATTGACGAAACACCACATTATAATTATTTAGTTGACTCTCGTTTATTTACAAGACAAGATTAAATGTTTTTAACATGGCAAGAGGTGAAACATAGAGAAACTACACTATTAAGACATTTTAAATGAGGCCGGAAAATAACAACAACAAGTCCGGAAAAATCCCCATGAGCATGTTTATTAATTATAAGCAACAACAAACACACATATTAATGTTGTTAACATGATGCGGATGGCATGATCAAGTTTATGCAATTTTATTAGAAGGTTGACATTAACAAGATATGAAGCATTGTCACCGTGGTGGAATGAAAGGGTGCCACGGCAACGATCCGAAATGAGACAATGGCAACATATCGGTTCCGATGACTCGTTGAGAGACCGGTGCAAAAGGTAAGATGGCATGGGTGAGTCAAACGAGATGAAAGGTGGGGCGATCCCGTTACCGGGTTCCCACGAGTCGGTGGCGAGGCAACCGAGGGACATGACAAAAGATGGAACGGGCACGAAGCACACACGGGAGACATTTCATACAACACAAGCAAGCATGCATCACACGGGTCACGTCTCGGGGTTATACCTTCGAAACACTCGTTTCGGGACGGTTCGAGTTCGTAGTGGAAGTAGCCGTAGTAGTGGAAGTAGTGGTACACGGTCGAAGAGGAAGAAGTCGTTCACGTTTCCGAAGAGGAAGTAGTGGTTCACGTCATCGTGTCGTGGTACTTGGTGAAATCCTCGTTTCCGGGCGACGGTAGTTGTACTCGGGGCGACGGTAGACGTTCACGTAGGCGTTTCCGTTTCTGAAGAGGTACTTGTCGCGTCGTCGTTCGTAGCGGTACTTGTGGTCTCCGAACTTGTCGACGGTAGTGGTACTTGCCGTAGGGGTACTTGGTCATGTAGTCGTTCACGGGGCTCGTAGCGGTCAAGTCACGTGTCGTGGAACTTGTTGCGTCGGGTCTTGGCGACGGTAGACGTTCGGGCCCAAAAGTAGTAATACTTGCATCTCCATGATTATCTGAGATTAACATTACAGCAACAATACAAAAAAAACAAGAACAGGGCGGCAACGACATCCAAGGCAAAAGAGGCAGCAGGGCAACACCCTGGACGCTGCTGGCGAGGAGGCAGGGCCGGCCTTGAGGACGACGGGGAGGCGCAGGGCGCAGAGGAGGCGGCGGACCCGGCCAGAGGGACGACGAGGGCGCTCGGACGTCGCGGCTTCTGGCCGCGGCTGCGCGGGAAGAGAGGGAGGGAGCACTGGGATCGGCTGTCGCTAGGGTTAGGAAGAGGTTTTGGGCCAAGGGGAATGGGCCTGAAGGCCGGCGGCCTGGGCCAGAAGGGTGGCTGCGGCTGGAGAGAGGGAAAGGAGGAGGCTGTGGCCTGAGCCCTCTTTTTATTTATTTCCTCAGCAGAAATAAATAGAGATGGATCCAAAATAAAAAGAAAAGAGGCCAAAACAGGGGGGAAAAATGATGGAACATTTTGAAAGGCTTTATGGAGTAAAAACCAACCCTCAAAAATAGTTCCAACAAAAGGGAAGTGCAAACTAAAAAAATAAATAGCTTGCCTTAAGGAGATTAAAAGGAGTCTAGACTTTAGAGGAGCCTCGAAAAAAAACGGAAAAGAATTAAGACAAGGTTTAGAAGGTGAAACTCGAAGTGAAAAGACAATGGGGAATTATGCAAGTGTGTTTGAGTAATTCCGAGGAATGGAATGATTATTAATATAGCTCCATAATTATTAGGAGGCTTTTATATGTTATAAAGAGAAGTTACCTTCCCTCGATTTAAATGGACCGAAAGTCCACACGAATTATTTAAGTTGAGATGCAAAAAAATTAATATGACATGACATGATGACATGATGCAATGCAAAAATAAATAACACAAGCACAAAGAACACAAGGGGAAACCCCGGAACATCTGGAATCTTCTCGAAGCTTCTGGAATCTTCTGGGACGTCGGTCTCGGGCGTCACAGAGGGGGAGGGGGAGGGGCACTGGACGTAGGCCGGCCGTGAAGGGCAACACCGCAACAACGATCGTGGAGGGCGGCCAGCGGCGATGGAGGGATCGGGGTCGGGATCGGGAATGGGTAGGCCAGCTCGACGCCTCGACCCCTCGATGGGGCTTTTTTTGTCTTGTTTTCTGAGTTGCGCTCCGGGACGAGGAACCGGGTTGGAACCCATAGTTTCCAGCGGTTAGGCCCAAACTCCTTAAGCCCATAACCAATTATACCCAAACTAGTTTTTCTATGTACCCAAACCAATTTTGAACCCAAAAAAGCTCAACCCAATAAAACCTCAACCAATTAAGCCTACATAAAAAACTAACCCTTTTTAACCAGTTTTTAAAAAACTATTCTCAGATTTAATCGTCACCGTGCCGTTGTGCTGACGGAACTCATCTACTACCTTGATGTCTTGCTAGATCAAGAAGGCGAGGGACGTCACTGAGCTGAACGTGTGCAGAACACGGAGGTGTCGTGCGTTCGGTACTTGATCGGTTGAAGCGCGAAGAAGTTCGACTACATCAGCCGCGTTGTGAAACGCTTCCGCTTACGGTCTACGAGGGTATGTAGACACACTCTCCCCCTTGTTGTTATGCATCTCCATGGATAGACCATTGCGTGTGCGTAGAATTTTTTATTTTCCATGCAACGTTTCCCAACAGTGGCATCATAAGCCAGGTCTATGCGTAGATGATATGCACGAGTAGAACACAACGAGTTGTGGGCGGTGATCTTCATACTGCTTACCACCAACGTCTTATTTTGATTTGGCGGCATTGTAAGATGAAGCGGCCCGTACCAACCTTACATGTCCACGTGCATGAGACCAGTTCCACCAACAGACATGCAACTGGTTTCGCATATAGGTGGCTGGCGGGTGTCTTTTTCTCCTACTTTAGTTCAATCGAATTTGACTGCGGCCGGTCCTTGTTGAAGGTTAAAATACCAAACTTGATAAATCACCGTTGTGGTTTTGTGCCGTATGTAAGAACGGTTCTTGCTAGAAGCCCGTAGCAGCCACGTAAAACTTACGACAACAAAGTAGAGGACGTCTAACATGTTTTTACAGGGCATGTTGTGATGTGATATGGTCAAGACGTGATGAGTTATACGTTATTATATGAGATGATCATGTTTTGTAAATTATCGGCAACCGTAGGAGCCTTATGGGTGTCTCTTTATTGTATGAAATGCAAACGCCATGTAATTGCTTTACTTTATCGCTATGAGTTAGCAATAATAGTCGTAGAAGCAATAGTTGGCGATACAACCACGACGCAACGATGGTGATCAAGGTGTGGAGCCGGTGACGACGGAGATCATGAAGATGCTTTGGAGATGGAGATCAAAAGCATAAGATGATGATGGACATATCATGTCACATATTTTTGATTGCATGTGATGTTTAGCTTTTATGCATCTTATTTTGCTTAGAACGGCGGTAGCATTATAAGATGATCCCTTCACTAAATTTCAAGATAATAGTGTTCTTCCCAAGTATGCATTGTCGCTATAGTTCGTCGTTTCGAGACACCACGTGATGATCGGGTGTAATAAACTCTATGTTCACATACAACGGGTGTAAGACCATTTTACACACGTGGAATACTTTGGTTAAACTTGAAGAGCCGAGCATTTACAGACATGGCCTCGGAACACATGAGACCAAAAGGTCGAACATGAGTCATATAGTAGATATGATCAACATAGAGATGTTCACCATTGATGACTACTCCATGTCACGTGATGATCGGACATGGTTTAGTTCATTTGGATCATGTTTCACTTAGATAACCT
The DNA here is from genome assembly GCA_902687465.1 of Secale cereale. Classification (NCBI taxonomy): domain Eukaryota; kingdom Viridiplantae; phylum Streptophyta; class Magnoliopsida; order Poales; family Poaceae; genus Secale; species Secale cereale. The sequence goes on along the minus strand of LR738715.1, from coordinate 518,442,650 downwards.
GAGGGGTGCTAATTTAAGTGAGAGTTCATTAGTAATTTGATTAATTGAACTTAATTTATCATGAACTTAGTCCTGACAGTATTTGCATATCTGTGTTGTAGATCAATAGCTCGTGACTTAGCTCCCCTATTTTTGATATGTTCCTAGAGAAAATTGGGTTGAAATATGTTAGTATCAATGATGCAGACTGGGTCCGCTGATCTGAGGATTATCCTCATTGCTGCACAGAAGAATTATGTCCTTGATGCACTGCTAGGTGACAGACTTATTGCAGGAGCAGATGCAGATGTTATGAACGTTTGGCAATATCGATATGATGATTACTTAATAGTTTAGTGCGCCATGCTTTACGGCTTAGAACCAGGACTTCAAAAATGTTTTGAACGCCATGGAGGATATGAGATCTTCCAAGAGCTACGATTGGTATTTCAGACTCATGCCCATGTCGAGAGGTATGAGACCTCTAACAAGTACTTTGCCTACAAGATGGAGGAGAATAGCTCAGCTAGTGAGCATGTGCTCAGAATGTCTGGGTCCTACAATCAATTGAATCAAGTGGGAGTTAAATCTTCCAGATAATATAGTGATTGACAGAGTCCTCTAGTCACTACCACCAAGCTACTAAAACTTCGTGATGAACTATAATATGCAAGGGATGCCGAAAATGATTCCCGAGCTCTTCGCGATGCTGAAATCAGTGAAGGTAGAAGTCAAGAAAGAGCATCAAGTGTTGATGGTTAACAAGACCACTAGTTTAAAAAAAAGGCAAGGGAAAGTAAGGGAACTTCAATATGAATGGCAAGCAAGTCGTCACCCCCAAGAATAAGCCCAAAGCTAGACCCAAGCCTGAAACTGAATGCCTCTACTGCAAAGGAAATGGTCACTGGAAGCGGAACTACCCCAAATATTTCGCTAATAAGAAGGATGGCAAAGTCAACAAAGGTATATTTGATATACATGTTATTGATGTGTACCTTACTAGTGCTCGTAGTAGCCCCTGGGTATCTGATACTTGTGTGGTTACTATGATTAGTAACTCGAATCAGGATTTGCGGAATAACCGGAGACTAGTTGAGGGTGAGGTAACGATGTGTGTTGGAAGTGAAGGAAATATGCCCTATAGGCAATAATAAAGTTATTATTTATATTTCCTTATATATCATGATAAATGTCTTTTATTCTTGCTAGAATTGTATTAACCAGAAATTTGATACATGTGTGAACACATAGATAAAAACAGAGTGTCCCTAGTATGCCTCTACTAGACTAGCTCATTAATCAAAGATGGTTAAGTTTCCTAACCATAGACATGTGTTGTCATTTGATGAACGAGATCACATCATTAGGAGAATGATGTGATGGACAAGACCCATCCGTTAGCTTAGTATTATGATCATTTAGTTTTATTTCTACAGCTTTCTTCACGACTTATACATGTTCCTCTGAGTATGAGATTATGCAACTCCCGAATGCCGGAGGAACACCTTGTGTGCTATCAAACGTCACAACATAACTGGTTGATTATAAATATGCTCTATAGGTGTCTCCGAAAGTGTTTATTGACTTGGCATAGATCAAGAATAGGATTTGTCACTCCGAGTATCGAAGAGGTATCTGATGACCCACAAGTGTAGGGGATCTATCGTAGTCCTTTCGATAAGTAAGAGTGTCAAACCCAACGAGGAGCAGAAGGAAATGATAGGCAGTTTTCAGTAAGGTATTTTCTGCAAGCACTGAAATTATAGGCAACAGATAGTTTTGTCATAGGGTAAATGGTAACAAGTAACAAAGGTAAAAGTAAATAAGGTGCAGCAAGGTGGCCCAATCCTTTTTGTAGCAAAGGACAAGCCTGAACAAACTCTTATATGAAGGAAAGCGCTCCCGAGGACACATGGGAATTCTCGTCAAGCTAGTTTTCCTCACAATCATCTGATTCGCGTTGGGTACTTTGATAATTTGGTATGTGGGTGGACCAGTGCCTGGGTGCTGGCCTTACTTGGACAAGCCTCCCACTTATGATTAACCTCTAATGCAAGCATCTGCAACTACAAAAGAAGTATTAAGGTAGACCTAACCATAATATGAAACATAAGGATCCAAATCAGCCCCTTACGAAGCAACGCATAAACTAGGGTTTAAGCTTCTGTCACTCTAGCAACCCATCATCTACTTATTACTTCCCAATGCCTTCCTCTAGGCCTAAATAATGGTGAAGTGTCATGTAGTCGACGTTCACATGACACCACTAGAGGAGAGACAACATACATATCATCAACATATCGAACGGAGACCAAATTCACATGACTACTAATAGCAAGACTTCTCCCATGTCCTCGGGAACAAAAGTAACTACTCACAAGACATGATATTGTTCATGATCAGAGGGGTATTAATATGCATAATGGACCTGAACATATGATCTTCCACCAAATAAACCAACTAGCATCAACTACAAGGAGTAATCAACACTACTAGAAACCCACAGGTACCAATCAGAGGTTTGGGTACAAAGATTGGATACAAGAGATGAACTAGGGTTTGAGAGGAGATGGTGCTGGTGAAGATGTTGATGAAGATAGCCCTCCCCAAGATGGGAGAGTTGTTGGTGATGATGGCGGTGACGATTTCCCCCTCCCGGAGGGAAGTATCCCCGGCAGAACAGCTTTGCCAGAGCCCTAGATTGGTTTCCGCCAAGGTTCCGCCTCGAGACGACGGCGTCTGGTCCCGAAAGCCTCCTTATGATTTTTTCCAGGTCAAAACACCTCATATAGGAGAAGATGGGCATCGGGGGGCCATCGGGGGGCCCACGAGACAGGAGGGCGCGCCCAGAGAGGGGGGCGCGCCCCCCACCCTCGTGGACAGCAGATGGCCCCCGTGGTGATCTTCTTTCACCAGATATTTTTGATATTTTCTGAAATGGTGTCCTGTGGAGTTTTGGGGATTTTTGAGTTGTGTAGAATAGGTTTCCAGAGTTTGCTCCTTTTCCAGCCCAGAATTCCAGTTGTCGGCATTCTCCCTCTTCATGTAAACCTTGTAAAATAAGAGAGAAAAGGCATAAGTATTGTGACATAACGTGTAATAACAGCCCATAATGCAATAAATATAAACATATAAGCATGATGCAAAATGGACGTATCAACTCCCCCAAGCTTAGACCTCGCTTGTCCTCAAGCGAAAGCCGATAACGAAAAATATGTCCACATGTTTAGTGATAGAGGTGTCGATAAAAATAAAATAAGGACATGAGGGCATCATGATCATTCTCATAACAACAACATATATATATAGCTCACAGACTCTTGGATACTCTTCATGTTTTCTTTTATTCTAGCGTGACCAAGGTGAGGAAATCAAGCCCTTGACTCAACACTAATCTTTATTATATAGCTCACGGACTCGATTACAAAGTGTAAAGATCATAAAGCAAAAGCTCACAACTAGATCATGCTAACTTTATTCTACTAGATCAATATACTACCAAAAGGATCGAACTAAGAAAACCGGTAAATATATGAGTGATGGTGATACGATACCGGGGTCACTCCCCCAAGCTTGGCAGTTGCCAAGGGGAGTGCCCATACCCATATGATTATGTTTCCTTCTTCAGAGATGGTGATGATGGAGTTGAAAGTAGTGACGTCGGATCATCATATATCGAGCGTAGGAGATCCTCCAGCTTGCGGATAATACCTTTGAGTGCAGCTATATATTCCTTCAACAAAATATTTTCACTTGTGAGATGCTTGTTTTTAATTTGAGCTAACTCAATCATCTTGAAAGCTTCGATCTCAGTTGAGGTAAAGAGGTTGGGAAGAGGTTGATGGATGTCTTCTTCTCCCAATGCCAGAGCGGGATCTTCCATCTCCTTCTTGATCTTCTTCTCCTTGTGGGTCTCCTCGGGTCATTCCCTCTTCAGTTCTATCTTCATTAGCCAAGCATCGTTGCCTTCATTGTTGGAGGAGGGAGATGACAAAGTGCCTGGCTTCGTCAACCCTAGCAGAAAATAGTTCGAAACAAGAACAAAGGATTTTTGCATGATACAGAGGTCAAAACCTTTGGGGGTATATATAATGAATTTTTACCGACCAAAAGGAGTAACATACAAGAAATCGGAGTCCGGGAGGCACACAGGGTGCCCACGAGGCAGGGGGGCGCGCCCAGGGGAAGGGGGCGCGCCCTCCACCCTTGTGGATGCCTCGTGTCTCTTCCGGACTGCCACTTATTTTTCTATTTTTCTAAATATTCCAAAACGGAGAAAATTGCCTTTAGAACTGTTTTGGAGTCGGTTTACTTACCGTATCACATACCTCTTCCTTTTCGGAGTCTGAATCATTCTGGAAAGTGTCCCTTATGTATTCCTCTGGGGTTACAGTTTCAATAACATTGGTTTCAACATTTATGGGATTACCTCAGATATAATGTTTGATTATTTGACCGTTCACCACCTTCGGATTTGTACCTTCGAAGTTGTTGATTTTTATGGCACCGGAATGATAGACCTCCTCGATAACGTAAGGTCCTTCCCACTTAGAGAGAAGTTTTTCTGCAAAAAATCTTAAACGAGAGTTGTATAGCAGTACGTAATCACCTACGTTAAACTCACGCTTTTGTATCCTTTTGTAATGCCATCTTTTAACTTTTTCTTTAAACAACTTGGCATTCTCATAGGCCCGGGTTCTCCATTCATCAAGAGAGCTAATGTCAAATAACCTCTTCTCACCGGCAAGTTTGAAATCATAATTGAGCTCTTTAATAGCCGAATATGCCTTATGTTCTAGCTTGAGAGGTAAGTGATAAGCTTTTCCATAAACCATCTTATATGGGGACATACCCATAGGATTTTTGTATGCAGTTCTATAGGCCAATAATGCATCATCAAGTTTCTTGGACCAATTCTTTCTAGACCTATTGACTATCTTTTGCAAAATTAATTTCAACTCTCTATTACTTACTTCTACTTGACCACTAGTCTGTGGGTGATAAGGGGATGCAATTCCATGATTAACATCATACTTTGCAAGCATTTTACGGAAATCACCATGAATAAAGTGTGAACCACCATCAGTCATTAGGTATCTAGGGACTCCAAACCACGGAAAAATAACTTCTTTAAGCATCTTAATAGAGGTGTTATGATCAGCACTACTAGTTCGAATAACTTCTACCCACTTAGTAACGTAATCAACAACAACTAGAATATGTGTATACCCATTAGAGGCAGGAAACGGTCCCATATAATCAAAGCCCCAAACATCAAATGGTTCAATAACAAGTGAATAATTCATAGGCATTTCTTGATGTCTACTGATATTACCAATTCTTTGACATTCATCACAAGATAATACAAACTTACGGGCATCCTTGAAGAGAGTAGGCCAATAAAAACCGGATTGCAATACCTTATGTGTAGTTCTATCTCCAGCATGGTGTCCTCCATAAGCTTTGGAGTGGCACTTGCGTAGGATCTGTTCATGTTCATGCTCAGGTACACAACGTCTAATAATACCATCTACTCCTTCTTTATGAAGATGTGGGTCATCCCAGAAGTAATGTCTCAAATCATAGAAAAACTTTTTCTTTTGCTGGTATGTGAAGCTTGGAGGTATAAACTTAGCAACAAAGTAATTAGCATAATTAGCATACCATGGAGAAGTACGAGAAGTATTTATGACAGCTAATTGTTCATCAGGAAAGCTATCATCAATAGGTTGTGGGTCATCAAGTATATTCTCTAGCCTAGACAAGTTATCTGCAACGGGGTTCTCAGCTCCCTTTCTATCAATAATATGCAAGTCAAATTCTTGCAGCAAGAGAACCCATCTAATAAGTCTAGGTTTAGCATCTTTCTTTTCCAAAAGGTATTTGATAGCAGCATGATCAGTGCGAATAGTTACTTTAGAATCAACAATATAGGGTCTAAATTTATCACATGCAAATAAACTGCTAAAAATTCTTTCTCAGTAGTAGCATAATTTCTCTGGGCACTGTCTAGAGTTTTACTAGCATATTGGATAACATTCAATTTCTTATCAACTCTTTGTCCTAGAACAACACCTACAACAAAATTGCTAGCATCGCACATAATCTCAAAGGGTAAATTCCAGTCAGGAGGCTGGACAATAGGTGCAGAGATCAATGCTTTCTTAAGTATTTCAAATGCTTCTAGACAATCATCATCAAAGACAAAAGGAATATCTTTTTGTAAGAGATTAGTCAGAGGCCTGGAGATTTTGGAGAAGTCTTTTATGAACCTCCTATAAAACCCGGCATGACCAAGGAAACTTCGTGTACCTTTGATGTCCTTGGGGCACGGCCTCTTTTCAATAGCATCAACTTTAGCTTTGTCAACTTCAATGCCGCTCTCACAAATTTTATGTCCCAAGACATTGCCTTCGTTAACCATAAAGTGGCACTTCTCCCAATTCAAGACAAGATTAGTGTCTTCACATCTCTGCAAAACTCGATCAAGGTTGCTTAAGCAATCATCAAAAGAAGTTCCGTAAACAGAAAAGTCATCCATGAAAACCTCAATAATCTTTTCACAAAAATCAGAGAATATGGCCATCATGCATCTTTGAAAGGTAGCAAGTGCATTACATAAACCAAAAGGCATACGTCTATAAGCAAAGGTACCGAAAGGACTAGTAAAAGTGGTCTTTTCTTGATCCCCTTTTGACACAGGTATTTGAGAGAAACCAGAATAACCATCTAGAAAGCAAAAGTGAGTATGCTTGGATAACCATTCTAGCATTTGATCAATAAAAGGCAAGGGGTAATGATCTTTCTTAGTAGCTTTATTTAATTTGCGGAAATCAATTACCATCCTATAACCTGTAACTATTCTTTGCGGGATCAATTCATCTTTATCATTAGGAACAACAGTCATACCTCCCTTCTTAGGGACACAATGGACAAGACTTACCCACTAGCTATCAGCAACTGGATAGATAATACCTGCCTCTAGAAGCTATAGTATTTCCTTCCTTCCCACTTCTTTCATCTTAGGATTTAACCGTCGTTGATGATCAATAACCGGTTGAGCGTTTTCTTCCAATTTTATCTTGTGTTGGCATAAGGTGGGACTAATGCCCTTAAGATCATCCAGAGTATACCCAATAGCAACACGATGCTTCTTCAGAGTTTTCAATCATTTTTCTTCTTCTTGCTCTGAAAGGTTAGCACTAATAATAACATGATATATCTTCTTGTCATCAAGATAAACATACTTAAGATTATCAGGCAAGGGTTTAAGTTCAAACACGGGATCACCCTTGGGTGGAGGAGGATCCCGTAGGATTTCAACAGGGAAGTTATTTTTCAATACAGGTCCCTGATTAAAGAATATTTCATCTATTTCCCTTCTCTCATTCATATGCATATCATTTTCATGGTCTAGCAAATATTGTCCTAAAGGATCACTAGGAGGCACAGCAATAGAAGCAAGACCAATAATTTCGTCCTTACTAGGTAATTCTTTATCAAGGGGTTGTCTACGGAATTTAGCAAAGTTAAAATCATGAGACATATCCCCCAAACCAATAGTAACAATATCTTTCACGCAGTCTATCTTAGCATTAACAGTATTCAAGAAGGGTCTATCAAATATAATGGGACAAAATTCATCTTGTGGGGAACTAAGAACAAAAAAATCAGCAGGGTATTTAACCTTCCCACACAAGACTTCAACATCTCTAACAATCCCAACTGGTGAAATAGTGTCTCTATTAGCTAGCTTAATAGTAACAACAATCCCTTCTAACTCAACAGGTGCAATGTCATGCATAATTTCTTGATATAAGGTATGAGGGATAATACTCGCACTAGCACCTACGTCACATAAACCATGATAGCAATGATCTCCTATCTTAAGAGAGATAACAGGCAAGCCTACAATAGGTCTATGTTTATTCCTAGCATTGGGTTTGGCTATTCTAGCAGATTCCTCTTCGAGGTAAATAACATGTCCATCTAAATCTTCACCCAAGAGATCTTTAACCATAGCAACACTAGGTTCAACTTTAATTTGTTCAGAGGGTGTAGGTGTTCTAGTATTACTCTTACGAACTATAGTTGAAGCTTTAGCATGATCCTTTATCCTAACAGGGAAAGGTGGTTTCTCAATATAAGCAGTAGGAACAATAGGATCAACATTATAAGTGATAGTCTTTTGTTCAACTTTTTCAACTACTTTTACTTTAATGGGAGGATGGTATTTAAAGCACTTCTCCTTGGGAAGATCAACATGAGTAGCAAATGATTCACAGAAAGAAGCTAATATCTCATAGTCAAGTCCATATTTAGTGCTAAACTCACGGAAAACATCAGTATCCATAAAAGCTTTAACACAATCAAACTTAGGGGTCATACCTGACTCCTTACCTTCGTCGAGATCCCAATCTTCAGAGTTGCATTTAATTATTTCCAATAAATCCCATTTGAATTCAATAGTCTTCATCATAAAAGAACCAGAACAAGAAGTATCGAGCATGGAGCAATTATCGAGAGAAAGCCGAGCATAATTTTTTTGAATAATCATTTCTCTTGAGAGCTCATGATTGGGGCATGAATATAACATTGACTTAAGCCTCCCCCAAGCTTGAGTGATGCTTTCTCCTTCACGAGGCCAGAAATTATAGATATAATTACGATCACGATGAACCTGCTGCATAGGGTCGAACTTCTGATGAAATTCCAACTTCAGACGATTATAGTTCCATGATCCAATATCATCACATAGCCTAAACCATGTCAATGCATCTCCCTTCAAAGATAAAGGTAAGACCTTCTTCTTGATGACATCTTCGGGCATACCTGCAAGCTTAAATAATCCACAAACTTCATCCACATAGATTAGGTGTAAATCGGGATGCAGTGTTCCGTCTCCTGTAAAAGGATTATCAAGCAGTTTCTCTATCACACACGAAGGAATTTCAAAGTAAACATTTTCAGTAGGTGCAGTAGGTTGAGGAGCAACTCTTTACTCTTTTGGTCGGGGTGAAGATACCCCGAACAAGCTCCTCAAAAGATTGTGAGCCATAGTAAGAAGTGACAATAAATTTCAGCACACTATATAAATTTTTCCTTACCAAATTCCACTTACCAAAGGCGCTTCACTCCCCGGTAACGGCGCTAGAAAAGAGTCTTGATGACCCACAAGTGTAGGGGATCTATCGTAGTCCTTTCTATAAGTAAGAGTGTCGAACCCAACGAGGAGCAGAAGCAAATGATAGGCAGTTTTCATTAAGGTATTTTTTGCAAGCACTGAAATTATAGGTAACAAATAGTCTTGTCATAGGGTAAATGGTAACAAGTAACAAAAGGTAAAAGTAAATAAGTTTCAGAAAGGTGTCCCAATCCTTTTTGTAGCAAAGGACAAGCCTGAACAAACTCTTATATGAAGGAAAACGCTCCCGAGGACACATGTGAATTCTTGTCAAGCTAGTTTTCATCACGATCATCTGATTCGTGTTCGGTACTTTAATAATTTGGTATGTTGGTGGACCGGTACTTGGGTGTTGTCCTTACTTGGACAAGCCTCCCACTTATGATTAACCTCTAATGCAAGCATCCGCAACTACAAAAGAAGTATTAAGGTAAACCTAACCATAACATGAAACATATGGATCCAAATCAGCCCCTTACGAAGCAACGCATAAACTAGGGTTTAAGCTTCTGTCACTCTAGCATCCCATCATCTACTTATTACTTCCCAATGCCTTCCTCTAGGCTCAAATAATGGTGGAGTGTCATGTAGTCGACGTTCACATGACACCACTAGAGGAGAGACAACATACATCTCATCAAAATATCAAACGAAGACCAAATTCACATGACTACTAATAGCAAGACTTCTCCCATGTCCCCAGGAACAAAAGTAACTACTCACAAGACATAATATTGTTCATGATCAGAGGGGTATTAATATGCATAATGGATCTGAACATATGATCTTCCACCAAATAAACCTACTAGCATCAACTACAAGGAGTAATCAACACTACTAGCAACCCACAGGTACCAACTTGAGGTTTGGGTACAAAGATTGGATACAAGAGATGAACTAGGGTTTGAGAGGAGATGGTGCTGGTGAAGATATTGATGAAGATAGCCCTCCCCAAGATGAGAGAGTTGTTGGTGATGACGGCGGTGACGATTTCCCCCTCTCGGAGGGAAGTATCCCCGGCAGAACAGCTCTGCTAGAGCCCTAGATTGGTTTTCGCCAAGGTTCCGCCTCGAGACGGCGGCGTCTAGTCCCGAAAGCCTCCTTATGATTTTTTCCAAGTCAAAACACCTCATATAGGAGAAGATGGGCATCGGGGGTCGTCAGGGGGCCCACGAGACAAGTGTGCGCGCCCAGAGAGGGGGGGCACGCCCCCACCCTCGTGGACGGCAGGTGGCCCCACTTGTGATCTTCTTTCGCCAGATATTTTTTATATTTTCTGAAACGGTGTCCTGTGGAGTTTCGAGGCTTTTTGAGTTGTGCAGAATAGGTTTCCAGAGTTTGCTCCTTTTCCAGCCTAGAATTCCAACTGCCCGCATTCTCCCTCTTCATGTAAACCTTGTAAAATAAGAGAGAAAAGGCATAAGTATCGTAACATAACATGTAATAACAGCCCATAATGCAATAAATATCAACATATAAGCATGATGCAAAATGGACGTATCAGTATCTCTGGGCCCTCTCGGTAATGCACATCACCATAAGCCTTGCAAGCAAATGACTAATGTATTAGTCACGAGATGATGTATTACGGAACGAGTAAAGAGACTTGACAGTAACGAGATTGAACTAGGTATGATGATACCGACGATCGAATCTCGGGCAAGTAACATACCCATGACAAAGGGAACAATGTATGTTGTTGTGCAGTCTGATCAATAAAGATCTTCGTAGAATATGTAGGAGACATTATGAGCATCCAGGTTCCTCTATTGGTTATTGACGGGAGATGTGTCTCGGTCATGTCTACATAGTTCTCGAACCCGTAGGGTCTGCACGCTTAACGTTCAATGATGGTTTGTATTATAAGTTATGTGTTTTGGTGATCAAAGTTTGTTCGGGATCCCAAATGAGATCACAGACATGAAGAGGAGTCTCGAAATGGTCGAGACATAAAGAATGATATATTGGACAATGTTATTCGGACACCGGAAGAGTTCTGAGAGGTACCTGGTAAAAACAGAGTACCGGAGGGGTTACCGGAACCCCCCGGGGAAGTAATGGGCCAACATGGGCCTTAGGGGAGAGAGAGGGCAGGCCATGAGGAGGTAACACCCCTCCCATGGGGAGTCCGAATAGGACTAGCAGAGGGGGCGCGGCCTCCCTTTCCTCTCCCTCTCCCTCTCCCTTCCTTCTTCCCCCTTCGACTAAATGGAATCCTACTAGGACTTGGAGTCCTAGTAGGACTCCTCTCTCTTGGCGCGCCCTACAGGGGTCGGCTGGCCTCCCCCTCTCCTCCTTTCTATACGGAGGTAGGGGGCACCCTATAACACACAAGTTTCTCTTAGCCGTGTGCGGTGCCCCCCTCCACAGATTACACGTCAGATCATATTGTCGTGGTGCTTAGGCGAAGCCCTGAGCACATCACATCACCAACACCGTCACCACACCGTCGTGCTAACGGAACTCTCCCTCGAGCATCTGCTGGATAAAGAGCACGTGGGATGTCATCGTGCTGAACGTGTGCTGAACACAAAGGTGCTGTACGTTCAGTACTTGGATCGGTTGGATCCTGAAGACGTTTGACTACATCAACTGCGTTAACACAACGCTTCCACTTTCGGTCTACGAGGGTACGTGGACACACTCTCCCCATCTCGTTGCTATGCATCTTCTAGATAGATCTTGCGTGAGGTAGGAAATTTTTGAAATTGCATGCTACGTTCCCCAACAGTGACATCATGAGCCAGGTCTATGCGTAGATGATTTGCACGAGTAGACCATAAAGAATTGTCGGCGATGATAGTCATACTGCTTACCACCAACGTCATACTTTGATTCGGCGGTATTGTTGGGCGAAGCGGCCGGGACGGACATTACATGACCGTGTTCATGAGACTGGTTCTATCGACGTGCTTTGCAAACAGGTGGCTAGCGGGAGTCAGTTTCTCCAACTTTAGTTGAATCAAGTGTGACTATGGCCGGTCCTTGATGAAGGTTAAAACGGCACACTTGACGAAAAATCGTTGTGGTTTTGATGCGTAGGTAAGAACGGTTCTTACTAGAAGCCCGTAGCAGCCACGTAAACACTACTAGGAAAAGGGCTATAGATAGGATGCACACTAATGGCGCACCAGACATGCGGTGCGCCATTAGTATATATACTAATGGCGCACCACGTGCTGGTGCGCCATTAGTGTGGAATACACTAATGGCGCACCGTGCTCATGGTGCGCCATTAGTATCATTTTTTTTTCTTTTCCAAACATACTAATGGCGCATTCAGACAGAGTGCGCCATTACTAGTTGTAACTAGTAATGGTGCACCAGTCACACAGTGCGCCACTACTGTTGATTTTTTATTATATTTTTTATTCTGTTTTTTGCAAAACTACTAATGGAACACTGTGCCACAGTACGCCATTACTAGTTTCAACTAGTAATGGCGCACTTTGGCACAGTGCGCCATTTGTATGTTTATTATTATTTTTTGCAAAACTACTAATGGCGCACCATCTCCTAATGCGCCATTAGTAACCTGGGTTACTAATGGCGCATTAGGAGATGGTGCGCCATTAGTAAGTGGGCACCAACAAGATATTTTGGACAGCCACTCCTACCTACTCACTTTCTCCCCACTTCATTCTCTCTACCTCCTCCTCCATAGCTTGTCTCGGCTGCCTCCTCTTTGTCACCTCATTTCCACCATAGATTCATTCAAATTAAGTGGTTAAATTACCTTTTTTGATAGGTAAGTAAGGGGGAAGCTATCTTTATGTTGTTCTCCCTCCAACAATGTGCACATGCACTTTTTATGGTCTAGCTAGATCTATGTATGTTCGTGGTGTTGCATATGTTTGTGGTGTTGCATATATGTTTGTGTTTGCAGGTGTACCGGTATTTGAAATGCGATAGTTGCCAATATTTTGCCGGAATGTTGATTCATTTCCGTTTCGGCGAGAATTTTGGCATTAAGCATTCTTTTTGGTCCTATTTTTAGGGAAAGTCATGCCAAATTTTTTCTTGGTTCTAAAATATCGTTTTGCTCTACCCCGCAGGCAACCATGGTCCGCACGATGACCGAAGGCATCGTGAATAGGTTTTTGAGCTCCGCGAAGGCCGAGATGCTTCAAAAGAACGAGACGGAGATAAGATGTCCGTGTCGAAGATGCAAGCTGAAGAGCCTTATTGCGGACCCGGATTCCGGGCAGGTGCGGGACCACCCGCTCTTGCGTGGTTTCATGGATGGCTATCGGTGGTAAGGTGATGAAGATGACTACGAAGTCGTCCATGGGGGTCAGGCAAGAAATGAGGAAGGGCAGCAAGACAACCACCGCGGCTCGGGTGGGCGAGAAGACGAAGAATCTCCAGGAGATGATCACGACGGTGATGCTGTACACAGTCATCATGTAGAAGATGCAGGACATGATGATGAGGAAGATGCCCGAGCAGACGATAGGCATGATCATGAAGATGATCATGCCGGCGGAGCAGACGGCGCTGGACCATCGATGGGCTGGGTGAGGACCCTCATATTCAAGAGCTGCTTCTCAAGCAGACGGATAACGCAAGAGCTGCCACCCGAGAGAAAGCCAAGATGGATGAACTGGAGATAGACGCGGTTACTCCATTGTATGAAGGATGCAGGCCCGAGGATACCCGCCTGAAAGTAACGCTCATGGCTCTGGAGATGAAGGTAAAACACAAAATGACCGACGCATGCTTCGACGAGAACATGTCATTCTGGCGCTAACGTCTTCCCAAGGGGAACAAGTGCCCGACCAGTTTCGAGGAGGCAAAGAAAATCGTGTGTCCTCTGGATTTACCGCACGTGAAATACCATGTGTGCATGAACAATTGCATCATTTATCGAGACGAGCACGCGGAGTCTACCATATGTCCGGTGTGCGGTGTCACTCGATACAAGAAGAGGAAGAAAGCTCCTCGAAAAGTGGTGTGGTACTTTCCGATCACTCCTCGTCTGCAGCGGTATTTCGCGGACCCTAAGGTAGCAAAGCTCATGTGTTGGCACGCGGATAGGGAGGAGAAGATGCGAGAAGATGATGCAAATGATCCGGAGATAGATAAAAAAGACAAGATGCTGAGTCACCCTAAGGATGCGAGCCAGTGGCAAGCGTTGAACTTCGGAGATGCAGAATTTGGGATGATCCAAGGAACATCGTGCTGGGCGCGAGCACCGATGGAGTCAATCCGTTTGGCAGCCAGAGAAGCACACATAGCATCTGGCCTGTGTTTGTGTGGATGTACAACCTTCCCCCCTAGTTGTGCATGAAGAGGAAGTACATTCACATGAGTATGCTAATTGAAGGACCGAAACAACCGGGGAACGACATCAATCTGTATCTGGGGCTGCTAAAAGAGGAGCTAGACACGCTGTGGAAAACGCGAGCCAATACGTGGGACGCCGCAAAGAAAGAATATTTCCCTATGAGAGCCGCACTACTCACGACGGTGCACGACTATCTCGGTTACGGCTATGTCGCGTGGCAGGTGGTCCACAGATTTTCTGGATGCATCAGGTGTATGGATGACACAACGTATCGCCAGCTAGATAGAGATCCCGGGTCTTCGAAAACTGTGTTCATGGGACATCGAAGGTGGCTTCGTGACGATGACCTGTGGAGAAAATGCAAGGATCTGTTCGATGGTGAAACCGAACCCCGAGGACGCCCGCGTACGAGGAGCGGCGAGGAAATAGACGAGCTGTTGAAAAATTGGAAAGATTGCCCACTGCTGGGAAAGAAGCAAAAGGCGCCAGAGCCGGGAAAGAAGCGAAAGGCGCCAGAGCCGCTGCTGAAGGTATGGAAAACGAGGTCTTGCCATACTAGAAGATCCACCGTGTGCCTCACAGCCTTGATGTCATGCATATCACGAAGAACGTGTGCGAGAGTCTGCTTGGTACCCTGCTCAACATGCCAGAGAGGACCAAAGATGGGCCGAAAGCAAGGGCAGACTTGAAATCAATGGGCATCAGGCAGGAGCTTCACGCTAATGATGATGATGATGATGATGATGATGATGATGATGATGAGGCGAAGCAGGACACGGAAAGTCGTCGCAAAGGCAAAAAGGCCAAGAAGACCGAAAATGACTACCCTCCCGCGTGCTTCACTCTAAGTCAGGAGGAGATCGAGCAGTTTTTCACCTGCCTCGTAGGAGTAAAACTTCCTTACGTTTACGCGGGGAAGATAAGCAGATACCTAGACCCAGCGAAGCAGAAGTTCAGCGGGATGAAGTCTCACGACTGTCACGTGCTGATGACGCAGATACTTCCAGTTGCAATCTGTGGGATCATGGACGCGCACGTCCGTGAAATGCTGTTTGGCCTATGCAACTTTTTCGACGTCATCTCTCGGAAGTCGGTTGGCGTGAGGCAACTCAGAAGGCTACAGGAAGAGATCGTGGTGATACTATGCGAGCTTGAGATGTACTTCCCGCCCGCATTTTTCGACGTTATGGTGCATCTGCTGGTCCATATCGTGGATGATATCATCCAACTCGGGCCGATGTTCCTGCACAGCATGATGCCGTTCGAAAGGATGAATGGTGTCATCAAAGGATACGTTCGCAACATGTCACGTCCAGAGGGAAGCATAGCCATGGGCTTTCTGACCGAAGAGTGCATCTCCTACTGCACGAATTATCTAGGCATCGAGAACCTCGTTGGTCTGCCCGTCAACAGGCACCTCGGCAGGCTCGCTGGATGGGGTCACCGTGAGGGTCGCCGCGAAATGCATGTCGACTTCGAGGGTCGACTCGCCAACTTTGAAAGAGCAAACCTAGTCGCGCTACAACACATAGACGTGGTTGATCCTTGGGTGGTAGAGCACAAAACCTTTATTGAGAAGACGTACATTGACCGAGGCCAACAGAGGACGGACGGAGATATAATCAACCAGCACAACTCATGTTTCACGCGTTGGTTCAAGCAGAAGCTTCTGTCGTACCCATTACATGAGGATTCTTCCGCGAAAGAACAACTCATATTCGCCTTGTCACAGGGCGCCGAGCACAACCTGATGACCTATGAGGCGTACGATATCAACGGCTACACATTCTACACCGAGGCCAAGGACATGAAGAGCAATGGTTATCAGAACTCCGGGGTAACGATGGAATCCTAGACCGGTAACGACAAGGACAGATACTACGGAAGGATCGAGGAGATCTGGGAGCTGAGCTATGCTGGAGAGAAGGTCCCGATGTTCCGTGTCAGATGGGCCAAGAGCGTCCTAAAAGAAGACTGGTATTTCACCACCATGGTTATACCCGAAGCCAAATCCAAGACCGCGGGCGCAAACGTCACCGTGAAAATGAGCCATGGGTACTGGCTTCCCAAGTTGACCAATGCTTCTTCATTACCGACCCGTCAAAGCCCAGTCGTGTTGTCGTGAGGAGAGGCAAAAGGAAGATCACCGGAATGGATGGAGTAGCCAGTGAGCAAGACTTTGACAAGTACGGCGACCCGAAGATCGAACATGACGACGATGATGAAGTAGCAGCATACACCACAAGAAGAAGCAGGACCACCCTACCTAAAGGATGTCCGTTCTACGAAAGAGCTCCATTTGTGAAAAAGAAGGGCAAGAAGATTGTGAACAGATAGCTAGCTAGCTAAGATCGATTGTATTTAAATTGTAATCTTCATTTCTCGATTGTATTTCATGGGCGGCACTTTTTGAACTATCATGAATATTTTTAAATTTCATGGGCACTTTTTGAATTCATGAAAAAATATTGAATATTCATGAGGACACTCGATCTCGATCCCCCTCCATCTCGATCGTTATCAACCCTCGCCAGATTCCCCTTGACAGATCCCCCTCGCCGCCGAGCACCCCCCGCACCCTCCCCCACTCCACCACCGCCGACGACCCCCGCACCCTCCCCCGCTCCACCGTCACAAATGAATGCAACTATAAAAAAATTGATTATATTTTCAAAAAACAAATTTGATTATATTTTCAAATAACAAATTTGATGGTATTTTCAAATAACAAATTTGATGATATTTTTTTATATTCATAAATATTTTCAAATAAAAAAATCTGATGATATTTTATAAAAAATTATTACTGTTTTTATAAAAATTTAGTACTGTTTCATATTCATATTCATATTCATTTTCTAAAAAACTATTAGATGCAACAAAAAAATAGTAATAAATAATTACTTATGGCGCACCGCTGGCTGGTGTGCCATTGCTATCTAAAAAAAATTACTTATGGCGCACCGTCCCGCTGGCGCCCTTGCTATCAGAAAAAAACATTCTAATGGCGCACCGCAAGGGGGTGCGCCATTAGTATTCTCACCCCTATAGCCCCTCGTCCCTCCCTCGCCAGATCCTTCGTCCTTCCCCGTCTCTTCTTCCCCCCCGCCCACGTCTCCACCACGCCGCCGCCGTCGCTGCCAACGCGCCCCCGCCCACGCACCCCCGCCACCTCCCTCTCC
>LR738715.1:518401896-518425008 GCA_902687465.1 Secale cereale | reverse complement strand
GACACCGCCGCCGCCGCCTCTTCCGCAGGCCCGGCCCTGCAGCGAGCAGAGCCCAGAAAAGCCTCGCCGTCGTCGCCCCATCCCCGACAACCACCTCTGCACATCGGTCTCCGTCCGCGGGGAGACGCCAGCGCTGTACGAGCCGGCCAGGCACACGGGATCCAGCGCGGGACGGCTTCACCTTCGGGCTCGCCCTCCCTCCGCTTTCGAACCAGCTCTGACGCCTCAACCTCGACCCTCGCCACAGCTCGCCGTCTTCCACGCCAAGGTCGACGAGATCTCGCTCCTCGCCGTCAGCACCACCATAGTCCACAGGCGGAACCCCGTAAGAGATCTCCCTCCTTCCCCGTCTCTTCTTGATTCTTGGTAAAATGTGAAGGCCTAGAATAAATAGAGAGCAAACATCTGAATAGTGGCCATTTTTACAAGAATAAGCCACCAACATGTCGGATGAGTGATGGTGGTGGCCGTACAAACTTGTCAATTTGTTTGTTGATGACTTGGGCATTCTAGAGACAAAGTTCTATATCCGCCTACATGACGTCCAGAGCCTGTAAGGCCTTAAAATAGAATAGGTACGGAGGTACACTAGCAGATTCAGTTACTGGTGTGAAAAGAGTCGTGATTTTCATGGCATTAGTCGTGACGTTTTGGTTACTGAGTTGTTCCTTATTTGGCACTCAATGACTCAAATGAGTATCTAACTATCAGCGGTAACGGGTCATGGCCTGTGAATGATTGATGCTGGCAGATGTGAAGTGAAAGTTCAACTGAAAAATTATTCGTGTAGTGGTGATGCCCTGCAGTTTAACATATGCTGATAACACAGAATATAAGCTAGTTGCACAGGCGCTATACAGTGTTACGTTTTGTTGGCAAGGCGCATTTTTTACAATCATACAGTAGTATATGATAGTGCCGTTGCCGCTGCCTTATTTTTCTTTTTATTCCAGGAGCTCCAGGCCCGCACTCTCATTAGAATGAAACTGATAGCATAGCATCATTCTGACCACACTTATTCGATCGCACCCACAAGGCCACAACCCACTGCGGAACCATAGGAAAAACACATCTACTGAAAGAAAGCAAGCAGTTCCTCCAGTGTAGGACACCACCGAGACTGGAGACGCAGTTCCTCCAGTGTAGAACACTACCAAAGTGCATTGGCTGGATAACAGTAGCAGCAAAGGACAACCGACATATTTACAAGTCACACAATTTCAGCTATCTCTAACCAGTCCCACTGTCGCTGGCTGGCAGCCTGGCACTACCTTTTACTAGCGGTTATCTAACTGACATTGGCATCTGCAACTATATCTCCCCTGCTTACAATGCAACTATCGTGTCTCAGTTCGGCCAGTAGGCAAAATATGAAAATCATATATGCTGCTACAGTTTACCAGACGGCCTACTGCCTGCTCTAGGAAATCAGGGCGTAAACTGGCCACCCTAGTTCTCATTTTCTCATTTGCCGTGATCTGACCCCAAACTAAATTGGCTGAGTAGACACTCATATAGGAGCTAAAGCGGTCCGGCATTAGGTTCCTCCTTTTGTTGGTTCTTTGTCTAAGGAATATATGCTCCTGGATCTAGATTATTTTCTTCCTGATGTTGCTATTTCCATTGAAGTACTCACATGCGTTCTAGATGAGCTTCTGCTAGTTAGTTCCCTTTAGACTACATTCTAGATTGCATAGCATAACTCCAAAATTTTGTCATGGCACACCTGCGCATATATTTCTGGACAGCAAGCTTATATCTGAAAAATGAGTTAGCTAGGCTCAGAATTTTGAGTTGGCCCCTTTACATAAGTTTTAGATAAAGTTTCAAGGTTTCTTTAGAGTATTTATTTGTGTCGTTTGGATGTACGGTTTGAGAGCAGCTATCAGTTTAGTTTCAAGGTTTCTTTAGAGTATTTATTGCTAAACTATTGATGAGTTTTTGTTGGGTGACCTATTAGATCTGGAATGGAAGCTCACATTAGTTGAGCTGATTTTTTTTCCATATAAAAGCAAAGGACCATATGGTTTGTGGCCTTTTCATCCATATGAAAGTAGAGGCACATTGTGGTGCTAGTTTGCTGGGTTTTGTCTCCGACCATCGCGTCGTGATGATTTTGCAGGTACCCCGAGAGGCCCTTGAGTTTTCTGGAATGCCGATTAACTTCCGTTCCGGCAAATTCGAGTACTCCATATGTCCTATTTTCAGCAAAGGTCATGCTGAAATTTTCCGTGAATTTTAGCATGACTTTGCTAAAAATAGGACATATGGGGTACTTGTGACTAATGCATGGGCCGGGGTATCTTAGTACTTAATTAAGTAGGATCAACTGCCCCTTTATTCTTGCTGCATTAAACCATAGGCTGCAATAGAGCCAAGTGATTAGGCCCAACTTAGAATTCTCCTTCCCAGCCTAGATTTTAGGATGCCTCGGTGTCGACAAACCATAAATTATAAAACATTGGCTTTTAGGGTGCTTCGGTGTCGATAAAAACCTAAATGATGAAAGCTTAGGCTTTTAGGATGCCTTGGCGTCGAAAAACCCTCAATGATAAATGCTTAGCTTTTAGGATGCCTCGGTGTCGAAAAACCCTAAATGACGAGACCATGATCTTGTTCCTTGACAATAACCATTTTTTGACCAAACTTTTTTCCTATTTAGAGTGAAACATGGCCCACAACGATGAGGCTGGGGGTTCGGGCGGCAAGGCATTCTGGGAGCTGTCCCAGGAGATGGTGGAACAACCTCACTTGTATGAGGACGCCATGAAAGACACCGATCCTGACACCACTGATGGTGCCACCGAGGATGACCCCACTGATGGTGTCGTCGGGGATGACACCACTGATGGTGCCGCCGAGGATGCCACCACTGATGATGGCGGCGCACGCACAGATGGCAGCCAACCGAAGAGGCAACGGAAGGACCGGCGCCCGATCGTGCTCCGCACCGTCAAGGAGGAATTTACTGAAGTCGACTCCGACGGGAATCCAACGGCGCCCGAACGAATAGTCAAGGGGTAGTCGCTTCAGCTCGGGTGCATTATCCGAAGCACCGTCTCGATCAACACCGTTAACCTGAGGCATCCTGACCGAGGGAATTTGCGCAACCTCCTCTTCACAAAGCTGCACGAACGATACAATCTCCCCGCTGAATTTGAAAACACAAGCCTCAAAGGGAATAAAGTGAACAATGCCGCCCTCACGAAGATGAGCACGGCCCTGTCTACTTGGAAAAGCACGGTGAAGAGAATGATTGACAAAGGTTTTAGTTATGAGAAGATCAAGGAGAAAAATCCTTCGACCGAAGATGACTACAATGACTTCAAGATCAAGTGCTCGAGCACCGCAACCTCCGAATCAAGTCAGTGGGGGAAAGAAATGCGAGAGCTGAACTTCGGGGAACACACACTCAGTCCCGGCGGTTACAGAGTGGCGGAGCCTATATGGGACAAGGAGGAGGCGGAGCGTGCCGAGCAAGGCCTACCGCCCCTCTTCGATAAATACAGTGACAAGCAGACCAGGAACTTTGTCAGGGCCCGGTACAAGAAGGACCCGAAAACAAAGGAGCTTACCATGGATCCGAAGACCAGGGCGCTTGAGCTTGTTCTGGTAAGGAATACACCCCCGCATAATTAGCTCCTTATGGTTGCCTTCTAATTAATGAAGCCAAATTTCTAAATGGTTCACATTCCTTCCGCAGGCGACTGAAAGCAGTAGCGCAGGGTCGACTAAGAGCAACCCTTGGGACACCACTCTAAATAGGGCGTTGAATGTAATGAAAAAAAAGGATAAGCTCAGTAAGCCGTCGTCAGCTGGTCGTGTGGCCGGCAAAGGCTTGTCCACAAAATGGTCGTCATACTATAACGCTGGTGGGTGAAAGGAGAAAAAGACCAGCTCGGAAAGCCAGTTGCGCGAGGTTCAAGAACTCAAGGCACAAGTGGCGCGGATTCCGGAGATTGTCCAAGAGCAAGTGCAACAACAACTGGGAGCGACGATCACCGCCATTGTGCCTACCTTGATTGAGGGGTTGCAGGCGTGGATTGCGGCCGGCCAACAGGGGCCGCCCCCAATTCCCAGCTTCACGGCCAGCAACTCGCAGAACGCGATGGCGGGGCCATTGGTGTCTTCGGCGGAGGCGGCATTGGTGTCTCCGACGCCGGCACGGGAGCTTAATGCACCCGGGTGTACGTCGACCTGCACCTCTCCAGCAAGCGGCCCCTCCGTCAATTGCACGCCCGCCGTTGGCGGTGCCTCGACATTAGCCGAGCTCGACGCCACCATCACGGTAACTAATTAAGCCTCTCTCGGCCAAGGACTTCATCTCCTTGCCTTTGACTGGGCATCCCTAACGCCCTACATGTTTTCGCAGGGCGCCGCCGACGTTCCATGCACTCTCCTGCACTTCGTGAACAACGAGTTGGTCGATGTCGCCAAGGGCAAAATTGTTCAACCGGGCAACCCCGTGTTCCACGGTACTAGGATGCCACCCACCTTGTATAGGGTTCAACTGGTTCGGGTGCTGCCAGGCTGCGACGAGTTGTTACCTCCGATTCGACCCGTCGGGGCCGACGAAGATGATGTGATGACCCTCAGCGCCTGCCTAAGCTGGCCCCTTCTTTGGCCGAAGAGCCAGATTTGTTTGGGGGCGAGGGACACCACCCCAAAGACAACACCGCCAGTCATGCCGGCGCCAAGCCATGGCAAGACCGCCGCAACGGTGCCGGACATCGCTATGCCACTAGATCCAAACATGCATATGGCACATGATCCAAACGACGACGACGATAACGACGACGATACATTTGCCAACGTCGATGAGTACTTTGCTGATCATGGGTATGATGGCGACTTCATGGGGCCTCCTTCTCAAGAACCCAACCCTACAAAAGACGTGCGCGATCTAGCTCGTACCGCGGAGAAACCAAGTTGCAACAGGCATCGTCTGCCGTTCAGTTCTCTGGAGATGCCTCCAGCTGCCGACTTCACCGAGCCTCAGATAGGCGAGGTGCGAAATATTATCAGCCCCAACACACTCAAGAAGGCGGTTTGTGAGCAGAACTCGGTCCCATTACAGGATAAGAAGAAGGCACGGAAAAGAAAGACTAACAAGGGTGCGAGCCAGCCGGCACCGAGTACGATCCGTGCTCAGGACGGGCCACCTTTACCTGAGGATATAATGAGGAGGGTGCATGTGGCGGGTAGGCCGATGCTACCGAGTAATATGCTCAATGCTGCAACCGGTTCTATGCGGAGTCTGCATGACAGTGTTCTTTCTTTGGAGAAGCGGCGTCTCAGAGAGAAGGATGTGGCATACCCGGTTTTCGCGGCCAAGGTGCCAGAGGGCAAGGGCTTTGTGGATAACTCCATCGGGGGTACGATCGTCCTGCGGTTTGATGACATCTACGGTATGTTGAACCTTCATCCGCTGCACTATACCTTCGTTCGGCTATTCTCTCTGAGTATGGACATGCGGATCAATAGAGACAAGACCCCGGACATCGTGATAGTCGACCCCTTCTACATGCGTGCCAAGATCTTGGGCAGCGCTAGGGACTGGCAAGTCGCGAGTTCTTACCTCGAAGGCGTCATTCTGGCAAACCGAGATAAGGATAACTTCCTCGTGCCTTACTTTCCCGAGTAAGTCGTCCCCTCAACCGCCCCGTAACATATGAATTCTTAGATTTCGATCGTTTTTCTTTTAACATTCCGTGTTTTGTGCAGTGACACACATTGCACACTCATCCTCCTAAGCCCCAAATATTCCATGGCCACGTATTTCGACTCGGACTGTCAGTTGAAGGTAGACTACACAAATGTCAAGAATGTTCTTGATGATGTTCTCCCCGGCTACGCCAAATCTGGAGGCACCTTCACCAGGCCTCTTCGTAAATACGGCAAGCACGTGTTCGCCCACAATACGACGTTCTGTTGCGTCAAGCAGCCGCCTGGCGGTCAGAAGGGTGCCTACTACGCCATCACATCACATCACAGTGCGCCATTAGTATGCCAAAGGATACTAATGGCGCATCATCCAACAGTGCGCCATTAGTGTGCCAAAGTTACTAATGGCGCATCACGCAAGAGTGCGCCATTAGTATGCCAAAGCACCTGGGTATATATGCCCCCCTGGGAGGCATACTAATGGCGCACCATGGTCTATACTAATGGCGCATCTGTGGTGCGCCATTAGTATACCAGATACTAATGGCGCACCATAGGTGCGCCATTAGTAAAAAATACTAATGGCGTGGCACTAATGGCGCACCACTAATGCGCCATTAATGGCCAAAATAGGTGCGCCATTAGTAGGCCTTTTCCTAGTAGTGAAAATTGCAACAACAAAGTAGAGGACGTCTAACTTGTTTTTGCAAGGCATGTTGTGATGTGATATGGTAAATGTGGGATGAGTTATACATTATTGTATGAGATCATCATGTTTTGTAAATTATCGGCAACCTGCAGGAGCCTTATGGTTATCTCTTTATTGTATGAATTGCGAACATCATGTAATTGCTTTACTTTATCACTATAAGTTAGCGATAGTAGTAGAAGCAATAGTTGGCGAGACGACCACAATGCTACGATGAAGATCATGGTGTCAAGCCGGTGATGATGGAGATCATGACGATGCTTTGGAGATGGAGATCAAAAGTACAAGATGATGATGGCCATATCATGTCACATATTTTTATTGCATGTGATGTTTATCCTTTTATGCATCTTATTTTTCTTAGAACGACAGTAGCATTATAAGATGATCCCTTACAAAATTTCAAGGTACAAGTGTTCTCCCTGAGTATGCACCGTTGCAATAGTTCGTCGTGCCGAGACACCACGTGATGATCGGATGTGATAAGATCTACGTTCACATACAATGGGTGTAAGACAGTTTTGCACATGTAGAATACTCGGGTCAAACTTGACGAGCCTAGCATGTACATACATGGCCTCGGAACACTGGAGACCGAAAGGTCGAGCATGAATCATATAGTAGATATGATCAATATAAGATGTTCACAATTGAAAGCTACTCCATCTCACGTGATGATCGTACATGGTTTAGTTGATTTGGATCACGTGATCATTTACAAAACACAGACTGGGTCTGTAACTTGAGGATTATCCTCATTGCTGCACATAAGAATTATGTCCTTGAAGCACCGCTAGGTGACAAGCCCCCTCCCGCTAATGTGGACGCTTTGAACATCTGGCAGACGCGGTCTGATGACTACTCAATAGTTCAGTGTGACATGCTTTACGGCTTAGAATCGGGACTTCAAAGACGTGTTGCATGTAATGCAGCATATGAGGTGTTCTAAGAGTTGAAGTTAATATTTCAAGCAAATGCTCGAGTTGAGAGATATGAAGTCTCCAACAAGTTCTATAGCTGCAGGATGGAGGAGAACAGTTGTGTCAGTGAACACATACACATAATGTTTGGGTACCACAACCGCATGACTCAACTTGGAGTCAAAGTTGATGATGATAGTGTTATTGACATAGTTCTTCAATCACTGCCACCAAGCTATAAAGGCTTCGTGATGAACTATTAAATGCAAGGGATGCAAAAGCCAATTCCCGAGATCTTCGCTATGCTCAAAGCCGTGGAGGTAGAAATCATGAAGGACCATCAAGTGTTGATGGTTAACAAGACCACTAGTTTCAAGAAAGAGGGCAAGGGAAAGAAGGGGAACTTCAAGAAGAATAGCAAGCCAGTTGCTACTGAAGGGGAACTTCAAGAAGAATAGCAAGCCAGTTGCTACTCCCGGGAAGAAACCCAAGTCTAGAGCCAAGCCTGAAACTGAGTGCTTCTACTGCAAAGGGACTGGTCACTGGAAGCGGAACTGCCCCAAGTATTTGGCGGATAAGAAGGATGGCAAAGTGAAAAAAGGTATATTTGATATACAGGTTATTGATGTGTACCTTACTAATGCTCGTAGTAGCACCTGTGTATTTGATACTGGTTCGGTTGCTTATATTTGCAACTCGAAACAGGGGCTAGGGATTAAACAAAGATTGGCTAAGGACGAGGTGACGATGCGTGTGGGAAATGGTTTCAAAGTCGATGTGATCGCCGTCGGCACGCTACATCTGCATCTGCCTTTGGTATTAGTTTTAGACCTAAATAATTGTTATTTGGTGCTAGCATTGAGCATGAACATTATATCTGGATCTTGTTTGTTGCGAGACAGTTATTCATTTAACTAAGAGAATAATGGTTGTTCTATTTATATGAGTAATATCTTTTATGGTCATGCACCCTTGATGAGTGGTCTATTTTTGTTGAATCTCGATCGTAGTGATACACATATTCATAATATTAAAGCCAAAAGATGCTAAGTTGATAATGATAGTGCAACTTATTTGTGGCACTGTCGTTTAGGTCATATTGGTGTAAAGCGCATGAAGAAACTCCATGCTGATGGGCTTTTGGAATCACTTGGTGCTTGCGAACCATGCCTCATGGGCAAGATGACTAAGACTCTGTTCTCCGGAACATTGGAGCAAGCAACTTTCTTATTGGAAATAATACATACTAATGTATGCGGTCCGATGAGTGTTGAGGCTCGCGACGGGTATCGTTATTTTCTGACCTTCACAGATGATTTGAGCAGATATGGGTATATCTACTTAATGAAACATAAACATTTTAAAAGTTCAAAGAATTTCAGAGTGAAGTAGACAATCATCGTAACAAGAAAATAAAGTTTCTACGATCTGATCGCGGTGGCGAATATTTGAGTTACGAGTTTGGTCTTCATTTTAAACAATGTGGAATAGGTTCGCAACTCACGCCACCTGGAACACCACAACACAATGGTGTGTCTGAACGTCATAACCGTACTTTATTTGATATGGTGCGATCTATTATGTCTCTTACCAATTTACCACTATCGTTTTGGGGTTATGCTTTAGAGTCAGCTGCATTCACGTTAAATAGGGCACCATCTAAATCGTTGAGACGACACCACGAACTATGGTTTGGCAAGAAACCCAAGTTGTCATTTCTTAAAGTTTGGGGCTGCGATGCTTATGTGAAAAAGCTTCAACCTGATAAGCTCGAATCCAAATCGAAGAAATGTGTCTTCATAGGATACCTAAAGGAAACTGTTGGGTACACCTTCAATCACAAATCCGAAGGCAAGATATTTGTTGCTAAGAATGGATCCATTCTAGAAAAGGAGGTTCTCTCGAAAGAAGTGAGTGGGAGGAAAGTAGAACTTGATGAGGTAATTGTACCTTCTCCCGAATTAGAATTTAGTTCATCACAGAAATCAGTTCCTGTGATTCCTACACCAATTAGTGAGGAAGCTAATGATGATGACCATGAAACTTCAGATCGAGTTACTACCGAACCTCATAGGTCAACCAGAGTATGTTTCGCACTAGAGTGGTACGGTAACCCTATTCTGGAAGTCATGTTACTAGACCATGACGAACCTACCAACTATGAGGAAGCGATGATGAGCCCAAATTCCACAAAATGTCTTGAGGCCATGAAATATGAGATGGGATCCATGTATGAGAACAAAGTGTGGACTTTGCTTGAATTGCCCGATGATCTGCAAGCCATTGAAAATAAATGAAACTTTAAGAGGAAGACTGACGCCGACGGTAATGTTACTGTCTACAAAGCTCGACTTATTGCTAAAGGTTTTTGACAAGTTCAAGGAGTTGACTACGATGAGACCTTCTCTCCTGTAGCGATGCTTAAGTCTGTCCGAATCATGTTAGCAATTGCCGCATTTTATAATTATGAAATCTGGCAAATGGATGTCAAAACTGCATTCCTTAATGGATATTTCAAAGAAGAGTTGCATATGATGTGGCCAGAAGGTTTTGTCGATCCTAAAGGTGCTTACAAAGTGTGCAAGCTCCAACGATCGATCTATGGATTGGTGCAAGTATCTCGGAGTTGGAATATACGCTTTGATGAGGTGATCAAAGCATATGGTTTTATACAGATTTTTTTTGGAGAAGCCTGTATTTACAAGAAAGTGAGTGGGAGCTCTGTAGCATTTTTGATATTATATGTGGATGACACATTGTTGATTGGAAATGATGTAGAATTTCTGGATAGCATAAAAGGATACTTGAATAAGAATTTTTCAATGAAAGACCTCGGTGAAGCTGCTTATATATTGGGCATCAAGATCTATAGAGATAGATCAAGATGCTTAATTGGACTTTCACAAAGCACATACCTTGATACAGTTTTGAAGAAGTTCAAAATGGATCAGTCAAAGAAAGGGTTCTTGCCTGTGTTACAAGGTGTGAAATTGAGTCAGACTCAATGTTCAACCACTACACAAGATATAGGGAAAATGAAAGTCATTCCCTATGCTTCAGCCATAGGTTCTATCTTATATGCAATGCTATGTACCACACCTAATGTGTGCCTTGCTATAAGTCTAGCAGGGAGGTACCAAAGTAATACAGGAGTGGATCACCGGAGATCGGTCAAGAACATCCTGAAATACCTGAAAAGGATGAAGGATATGTTTCTCATTTATTGAGGTAACAAAGAGCTCGTCGTAAACGTTTACGTCGATGCAAGCTTCGACACTGATCCAGATGACTCTAAGTCACCAACCGGATACGTATTTCTGTTGAACGGTGGAGCTGTCCGTTGGTGCAGTTCCAAGCAGATCGTCGTGGCGGGATCTACGTGTGAAGCAGAGTACATAGCTGCTTCAGAAGCAGCAAATGAAGGAGTCTGGAAGAAGGAGTTCATATTCGATCTAGGTGTAATACCTAGTGCACCGGGTCCAATGAAAATATTTTGTGACAACACTGGAGCAATAGCCTTGGCGAAGGAATCTAGGTTCCACAAGAGAACCAAGAAAATCAAGAGACGCTTCAACTCGATTCGCGATCAAGTCAAGGAGGGAGACATAGAGATTTGCAAAATACATACGGATCTAAATGTCACATACCCATTGACTAAGCCTCTTCCACGAGCAAAACATGATGAGCACCAAGACTCGATGGGTGTTAGAATCATTACTATGTAATCTGGATTATTGACTCTAGTGCAAGTGGGAGACTAAAAGAACAATGCCCTGGAGGCAATAATAAAGTTGTTATTTATATTTCCTCATATATCATAATAAATATCTTTTATTCATGCTAGAACTGTATTAACCAGAAACTTGATACATGTGTGAATACATAAACAAAAACAGAGTGTCCCTAGTATGCCTCTACTAGACTAGCTCGTTAATTAAAGATGGTTAAGTTTCCTAACCATATACATGTGTTGTCAACTGATGAATGGGATCACATCATTAGGAGAATGATGTGATGGACAAGACCCATCCGTTAGCTTAGCATTATGATCGTTTAGTTTTATGGCTATTGCTTTCTTCATGACTTATACATGTTCCTCTGACTATGAGATTATGCAACTCCCGAATGCCGAAGGAACACCTTGTGTGCTATCAAACGTCACAACATAACTGGGTGATTATAAAGATGCTCTACAGGTGTCTCCGAAAGTGTTTGTTGAGTTGCATAGATCAATAATAGGATTTGTCACTCCGAGTATCGGAGATGTATCTTTGGGCCCTCTCGGTAGTGCACATCACTATAAGCCTTGCAAGAAAATGACTAATCAATTAGTCACGATATGATGTATTATAGAACGAGTAAAGAGACTTGCCGGTAATGAGATTGAACTAGGTATGTTGATACCGACGATCGAATCTCGGGCAAGTAACATACTGATGACAAAGGGAACAACGTATGTTGTGCGGTTTGACCGATAAAGATCTTCGTAGAATATGTAGGAGACAATATGAGCATCTAGATTCCGCTATTGGTTATTAACTGGAGATGTGTCTCGGTCATGTCTACATAGTACTCGAACCCATAGGGTCCGCACACTTAACGTTCGATACGGTTTGTATTATGAGTTCTGTGTTTTGGTGATAGAAGTTTGTTCGGAGTCCTAGATGAGATCACAGACATGACGAGGAGTCTCGAAATGGTCGAGACATAAAGAATGATATATTGGACGATGTTGTTCGGACACCGGAAGAGTTCCGAGAGATACCAGGTAAAAACAGAGTGCCGGAGGGGTTACCGGAACCCCCCCGGAAAGTAATGGGCCAACATGGGCCTTAAGAGAGAGAGAGGGCAGACCACTAGGAGGTGGTGCACTGATGATACCATGGACCTAGGGTAGGGTCACAGGCATGACCTAGATACCCTACCCAAGGTCACAGCCCTAAAGATCAAAGACATTCCAAGGATGATAGAAGATACCGACTGGTATGGCCAAAGGGAGCAATTCACTCGACAGCATACCTCACACGGATATCCCAATTCCATTCGACAGAATGAAGTCACTCAACCATGTGACAAACCACTCGACTCTTAGAAGGTCTAAGGTCTCGTAAGGCGAGCAACGGTTGGGCATTCACTCTGCAGTAAGGATGGCCTTTAATGTCCTTTATTACAGGCGTTATCAGTAACGTCCTGCTTTTAGGTACATTGAACCCTCTGTAACGTGGGGCGGCTGGGGTCCTGGCGCACTCTATATAAGCCACCCCTCCTTCGGTACAATGGTTCGCACCCCCTGTAACTCACACACACATCTATATTCCAGTCGACAGCCTCCGGGCACCGAGACGTAGGGATGTTACTTCTTCCGAGAAGGGCCTGAACTCGTAAAACTTGTGTGTACAACCTTGCCGTAGCTAGGACCTTGCCTCCTCCTATGTACCCCCTATCCTTACTGTCAGACCTAGTACCACAACCGTTGGCGCCCACCGTGGGGCAGGTGTCTTAGCGACTTCCGATGAGGTTGCAAGTTTTTCCCCGATTTCCATTGTCATTTTTTCCGACGATGGTCTGGCGTTGGGTCGTGAGATCCGACTCAGTGCGCTCATCTTCATCACCGACGACTCCGCCTGGCTCCAGGAGGCCCCCCTCGACGTCGAGGCACTACCCGCCCGCGGGGCAGCGCACTTCCGTGCGAGTGCTTGTGGCGTCCTTCTCCGGCAGTCGTTGACCCAGTATCAGTCGGCTCCCTCGTCGTCTGCTCTCCCCACTGCTCGCTGCCACAAGCGATCCGGTCGGCCGCGGCTCCAGTGTTGGGTGAAGCACACAGTGGCTCGCTAGTCGGCTACCCCTCAAGTCGCTGCCATCCAGCCCGACGAGCACCACTATGGGCCGGTCGACCTGTCGGCTGGCACCGTAGACACGCTTTCCAAGTGAGGGAGCAGTGACCTCGCAGTAGAGGTCCTCATGGTTGACTCTCGGCGCAGTCCACCTGGGTAATAACCTCGCGGTGGCAAAGGCGGCAGCGACGATGGTCAGTCATACGACCACAATGGGTATGTTCCTGAGCCCCTCACTACCGAGCAAAGGGAAGAGCTTTGTCGCCGCAACGAAGAAGCGATGTATACCCCTATCTTGGGAGAAACTCCTGAGGCTCGAGCTCTGTAAGCCACACGCCTAGCCACCATGGCCGAGCGCGCGCGTCTGGAGAACCTTCAGCGTTTGCTCGACGATCGAGCCCGCCGACTGATTCCTGAATATAGTCGACGGCCGCGGCAGTTGTTCCCGCACGAGCCCCAGGTATTCCGCACACCGATTCAGTACCTCACAGTTGCAGCCTGCATTGCGGAGTCGATTCGGCCGTCTCAGTCGGAGGTGGGAAGAGGCCTCCAGCAGATTCGGGCGCTGCTTCGAACGGCTAGTGAGCAGAATGCAGCCGTGTCCCAGTCACGCAATAGGATTCATAGCAGATCGGTGGCGGCGGACACCGTCTGGTCGGTCCATAGCCTGAGATCGCCCCAGCAGTGTGAGGGTCGTGGACCCAGTCAAGAGCAACACCCAGGTCAGAACTATGATCAGTACGATCATCGACTCGATCACAATGATCGCCGCCGAGTGCCTACGCCCCCTCCGGGGAGCGGATTGTACTCGCCCCGGCGACATGATGGAAGCCGCCCGCATGGTGACGAGCGAAGGATCCCCGTGGATCCCCGAAGACCTAGCTTTGATGCAAGATCGATTATTGTGCAAGGTCTGGTCGACAGGAACCGGGTGCACCGAGAAGGACAAGACATAGATCATCCGACTGGCAGCAGAGCATACGTCTCTGGCCCAGAGTGTTTCAGCTACACCATCACGGCCTTAAAGGTTCCCCCAAACTTTAGATTGGCAGCAGGAGTGAGCAAGTTCATTGGTGAGTCGAAGCCAGATACTTGGCTGGAAGATTTGTGATACGTCTCCAACGTATATACTTTTCCAAACCCTTTTGCCCTTGTTTTGGACTCTAACTTGCATGATTTGAATGGAACTAACCCGGACTGTCGTTGTTTTCAGCAGAACTGCCATGGTGTTGTTTTTGTGCAGAATAAAAAGTTCTCAGAATCGCCTGAAAATCAACGGAGAATTATTTCAGAAAATATAAAAATATCTACAAAAAGATCCACACCAGGGGGCCCAGGGCCTGTCCACGAGGGTGGGGGCACGTCCCCCTGCCTCGTGGGCCCCCTGGTGCTCCACCGACGTACCCCCAAATCCTATATCTTCACTTTCGGGGAGAAAAAATTAGGGAGAAGGAATTATCGCGTTTCACGAGATGGAGCCGTCGGCAAGCCCTAATCTCTCTCGGGAGGACTGATCTGGAGTCCGTTCGGGGCTCCGGAGAGTGGAGATCGTCGCCATCATCATCATCAACCTTCCTCCATCACCAATTCCATGATGCTCACTGCCGTGCGTGAGTAATTCCATCGTAGGCTTGCTAGACGGTGATGGGTTGGATGGGATCTATTATGTAATCGAGTTAGTTTTGTTAGGGTTTGATCCCTAGTATCCACTATGTTCTGAGATTGATGTTGCTATGACTTTGTTATGCTTAATGCTTGTCACTAGGGCCCGAGTGCCATGATTTCAGATCTGAACCTATTATGTTTTCATGAATATATGTGTGTTCTTGATCCTATCTTGTAAGTCTATAGTCACCAACTATGTGTTATGATCCGACAACCCCGGAGTGACAATAATCGGGACCACTCCCGGTGATGACCATAGTTTGAGGAGTTCATGTATTCACTATGTGTTAATGCTTTGGTCCGGTACTCTATTGAAAGGAGGCCTTAATATCCCTTAGTTTCCAATAGGACCCCGCTGCCACGGGAGGGTAGGACAAAAGATGTCATGCAAGTTCTTTTCCATAAGCATGTATGACTATATTCGGAATACATGCCTACCTTGCATTGATGAACTGGAGCTACTTCTGTGTCACCCTAGGTTATAACTTCTACATGATGAATTGCATCCGACATAATTTCCCAACACCGATCCAATGCCTACGAGCTTTACCTATATTGCTAGTTGTTATTTACTTTTCCGTTGCTACTATTACGAAAACTACAAAAAACACTATCGTTACTTTTATTGCCGCTACCGCCACTATCATATTACTTTGCTACTAAACTATCTTGCTGCAGATACTAAGTTTCCAGGTGTAGTTGAATTGACAACTCAGCTGCTAATACTTAAGAGTATTCTTTGGCTCCCCTTGTGTCGAATCAATAAATTAGGGTTGAATATTTTACCCTCGAAAACTGTTGCGATCCCCTACACTTGTGGGTTATCAAGACTATTTTCTGGCGCCGTTGCTGGGGAGCATAGCTCTATTCTTTAAGTCACTTGGGATTTATATCTGTTTACCACTATGAAGAATTTGAAGGACTCAAAAACCAAGATCTTACCCTCAACTACGAGGGGATTTATATCTGTTTATCACTATGAAGAATTTGAAGGACTCAAAAACCAAGGTCTTACCCTCAACTACGAGGGGAGGAAAGGAACTGCCATCTAGCTCTGCACTTGATTCTCCTTCTGTTATGAGTAAACTTGCGACACCTGCTCCTACTATTGAATCTGACATGTTGTATGTTCTTGATGATGCCACTTCTGCTATGTATGATGAATCTACCTCTGTGCCTGATACTATGCCACTAGGTGAATTTCTAGATGAACAAATTGCTAAGGTTATGGAGAGTGCAAATGTTGAAACTGATGATATTTATGAAAGTGATGATGAAACTACTCCCAATAGATATGAATTGCCTGTTGTGCCTGAGGGTTATGTTATGGATGAAGAAACTGCTAGAGACTTTCTTGCTTGCAATGATAGATATGATCTTAAGAAATTATTAGCTAAGCTGAAAGAAAAGTCCTTGAATGCTAGAATGAAACATGACCCTGCTTTTGCTACTTCACCTATCTGTGCTACTGATAAGGATTATGAATTCTCTGTTGATCCCGAGTTAATTACTTTGGTTGAAGCTGATCCTTTCCATGGCTATGAGTCTGAAACTGTTGTGGCACATCTTACAAAGTTGAATGATATAGCCACCCTGTTTACCAATGATGAAAAGATTCGTTACTACTATATCCTTAAGCTATTTCCGTTCTCGTTAAAGGGCGATGCTAAGACTTGGTTTAATTCTCTTGATCCTGGTTGTGTGCGTAGTCCCCGGGATATGATGTATTACTTCTCTGCTAAATATTTCCCGGCTCATAACAAACAAGCTACCTTACGGGAAATATATAACTTTGCTCAAACTGAAGAAGAGAGTCTCCCACAAGCTTGGGGGAGGCTTCTATAGTTACTTAATGCTTTGCCTGATCATCCTCTTGAGATGCATGATATACTTGATGTCTTTTATAATGGACTAACCGATGCTTCCAGAGACCACCTGGATAGTTGTGTTGGTTGTATTTTCAGGGAAAGAACAGTTGAACAAGCTGAATTACTATTGAATAATATGCTGGCCAATGAAAATAATTGGACACTTCCTGAACCAGCCCCTAAGCCAACTCCGAAGAAAAGAGGTGTTCTATTTCTCAGTCCTGAAGATATGCAAGAGGCAAAGAAATCTATGAAAGAAAAAGGTATTAAAGCTGAAGATGGTAAGAATTTACCACCTATTGAAGAAATATATGGTCTTGATAACCCGACACGGGTAGTAAAGGTGAATTCTCTTTATAGATTTGATGAATGTGATATTCCTCGTTATAAGTCTGCTAGCCAATGTTTAGATGAGTTTGACAATTTTATTGTTAAACAAGAAAACTTCAATGCTTATGTTGGTAGACAATTACAACAAAATGCTTATATGATTGAACGCTTGAGTGATTATCTGTCTAGAGCTAAAGGTGAACTGAAACTTATTAGTATACATGCTTCTATGGTTACCACTCAAGTAGAACAAGTACTTAAGGCTCAGAATGATTTGCTCAATGAATTAAATAGTAAGAATAATGACTATGATCTTAGAGTTGCAACTAGAGGTGGTAAGGTGACTCGGGAACCTCTGTATCCTGAAGGCCACCCTAAGAGAATTGAGCAAGATTCTCAGAGAGCTAATTTAGATGCACCTAGTTCTTCTAAGAGGAAGAAAAAGAAAAATGATAGAACCTTGCATGCTTCTAGTGAACCTCTAGCTGACATACCTGAGAACCCTAATGATATATCTGTTTCTGATGCTGAAACACAATCTGGTAATGAACATGAACCTAGTGATAATATTAATGATGATGTTCATGATGATGCTCAACCTAGCAATGATAATGATGTAGAAATTGAACCTGCTGTTGATCTTGATAACCCACAATCAAAGAATCAACGTTATGATAAGAGAGACTTTGTTGCTAGGAAGCACGATAGGGAAAGAGAACAATTGGTTCAGAAACCCATGCCTTTTCCTTCGAAACCATCCGAGAAAAAGGATGATGAGGATTTTGAGTGCTTTGCTGAAATGATTAGACCTATCTTTTTGCGTATGCGTTTGACTGATGTGCTTAAAACAAATCCTTATGCTAAGTATATGAATGATATTATTACTAACAAAACAAAGATACCTGAAT
Source organism: Secale cereale (assembly GCA_902687465.1). Classification (NCBI taxonomy): domain Eukaryota; kingdom Viridiplantae; phylum Streptophyta; class Magnoliopsida; order Poales; family Poaceae; genus Secale; species Secale cereale. The sequence continues at coordinate 518,407,110 of LR738715.1, read as the reverse complement.
TAGAAATTTCCACCATGCTTGTTAATTACACTTTTGAGGGTGGAATGCCTAAGAAATTAGGAGATCCAGGAGTACCTACTATGCCTTGCTCCATTAAGAGAAACTATGTTAAAACTGCTTTGTGTGATCTTGGAGCTGGTGTTAGTGTTATGCCTCTGTCTTTATATCGTAGACTTGACTTGAGTAAGTTGACACCTACTGGAATATCTTTGCAAATGGCTGATAAATCAACTGCGATACCTGTCGGTATTTGTGAGGATGTGCCTGTTGTAGTTGCAAATGTTACTATTTTAACGGACTTTGTTATACTTGATATTCCCGAGGACGATAGTATGTCTATTATTCTTGGATGACGTTTTCTGAATACTGCAGGGGCTGTTATTGATTGCAACAAAGGCAATGTCACTTTTCATGTCAATGGTAATGAGCACACGGTACAGTTTCCGAGGAAACAACCTTAGGTCCACAGTATCAATTATATTGGAAAAACTTCGACTATTACTATTGGAGGTTTTGAGTTTCCTATTCCTACTCTCAAGAAGGCATATGACATCCTTATTGTTGGGGACATACATATCCCCATTGAGGTAACCTAGTGTTATTCGAAAATTCTCCGGTTTCATGTTACTCGGAAAGAGTTTATTAACAAGACCTGATCAACCTTGTTAATGGATTCCTTTTGATTGGCATGGGATAGGTGAATCTAGATAGCACAACCTTCTGTACTCCCCTTTACTTTCTGTTAATTCGGGTAAATAAAAGAAAAATAGCATTTTCTGTCTGTTTCCAGACTTATCCGTGCAATAAAAAATATCCCGAAAATAAAAGTTCTCCAAATGCCGTGAAATTGAAATATGATTTTTTCTAGAATATTTGAGGAAATATGACACTGAACACACAGCGAGGGGAGCCAACACGTGGCCACGAGGGTCCAGGGCGCTCCCCCTGCCTCGTGGGCCCCACGTGGCCCCCTCCACTTATTCCTGCACCCATGCTCTTCTTCTTCCTCCCAAAAAAATCCCCAACCAGCTCAAACCCGAGTTCTAGCTCATCTTGCTGCCATTTTCGATCTCCTTTCTCAAAGCACCATTCGCAAAACTGTTTGGGGAGATTGTTCCTTGGTATGTGACTCCTCCATTGGTCCAATTAGTTTTTGTTCTAGTGCTTTATTTGTTGCAAATTTATGCTGGTGTGGTGACCTTGTTCTTGAGCTTGCATGTCAAATTTTCTTGGTCCCAAGTAGTTCTAATGCATGATATAGCCTCTAGGCACTAGTAGGAGTTGTTTCTATCAATCTTGTTGAGCTTGGTTAACTTTTATTGTGAGTTACTAATTTTTTTTAGAAAAATGTCTAGGAGAAACTTCCAAGGTGGTCCTTCAAGGAAGCAAGAACCGAGGATCGCGTTCCATGAGCCGGACGATGAACCACCGAGTGATGCTGATGTGCAGCCTTGTGAATGGCCGGCAGATGAATTCATGGGTCAAGCTGGCATCAAGGATGAATTTTATGCATACGTGCACAACGCTGACCTCGAGGACTTCATAAAAGATAAGTGTCTTCAATACCGTGGCCTAACTGATAGCTTTGTGAGAAGGTTTAAATTTTCATCTTCACGTAATTCTCACACTGTATTGTTTGACCTATATGATAAATCTTATACCATAAATGTAGAGGATTTTAATGTTGCTTGCAAGCTCCCACAGTGGGTCAGTATGAGTGATCCTCGCAAATCTGAATTTAGAGAATTCCAAGCTAGTATTATAGTGGGGGAATCCAGGGAAATCACACATGCTACCATGGGGAGCATACATTTTCCTGCCATTCATTACTTTGCTCTCTTTATCGGTAGATGCATAAACGGTAAGGATGAGGCTTGTCACATGTGTGTCCCTGATCTTAGTGTTCTCAGGAGTGTCGTACTTGGTGATAGGCAATATAACTTGGGAGCCATTGTTGCACGTAGACTACACCATAATGGGTTGCATGGAGATTTATTTGGTGGGATCTATGCTACCCGCATAGCCCGCTTTCTTGGTGTGTGTGTGCACATGAATGATGAACCTTTACCTCCTGCTTATCTAGACTACCATGCTATGACTAGTCACCGGTTTATAGAGTGGGATGATCAAACCCTCAAATATCGACTAATCTTTAACAGGTAGCATGCCATCCCTATTGTTCTTCCTGCTCCTACTTTCTTTAACTTTCAGGAAAAAGGGAGATACACTATAACTATGGAGGAGGCAAATGCATTTTATAACATGACGGAGGTAGCCCGCCTTCGAGCTGCACCTCAGCATGCAGCATCTGCTACGTCTCAGTACGACCCGAACTACAACTTTGGATATCCGTCAGGCCAATACTGGCCATAGACCAACTTAGGCCAAAAACCTAAGCTTGGGGGAGTACGTGTTTCTCACCGACTTACATTCATGTTCATACACTTATTCTAGTTGTCGGTGCTCAAACTCTTTCACTGTACCATCCATGCTTAGTTTCAATTTCTTTTTCTTAGTCTTTTTCTTGTGTGCTAGAAAAACCCAGAAACACAAAAAAATATATTAGTTGTAGCTTCTAGCTAGTTATTTTCTTTGCTTGTAGTAGTAGTTAAAAAATGAAAACCCAAAAAGATTTCTCGTTCTTCTTTTGCTTGTTGGGAGTTTTCCCATGTAAATAGTTTCTTTTCTTTTCTTTAGGGGTTAAGAGTAGAAGACCATGATTGAAAATGCTTAGTGGCTCTCATATGCTTTGTTGTTGATTTAACCTTGAGCCACACTACCTTGTCTTCTCTCTTGTATCAAATGTCTGCAGATTCCAGCTTAGTCCAATGCACGTGCACTATTACTATTATCCACATCGTTCGGTCATGCGAGTGAAAGGAAATAAGGATGATATAGGATGAACTAATTGAGATGAGAAAAGCTGGTATGAACTCGACCTGTCTTGTTTTTGTAAATATGATGGCTTGTCGTTCCTGTTTCAGCTTGTTATGAATGAAACATTTTTTCAATGACTATTAGAGATCATAGCTGCGTATGCCATGCTTAATTAGCTGAGAGTTTATAATGGTCTATCTTGCGTGCCAACATGATATTTAAATGGTTGTGATGTGGTATGATGGGTGGTATCCTCCTTTGAACGATTTAAGTGAGCTGACTTGGCACATGTTCACGCATGTAGTTGAAACAAATCAACATAGCCTTCACGATATTTATGTTCATGGTGATTTATATCCTACTCATGCTTGCATTCATTGTTGATTAATTTTAATGCATGTTCATGACCGTTGTTGCTCTCTAGCTGGTCGCTTCCCAGTCTCTTTCTAGCCTTCACCTGTACTAAGCGGGAATACTGCTTGTGCATCCACTTCCATAAACCCCAAAGTTGTTCCATATGAGTCCACCATACCTTCGTATATGCGGTATTTACCTGCCGTTCCAAGTAAATTTGTATGTGCCAAACTCTAAACCTTCAAATGAAATTATGTTTTGTATGCTCGAACATCTCATGTATCAACTAGGGTTGTCTATATCTTCCATGCTAGGTGGGTTATTCTCACGATGAGTGGACTCCGCTCATCATTCATGAGAAAATGGCTGGTAATCGGGATGGCTAGTCCCATGCTCAAAATAATAATTAAACAAAACTCCCCCAGGTCTGTTGCTGGTTTGGACGGTACCCATTGTTTCGGGCTAGCCGTGGATTGTGCTTGTTGGTGGTTGGGGGAGTATAAGCTTTACCATTCTGTTTGGGAACCGCCTATAATGTGCATAGCATGGAAGATATCGAGATTCTTGGTTGTTATGTTGACAATGAAAGTATACCGCTCAAAATGTTATTCATCTCTATTTAAAAATCGAGCTCTGGCACCTCTACAAATCCCTGCTTCCCTCTGCGAAGGGCCTATCTATTTACTTTTATGTAGAGTCATCATCCTCTTATCAAAGAGCACCAGTAGGAGAGCACCTCTGTTGTTACATGTATTACTATTAATTTGCATTGAGTATGATCATGATTGGATCTCTTTTACCATGAATTACAATGTCTAGTCAGTCCTTGATCTTTAAGGGTGCTCTGCATTTATGTTTTGTGGTCTCAGAAAGGGCTAGCGAGATACCATCTTGTTATATCATATCATGATTGTTTTGAGAAAGTGTTGTCATCTGAGGTTTATTATTATTGCTCGCTAGTTGATTATGCCATTGATGTGGATAGTCTCGAGACCTGCAAGTTATTGTGAATATGGTTAGTTCATGATCTTGTTGAAAACCTGAATGCTAGCTTACATATTTACAACAACAAGAGCAAACAGAGTTTGTTAAAGTTTTTCTTTATCACTTTCAGTTTATCAACTGAATTTCTTGAGGACAAGCAAAGGTTTTAGCTTGGGGGAGTTGATACATCTCCAACGTATCTACTTTTCCAAACCCTTTTGCCCTTGTTTTGGACTCTGACTTGCATAATTTGAATGGGACTAACCCGGACTGACGATGTTTTCAGCAGAACTCCCATGGTGTTGTTTTTGTGCAGAATAAAAAGTTCTCAGAATAGCTTGAAAATCAACGGAGAATTATTTCGGAAAATATAAAAAATATCTGCAAGAAGATCCACACCAGGGGGCCCAGGGCCTGTCCACGAGGGTGGGGGCGTGCCCCTCTGCCTCGTGGGCCCCCTGGTGCTCCACCGACGTACCCCCAGATCCTATATCTTCAATTTTGGGGAGAAAAAATCAGGGATAAGGAATTATCACGTTTCACGAGACGTAGCCGCCGCCAAGCCCTAATCTCTCTCGGGAGGGCTGATCTGGAGTTCGTTCGGGGCTCCGGAGAGTGGAGATCGTCGCCATCGTCATCATCAACCTTCCTCCATCACCAATTCCATTATGCTCACCGTCGTGCGTGAGTAATTCCATCGTAGGCTTTCTGGACGGTGATGGGTTGGATGGGATCTATCATGTAATCGAGTTAGTTTTGTTAGGGTTTGATCCCTAGTATCCACTATGTTCCGAGATTGATGTTGCTATGACTTTGCTATGCTTAATGCTTGTCACTAGGGCCCGAGTGCCATGATTTCAGATCTGAACCTATTATGTTTTCATGAATATATGTGTGTTCTTGATCCTATCTTGCAAGTCTATAGTCACCTACTATGTGTTATGATCCGGCAACCCCGAAGTGACAATAATCGGGACCACTCCCGGTGATGACCATAGT
>LR738715.1:518313526-518401082 GCA_902687465.1 Secale cereale | reverse complement strand
GCTTGTCACTAGGGCCCGAGTGCCATGATTTCAGATCTGAACCTATTATGTTTTCATGAATATATGTGTGTTCTTGATCCTATCTTGCAAGTCTATAGTCACCTACTATGTGTTATGATCCGGCAACCCCGAAGTGACAATAATCGGGACCACTCCCGGTGATGACCATAGTTTGAGGAGTTCATGTATTCACTATGTGTTAATGCTTTGGTCCGGTACTCTATTAAAAGGAGGCCTTAATATCCCTTAGTTTCCAATAGGACCCCGCTGCCACGGGAGGGTAGGACAAAAGATGTCATGCAAGTTCTTTTCCATAAGCACGTATGACTATATTCGAAATACATGCCTACATTGCATTGATGAACTGGAGCTAGTTCTGTGTCACCCTAGGTTATAACTTCTACATGATGAATTGCATCCGACATAATTTCCCATCACCGATCCAATGCCTACGAGCTTTACCTATGTTGCTAGATGTTATTTACTTTTCCATTGCTACTATTACAAAAACTACAAAAAACACTATCGTTACTTTTATTGCCGCTACCGCCACTATCATATTACTTTCTACTAAACTATCTTGCTGCAGATACTAAAATTCCAGGTGTGGTTGAATTGACAACTCAGCTGTTAACACTTAAAAGTATTCTTTGGCTCCCCTTGTGTCGAATCAATAAATTTGGGTTGAATACTTTACCCTCGAAAACTGTTGCGATCCCCTAACTTGTGGGTTATCAATTACCGAGTGGCTGTACAGATTGGTGGTGGCAATGATGATGTGGCTACGAAGCACCTCCCCTTGATGTTGGGAGGCTCGGCCAGAGCTTGGCTGAATCAGTTGGCCCCTGGTAGCATTTTCAGCTGGGAGGAGTTGGCCCGAGTGTTCGTCAGGACCTTTGAGGGCACTAGCAAACGACCTGCTGGACTGGCAGAGTTACAACATTGCGTCCAGAAGCCGAATGAAACTTTGAGAGATTACATTCAGAGGTGGACCACTCTACATCATACGATGGAGAACGTGTCCGAGCATCACGTAGTCTGCACCTATAAAGAGGGCGTACGGTACAGAGAGCTGAACCTGAAATTCGGTCGGATAGGAGATATGTCACTGACTCGGATGATGGAGATAGCCGATCGGTATGCTAACGGAGAAGAAGCGAATCCACTCCGTAGCGGCAAGAAACCAGTCGGCCAGGATGATGGAAATTCCAATCGGAAACCGAAGCGTAAGGCAGAGCCCGCAACTCCAGGAGAGGCGGCAGTTGTTAACCAGGGGAAGAATAAAGGGAAACATAAAGGTCCTTGGGTCCCCAAGAAAGTGAAAGTTCAAGCAGGGAATGATGTGCTTGACTTGTCGTGTCCTATACACACAAAGAAGGATGAAGAGGGGAACTTTATTTACCCCAAACATACCACTCGACAGTTTCAACTCCTGATTTGGAACTTCCAGAAGGACCATCCCAATGAGAAATAGAAGGAATCTGAGGAAACTGAAGACAAATAGGAGGATGGAGGTTACCCCCAAATCAACTCCACCTTGATGATTTTTGCTGACGTTGAAAGCAAGAGTCGACTGAAAGTTATCAACAGAGAAGTCAACATGGTTGCTCCGGCAACAATGATATACTTAAAGTGGTCTAAGACTCCCATCACATTCGACTAGTCCGACCATCCAACGCACATTGCTACCCCCGGGCGGCAAGCACTGGTGGTCGACCCTATTGTCGACGGTACGCGGTTGACTAAGGTTCTGATGGATGGCAGCAGTGGTCTGAATATCCTGTACGCCGAAACCCTCCGGGGGATGGGCATTCCGATGTTCAAACTGAGTGAGAGAAACATGAGATGCCATGGAGTCATCCTTGGGAAGAAAGCTGACTCACTTGGTCAAATCACCCTTGATTGGTTTTCGGTGATTCGACTCATTACCGCAAAGAAAAGTTGACGTTCAAGGTGGTGGACTTCCACAGTGCTTACCATGCAATTCTGGTAGGCCCGCCTATGCCCATTTCATGGCTCGACCTTGTTATGTATACCTCAAACTGACGATGCCAGGACCCAAGGGCGTGATCACTGTCACTGGGGATCGGTAGAAAGCAGAAGAATGCTTCCAGAAAGGCACAAAAATTGCTGATGAACAGATGTCGGCAATAGAGATGGAGGAATACAAGAAGAATGAGGATCCGAGTGATTTGTTGCGAGCTAAGAAGCCTACTTCTGAGTCATCATTCCAGTCGGACGGAGAGACGAAGCCTGTGCATATTCATCCTACCGACCCCAATGCCACTCTGACTCACATCTCAACCACTCTCGACAACAAATAGGAAGAAGCGCTCATCCAGTTCCTCCGTGAGAACTGGGACATCTTTGCATGGAAACCATCCGACATACCAAGTGTACCCACGGGACTGGCCGAGCACCGTGTGCGAGTTGACCCGAAAGCGAAACATGTCAAGGAACATATCCGGCGGTCCGCCGTGGAGAAGAGGAAAGCAATTGGCGAAGAGATGGCTCGGCTTCTGGCAATTGAGTTCATCCGCGAGATTTACCACTCCGAGTGGCTCGCCAATGTGGTTATGGTCCCCAAGAAGGACAAATCACTCCGCATGCGCATCGATTTCAAACATATCAATCGGGCCTGCCCGAAAGATAACTTCCCTCTCCCTCGCATCGATCAAATCATTGACCCGACTGCGGGGTGTGAGCGTTTGTCTTTCCTGGATGCATATTCCGGGTACCATCAGATCTGACTGTTTGGACCCGATGAAATAAAAACAGCCTTCATCACCCCATTCGGGTGTTTTTGTTATGTTACCATGCCTTTTGGTCTCAAGAATGTTGGCGCGACTTTCATGCGCATGATCCAAAAGTATCTGCTGAAGCAAATCAGTCGGAATGTGGAAGCATACATGGATGACATCGTGGTCAAGTCACGTAAAGGTTCCGACCTACTAACTGACCTCGCCGAAACATTCGCAAGCCTGAGAAGTTATGATATCAAGCTCAACCCATCAAAGTGCACATTCGGAGTCCCAGGTAGCAAGTTACTTGGTTTTCTCGTTCCCGAAAGAGGAATTGATGCTAACCCAGAAAAAGGTCAGTGCAATCCTCCGAATGAAATGCCATGTGCGTATACACGACGTTCAAAAGCTTACTGGTTGTTTGGCCACATTGAGTCGATTCATCTCTCGTCTCGGTGAGAAGGCATTACCTCTTTACCAACCGATGAAGAAATCTGACAAGTTTGAGTGGAATTCTGGAGCTGAAGCAGCGTTCGAGGAACTCAAAGCCCTGCATTCCACCCAGCCGGTGCTTGCTGCCCTAGTCAGCAAAGAGCCTCTATTGTTGTATATCGCAGCCACTGGACAAGTTGTCAGCACAATACTCACGGTCGAGCGGGAAGAAGAAGGCAAAGCCTACAAGGTTCAACGCCCAGTCTACTACATTTCTGAAGTCTTGACTCCATCTAAGCAGAGATATCCGCATTATCAGAAGTTTGTGTATGGGATCTACTTGACCACCAAGAAAGTTGCGCACTACTTCTCAGATCATTCAATTCCAGTCGTCGGCGACACTTTGTTATCTGAAATTCTGAACAATCGGGATGCGACCGGTCGAGTGGCTAAATGGGCGATTGAACTCCTTCCGTTGGATATCAAGTTTGAGGCAAAGAAAGCAATCAAGTCTCAGGAAATAGCGGATTTCGTTGCCGAGTGGATCGAACAGGAGCAACTCACTCAAATCCAGTCGAATCATTGGACTATGTTCTTCGATGGATCCAAGATGCTGAATGGATCCGGTGCAGGCGTGGTTTTGGTGTCCCCCAGAGGCGAGAAGCTCAGTTATGTCTTGCAAATTCACTAAGATTCTTCGAACAACGAAGTTGAATATGACACACTTTTGTACGGGTTGTGTATGGCCATTTCACTCGGCGTCCGTTGCCTAATGTTGTACGGCGACTTGGACTTGGTGGTCAATCAAGTGATGAAGGAATGGGATGTCAGGTGCCCAGCAATGACCAATTATTGCAGCGTAGTGCGGAAGCTGGAGAAGAAGTTCTAAGGTTTGGAGCTCCACCACGTGCCTAGAATCAAGAACCAGCTTGCTGACGATCTAGCAAAAATAGGCTCCACTCAGAAACCTATCTCCCGAAATGTGTTCTTGGAGCATCTCCACATTCCGTCAGTCAAGGAAGACCCCTTCACGGAAGAGCCCCCGTAACAGATAAGTGCGTCCAACCCAACCAAAATTGAAGTCCCGGCCGTGGTCGACTTGCTCATGGAAGTTTTGGTGATCACACCCGACTGGACAATGTTGTATATCGCGTACTTGCTCACGCAGGAACTCCCGGAGGATGAGGATGAGGCGCGTCGGATCACTACAAAAAAAGACACATCCGTGACATTTTGGGCCGAACGAAACTTTTTTCTGTCATACTTATGACACTTCTATGACGATAATTGTGACAAAACCCGGTATCATCATAGATGTGGTGGGGTCCTACTTCTATGAAAAAAAATCATGACAGAAAATGGGCTTTTCGTCCTGGGCAAGCCGGAGACGCAGCTGCATGACATTCTTTGGGTCGTCCATGACGGAAAAAACCGTGGTAGAAGCGAGGGCGAGGAAAATATCTGGGTGTTTCCGGTTACGGTGGGTGGTCGGGGCCGAGCGATTACGCGCGTGGGTGCGAGGCGTTGGGCTCTAAATGAACCCGATCGATTGCACTGCAGGCTACGCGTTACTGAACCCGACCAATCGATCGATGGCTGTTAACTGAACCCGATCGAGCGATTCCTTCACTACTGCTGCTAACTGAAGCCGATCGATGCTACCTCTGGATGAACAGTGAGCATTGCTGGGGGGGGTTGGATGAACAGTTCCCGGTGGGGGTGGCTGAACAGGACCCCGTGGTGTTGCCTCTGGATGAACAGGACCCCAATTGGTCGAGCCGATTGGGGCTAGATGAACAGGACCACCCCGTGGAGGGCTGGATGAACAGTAGACTGTGGAGGGATGGATGAACAGTAGCCCGTGGAGGGGTGGTTGAACAGGAGCCCGTGGAGAGGGCTGGTTGAACAGTAGCCGGTGGAGTAGCACGCGGTGGAGGCTGAACAGTCGCAGGTGGAGGCAGGAGGAGGTCGATGGTGGATGAACAGTAGCCCATGGAGGCTGGAGGTGGTCGATGGTGGAGATGAACAGTATCCCGTGGAGTCTTGTTTTGTGGTACGCCACACCCCTCCCGATGAACAGGACCCCCGTTCGACCGTAGCGCTCCAACACAAGTCTGTTTCCTCCATTTTGCGGTACGCCACACCCGTCCCGATCAACAGGACCCCCGTTTCAACCGTAGGAGGTCCGTTTCCTCCGTTTTGCGGTACGCCAGACCCCTCCAGATGAACAGGATCCCCTTTCGACTGTGGCCTATCGAACACAAGGCCGTTTCCTCCGTTCTGCGGTACGCCAGGCCTCATTTCCATCGGCTGTTTCGTCCAAGCCCTCCCGATGAACATGACGACGCATTATGTTCCGACCCAGCCGGTTGACCTTCCATGAACACGGCGATGACGCTATTCCTCCGTTCCGACCCAACCATGTACACGAGCCCTGGCCGTACGTACACGCGAGTAGGCATTCGAGAAGCTTTCTTACTACGCCTTCTCCCTCGCCAATGCGTGCGCGGTGGCTCGCAACACGAGGAGAAACTTTTGCTTACAAGAAGTGGACGTGCAGCAGTTCATTTGGTGTCAGATTGCCAGAAGTAGTACCATCATTATTGTTCGACTTCCGGAAGATGAGAAGAGCCCAGCGCAAGGTCACCTAATAACCTACAGTACTACTATAGCCAAAGCTGGTCCACCTGTTTAGAGCATGGTTAATTAATATAGGCGGCTCTTGCAGCGACACATCATTTAGAGCAAGTACTCTCTTCATAGGATCAAAGGAAGTGAAACGAAAGTTGGAGTGGATGCTAGATTGCCAATTAAAACATGATTACATAGGAAAAAAATCCTATAGCATTATATCCTATGAATCAAATGACCAATGTAGGAAAATTATGAGGGGGGTCTCTCCAATAGTGTTCCTCCGCTTGCACCTAGCATCACGGTGGTCGAACTTGGAGTCATTCATCTGGTACACGGGACCACATGCCAACGAAACATGTTGTGTAATTTCTCGGGCAAAATGCGATCTGGCCACGTTGGCCCGAGGTGTCGCATTAGTTATCGACCTTTATTTTTTTAATGGCGTGCCGTTCAGTTTTGAAGCACGACTAACTGGTACTGTTTGCAGAGAAAATATATAAACTATTCTACCACTACTCCACCTCTAGTCCTAGTAGTATAAAAAGATATGTAGGCTGGAGCTTCAGAGCTTTCTTGCTAAGGGCTGCCCACTTTCTTCTCACACTATCACCCTCTCTCCATATCTAAAAAAGACGACCTCTCTCTCCCTCCTCACCGGTGGTCACAGATCCGCCAGGGAAGAAAAGGACGTGCAGCGTTGATGCACTCGTCGTCGGCAAGCGAGGTCACGCACTGACGACAAGGTCGTCCTCTCAGACCAAGCGCCCATGCAGGATGGCCTCTGTCCCCAAGCTCGTTGCCATAGTGCGTGCGGAGGACGACGACCACGAGCGAAGCCACTTCCCGCCGACCCTCAGGTATGCTACCTCTTTTCAAACCATACCCTTGTTATATTGCCCTATCTGCCACGTCGCTGCATGTGGATCTTTTTCCACTCCACCATCTTCCCAATTTGCTATCCTCTGCTCTGCTGGTCACGCAGACGAAAACCTTAATTTGCACTATTAAAGGAAACCCTACTTCATGCAGACTAATCCATGTCTGGGTTGAATAAGGAAAGGAAGGGATACTGTACTGTCCAAGATAGTAGGCATTGAACCCGCATCTAGGTTGAAAAAGGGGAAAATCAGTAGCTAAGGAACGAGTCTCATGTCTCTTGGTTGAAGAATGGTAGAAAGGCATGACAACACAATAGAGAATGACCAGGTCGATCGGTTTGTTGTCCCACATAGGAAAAAGGTGGCTGAACATAACAAAAATGGGACGTAATCCACATATGCTGCCTGGATATTTGTTGCCCTGGGCAACCATACCTCCCTCACCACTCTATGCTTCCGTGGAGGTACATCGTACTGGTGCGCCCACTGTTCGAATGGGTCTCCCATGCTTTTATTGCCAATTTTTTGCTGTTAGTATAACGCCAGCGGTAAACTCAATCAATGCTACTGCTAAAGTGATGCCACATTTAACTATTGTCGCACTCAGTCTAATGCCACCGATAAATTTAAGCAATGTCATTTAATGTCTCTCGATTATTTCAGGGTTAGCTGTTGATTGTGGATGTATTAAAGATTTTTCAGCTAAGGCATTCTAATGCTGTTGCACAACCAGTATACCAATGATGAAACTTGTTACTACCTTCAGATTTTTGCACTGTTAATGCTTATAGATTACATACCTCACTTTCATGAGATAAGTCAATTTTTTGTAAAGTGTCACCAAAATGCCAAGGCGCTGATGTCATTTTATTTTGGTTAAACTGCACAAAAAATTATGAAGACAAGAGGAAAGGTCAAGAGTGGGCACCTCCTTATCCGGCTGTTCTCTTTGATTCTGTTGGTCAAGTTTTATGTTTAATCAACTATCAAGATTGGGATAGCAATTTTCAGGTCCTCTGGAGTTCGAAATGATATATACCTTCAAGGTACATGGTTTGCAAAAAAATTATACTATCATTAGTTCATAATGCTAGTTACCTTTAGACTTTTGTATTTGGTTTAATGTTGTTTCCAACTAGTATACCAATGCTGAAACTTGTTACCTTTACATTTTGTATTGTTAATGCTTATAAAAATCTTCAAGTGCTAGCTTATGGAGATCAGTTCAGTAAAACCATTATACTCTACCCCGTAATAAAAAAAGTACTCCACTGTTCCACTAGCCAGTGGATTAGTGTATATATGTACTATTTGAATGGTGTTGCATTAACGTACTGACATATATAAGGTGTGGCAAGCTTTCCCAGAGCAACAAGTTTCAACATTGGTATACTAGCTGTGCAATAAGTTTCAGCATTGATACAGAGGGTGTAGAGTTCACTCAAATACTGCCAGTAAAGCTAGCCACACCTTCGTTAATATTGGGATAGCAATTTTTCATGTTCACCCGAGTTCGAAATAATATTTACCTTGAAGGTACATGGTTTGCAATTTTTTAATACTGTCATTAGTTAATAATGCTAGTTACCTTCAGACTTTTGTATTTGGTTTAATGCTCTTGCATAGCTAGTATACCAATGCTGAAACTTGTTAGCTTTGCATTTTGTATTGTTAATTCTTATAGAATCTTCCAGTGCTAGAGCTTATTGAAATCTTCCAGTGCTCGAGCTTATAGTGTTGGAAATATGCCCTAGAGGCAATAATAAAATGGTTATTATTATATTTCCTTGTTCATGATAATTGTCTGTTATTCATGCTTGAGTTGTATTGTACGGAAACAGCGATACATGTGTGAATACATAGACCACAACATGTCCCTTGTAAGCCTCTAGTTACTAGCTCGTTGATCAACAGATGGTCACGGTTTCCTGGCCATGGACATTGGATGTCATTGATAACGGGATCACATCATTAGGAGAATGATGTGATGGACAAGACCCAATCCTAAGCCTAGCACAAGATCATCTAGTTCGTAATGCTTAAGCTTTTTCAATGTCAAGTATCTTTTCCTTAGACCATGAGGTTGTGCAACTCCCGGATACCGTAAGAATACTTTGGGTGTGCCAAACGTCACAACGTAACTGGGTGGCTATAAAGGTATGCAACGGGTATCTCCGAAAGTGTCTGTTGAGTTGGCACGAACCGAGACTGTGATTTGTCACTCCGTATGACGGAGAGGTATCTCTGGGCCCACTCGGGAAGACATCATCATAATGAGCTCAATGTGACAAAGGAGTTAGTCACGGGATGATGGATTACGGAACGAGTAAAGAGACATGCCATAACGAGATTGAACAAGGTATCGGTATACCGACGATCGAATCTCGGGCAAGTACCGTACCGATGGACAAAGGGAATTGCATACGGGATTGAGTGAATCCTTGACATCGTGGTTCATCCGATGAGATCATCAAGGAACACGTGGGAACCAACATGGGTATCTAGATCCTGCTGTTGGTTATTGACCGGAGAGTCGTCTCGGTCATGTCTACGTGTCTCACGAACCCGTAGGGTCTACACACTTAAGGTTCGGTGACACTAGGGTTGTAGAGATATATGCACACAGTAACCCAAATGTTTTTCGGAGTCCCGGATGAGATCCCGGACATCATGAGGAGTTTCAGAATGGTCTGGAGGTAAATAATGATATATAGGAAGTCCAGTTTCGGCCATCGGGAGAGTTCCGGGGGTCACCGGTAGTGTACCGGGACCACTGGAAGGGTCCCGGGGGTCCACCGGGTGAGGCCACCCATCTCGGAGGGCCCCATGGTCCGTAGGGGGAGGGGGGCCAGCCCCTAGTGGGCTGGCGCACCCCCCTTGGGCCTCCCCTGTGCCTAGGGTTGGGAACCCTAGGGGTGGTGGGTGCCCCCCTAGGCTTGGGGGGCAAGCCACCCCCTTGGCCGCCGCCCCCCTAGGAGATCCAATCTCCTAGGGCCGGCACCCCCTGGCCCCTATATATAGTGGGGGGCAGAGAGGACAGCCGCACCTCAGCCCCTGGCGCCTCTTCCCCCCCGTTACACCTCTTCCTCCTCCCGCAGGGTCTTGGCGAAGCCCCGCAGCTTGTACTGTACATGTGTTGAACGCGGAGGTGTCGTCCGTTCGGCGCTGGGATCATCGGTGACATGGATCACGACGAGTACGACTCCATCATCCTCGTTCCTTCGAACGCTTCCGCACGCGATCTACAAAGGGTATGTAGATGCACTCCTTTATGCTCGTTGCAAGATGACTCCTTAGATTGATCTTGCTGAAGCGTAGGAACTTTTTTGAATTCTGCTACGTTCCCCAACAGTGGTATCAGAGCTAGGTCTTTGCGTAGCATCTTGCACGAGTAGAACACAAATAAGTTGTGGGCGTTGATTTTGTTCAATTCTCTTGTCGATACTAGTCCAATCTTGATTCGGCGGCATCGTGGTATGAAGCGGCCCGGACCGACCTTACACGTACGCTTACGTGAGACTGGTTCCACCGACTGACATGCAGTAGTTGCATAAGGTGGCTGGCGGGTGTCTGTCTCTCCCACTTTAGTCGGATCGGATTCAATGAAAAGGGTCTTTATGAAGGGTAAATAGAAATTGACATATCACGTTGTGGTTTTGGCGTAGGTAAGAAACGTTCTTGCTAAAAACCTATAGAAGCCACGTAAAAACTTGCAACAACAATTAGAGGACGTCTAACTTGTTATTGCAGCATGTGCTATGTGATGTGATATGGCCAAGAAGATGTGATGAATGATATATGTGATGTATGAGATTGATCATGTTCTTGTAATAGGGAATCACGACTTGCATGTCGATGAGAATGACAACCGGCAGGAGCCATAGGAGTTGTCTTATTTATTGTATGACCTGTGTGTCACTGAATAACGCCATGTAATTACTTTACTTTATTGCTAAACGTTAGCCATAGTAGTAGAAGTAACATTTGGCGAGACGACTTCATGAAGACACGATGATGGAGATCATCATGATGGAGATCATGGTGTCATGCCGGTGACAAAGATGATCATGGTGCCCCGAAGATGGAGATCAAAGGAGCAAAATGATATTGGCCATATCATGTCACTTTATTTGATTGCATGTGATGTTTATCATGTTTATGCATCTTGTTTACTTAGAACGACGGTAGTAAATAAGATGATCTTTCACAAAAAAATAATTCAAGAATTGTGTTCCCCCTAACTGTGCACTGTTGCTAAGGATCGTTGTTCTGAAGCACCACGTGATGATCGGGTGTGATAGGCTCTAACGTTCGCATACAACGGGTGTAAGCCAGATTTACACACGCAATACACTTAGGGTTCACTTGACGAGCCTAGTATGTACAGACATGGCCTCGCAACACGGAAGACCGAAAGGTCGAACATGAGTCGTATAGAAGATACGATCAACATGAAGATGTTCACCGTTGATGACTAGTCCGTCTCACGTGATGATCAGACACGGGCTAGTCGATTCGGATCATGTATCACTTAGATGACTAGAGAGATGTCAATCTGAGTGGGAGTTCATTAAATTTGATTAGATGAACTTAATTGTCATGAACTTAGTCTAAATTCTTTACAATATGTCTTGTAGATCAAATGGCCCACGCTCATGTCACCCTCAACTTCAACGCGTTCCTAGAGAAATCCAAGCTGAAAGACGATGGTAGCAACTATACAGATTGGGTTCGTAACCTGAGGATCATCCTCATAGCTGCCAAGAAAACTTATGTCCTAGAAGCACCGCTAGGTGACGCTCTGTCAGGACCCCGATCCTAGGTCACACCGATCTAGCTGTAACACGTCATATCACTTTGCGGCCTCACGCACGGTAACCCCACGGGTGCCACCTTACCTGGCCCGGGACCGTTTGCGCATTTTGGCACACGTATATGACAGTGTCGCTAGCATCCATATGACAGAGAACCCGGGCCGACATGGCTAGTTATAATCCAAAAGTGGCACTAAATTACAGAGACAGGCATCCATGACCCAGCAACGAACGTGTCGGTCATCAACGTATGAACCCAAGTCGTAGCAAGCTACATGGACTTAAAGGAACAACGCGTGACATTTCCCCTAAGGGACAGACACAGGAACGAAGAAGGACACATGCCGGCCAGCCTACGTGTTCCGAGCAGTAGCAAGCTACCAAGGCTCATTGGAATCACTAGGAGGCATTTCCCTGTAAGATAGGCTACCAAAGGAAAACAACTAGGTGTCGAATCCCACACATACTAAGCATTTCAATCATACACGCAATATGCTCAATATGTGCAAATACAACATTGCATCACAACAGAACTCTATGACTCAAAGTACTTTATTTAAAAGGCTCCAAGAGCCATACATAACATAGTCATACAGGTAGGGGTCACATGACCCAACACTCAAGTCATACAGTCATACAAGCACAAGCGGAAGCTACATGTCTGAGTACAGACAACTTAGAAAATAAAACAGGCTTGGTGTAGCCTGACTATCTACAAGGCCCTTCACAAGCTCCAGATCACCGTCTGGGTGTCAAGCTACTCGTCGACGTCAACGTCTATGTAGAACCCATCAACGGGGGCAGGGTTCTCCTCTGCAACAGTTATTAAGCAAACATGAGTACAAAGGTACTCAGCAAGTCTTACCACAGAACCTATCATACATGCAACATTATCAAAGGGGGTAGTGGAGTTTATAGCAGAATGCCAGCTTTGACCTTGGCTAACCTATACTACAACTCTCAACAGATTGCAAGATGTTATTACGAACACGAGTCCTCTAATCACCACATCAATACACTACCGAGGATCCTCTTCCGTCATCCTACGGAAGGGCCATCCACGGCACTCACGCTTATCTTGAGGCTTTTAGTAGTATCCATCAACTTGTCTATGAACTGTAAGAGTAACCAAGTAGTTCTTACCGCGAACAATGGCTAATAGTTTGATAACCCTGCAGGGGTGTACCTCTTCACACACGCTTCCACCACTTATCGCCGTTTACTCGGCGTGTACTCGGCAACCTTCAAGCGGAAGCCCAGCGAGGGTGTCGGCCACGACCTGACTAACTACTCAAGTCTCTCGTCCAGGTTTATCGCCTATTTGGGTTCCATCCGTTGGGAGATCCGGCCGGGGTGTCGCTCACGGCCCAAAACGATGTGTACAGGGTTCCCGAGTCACCAAACGGGCAACCGGTACACCGTGCCACGTACCTGTCGCATCACAACCCACCCCGAGGGTCAGCGTTGTGCACGACCTCCAGTAAACTATAAACACCAGAAACTAGTTGCAACTCCTGGACAGAGATCAAGGGTAATTAATAAGTCGAGAGGGTCCATTGGTTTCGGGCCCAATGCATGGTAGTAACTGCAACTTGAACCACACATACAGATCTCGGGTCCTATGTACGGTTCCAATGAAACAACCCACCACGTACTCCTACATGGCCTTTCATCGATACCTTTACCAAGCGTATTCCACACTTCCTTCTCTTTATCGAAAGATTGTTTCACTCTGATTCATCACCCAGATGAATCAGACCAGACACAACTCTAAGCATATCAGGCAATATAAACAAATAGCATGGTGGATCACACATCACATGGCTCAATCAACTCCTACACATGCTAGTGGGTTTCAACTATTTACTGTGGCAATGACAGGTCATGCAAGGGAATAGGGTTCAACTACCGCAGCAAGTAGCAGTTCACGCGCTGCTGCCTTAATGCAGTAAAAGAGAGCAGGAGCGAGAAGATTGGGTTGTATCGGAATGATCAATGATTGCTTGCCTGACAGGGTAGTTGTCGGGTACTGCTCTTCAACTGGATACGCAGCAGTATCCTCGGGAGCAGGACCTAACACAGGAAATACCGACGATACAATCATTAACAAACAAATGCAACAATATGATGCATGTTTATGACATGTCAAGATGCATGTGTGTTGGCTAATGCAACTAAGACCAGAGGGGTTTGAACCTATTTGAATCAAGGATTCAAATTGAAGTTCAAACTAGTATTTAAATAAGTGCATTATCATGTTTTTGATATATACAGCAAGTTAACTTGTTCAAACATGCATGAAACCAGTGCCATTAGATAGATTGGATTTTTCTGATCATTTTTCATATATAAATCTTTTCCATCTGAGCTATGGTTGATTTTATATGATTTTTAGAAGTTTTGGGTATTTTCTGGAATTTCCTGAATTATTTTAAATCTAAAAATCCCAGAAAAACCTTTACTGCGTCAGCATGACATCATGCTGACGTCAGCCAGTCAACAGGGCCAGTCCAGGTCAAACCTGACCAGTGGGTCCCTCATGTCAGTGTCACAGCTAATTAACTGAGTTAATTAGAGTTAAACTAAAACTAATTAGCTGTCAGTGGGGCCAGGGCCCACATGTCAGTGACTAAACTAATTAACTAATTAATATTAAATTAACACCTAAACTGAGTTTGACTTGCGGGCAGGGCCCACATGTCATTGACCCAGGGGGTCAAACCCGTGGTCAAAACAGGTCAAACTCGCCGGCGTTTAGCCGCCGGCGAGGCCAAACGCGGCGGCGTGCCTCGGAAAACGGCTGTGGGGCACGGCTCAAGCTGCGGCTGGGTGCGTTGGAGAGCTCTTGCTCTTCCGCATCGGATGGAGGTGGTCGCCGGACCTGGGGTGGCCGGAGACGACGGCAACAAGCTCGACGGCGGCGACCGGCGTCGGGCGTGTGTGGGGATGCGGCTGCAGGTGCCTAGGCGATGCGTGCGTAGCACCGTTCGCATCTACGTGCTGCGGTGAGTGCGATGGACGGGTGCCGGTGACCAAATGGTCACCGGAGCATCACCGGCGACGAGCACGGCGGCGGTGCGTGCGGTGGAGCTACGTGCAGTGGGTTACAGGGCAAGAGGGAGCCAACGGAGAGGGGGAGGAGGTAGCTAGTCTCACAGCGGTTGCAGCGAGCACCGAAGCGAGCTCGGAGGTGGTCGGAGCTGAGCAGCACGACGCGGGGGATCTCCGCGGCCGGAGTTGGGGAAGAAGAGCTCGGGGGCGTCTCCAGGGCGGGCGAGCGCTCGGGGCTCGGCCTGTCGAAGCAGTCGAGGACGGCGGAGACGAGGGACAACACGGCGGAGCTCGGGGACGACGGTGGACGTGGTTTCTACGACGGTGCGATCACGGCGGCGTCGGCCATGGCGCGGGGAGAGCGGAGGAGAGGAGCTGGGGAGAAACGGAGGTGTCTGGGGGGTCGAGGGAGACGTGGACGCTCGATCCACTCCTCCAGGACGGCGAGGGGGCGAAGCAGGGCGGCGGGCAGCTGCGTGGCGCGCGGCGCGGTCGCCGTCGAGCACCTGCCTGCCTGCCTGGCCGAGCCAAGCAGCTCGCTGGAGCGGCAGCTGGGCTGGGCCGGCAGGTGGGCCGGGTGGGCGCCAGGTAAGTGTTCTCTCTCTCTCCCTTTTCTATTTTCTTTTCTGTTTCATTTCTTTTGCAACTTTGTTCATTTAATAAAAATGCCTAAACATTTTTATAAATCATAACACTTGTCATACCTGCTGTATATAATATGAACAGTAGGAAACATTATAGTTTATGATTATTTGAGCATTTAAAATATTTTATAGTATTTAAATGCCCAAATTCAAATACCATATGATTTAATCCAAAACCCTAGATTGTCCTAGAAAATTGTGCACCATTTTTTGGCAGAGGTTTAAGACCAAGGCAGAAATGATGAACATTTTGAAGGGCATTTTGGGTACATTGGAAAATATTTTAGTAAACCCTAGTTGTTAGGGGAGGGGTGCTGGGGTTTCTGTTAATCCCATTTCAAGTTTCTTTGAAAGTAAACATGATGCACACTCTAGTCAGGTCCTAATGCAAGTGCTAGCTAGGGATGTGACAACTCACCCCCACTTAAAAGAATCGCTTCCCGAGATTCGGGTTCCTCCGGAAAGAGGGTGGGGTACTCAAGTCGAAGACGATCCTCCCTTTCCCAAGTAGCTTCACTCTCGGAATGATGTGACCATTGAACCTTGAGAAACTTGATATTGTGGCGTCGAGTGGTGCGCTCAGTTTGATCAAGAATACGAACGGGGTATTCTCGATATGTGAGATTGTCTTGGAGATCAAGCGTTTCGTGGTCCACTCCGCGGATAGGATCCGAGAAGCAACGCCTGAGTTGGGAAACGTGGAAAACATCATGAACTCTGGAGAGGTGCGGAGGTAGTTCCAATTGGTAGGCAACTTCTCCTCGTTTGGCAAGAATGGGAAAAGGACCGATGTAACGAGGGGCCAATTTGCCTTTGATACCGAATCGATGGGTTCCCTTAAGAGGAGTAACCCGAAGGTAAGCCTTATCGCCGACTTCAAAAGTCACAGCCTTATGATGACTATCATATTGGCTCTTTTGGCGAGACTGGGCTGTTTTCAATCTTTCACGAACGATGCGAACTTGTTCCTCTGCTTCCGGAATCATATCCGGGCCAAAGAATTGTCTTTCGCCGGTTTCTGACCAGTTAAGAGGTGTTCGACACCTTCGTCCATATAGAACTTCGAAGGGAGCTTTACCCAGGCTGGCTTGATAACTATTGTTATAAGCGAATTCGGCAAATGGAAGACATTTTTCCCATTCCATACCGAAAGAAATGACAGAGGCTCGAAGCATGTCCTCCAGAATTTGATTGACTCGTTCCACTTGACCACTTGATTGCGGATGGAAGGCAGTACTGAAAGAGAGATGAGTTCCCATAGCATTCTGGAAACTTTCCCAAAATCATGAAGTGAAAAGACTTCCACGGTCTGAGTTAATCTCTAACGGTACACCATGAAGTGATACTATTCGAGAGATATATAATTCTGCTAGCTGGCTAGCGGTAATACTCTCCCGAACAGGCAGGAAATGAGCTACTTTAGAGAGGCGGTCGATAACGACGAAGATAGCATTATTCCCTTTCCTGGACCTGGGAAACCCGGTAATGAAGTCCATACCGACTTTATCCCATTTCCATTCAGGAATAGCTAGAGGTTGAAGGGTGCCAGCAGGCCGTTGATGCTCTGCTTTAACTCGACGACAAACGTCGCAGTTAGCGATGAACTGAGCGATTTCTCTCTTCATCCTAGTCCACCAGAATCTTTGACGTAGGTCTTGATACATTTTGGTACTACCGGGATGAATCATGAGAGGAGATTCATGAGCCTCCTTGAGGATCAAACGTCTTAGGTTTCGCACCTTAGGAACCACTAAGCGGTTGCTAAAGAATACGACTCCTTGATCATCAATTGAGAAACATCTTGCAACTCCTTTCTTGATGTTCCTTTTAATACGGGAAATTCCGGGATCAACCTTTTGTGCTTTGATGACCTGATCCAAAAGGGTAGGTTTTGCCACCAAGGTGGAAAGGAATCCTCGAGGAACAATGTGAAGGTTAAGCTTACGAAATTCCTCGTGGAGAAGTGGTTGACTTTGTTGTAACATTAAATTGTTACAATAAGACTTACGACTTAGTGCATCAGCCATGACATTGGCCTTTCCAGGAGTATAAGTGATTCCTAAATCGTAGTCGGTGAGCAACTCAACCCAACGTCTTTGCCTGAGATTCAAATCCGGTTGGGTGAAGATATACTTCAAGCTTTGGTGATCAGTGAAAATTTCACAGCGATTACCAAGGAGGTAATGCCGCCATGTTTTGAGTGCATGGACTACAGCTGCAAGCTCTAGATCATGAGTAGGATAGTTATCCTCATGTGGACGCAACTGTCGGGATGCGTATGCAATCACTTGACGATCTTGCATAAGAATGCAACCTAGTCCTTCTCGCGAGGCGTCGCAATAGATTATAAAATCCTTGGAAAAGTCTGGTGGTACCAGTACAGGTGCAGATGTCAGGCGTCTTTTCAGTTCCTGAAAACTGGACTCGCACTGTGGGGTCCACTCAAACTTTTTATCTTTCTTGAGGAGTTTGGTTAGAGGTTTAGCAACCTTGGAGAAGTTCTCGACGAAACGTCGGCAATAGCTCGCTAAGCCAAGAAAACTCCTAACTTGCTTGACCGATTCAGGGGAAGTCCAATCGAGGACGGCTTGAACTCGCTTGGGATTGACAGCAATACCCTTGCCAGAGATTACATGACCTAGATAGGTTACTTCTGGCAACCAAAATTCACATTTAGAGAATTTGGCATAAAGGCGGTGCTCTCGAAGTTTCGTCAATACCAGCCTTAAATGCTCGGCATGATCTTCCTTGTTCTTGGAGAAAATGAGTATATCATCGAGGTATACCACGACGAATTTATCCAGGTACTCCATGAATATAGAATTCATTAACTGAGAAAAGGTAGCTGGGGCATTGGTTAATCCGAAGGACATGACGGTGTACTCGTATTGGCCATAACGAGTAACGAAAGCCGTTTTAGGAATGTCCCCGTTCTTGATTTTGATTTGATGGTAGCCCAACCTCAAATCCATCTTAGAGAAGACTGAGGATCCAGCGAGCTAATCATACAGGTCGTTGATCCTGGGAAGCGGATACTTGTTCTTTATGGTGACCAGATTGACAGGTCAGTAATCTACAACTATCTGCTCCGTTCCATCCTTCTTCTTGACGAAGAGGACGGGGCAAGCCCAAAGGGAAGAGCTAGGACGGATGAAACCTTTTTGCAAAGACTCATCGAGTTGTTTCTTTAGCTCAGGTAATTCTAGTGGTGCCATCTTATAAGGTCTCCTAGAGATTGGGACAGTTCCAGGAATAAGATCTATCACGAACTCGACATCTCTGTCAGGTGGAACTCCTGGTAGTTCTTCTGAAAAAACATCCGGAAAGTCACGGACTACCGGGATATCTTCGAGTTCTGGTAGAGGGCTGGCATTAAGAGAGTAGAGCTGACGTTCAGCCATTCGAGTCAAGACATTGACTATCTTGCGGGATGGATGTGTAAGTTGAACGGTCCTAGTAAAGCAGTCAATTTTGGTGTAATGGGTTGTCATCCAATCCATACCCAAAATGATATTTATGTCCGAGGACTTGAGAGCGATTAAGGATGCAAGGAAAACAAGTCTATCGACAAGGATTTCATTTCCATGGTTTACCCTAGAGGTCTGCCACTTTGAACCAGGAGTTTGAATAACCATGGAAGTAGGCATGTCACAAAAAGTCATGTTGTGCAATCGAGCATAGCTTTCAGATATGAACGAATGGGATGCTCCAGTATCGAAAAGAACAGATGCCGGATGGCAGTTTACGAGAAGCGTACCAAGGACGACGTTAGGATCCTCATAAGCTTCTTCGGCAGAAACATAGTTGACATGACCACGTGCAGTGGGGATTGGCTTGACATAGTTCACCTTGCCGGTTGGCTTACCACGGCCAACGGGTTTTCCTGGCTGGTTCTGGGGACAATCACGCATGTAGTGTCCCGGTTCTCCACACTTGAAACATGTCACAGTGGTGGTGCGTGGAGCAAAGTTGGAGGGTGGACCTCCATAGGTCTTAGCAGGTGCAGACTGTTGAGTTGGACGAGGCGCCTCATAGGATGGCCTCGGTGTATACTTGGGTGGTAGAGCAGTGTTAGGAACCCATACACGGCGCTTGTGAGAACCAGAGCTAGATGAGGAACCAAGGTCTCGAGTATGCTTGCGGGTGGCCTCAAAGTCGGTTTGGCCTGTCTCAGCACTGATAGCCTTGTTAACCAACTTCTGGAAGGAGGCGCACTCGTGCAGACGTAGATCACGACGAAGTTCAGGGCTGAGTCCCTTGCGGAACCTCGCTTGTTTCTTGGCATCGGTGGATACTTCTTCAGGTGCATAGCGTGCCAGATTACCAAACTCACGACTGTAGCCATCCACAGTTAAACGACCCTGGGTGAAATTGCAGAATTCCTCCCGCTTGCGATCCATGAGACCTTCCGGAATGTGGTGTTCACGGAATGCCTCACTGAACTCAACCCAGGTAGTGACTTGGCCAGCAGGATGCATAGCTTCAAAGTTTTCCCACCAAAGACTGGCAGGGCCCTCAAGATGGTAGGCGGCGTAGATAACCTTGTCAGCTTCGGCCACACGGGCAGAGTGTAGCTTGTGGGTGATACTACGTAGCCAGTCATCAGCATCCAGAGGTTCAGTGGAGTGATGGAAC
Organism: Secale cereale; assembly: GCA_902687465.1. Classification (NCBI taxonomy): domain Eukaryota; kingdom Viridiplantae; phylum Streptophyta; class Magnoliopsida; order Poales; family Poaceae; genus Secale; species Secale cereale. The sequence goes on along the minus strand of LR738715.1, from coordinate 518,381,253 downwards.
TTCGGTGGACACATCTTGATAAAATCGTGGATTGACACCACGTCATTCCTCTGACGGAACCCAGTGTTTTGCTCTATGCGTTCCAGCAGACGGTTGGTCTCTCTCTTGTTCCGTTCTGCTTCAAGCATAACTTCCGCCAAGGAGGGTGGCTGGGGCAGATTTCCATCTCTAGCCCCACTAGCCTCACCCTGCTCCTGAGCAGCAGGAGTGTTGCGAGTGTTGACCATCCTAGGAAAACAAAACAACGGTTTAGACAAAGATGGCAAAATTTGACATAGAAGTGCAGAATGTAATGGATGACACAGAATGCAGAGATGTTCATCCGTACGACATGGTAATATAGGAACTGCTATATATACACCAGTGGTCATACACACCATACAAAGTTTAGTACAAGCCAAGGCTAAAGTACAACTGCGGTGAAAGACGATACATCCCATCAGAGGCATTCCAAGCTCCTATACATTATTTAACTACACCTCCGGAATTCAGTACACACTAAGTCATATTCCACAAGACGCGCAGGACTGTGGAAATACAACTATTACAATACTACTACTACCACGGACTAGTTCAGACATTCGCGTAGTAATCCTAGTAAGATTTCCACCGTAGCCTGGAAGTGGTACAGACGGATCTTGGAACTCGCGAGCACTCGAAGGTTGTGGACCATAAGGGCATGGGTGTGGTCTCGGTCCCGATGCTGGTGGTAACCGACGCCCACGTGGAGGTGTAATACCCCCAACGTCACGCCAATCCATGCGATCAGGCACACGAGTCCGCACAGGATACAAATCCCGCATATCCAGATATCCGGCGTGCACAGCAGGTGCAAGCCGTGTCAAAGTAGTCCAGTGAGCGGCTCGGGTGTTATACAGCTCCATTCGGAGGGCACGGACCTCACGGTCCCTATCCTCCAACATCTGAACAGTAGTCTGAAGCAGTGGCTCTTCATGAGCAGCATCAGTATACAGACCAGTGTAGTAGCCTTCTTCTCCGGGGAGTGAAGCTGGCATGTAACAGAACTCAGTGTTCAGCAACAGGGCATGCCTAGCACGGAGAATGGTCATCATCGAATAAGCGGCATCCTGCACTGCCATCTCGATGGTAATCCCGAGTCCATAAGACCAATGGATGGGATCATTAGCTCCGGGATATGAGGGGTATATCCGGACTGTGCAGAAATACTGACTTTGATTGAAATCCCGATACTGTTCCTCCACAGTGTATTCAGGATACCAGCGATAACCGGTCTCAGTCATCACACGGACTAGCATGGCCGTGTGACCGGGCACATTAATGCACCGAGTCAAACGAACCACTTGGTGAGGAATGCGGCCAGACATCTGAAACACGAAATAATGCAAAGGCATTAGTGTTTCTGGAAGAAATCGGGCAGCGTAACAACTGTAAATGCTCAAACAGAGATTTGAGACATCATACAAATGATAGCATAGCCACTCAACAATTCCATATCAAGGTTCCGGTTCAACAATCATCATACTCAACAGGATAGAAACTGAACTGAGGCTTGAAACCAACAATCCTAAGAGTCTACGGATTAGTAACACGTGAACCTAGTAAGGATAAGAGGCCTAGTCCTAAATCCCCGTAGAAATAATAGACAGACTCAGATCAGAAGGGTATAAGGTAAAGGAGTAAAAAGAGCCTTACGTTCCCTTCCACAATCAATTCCCCTACATATAACTAAGAATTTTTCTAGACTCAACATCGACCAGTTTGGCTTGAGAAACCTACACGCAGTCCATCTCTGATGCCAACGCTGTCAGGACCCCGATCCTAGGTCACACCGATCTAGCTGTAACACGTCATATCACTTTGCGGCCTCATGCACGGTAACCCCACGGGTGCCACCTTACCTGGCCCGGGACCGTTTGCGCATTTTGGCACACATATATGACAGTGTCGCTAGCATCCATATGACAGAGAACCCGGGCCGACATGGCTAGTTATAATCCAAAAGTGGCACTAAATTACAGAGACAGGCATCCATGACCCAGCAACGAACGTGTCGGTCATCAACGTATGAACCCAAGTCGTAGCAAGCTACATGGACTTAAAGGAACAACGCGTGACATTTCCCCTAAGGGACAGACACAGGAACGAAGAAGGACACATGCCGGCCAGCCTACGTGTTCCGAGCAGTAGCAAGCTACCAAGGCTCATTGGAATCACTAGGAGGCATTTCCCTGTAAGATAGGCTACCAAAGGAAAACAACTAGGTGTCGGATCCCACACATACTAAGCATTTCAATCATACACGCAATATTCTCAATATGTGCAAATACAACATTGCATCACAACAGAACTCTATGACTCAAAGTACTTTATTTAAAAGGCTCCAAGAGCCATACATAACATAGTCATACATGTAGGGGTCACATGACCCAACACTCAAGTCATACAGTCATACAAGCACAAGCGGAAGCTACATGTCTGAGTACAGACAACTTAGAAAATAAAACAGGCTTGGTGTAGCCTGACTATCTACAAGGCCCTTCACAAGCTCCAGATCACCGTCTGGGTGTCAAGCTACTCGTCGACGTCAACGTCTATGTAGAACCCATCAGCGGGGGCAGGGTTCTCCTCTGCAACAGTTATTAAGCAAACATGAGTACAAAGGTACTCAGCAAGTCTTACCACAGAACCTATCATACATGCAACATTATCAAAGGGGGTAGTGGAGTTTATATCAGAATGCCAGCTTTGACCTTGGCTAACCTATACTACAACTCTCAACAGATTGCAAGATGTTATTACGAACACGAGTCCTCTAATCACCACATCAATACACTACCGAGGATCCTCTTCCGTCATCCTACGGAAGGGCCATCCACGGCACTCACGCTTATCTTGAGGCTTTTAGTAGTATCCATCAACTTGTCTATGAACTGTAAGAGTAACCAAGTAGTTCGTACCGCGAACAATGGCTAATAGTTTGATAACCCTGCAGGGGTGTACCTCTTCGCACACGCTTCCACCACTTATCGCCGTTTACTCGGCGTGTACTCGGCAACCTTCAAGCGGAAGCCCAGCGAGGGTGTCGGCCACGACCTGACTAACTACTCAAGTCTCTCGTCTAGGTTTATCGCCTATTTGGGTTCCATCCGTGGGGAGATCCGGCCGGGGTGTCGCTCACGGCCCCAAACGATGTGTACAGGGTTCCCGAGTCACCAAACGGGCAACCGGTACACCGTGCCACGTACCTGTCGCATCACAACCCACCCCGAGGTTCAGCGTTGTGCACGACCTCCAGTAAGCTATAAACACCAGAAACTACTTGCAACTCCTGGACAGAGATCAAGGGTAATTAATAATTCGAGAGGGTCCATTGGTTTCGGGCCCAATGCATGGTAGTAACTGCAACTTGAACCACACATACAGATCTCGGGTCCTATGTACGGTTCCAATGAAACAACCCACCACGTACTCCTACATGGCCTTTCATCGATACCTTTACCAAGCGTATTCCACACTTCCTTCTCTTTATCGAAAGATTGTTTCACTCTGATTCATCACCCAGATGAATCAGACCAGACACAACTCTAAGCATAGCAGGCAACATAAACAAATAGCATGGTGGATCACACATCACATGGCTCAATCAACTCCTACACATGCTAGTGGGTTTCAACTATTTACTGTGGCAATGACAGGTCATGCAAGGGAATAGGGTTCAACTACCGCAGCAAGTAGCAGTTCACGCGCTGTTGCCTTAATGCAGTAAAAGAGAGCAGGAGCGAGAAGATTGGGTTGTATCGGAATGATCAATGATTGCTTGCCTGACAGGGTAGTTGTCGGGTACTGCTCTTCAACTGGATACGCAGCAGTATCCTCGGGAGCAGGACCTAACACAGGAAATACCGACGATACAATCATTAACAAACAAATGCAACAATATGATGCATGTTTATGACATGGCAAGATGCATGTGTGTTGGCTAATGCAACTAAGACCAGAGGGGTTTGAACCTATTTGAATCAAGGATTCAAATTGAAGTTCAAACTAGTATTTAAATAAGTGATTATCATGTTTTTGATATATACAGCAAGTTAACTTGTTCAAACATGCATGAAACCAGTGCCATTAGATAGATTGGATTTTTCTGATCATTTTTCATATATAAATCTTTTCCATCTGAGCTATGGTTGATTTTATATGATTTTTAGAAGTTTTGGGTATTTTCTGGAATTTCCTGAATTATTTTAAATCTAAAAATCCCAGAAAAACCTTTACTGCGTCAGCATGACATCATGCTGACATCAGCCAGTCAACAGGGCCAGTCCAGGTCAAACCTGACCAGTGGGTCCCTCATGTCAGTGTCACAGCTAATTAACTGAGTTAATTAGAGTTAAACTAAAACTAATTAGCTGTCAGTGGGGCCAGGGCCCACATGTCAGTGACTAAACTAATTAACTAATTAATATTAAATTAACACCTAAACTGAGTTTGACTTGCGGGCAGGGCCCACATGTCATTGACCCAGGGGGTCAAACCCGTGGTCAAAACAGGTCAAACTCGCCGGCGTTTAGCCGCCGGCGAGGCCAAACGCGGCGGCGTGCCTCGGAAAACGGCTGTGGGGCACGGCTCAAGCTGCGGATGGGTGCGTTGGAGAGCTCTTGCTCTTCCGCATCGGATGGAGGTGGTCGCCGGACCTGGGGTGGCCGGAGACGACGGCAACAAGCTCGACGACGGCGACCGGCGTCGGGCGTGTGTGGGGATGCGGCTGCAGGTGCCTAGGCGATGCGTGCGTAGCACCGTTCGCATCTACGTGCTGCGGTGAGTGCGATGGACGGGTGCTGGTGACCAAAAGGTCACCGGAGCATCACCGGCGACGAGCACGGCGGCGGTGCGTGCGGTGGAGCTACGTGCAGTGGGTTACAGGGCAAGAGGGAGCCAACGGAGAGGGGGAGGAGGTAGCTAGTCTCACAGCGGTTGCAGCGAGCACCGAAGCGAGCTCGGAGGTGGTCGGAGCTGAGCAGCACGGCGAGGGGGATCTCCGCGGCCGGAGTTGGGGAAGAAGAGCTCGGGGGCGTCTCCAGGGCGGGCGAGCGCTCGGGGCTCGGCCTGTCGAAGCAGTCGAGGACGGCGGAGACGAGGGACAACACGGCGGAGCTCGGGGACGACGGTGGACGTGGTTTCTACGACGGTGCGATCACGGCGGCGTCGGCCATGGCGCGGGGAGAGCGGAGGAGAGGAGCTGGGGAGAAACGGAGGTGTCTGGGGGGTCGAGGGAGACGTGGACGCTCGATCCACTCCTCCAGGACGGCGAGGGGGCGAAGCAGGGCGGCGGGCAGCTGCGTGGCGCGCGGCGCGGTCGCCGTCGAGCACCTGCCTGCCTGCCTGGCCGAGCCAAGCAGCTCGCTGGAGCGGCAGCTGGGCTGGGCCGGCAGGTGGGCCGGGTGGGCGCCAGGTAAGTGTTCTCTCTCTCTCCCTTTTCTATTTTCTTTTCTGTTTCATTTCTTTTGCAACTTTGTTCATTTAATAAAAATGCCTAAACATTTTTATAAATCATAACACTTGTCATACCTGCTGTATATAATATGAACAGTAGGAAACATTATAGTTTATGATTATTTGAGCATTTAAAATATTTTATAGTATTTAAATGCCCAAATTCAAATACCATATGATTTAATCCAAAACCCTAGATTGTCCTAGAAAATTGTGCACCATTTTTTGGCAGAGGTTTAAGACCAAGGCAGAAATGATGAACATTTTGAAGGGCATTTTGGGTACATTGGAAAATATTTTAGTAAACCCTAGTTGTTAGGGGAGGGGTGCTGGGGTTTCTGTTAATCCCATTTCAAGTTTCTTTGAAAGTAAACATGATGCACACTCTAGTCAGGTCCTAATGCAAGTGCTAGCTAGGGATGTGACACGCTCCCGCCCCGGCAAACCAAGATGTTATGAACGCTTGGCAGTCGCGTTGTGATGATTACTCCCTGGTTCAGTGCGACATGCTCTACAGCTTAGAATCGGGGCTCCAAAAGCGTTTTGATCACCACGGAGCATATGAGATGTTCCAAGAGCTGAAAATGGTTTTCCAAGCTCATGCCCGAGTTGAGAGATATGATGTCTCCAACGCATTCTTCAGCTGTAAGATGGAGGAAAATAGTTCTGTCAGCGAGCACATAGTCAAGTTGTCTGGGTTGCACAACCGCTTTCCTTAGTTGGGAATGAATCTCCCAGACGAAGCGGTCGTTGACAGAATCCTTCAGTCGCTCCCACCTAGCTACAAGAGCTTCGTGTTGAACTTCAATATGCAAGGGATGGAGAAGTCCATTCCCGAGGTGTATTCAATGCTGAAATCAGCGGAGGTGGTGATCAAGAAAGAGCATCAAGTGTTGATGGTAAATAAAACCACTAAGTTCAAGAAGGGCAAGGGTAAGAAGAACTTCAAGAAGGACGGCAAAGGAGTTGCCGCGCCCGGTAAGCCAGTTGCCGGGAAGAAGCCAAAGAATGGACCCAAGCCTGGGACTGAGTGCTTTTATTGCAAGGGAACGGGTCACTGGAAGCGGAACTGCCCCAAATACTTAGCAGACAAGAAGGCCGGCAACGTCAAAGGTATATGTGATATACATGTTACTGATGTGTACCTTACCAGCGCTCGTAGTAGCTCCTGGGTATTTGATACCGGTGCAGTTGCTCACATTTTTAACTCAAAGCAGGAGCTGCGGAATAAGCGGAGACTGGCGAAGGACGAGGTGACGATGCGCGTCGGGAATGGTTCCAAGGTCGATGTGATCGCCGTCGGCACACTACCTCTACATCTACCATCGGGATTAGTTTTAAACCTTAATAATTGTTATTTAGTACCAGCTTTGAGCATGAACATTGTATCTGGGTCTCGTTTGATGCGAGATGGCTACTCATTTAAATCCGAGAATAATGGTTGTTCTATTTATATGAGAGATATGTTTTATGGTCATGCCCTGCTGGTCAATGGTTTATTTTTGATGAATCTCGAACGTGATGATGCACATATTCAGAGTGTGAATGCCAAAAGATGTAAAGTTGATAATGACAGTCCCACATACTTGTGGCATTGCCGCCTTGGTCATATTGGTGTCAAACGTATGAAGAAGCTCCATGCAGATGGACTTCTAGAGTCTCTTGATTATGAATCATTTGACACGTGCGAACCATGCCTCTTGGGCAAGATGACCAAGACTCCGTTCTCCGGAACAATGGAGCGAGCGACCAACTTATTGGAGATCATACATACCGATGTGTGCGGTCCAATGAGTGTTGAAGCTCACGGAGGCTATCGTTATGTTCTCACCCTCACAGATGACTTGAGTAGATATGGGTATGTCTACTTAATGAAACACAAGTCTGAGACTTTTGAAAAGTTCAAGGAATTTCAGAATGAGGTTGAGAATCAACGTGACAGAAAAATAAAGTTCTTACGATCGGATTGTGGGGGTGAGTATTTAAGTCACGAATTTGGCACGCACCTAAGAAACTCTGGAATTGTTTCACAATTGACACCGCCCGGAACACCTTAGCGTAATGGTGTGTCCGAACATCGAAATCGTACTCTGTTGGACATGGTGCGATCTATGATGTCTCTCACCGACTTACCGCTATCTTTTTGGGGTTATGCTTTAGAGACTGTCGCATTCACTTTAAATAGGGCTCCGTCAAAATCCGTTGAGATGACACCGTATGAACTTTGGTTTGGCAAGAAACCTAAGCTGTCGTTTCTGAAAGTTTGGGGTTGCGATGCTTATGTCAAGAAACTTCAACCTGAAAAGCTCGAACCCAAATCGGAAAAATGCGTCTTCATAGGATACCCAAAGGAAACGATTGGGTACACCTTCTACCTCAGATCCGAAGGCAAGGTTTTCGTTGCCAAGAATGGATCCTTTCTGGAGAAAGAGTTTCTCTCGAAAGAAGTGAGTGGGAGGAAAGTAGAACTTGATGAGGTGACAGTCACCCCTCCCGAACCGGAAAGTAGCGCATCACGGGAAATTGTTCCTGAGGTGCCTGCACCGACAAGGGGGGAAGTTAATGATGATGATCATAAAAATACAGATCAAGTTACTACTGAACTTCGAAGGTCCACAAGGACACGTTCCGCACTAGAGTGGTATGGCAACCCTGTCATGGAAATCATGTTGTTAGACAACGGTGAACCTTCGAACTATGAAGAAGCGATGGCGGGCCCGGATTCCAACAAATGGCTTGAAGCCATGAAATCCGAGATAGGATCCATGTATGAAAACAAAGTATGGACTTTGGTGGACTTGCCCGATGATCGGCACGCCATAGAAAATAAATGGATATTTAAGAAGAAGACAAACGCGGATGGTAATGTGACCATCTATAAGGCTCAGCTTCTCGCTAAGGTTATCGACAAGTTTAAGGGATTGACTACGACGAGACTTTCTCTCCCGTAGCGATGCTGAAGTCCGTCCGAATTATGTTAGCAATTGCTGCATTCTATGATTATGAGATATGGCAAATGGACGTCGAAACGGCATTCCTTAATGGCTTCCTCAAGGAAGAACTGTATATGATGCAGCCGGAAGGTTTTGTCGATCCTGAAAATGCTAACAAGGTATGCAAGCTCCAGCGCTCGATCTACGGGCTGGTGCAAGCATCTCGGAGTTGGAATATTCACTTTAATGATGTGATCGAAGCGTTTGGTTTTATACAGACTTGGGGAGAAGCCTGTATTTACAAGAAAGTGAGTGGGAGCTCTTCAGCATTTCTCATATTATATGTGGATGACATACTACTGATGGGAAATGATATAGAATTCTTGGAGAGCATAAAGGCCTACTTGAATAAGAGTTTTTCAATGAAGGACCTTGGAGAAGCTGCTTATATATTAGGCATCAAGATCTATAGAGATAGATCGAGGCGCATCACTGGTCTTTCACAAAGCACATACCTTGACAAGATATTGAAGAAGTTCAATATGGATCAGTCCAAGAAAGGGTTCTTGACTGTATTGCAAGGTATGAGATTGAGCACGTCTTAGTCCCTGACCACGGCAGAAGATAGAGAAAAGATGAGTGACATCCCCTATGCCTCAGCCATAGGATCTACTATGTATGCCATGCTGTGTACCAGACCTGATGTGAACCTTGCCATAAGTTTGGTAGGGAGGTACCAAAGTGATCCCGGTATGGAACACTGGACAGCGGTCAAGAACATCCTGAAGTACCTGAAAAGGACTATGGATATGTTTCTCGTTTATGGAGGTGACGAAGAGCTCGTCGTAAAGGGTTACGTCGATGCTAGCTTCGACACAGATCTGGATGACTCCAAGTCACAAACCAGATACGTGTATATTTTGAATGGTGGAGCAGTCAGCTGGTGCAGTTGCAAGCAGAGCGTCGTGGCGCATTCTACATGTGAAGCGGAGTACATAGTTGCTTGCGAAGCAGCGCAGGAAGGAGTCTGGATGAAGGAGTTCATCACCGACCTAGGAGTCATTCCAAGCGCGTCAAGCCCGATGACTCTCTTCTGTGACAACACTGGAGCTATTGCCATTGCCAAGGAGCCAAGGTTTCACAAGAAGACCAAGGACATCAAGCGCCGTTTCAACTCCATCCGGAATTATGTTCAAGATGGAGACATAAATATTTGTAAAGTGCATACGGATCTGAATGTCGTAGATCCGTTGACTAAACCTCTTACACGAGCAAAACATGATCAACACCAGAACTCTATGGGTGCTCGATTCATCACAGTGTAACTAGATTATTGACTCTAGTGCAAGTGGGAGACTGTTGGAAATATGCCCTAGAGGCAATAATAAAATGGTTATTATTATATTTCCTTGTTCATGATAATTGTTTGTTATTCATGCTTGAGTTGTATTGTATGGAAACAGCGATACATGTGTGAATACATAGACCACAACGTGTCCCTGGTAAGCCTCTAGTTACTAGCTCGTTGATCAACAGATGGTCACGGCTTCCTGGCCATGGACATTGGATGTCATTGATAACGGGATCACATCATTAGGAGAATGATGTGATGGACAAGACCCAATCCTAAGCCTAGCACAAGATCGTGTAGTTCGTAATGCTTAAGCTTTTTCAATGTCAAGTATCTTTTCCTTAGACCATGAGGTTGTGCAACTCCCGGATACCGCAGGAATACTTTGGGTGTGCCAAACATCACAACGTAAATGGGTGGCTATAAAGGTACGCAACGGGTATCTCCGAAAGTGTCTGTTGAGTTGGCACGAACCGAGACTGGGATTTGTCACTCCGTATGATGGAGAGATATCTCTGGGCCCATTCGGTAAGACATCATCATAATGAGCTCAATGTGACTAAGGAGTTAGTCACGGGATGATGGATTACGGAACGAGTAAATAGACTTGCCATAACGAGATTGAACAAGGTATCGGTGTACCGACGATCGAATCTCGGGCAAGTACCGTACCGATGGACAAAGGGAATTGCATACGGGATTGAGTGAATCCTTGACATCGTGGTTCATCCGATGAGATCATCGAGGAAAACGTGGGAACCAACATGGGTATCCAGATCCCTCTGTTGGTTATTGATCGGAGAGTCGTCCCGGTCATGTCTACGTGTCTCGCGAACCCGTAGGGTCTACACACATAAGGTTCGGTGACGCTAGGGTTGTAGAGATATATGCACACGGTAACCTGAATGTTGTTTGGAGTACCAGATGAGATCCCGGACGTCACGAGGAGTTCCGGAATGGTCCGAGGTAAAGAATGATATATAGGAAGTCTAGTTTCGGCCATCGGGAGAGTTCCGGGGGTCACTGGTAGTGTACCGGGACCACCGGAAGGGTCCCCGGGGTCCACCGGGTGAGGCCACCCATCCCGGAGGGTGGGCCGTAGGAGGAGGGGGACCAGCCCCTAGTGGGCTGGCGCACCCCCCTTGGGCCTCCCCCCTGCGCCTAGGGTTGGGAACCCTAGGGGTGGGGGCGCCCCCTAGGCTTTGGGGGCAAGCCACCCCCTTGGCCGCAGCCCCCCTGGCCCCTATATATAGTGGGGGGAGAGAGGGCAGCCGCACCTCAGCCCCTGGCGCCTCCCCCCCGTTACACCTCTCCCTCCTCCCGCAGGGTCTTGGCGAAGCCCTGCAGCTTTTCCCGTTGCATCCACCACCACGCCGTCGTGCTGCTGGATCTCCATCAACCTCTCCTCCCCCCTTGCTGGATCAAGAAGGAGGAGACGTTGATGTACCGTACGTGTGTTGAACGCGGAGGTGCCGTCCGTTTGGCGCTGGGATCATCGGTGACAGGGATCACGACAAGTACGACTCCATCATCGACGTTCCTTCGAACGCTTCCGCACGCGATCTACCAAGGGTATGTAGATGCACTCCTTTATGCTCGTTGCTAGATGACTCCTTAGATTGATCTTGGTGAAGCGTAGGAATTTTTTTTGAATTCTGCTACGTTCCCCAACATATAGAAACATTTCCCCATTAAGAAATTGGAATGCTTATATTTGTGAGTCTATGCTTCAACTAGTGCCACTTTTATAGTAATCACACTTTCAATATCTATGCAAACAGGGATGCTCGATTTTAGTGGAACTGTCCAACTGGTTCAACATTAGGAGCATGTTTTCTTCCAAACCTTTATATCCAATTGGTGGCACTATGAGCTGTTCATTTAGAAGATACATGGTTTGCTACTATCTTGCTACTCTTTTTGTACTGTCATTAGATAGTAATACTAGTGGTTTGCATGTGAATTTATTGGCAGGGTGGACCTACATTGGAGGTGCAGGACATGATTCAATGATTGGATGCTCAATTTTGGTTGTATCGATTTCACCTCTTCCATCACTGCAAACATGGATATCCTTGGTCTGATGAAGAATAGGCGCTATATTTCTGCTCTGAACAAGCAAATCAATTCAGTATGAAATTGTCCAGGGCAAAACATGACTGTATCAAATTGTCCAGTGCAAAATATGATAGATGCTAAGCGAAAGAGACATGTTTAAACCGAAAATACAAGGTGGGGTATATGTTTACTAGCTGCTTGATATTTGTGCAGACAAAGCTGTCTGCCTGTTGCTATGTGGCAAACACACAAAGTGACCGCAATTTTGGTTGAACTGCACAAGAGAATAGTATAGTCAATGCATGCAGTGCCATTTGAAAATAGACACAGAAAGATTGGATAGTCACTTCATGGACTGCAGAAAAGTAGTACTGTACTATTTATTGGCCAATACTAGGTGCTTCATTGCTTTGGTCTGATTATACAATGGGCATCATTTTTCCTGAGTTAAAGTTTGTATTCCGAAAATAGTCTCGCCGTGTGATCGAGAGAAGACCAAATCATATTGCAGTGGATGTTGCTCCATCATGTGTGGTTCATTCTGATGGTTCCAGGTGCTGGTGAAACCACTTACGTTTGCAAGAGGAAATGTAGATTTCACAAGCAAATTTGTCTTTCAGTTTGTACTGAATGTTGGCCAAGAGAAGCATCCATGTTAGTAGGAAGAACATATGTTTTTTCTAGATCTTTGCTTTTGGAGCTACATATTTGTATATGATCTATGAATCATTGAGATGCATTAACATGTTGATCTTATGTATGGGAATCGTACTAGTTAGTTTTAGTTGTGGCTGATCTTTGCTTTTGGAGCTACATATTTGTATATGATCTGTGAATCATTGAGATGCATTAACAGTTCCTTATATTTGTTCGCTCAGTGTTTACAAGTTACTGATCAATCACTACCTAGCCTACTAATGCACTCCTGGAAGTTTTAGTTGCGACGTAAGATCCGACGTGGCAATTTTTTGAATAAAAATGCCTACCTCTGAAGAAACTGACAAGCTACTCTAAAGAAAATGCCATACGAATCTGAAGAAACTGCCAGCAAAAACGTTCGCAAATGCCTTATCTCCTAGTGAATGTTCGTCAGTTAATGTGACCGTACACATACACCATCCGATCTACTTGATCCTACACGTATAAATAGCGGATCACACACGTACTACCTCCTTACCGGTTTGCAGGGCTCAATTCAAAAAAACGACCTACTCTATCCTACACGAATAAATAGAGGATCACGCAGGTACTACCTCCTTTTCCGTTTGCAGGGCTTAATTCAAAAATCTCACCAACCAAGGTAGATGATGAGTGGTGGAATGATTATTGACAAGGAGGGAGTACCTCATCTGGATGACTCAAGTTCGCAAATGCCTTATCTCCCAGCTAAAGTTCATCAACTAATGCCCTCGGCTGCGACTCGTTGCATGCTGCTCCGCGTACTGGCTGCGAGCGATTTTGAGTGCCTGCATGCAGCCGGCCATAATTAAGGTAGCTAACTGATGCGAAAAAAGATGTGCTTTAATTGTTGCAGGCCTTTTAAATCCATGGTATCATTATTGACAAGGAGGGAGATGATTCGAGTGCACTCGTTTGACCGTCATGCCGCCGTGCGACCCAGCACAGATGGGATGGGATGGCACAGTCAGAATTTCAGTTTCTCTTGTTTTCCACGGCAAGCTGGCGCGCTAAGCCATGCCTGCTTAATTATGCATTGAATTCCGATGACCGTCGCGCTACCTTCCGCCTATAAGTACTATTTCCTGGCCTTCTATGGTGGCACCGTGACCCAACTCGCCCTATCCTCATAATCCCCCACCGGCCCGATGTCGCTCGCCACTTATCCTTGCTCTCGCCACGTCCACCATGCCCCCGCCCATCCGCGATAAGCGAGGCGGAGGCCGTCACCGCCGGAACTAGTGTTCAGTTTTTCACCGGAAAGCAGACGGAGGGAGGAGGCATTCTATCGGTCTTTAGATGGCAATGCGGAGATTGAGGACTTGTTGGAGTGCGACCGCCTGGCGGAGGAGCAGTGTATCGCCGATTTGCGCCGACAGCGGGGCATGGAGCAGCAGCGCACCGACGTTCTGAGTCGCGAGCAGAGCGCCCGCAACTGGGCCGACTACATGGAGGCCGGCGCCCGACAAATAGCCCTGGAGGCTGTCGGGCACGCACGCGTTCGCGACGCCGATTTTTACTACCAGCTCGTTAAGTGGGTTTCCCGCTTAGAAGCTGTCAGGGATATTACTATCAAGTATAAACCGGCTAGGAGGGTCCGGTTTATGTTATTAAGATTATATTATCAGAAGCCCAGTGGAATATGTAATAGAAGGTTATAGCCCACGGAGGTTTAGGGCCCATGTATAAGGCCCATGGTTTGTAAACTGTCATACTATGTAACTTGTGATGTAAGATAGAAAGAGTAGAAACCGAGGCGGACACTTTTATGAGCCAGCCTCGGGACTCTGGAAACCGGACCAGGCGTCGCCTCCTATATAAAGGGACGACCCGACGACGTTTCAGGGAAAAGAAACAACAGCTCGAGACACAGGCAAAGCGGATTCGCTCCCCGATCATCGAAGCACAAGCAATACCACACCAAACTAGACGTAGGCTTTTACCTTCATCGAAGGTGCCGAACTAGTATAAAAATCCCAGTGTCCTTCGTCTGCCTTAACCCCTTTAAGCTAACCTGGGCGATGGCCTCACGACTAAGTCCTTTCATCAGGATATCTGCTGTGTTAAATCCATGACAGTTGGCGCCCACCGTGGGGCTATCGCACGATGGTTTTGAGTTCTTGAAGGGCAGATTTGAAGGGCTCAAGGGTTACGCAGTGGGCCGGATGACCAAGAGCCGTCGCGGCCGGATCTACATCGATGATGCAGGCTAGGGTCCTGAGACCGATTCAATCAAATATGGGTACCGGGTCCCCTTCGGTGGCATCCACGTCTTCATCGGCAAGATCGGCGAACCGGGCCCTGAGCCGGACATCTTCCCCAACATCGTCCTGTCGGCTCAGCGTGCGAGACCAGCCCGGATCCAGCCCGCCATGAAGCACGTCTTCGTCGGAGCAGTGCATGGAGTACAAGCCGAGGATGGATCGGCTTCTGGTGGCGAGACAGTTGTTTATTCCGGCGATGAATCTTCATCCGGAGAGACCGAATCTTTGTATCTGTTGCGGGACGGTCGATCTAAGGGTTGTTCCGATGGCGATAGTATTCAGGACCCCTTTGATCCGCCAAACTCGGTTGCTGTTTTCATGGCCGGATCACAACCCATGCAGCAGCCCTCAACGACTGGGGCATTAACTTCTGAGGCAATGGGAGCTAGGGCGGGAGACCTCCCCCCATTGCCCTCTGACGTCCTATCCACCCTAGTCGACACTTTGACAACGCTCGCAACAACAGAAGTAGCCCAGGCCGACAGGGAGCAGCACGATGCAGAGATCGCTCAGGTGAAAAGCTGGATTGAGCAGGCTAAGTTGGATCTGGCTGCGGAGAAGGTTAGGATGGCTACAAGACAAGCAGAGCTGGATTCCCAAGCGTTCCGGCTCAGGTTAGATCAGAACGCTTCGCAGGAGGTAATGTGGAGAAGACAATGGTCTCGTTTGCCGCCGGTTTATGAGGCGAGGAATCTCTTTAGCACGCCAGGCACAGGAACCAGTCACCATCCAGAGGTAAACCGGGGAGGAGCGCTGGGAACGGGCGCGTCGGTTCAGCCCCCAGCCGCAGAGCCGAATCGCCAAGTTGTGCCAACCCAGCACGTGACCACCCCTCCCGGTCATTATTCCAATCCATTGGATAACATCGTCGCCGCCGCTTCACGGCTGGCCGCCCTTCCCATTGAGGGGACGTCCCCCATAGCAGTGGAAGCACGACGGGCCAAGGAGTTGTTGATCACGGCACTGACCCAGCAGCAAGCCTATTCCTATAGCCGGGAGAGGATTCACTCAACCCCCTGCCCAAGCCGGAGTTATACGAGGCACTTCGATGAACCAGCTGTATCTAGCAGCGCACGGAGATGGCATCGCCAGAGGCAGGATGACCTCGTAGGAGCAGGAGCACATGCACGAGAGGTGGCGGATCAGGCCAGGCATATTGCACAAAATGACACCCGTCAGGCAACGCCGGTTCATCCCACCGCCACGGTCGAAATAGGAATCATGTCCAGTTCCTTAGGAGTACAGTGCCTTATCCCCGCTTTACGGAATGTAAAACTGCCGAAAGATTTCAAGGGTCCGCGCAAGGTGCCCAACTACACGGCAGATCTCGCCCCCGAGGCATGGGTCGAGAGTTATGAGATGGCTATGAAGATGCTCGACGTGGATGAAGCGGCGTGCGCTAAATACTTCACCATGATGCTCGAAGGCACGGCCCGGACATGGTTAAAGGGTTTGCCGCCTAACTCCATCGGATCATGGGGTGAATTGCGGCGCCGCTTTATCAATAACTTCAAGGACACTCGTAAACAGTCGATGTATGTTGTCGACTTGGCTGCCTGTGTTCAAGGAGATCAAGAGTCCACGAGCAGTTGGGTGCGTCGAGTGTCCGAAATCTTGCACTCTTCCAATAGCATCAATCCAAGTACGGCGATAGTAACCTTGGAAGGCAATTGCCCGTTCGAGCCTTTGAGGCAGAAATGGGACGGCTCAAACATGATTGCAATGACATGGGAACACTCATGTGAGCTTTGGTAAAATATGGAGACTCTGATAACACCAAGTATCCAGAGGCAGATGGAGAGAAGTCTGGAAAAGCGAGCAAGAACGGTAAACCGCCGCAGGCCAATCCGGTGGGCCAAGGGTATAATGGCAAACGTAAAGCGAAGGGCAGCTCAGACTTTGTGGCCAATACCAATGCTCAGGACAACGGGCAGCGCCGCAAGGGTAAGCCGCCCCCACGCAACGGGAGGCCACCTATTAATCTAGAACGCCAGTTGAACATGCCTTGCCCATGGCACAGTACAGTGGAAAACCTGGCTACGCATATCTGGAAAGACTATTTCATTATGCAAGAGCTTGTGAAGCAGGCCAAATATGATCACGGGCCCCCCAGCGGATCAGGTCTCGGTTTTCCAAGTCCGGGTTTTCAGGGTGGTGGATCCAGTTCAGGATACCACGGCGGTAACAATCACCACAGTGGCAACAATCTGCATCAACATAACCAGCCACATGGTCAGGGCGAACACAACAACCAAGGGAATCAACAGCGTCAGCAGCAGCAGCAATCTGGATATCAGAATAATCCGAAGGAGCTGAGCAGTGGGCAGTATCACGTCTTCACAACAAGTTTATGCAAAAGGGATCAAAAGGTTATGAAGAGGGCAGTACATTCTATTGAACCGGCGATACCATGTTTTTTGCGTTGGTCTGAGCAACCCATTGTATGGAGCAGAGAAGGTTACCCACCCCGGGTTGATAATCCGGGTCAGTTGGCTCTGGTGGTGGCACCACAGGTGGGTGGTTATAAGTTCACCAAGGTACTCATGGATGGAGGCAGTAGCATCAACATCCTATACTATGAAACTTTTCGACGTATGGGGTTGACAGATAAGAAGCTCCGACACTCCAACACAGTGTTCATGGGGTGGTGCCCGGTAAATCGTCTTATCCAGTTGGAAAAATCGATCTGGAAGTTACCTTCAGAGATGAGCATGATTCGTGATCGGAGACTGTAATCTTTGAGGTGGTAAAGATCAGGAGTCCATATCACCCTCTGTTTGGGAGGCCGGTTTACGCCAAGTTCATGGCTAGACCGTGTTATGTTTATCTGCAGCTCAAGATGCCAGGTCACAAAGGAACTATCACGGTTCACGGGAGCCGCAAGATTGCATTGGAGTGCGAGGAAGGAGATGCGGCGTATGCCGAGGCAGTTTGTGCTACGGAAGAGCTGAAGTTCTATAAGGACAATGTTGATCCGGCGGATATGTCCCCACTAAAGAAACCAACCACAGAACATGATCCGGCGTTGAAATTCAAATTGGCCGAGGAAACTAAACAGGTGGACTTTGTTCCGGGCGATTCATCCAAGCAGTTCACCATCAGCGCTAACCTAGACCCCAAATAGGAAAGCGCGCTCATCGAGTTAATCCGTGAGAACCGGGATATCTTTGCATGGAAGCCTTCTGACATGCTGGGTATACCGAGGGAACTTGCTGAGCACAGTCTTAATATTGATCCGAAGTTTAAACCGGACAAGCAGTATCTGCGCCGCTTTAATGAGGAAAGACGCAAGGCTATTGGAGAAGAACTGGCTAGGCTCTTGGCCGCAGGCTTTATAGTTGAGGTGTTTCATCCGGAGTGGTTGGCTAATCCGGTGTTAGTACTTAAGAAAAACGGAACTTGGAGGAAGTGTGTTGATTACACAGACTTGAACAAGGCTTGCCCAACTGATCCTTTTGCTCTCCCCCGTATTGATCATATTATCGATGCTACGGCAGGATGTGAGCGGCTAAGTTTTTTGGATGCATATTCAAGTTATCGTCAGATCAAGATGACAGTTAAGGACCAGGAGAAGACAGCTTTCATAACTCCATTTGGAGCCTTCTGCTACGTATCCATGCCCTTTGGGCTCAAGAGTGCCCAAGCAACCTACCAGCGTTGTGTGCAGAACTGCCTACAAGGGCGGATCGGAAGAAATGTCCACGCATATGTTGATGACATCGTGGTGAAATCCAGGAAGGAGGAGACACTGATAGAGGATTTAAAAGAAACCTTTGACAACCTCTGAGTCTATAAAATGATGCTTAATCCGGAGAAGTGTGTGTTCGGTGTCCCGGCAGGCAAGCTCCCGGGGTTCTTAGTATCGAACAGAGGGATCGAAGCTAATCCGGAGAAGATCAAGGCGATCACATCCCTGGCTAAACCGGTGTGCATCAATGATGTCCAACGTGTGGCGGGCTGCATCGCAGCACTGAGCCGGTTTATCTGCCGTTTGGGGGAGAAGGCAATTCCGCTCTACCAGATGATGAAGAAGACGGACAAGTTTGTTTGGAGCGATGTCGCGGATGCTGCGTTCGAGGATTTGAAGAGGCAATTGGCGGAGCCACCAGTCCTTGCTGCCCCGGTTGACAATGAGCCGCTGCTGTTATACGTGGCTGCCAATGCCCATGCGGTAAGCGTGGCCATTGTGCTAGACCGCAAGGAAGCAGGCAAAGAATATCCGGTTTAGCGGCCGGTTTACTACATCAGTGAGGTGCTCATTGAATCAAAGCAGAGATATCCACATTGGCAGAAACTGGTGTATGGAGTGTTCATGGCAAACCAGAAGCTGAAGCACTATTTTCAGGGCCACCCAATCACTGTCGTCAGTTCAGCTCCATTAGGGGATATAATCCAGAACAGAGAAGCCACTGGTAGGGTTGCGAAGTGGGCCATTGAGCTTAGCCCGCACGGATTAAAGTATGTGCCCCGTACTGCTATAAAGTCCCAATCACTGGTGGATTTCATTAATGACTGGATAGAGTTGCAAGCACCTGAGGAGAAGCCAGATCATACGTATTGG
This sequence comes from Secale cereale, assembly GCA_902687465.1. NCBI lineage: Eukaryota > Viridiplantae > Streptophyta > Magnoliopsida > Poales > Poaceae > Secale > Secale cereale. Next base: position 518,361,933 of record LR738715.1, on the reverse strand, counting down.
ACTATACACTTTGACGGTTCAAGGCAGTTGGAAGGCTCGGGGGCTGGAGTCGTGTTAACTTCCCCACGAGGTGATAAGTTCTGTTACGTCCTCCGTTTAATGTTCCCTTGCACTAACAATGCTGCTGAGTATGAAGCTCTCCTCCATGGTATGCGGATGGCCAAGGAGATGACGTGAGCCGGGTTAAGTGCTTTGGTGATTCAGATCTGGTGGCACAGCAGGTATCTGGCAAATGGGACTCCAAGGATCCACTCATGGCAGCATATCGACGAGAGGTGGACGCAGTCGCTGGATACTTCAAGGGATACCAGGTGGATCATATAGACCGGCGAAAAAATGAAGCAGCTGACGCGTTAAGCCGGCTGGGCTCTTAGCATAAGCCGGTTCCACCTAATACTTTCTTGGATGAATTGCATAATCCATCGGTGCAGATACCTTCAGAGGAGGATTTGGTTGTTCCTGATCCGGAAGCACAATTGGTCGCAGCACTTCATATCATTCCGGATTGGACACTCCCTTACTTGGCGTACATGAGCCGAGGCGAGTTACCAGAGGATGAAGTCGAGGCCCGGCAGATAATCCGGCAGTCTAAATCTATGACTATTATCAATGGAGAACTTCATCACCGCAGCGTTTCTGGGGCGTTTGAACGGTGTGTATCATCAGAGGAAGGCTGCGATATTCTTCGAGAAATTCATGAAGGGGATTGCGGTCATCATGCTGGTTCAATATCCTTGGTGACTAAAGCTTTTCTTCATGGGTTCTACTGGTTGACGACTCATGCCGACGTAGAGGACTTGGTCAGAAAATGTGATGCTTGCCAAAAATTTTCACGGCGTGCTCATATACCGGCACAAGAGCTGAGGATGATCCCAATTACTTGGTTGTTTGCGACTTGGGGGCTTGATATGGTTGGACCCTTTAAAAGATCCCAAGATAAGAAAACCCACCTGTTGGTAGCAGTGGACAAATTCACAAAGTGGGTTGAAGCAGAGCCTGTCAGTAAGTGTGATGCGGCAACAGCGGTTCAGTTCATCAAAAGGGTGATTTTACGGTTTGGCTTTCCACACAGCATTATAATTGATAATGGCACCAACCTATCCAAAGGGGATATGGAGGAGTTCTGTCAAACAGAACATATTCGCCTTGATGTATCATCAGTAGGTCACCCTCAGTCCAATGGCCAAGCTGAAAGAGCCAACCAAGAGATCTTGAGAGGCATCAAGCCCCGGCTTATGGTTCCTTTGCAAAGAACACCGGGTTCTTGGGTAGGGGAGTTGCCTTCTGTCTTATGGAGCATCAACACTAGACCTAATAGATCTACAGGGTACATGCCTTTCTTCATGGTGTACGGTGCTGAAGCGGTCCTCGATAGTGATATCCGGCATGACTCACCACGGGTGGCGGTTTACGTTGAAGCGGATAATGAACAAGCAAGACAAGACAGCTTGGACCGGCTGGACGAGGAACGGGACATGGCAGCAGCGCGATCAGCAATTTATCAGCAAGACCTGCGCCGGTACCATAGCCGTCGGGTCAAGACCATGACGTTTCAGGAAGGAGATCTGATGCTCCGGCTCATCCAGGACCAGACATATATGCATAAGCTATCCCCACCTTGGGAAGGGCCCTTTGTGGTCAGCAAAAACCTGCACAACGGATCATACTACCTTGTCGACGTTCGAGAACATAAGGACTCACGTACGGCAGAGGAGGAGACCAAGCGGCCGTGGAACATCGCTCTTCTTCGACCTTACTATACTTGAGCCATTGGCTCCGCTTTATGTACAATGTATATATTATGATTAATAAAATAAACTGGCGCCCCCGCTACACCGGGGAATCAGCCATCTTTTTCGAAAAAGAGTATCACATGGGGACTTCGAAAGAAACCTTCCATGGCCTCTTAAACCGGCGCCCTTGATAGAATCAAGGAATCAGCCGTGTCTTTCACACAAAAGAGTATCACATGGGGGCTTCGAAAGAAACCTTCCATGGCCTCTTAAACCGGCGTCCTTAATAGAATCAAGGAATCAGCCATGTTCTTTACACAAAGGAGTATCACATGGGGGTTTCCAAAGAAGCTTTCCATGGCCTCCTAAACCGGCGCCCTTGACAAATCAAGGAATCAACCATCTTATCTATACGAACAAGAGTCACATGGGGGTTTCCGCGGGAAAGGAAGTTTTCCCATGGTCTCTTGAGCCGGCGGCGGTATGAAGCCCATCATAAGAGCACTGCTCTAGTTGCTTCGGCAATTTCCACATGATGATGAGGGGTAAAAGAGGGTTTGATGCCTAGCACAACTCAAACATATGCCCCGATGAGCAAACAGCTCACACACTACCTGGGGGCTCTCAGCGAGTTGAATACCCTTGTAGTGAACATGGCTTGGAAGCCCGGTGCATACACCTAAAACCCCGGATTAACCTGCCTGCATCAAGTAAATCACGCCGTCCAGGTAAACCTGGTATGACCCGTCGAACCTGTCACAAGTCAATCCTTCGGGACCCTGAACTTGGTCACGTTAAATTGACGATCATTGAGTGATTACCCAAAGACAAAATCTTTACGAGATTTTGAAACATTGGGTAGCTATGGACATCGATGATTTGGTTAAGGATTGTGGAGCATCTTGACAGGCTTTGCTAAAATGGTTAATGACAGTAGCCTGGCAGCTCATAAAAAGACTCGAATTTGGAGCCTGGCAGCTCGTAAAAAGCCTCGACTACATGGTCTTATTTGCCCAAAAACTTTATTTTTTATTTTTTATGTTTTCACAAATCTTTGTCTTCAAGTTCATTGGTTTTTTTAACCAAGTCCATTGATGCGAGACTGGACAACTACAAGGTTGACCATACGGCTACAGAGTTAAAAATCTGGGTCATGAACACCAGCGAGAGTTAAACGGGTGTTCATCATAACCCGGATCGGCCATTATGCTAAGCCGACAAGAGAGCCAAGGGCTTCATCGGCACCCGCGCTTTAAAATATTCCCACCGGGTTAAGGTCTACAAGCACACTTAATCACAGGTATGGTATATGTTTGTGTTTTATGTGCAGTTCAAGTTATTTATTTGAAACATATATCAGGGCTGACACATCCCTAGTTAGCACTTGCATTAGGACTAGCTAGAGTGTGCATCATGTTTACTAATCAAAGAAACTTGAAATGGGAATGACAGAAACCCCAGCACCCCTCTCCTAACCACTAGGGTTTGATAAAATCTTTTCCAATGTACCCAAAATGCCCTTCAAAAATGTTCATCATTTCTGCCTTGGTCTTAAACCTTTGTCAAAAATGGTGCACAATTTTCTAGGACCTCTAAGGTCCTTGGATTAAATCATATGGTATTTGTATTTGGGCATTTAAATGCTATAAAATATTTTAAATTCTCAAATAATCATAAACTATAATGTTCCATACTGTTCATATTATATACAGTGGGCATGACTAGTTTTATGAGTTATAAAAATGTTCTGGCATTTTTATTAATTAAACAAAGTTGCAAAAGAAATGAAACAGAAAAGAAATAGGAAAAAAGAAAAAGAGAGAGAACTTACCTTGAGCCCAGCACTGTTGCAGGCCGGCCCAGCCCACCAACGCCGCTCCTGTCGCCTTCCACCTCGCGCCAGTAGGCAGCGCGCGTGGCCACCGCGCGCCGGCACGCGCCCGGCCACCTCCAGCCTGCCTGCCTGCGTCCCCGACGGCCTGGACGCCTCCATGCGTCGCCACGCAGCTGCCCCGACCCCTCTCTCACTTCCCCTCGTCCTCATCTCCTTCTCCTGGCCCTCTCCCTCTCACCACCGAGGCCGCCCGTCGCCGCCGTTCGCCGTTGCCGCACCTAGAGCCTCCCCCTCGTCCCGTGATCGTGTCCAGAAGGATCGCCGCGATGCCCTCTTCCTCCTCGCTGAGCCACGGATCGCCGGGAGCCCTGCAACGCCTTCATGCCGCCGTCCCCCTCCTCGGATCGCCGGAGCTCCTTGCCGTCGATTAAGGAGCTGCAGAGCGTCCCCGACCTCTCCGTCGAGCTCGCTAGCACCGCTGTGAGCCCCTACACCGAATCCCTTCCTCCTCCGCCTCGTTTGCACCGCGTAGCTACTGCTCCGCTGATCACCAAAACCCGCCGCCGCCGTGCTCACCGCCGACGATGCTCCGGTCACCATTTGGTCTCGGACGCACGTCCATTTTGCTCGCCGCAGCACGTAGATGGTTTAGGTGCCACACACGCATCGCCTAGGCCACCGCAGCCGCGTTTCCACACACGCCAGAACGCCGGCCGCCGCTGCCGAGCTCGTAGCCGTCGCCTCCGGCCACCACAGGCCCGGCGGCCACCTCCACTCGACGCGCATCGGCGAGGGCACTCCAACGCGCCCAACCGCAGCTCGAACCGTGCCCTGTAGGCGATTTCCGAAGCTCACCGCCGCGTTTGGCCTCGCCGGCGTCACTTCGCCGGCGAGTTAGACTCATTTGACCGGGGGGTTGACCACCCCTGGGTCACTGACGTGTGGGCCACCCCTCTCGTAATTAGCTAGTTTAATTAAGTAAATGCTAATTAAATCAGTTAGTTAGTTTAGTCACTGACCCGTGGGCCCAGACCCCACTGACAGCTAATTAGTTCCTAGCTTAACACTAATTAACTTGTTATATAGCTATGACACTGACATGCCGGGCCCACATGTCATGTTTGACCTGGATCAGCTTCTGTTGACCTGCTGGCGTCAGCATGAGGTCATGCTGACGCAGTATCGAGTTTCTGGAATTTAAATTAAATCTTAAATGATTTATGAATTTCAGAAAATACCCAAAACTTCTAAAAATCATATAAAATCAACCGTAGCTCAGATGGAAATAATTTATATATGAAAAATGACCAGAAAAATCCATTCTTTCCAATGGCACTTGTTTAATGCATGTTTGAGCAAGTTAACCCTGCTGTATACATTAAATCATGATAATGCACCTAATTAAATAATAGTTTGAATTCCAATTTGAATCTTTGATTCAAATAGGCTCAAACCCTTTTGATTATAGTTGCATTAGCCAAAACACATGCATCTTGCCATGTCATGAGCATGCATCATATTGTTGCATTTGTTTGTCTATTGATTGTATCGCCGGTATTCTCCGTGTTAGGTCCTGCTCCCGAGGATACTTCTGCGTATCCAGCTGAAGAGCAGTACCCGACAACCACTCTGTCAGGCAAGCAATCATTGATCATTCTGATACAAACCCAATCTCCTCGCTCCTGCTCTCTTTTACTGCATTAAGGCAACAGCGTGTGAACTGCTACTTGCTGCGGTAGTTGAACCCTATTCCCTTGCATGACCTGTCATTGCCACAGTAAATAGTTGAAACCCACTAGCATGTGTAGGAGTTGATTGAGCCATGTGATGTGTAATCCACCATGCTATTTGTTTATGTTGCCTGCTGTGCTTAGAGTTGTGTCAGGTCTGGTTCATCTGGGTGATGGATCAGAGTGAAATGATCATACCGATAAAGAGAAGGAAGTGTGGAATACGCTTGGTAAAGGTATCGATGAAAGGCCATGTAGGAGTACATGGTGGGTTGTTTCATTGGAATCGTCCATAGGACCCGAGATCTATATGTGTGGTTCAAGTTTCAGCTACTACCACACATTGGGATCCTTAATTGACCCTCTCGGCTTATTAATTACCCTCGATATCTGTCCAGGAGTTGCAACTAGTTTCTGGTGTTTATAGTTTACTGGAGGTCGTGCACAACGCTGACCCTCGAGGTGGGTTGTGATGCGACAGGTACGTGGCACGGTGTACCGGTTGCCCGTTTGGTGACTCGGGAACCCTGTACACATCGTTTGGGGCCGTGAGCGACACCCCGGCCGGATCTCCCCACGGATGGAACCCAAATAGGCGATAAACCTGGACGGGAGACTTGTGTAGTTAGTCAGGTCGTGGCCGACACCCTCGCTGGGCTTCCGCTTGAAGGTTGCTGAGTACATGTCGAGTAAACGGCGATAAGTGGTGGAAGCGTGTGTGAAGAGGTACACCCCTGCAGGGTTATCAATCTATTCGAATAGCCGTTGTTCGCGGTATGAACTACTTGGTTACTCTTACAGTTCATAGACAAGTTGATGGATACTACTAAAAGCTTCAAGATAAGTGTGAGTGCCGTGGGTGGCCCTTCTGTAGGATGACGGAAGAGGATCCTCGGTAGTGTATTGTTGTGGTGAGTAGAGGACTCGTGTACGTAGTAATATCTTGCAATCTGTTGAGAGTTCTAGAATAGGTTAGCCAAGAGTCAAAGCTGGCTTTCTGCTATAAACTCCACTGCCCCCTGTTGATAATGTTGCATGTATGATAGGTTCTGTGGTAAGACTTGCTGAGTACCTTTGTACTCATGTTTGCTTAATAACTATTGGAGAGGAGAACCCTGCCCCTGTTGATGGGTTCTACATAGACGTTGACATCGACGAGTAGCTTGGCACCCAGACGAAGATCTGGAGCTTGTGAAGGGCCTTGTAGATAGTCAGGCTACACCAAGCCTGTTTTATTTTCTAAGTTGTCTGTACTCAGACATGTAGCTTCCGCTTGTGCTTGTATGACTGTATAACTTGAGTGTTGGGTCATGTGACCCCTACCTGTATGGATATGTTATGTATGGCTCTTGGAGCCTCTTAAATAAAGTACTTTGAGTCATAGAGTTCTGTTGTGATGCAATGTTGTATTTGCACATATTGAGCATATTGTGTGTATGATTGAAATGCTTGGTATGTGTGGGATCCGACACCTAGTTGTTTTCCTTTGGTAGCCTATCTTACAGGGAAATGCCTCCTAGTGTTTCCAATGAGCCTTGGTAGCTTGCTACTGCTCGGAAGACGTAGGCTGGCCGGCATGTGTCCTTCTTCGTTCCTGTGTCTGTCCCTTAGGGGAAATGTCACGCGTTGTTCCTTTAAGTCCATGTAGCTTGCTACGACTTGGGTTCATACGTTGATGACCGACACGTTCGTTGCTGGGTCATGGATGCCTGTCTCTGTAATTTAGTGCCACTTTTGGTTTATAACTAGCCATGTCGGCCCGGGTTCTCTGTCATATGGATGCTAGTGACACTGTCATATACGTGTGCCAAAATGCGCAAACGGTCCCGGGCCAGGTAAGGTGGCACCCGTTGGGTTACTGTGCGTGAGGCCGCAAAGTGATATGACGTGTTACAGCTAGATTGGTGTGACTTAGGATCGGGGTCCTGACAGCGTTGGCATCAGAGCTGGACTGCCTGTAGGTTTCTCAAGCCAAACTGGTCGATGTTGAGTCTAGAAAAATTCTTAGTTATATGTAGGGGAATTGATTGTGGAAGGAAAAGTAAGGCTCTTTTTACTCCTTTACCTTATGCCCTTCTGATCTGAGTCAGTCTATTCTTTCTATGGGGATTTAGGCCTAGGCCTCTTATCCTTACTAGGTTCACGTGTTACTAATCCGTAGACTCTCAGGATTGTTGGTTTCAAGCCTTAGTTTAGTTTCTATCCCTTTAACATGATGAATGTTGGACACGGAACCTTGATATGGAATTGTTGAGTGGTTATGCTATCATTTGTATGATGTCTCAAATCTTTGTTTGAGCATTTACAGTTGTTATGCTGCCCGATTTCTTCCAGAAACACTAATGCCTTTGCATTACTTCGTGTTTCAGATGTCTGGCCGCACCCCTCACCAAGTGGTTCGTTTGACTCGGTGCATTAATGTGCCCGGTCACACGGCCATGCTAGTCCGTGTGCTGACTGAGACCGGTTATCGCTGGTATCCTGAGTACACCGTGGAGGAACAGTACCGGGATTTCAATCAATGTCAGTATTTCTGCACAGTCCAGATATACCCCTCATATCCCGGAGCTAACGACCCCATCCATTGGTCTTATGGACTCGGGGTTACAATCGAGATGGCGGTGCAGGATGCTGCCTATTCGATGATGACCATTCTCCGGGCTAGGCATGCCCTGTTGCTGAACACAGAGTTCTGTTACATGCCAGCCTCACTTCCCGGAGAGGAAGGCTACTACACTGGTCTGTATACTGATGCTGCTCATGAAGAGCCACTGCTTCAGACTACTGTTCAGATGTTGGAGGATAGGGACCGTGAGGTCCGTGCTCTCCGAATGGAGCTGTATAACACTCGAGCCACCCACTGGACTACCTTGACACGGTTTGCACCTGTTGTGCACGCTGGATATCTGGACATGCGGGATTTGTACCCCGTGCGGACTCGTCTGCCTGATCGCATGGATTGGCGTGACGTTGGGGGTATTACACCTCCACGTGGGCGTCGGTTACCACCAGCATCGGGACCGAGGCCACATCCATGTCCCTATGGTCCACAACCTTCGAGTGCTCGCGAGTTTCAAGATTCGTCTGTTCCACTTCCAGGCTATGGTGGTAATCTTTACGAAGATTACTACGGGAATGTCTGAGCTAGACCGTGGTAGTAGTAGTATTGTAGTAGTTGTATTCCCACAGTCCTGCGCGTCTTGTGGAATATGACTTAGTGTCTACTGAGTTCCAGAGGTGTAGTTAAATAATGTATAGGAGCTTGGAATGCCTCTGATGGGATGTATCGTCTTTCACCGCAGTTGTACTTTAGCCTTGGCTTGTACTGAACTATGTATGGTGTGTATGACCACTAGTGTATATATAGCAGTTTCTATATTACCATGTCGTACGGATGAGCATCTGTGCATTCCGTGTTATCCATTACATTCTGCACTCCTATGTCAAATTTTTGCCATCCTTGTCTAAACTGTTGCTTTTGTTTTCTTAGGATGGTCAACACTCGCAACACTCCTGCTGCTCAGGAGCAGGGTGAGGCTAGTGGGGCTAGAGATGGGAATCTGCCCCAGCCACCCTCCTTGGCGGAAGTTATGCTCGAGGCAGAACGGAACAAGAGAGAGACCAACCGTCTGCTGGAACACATAGAGCAGAACACTGGGTTCTGCCAGAGGAATGACGTGGTGTCAATCAATGACTTTATCAAGATGTGCCCACCGAAGTTCCATCACTCCACTGAACCTCTGGATGCGGATGACTGGCTACGTAGTATCACCCACAAGCTACACTCTGCCCGTGTGGCCGAAGCTAACAAGGTTACCTACGCCGCCTACCATCTTGAGGGCCCTGCCAGTCTTTGGTGGGAAAACTTTGAAGCTATGCGTCCTGCTGGCCAAATCACTACTTGGGTTGAGTTCAGTGAGGCATTCCGTGAACATCACATTCCGGAAGGTCTCATGGATCGCAAGCGGGGGGAATTCTGCAACTTCACCCTGGGCCGGTTAACTCTGGATGGCTATAGTCGCGAGTTTGGCAACTTGGCACGCTATGCACCTGAGGAAGTATCCACCGATGCCAAGAAGCAGGCGAGGTTCCGCAAGGGACTCAGCCCTGAACTCCGCCGAGATCTACGTCTGCACGAGTGCACTTCCTTCCAGAAGCTGGTAAACAAGGCTATCAGTGCTGAGACGGGCCAGACCGACTTCGAGGCCACACGCAAGCATACTCGAGACTTTGGTTCCTCATCCGGCTCTGGCTCTCACAAGCGCCGTGTGTGAGTTCCTAACACTGCTCTGCCACCCAAGTACACACCGAGGCCATCCTATGAGGCGCCTCGCCCAACTCAACAGTATGCACCTGCCAAGACCTATGGAGGACCACCTACCAACTTTGCTCCATGCACTAGCACTGTGACATGCTTCAAGTGTGGAGAACCGGGGCACTACATGCGTGAGTGTCCTCAGAACCAACCAGGAAAACCCGTTGGCCATGGTAAGCCAACCGGCAAGGTGAATTATGTCAAGCCAATCCCCACTGCATGTGGTCATGTCAACTATGTCTCTGCTGAGGAAGCTTTTGAGGATCCTAACGTCGTCCTTGGTACGCTTCTCGTTAACTGCCATCCGACATCTGTTCTTTTCGATACTGGAGCATCCCATTCGTTCATATCTGAGAGCTATGCTTGAATGCACAACATGACTTTTTGTGACATGCCTACTTCCATGGTTATTCAAACTCCTGGTTCAAAATGGCAAACCTCTAGGGTAAGCCATGGAAATGAAATCCTTGTCGATAGACTTGTTTTCCTAGAATCTCTAATCGCTCTCAAGTCCTCGGACATAAACATCATTTTGGGTATGGATTGGATGACAACTCATTACGCCAAGATTAATTGCTATACTAGGACCGTTCAACTTACACATCCATCCGGCAAGATAGTCAATGTCTTGACCCGAATGGTTGAGCGTCAGCTCTACTCTCTTAATGCCAGCCCTCTACCAGAACTCGAAGATATCCCGGTAGTCCGTGACTTTCCGGATGTTTTTCCAGAAGAACTGCCAGGAATTCCACCTGACAGAGATGTCGAGTTCGTGATAGATCTTATTCCAGGAACTGTCCCAATCTCTAGGAGACCTTATAAGATGGCACCCCTAGAATTAGCTGAGCTTAAGAAACAACTCGATGAGTCCTTGCAAAAGGGTTTCATCCGTCCTAGTTCCTCCCCTTGGGCTTGCCCCGTCCTCTTCGTCAAGAAGAAGGATGGAACGGAGCGGATGATTGTAGATTACTGATACGTCCAAAATGCATCACTATTTTATATTATAATTTATCCTTATTCATTGATATATTCCATGTTATGATGATGTTCTTATGTTGTTTTGGTCTATTTTACACAGTTTGCAACTTTCCGATGCCGAAACAGCAGACGCAGGATTCAGCAGGAAAAAGTGGATACTGAGCTGCTGAAGAAGAACACCTCCAAATTACCTGAAAATTGACGGGACGTGTTTTTCAGAAGAATAACGAAGACACGCAAAAGGGGAGTCAGAGGGGGGCCACAGGGTGCCCAGGCGGCCTGGGGGCGCGCCCCCCTGGCCGTGCCGGGGGGGCGCCTGGAGCCCCTGGCCCACCTCTGGCCGCCCCCTTTTGCATATATGCTCTCCGTCTCCCGAAAACCCTAAGAACGGGACTTTTTTTGGAGTTCCGCCACCGTTTTGAGGCGGAAACCTACAGAGAAGAAAAGGGCATCTCCGGTGGGCAGATTCCGCCGGGGAGATCACCTCCCGGAAGGGGAGATCGTCGCCATCGTCATCACCATCATCACGGGCATCATCGAGATCATCATCAACATCATCCCCAACACCAGCACCATCTCCATCTTCATCCAAATCTCATCTTTCCATCGCAACTCGTGTTGTAACTTGTACTACCTATCCTCTCTACTCCATCGGTGTTGATTACTACTTTGTGGTGAATGCTATTGAGTTTTGTTGGAGAAATATTATTATGTCCAGATTGTTTATCACCTATTTATCCCCTCTGATCATGATCTCTTTTATGTCTTGTGAGTAGTTACCTTAGTTCTTGAGGACATGGGGAAAGTCTTGTTGTTAGTAGTCATATGCTGTTGAAGTAATATGTGTTGTTTGATACTTAAGTTGTGTTGTCATTCTACTAGTGGTGTTGTGTGAGTTGAACACCCAACACTTCGCCTTATTAAGGACCTAGGGGAATGCATTGTGTATAAAGAATGCTTATGGTGGGTTGCCCGAGTGACAGAAACCTGAACCCCAGTTCGCACGCTTTTGCATAAGGGAATAATGGATCCTCGATCGTATTGCTATGGTTAGGCTTTTGCCTTAAATTCTATCTTGTATTTGCGGATGCTTGCAAGGTGTTTAATCATAAGAGTGCATTCATCTTAGTCTAGAGAGTGTACTAGCATAGATCCACCCACCAACACTTATCAACACATAACATAGTATCGATACGGAATATGACGAAAGCACATGACTGCCTCTCCCGTGTGTCCTCAAGAACGCTTTAGTCTTTATAAGTTCAGTTGCTAGGCCTCTCCTTTGCTAAGAAAGGATTGGGCCACTTGTTACTTTCAGTACCTTTTACATTACTCGCCATTACATTCCTGTTGCTTATATCGAGAAAACCCCTAAAAGTTATCTTTCAGTGCTTGCAGTAATTTCTTGCTCAGAATCGCTTATCAATACCTTCTGCTCCTCGTTGGGTTCGACACTCTTACTTATCGAAAACGCTGCAACAGATCCCTTACGGTTGAGGGTCATCAAGTACCGTTTTCTGGCGCCGTTGCCGGGGAGCGTAGCGCTATTGGTAAAGTGAAACTGGTAAGAAAGTCTTTTTATAATTCTGTTTTTTATTTTTATTGCTATCATCTGTCCTTATGGATAACCCTATTATTGGAGCATTGCTTGCGGGAAGACACCCCACACCTGTGGTGGTTGATCCTCCCCCTACTGAAATTGTGCCTTATAAAATACCGGTTGGCATTATCAATTATGTTTTGGCTAATCGGTATGCAGGAGACAGACATCCCGGTGAACACTTGCTGTATTTGTCACGACTATGTTCTTTATTTAAGCTTGCAGGTGTATCGAGGGAGTTTGTCATGAGGAAATTGTTTGTCGTATCCCTTACAGATAAAGCTTCAGATTGGTATGGGCTTCTTGATAACCCACACTTGTTGGACTAGCAGGAGCTTATGTCTCTCTTTTATACTAAATTTTATCCTCTTCACGAAATTCTTCGAGACAGGAATTATATCTATAACTTTAGGTCTCGTGACAGAGAAAGCATTGCTCAAGCTTGGGGGAGATTGAAGTCTCTAATGCTCAAATGCCCTATTCATAGGCTCCCCAAGGAAATTATACTTACAAATTTTTATGCCAGGCTTTCTCGTCAGGATAAGGAGATGCTGGATGCCTCCTCTAGTGGGGTGTTTCAGAAGAAGAGTGTTGAAGAAAGGTGGGATCTCCTTGAAAGAATCCAGAGGAATACCGAAGATTGGGAAATTGATAAAGGTATTGAACCAGCTATAAATTATGAACATGATTATATTGAGAGCTATGTAGAAACTGATTACTTCAATACTTTTTGCTCTAAGATTGGTCTTGATTCCATCTAGTGATTGATTTATGTAAGAACTTTGCCTCTCATGTTGATTCTTTTAAAAAGAATAGAGACCAGCACCATGCACCTTTTAAAGAAAAACCTATTGTTATGTTGCTGAGCCTATTTTGCCTGCAGTTATATATGAACAGCCTCCTTTTCCCACGAGGATAAAGGAGCACTCTCTTGTGACAGGGATAATAAATAAAAGTGAGAGAAAAGTTGATGAACCTGAGGACCAGATCAGGGTCGATCCTCGAGTTGCATTTATTAAAGACCTTGTTACTGATGATGTTTTGGATTCCAATATAACTTTTTGTGCTGTTTCCACTAACCTTGTCACAGCCAAGAACAAAGGCCCAATTTCAGGTACTCCGGTGGTATCTGTTAAAATAGGAGAACACAATTATTATGGGCTATGCGATTTGGGATCGAGTGCAAGTGCTATTCCTTATTCACTCTATGAAGAAATCATCGGTGAGATTTGCCCTTGTGAACTTGAAGAAGTTGATGTTACTATTCATCTTGCAAATAGATCAACTATCTCTCCTATCGGAATTGTGAGGGACGTTGAAGTTCTATGTGGAAAGGTAAAATACCCTACCGACTTTTTGGTACTTGGTTCAGCCAGGGATGATTTTTGTCCCATCATTTTTGGTAGACCTTTTCTTAGAACTTGTGGAGCTATAATAGATTGCAAGAAAGGTAAAGTTTCTGTTGAATTCAATGGTGAGCCATATGAATTTAATTTTTCTAAGTTCTCTAAGCAGCCTCGTGGTACTAATTTACCTAGTGATGATAAAATTATTGAAAGTATTGCCTCTATTGCTATTCCTCCTGATGATCCTTTGCAGCAATACATGGAGGACCACGAGAATGATTTACATATGCAGGAAAGAAATGAACTAGATGAAGTATTCTTGAGGCAGCCTGCTATCCTGAAGCACAACCTTCCGGTTGAACCTTTGGGAATTTTATCAAAACCAAAAGAAGACCTGGTGTTCGATCTTAAACCTCTTCCCGATACGCTCAAGTATGCTTATTTAGATGAAAAGAAAGTATATCCCGTTATTATCAATTCTAACCTTTCAGGATATGAAGAAGAGCGATTATTGGAAGTACTTTGTAAACACCGAGGCGCAATTGGCTATACCCTTGATGACCTTAAGGGGATTAGTCCATCTATCTGTCAACATACTATCAACCTTGAGCCTGATGCTAAACCAGTTGTTGATCATCAACGACGGTTGAACCCAAAGATGATGGATGTCGTGAGAACTGATATTCTCAAGCTTCTAGCCGCAGGTATTATCTACCCTATAGCTGATAGTAAGTGGGTAAGTCCTGTACATTGTGTTCCTAAGAAAGGAGGTACAACTGTGGTTCCTAATGATAAAAATGAACTAATACCTCAGAGAATTATTATTGGATATAGAATGTGTATTGATTACAGGAAGTTGAACAAAGCAACCAGGAAGGATCACTACCCGTTGCCGTTCATCGACCAAATGCTTGAAAGGTTATCCAAAAACACCCACTTTTGTTATCTCGATGGTTATTCTGGCTTCTCTCAAATTCATGTTAACACTGTCGATCAAGAGAAGACCACTTTTACTTGTCCTTTTGGTACTTATGCTTACAGACGTATGCCTTTTGGTTTATGTAATGCCCCTGCTACTTTTCAAAGGTGTATGTCTGCTATCTCTCATGGTTTCTGCGGGGATATTATGGAAGTCTTCATGGACGATTTCTCCGTCTATGGAACCTCATTTGACCATTGTCTTCACAACCTTAATAAAGTTTTGCAGAGATGCGAGGAGATAAATTTAGTACTCAACTGGGAGAAGTGCCACTTTATGGTTAATGAAGGAATTGTTCTTGGTTACAAGATTTCCGAAAGGGGAATTGAAGTGGACAAAGCCAAGATCGAAGCTATTGAGAGGATGCCTTATCCAAAGGACATCAAAGGTATTCGCAGTTTTCTCGGTCATGCAGGTTTTTATAGAAGATTTATTAAAGACTTTTCTAAAACCTCTAGACCCCTCACTAATCTTCTCCAGAAGGATGTTCCTTTTGTGTTTGATGAAAATTGTAAGGAAGCTTTTGAAGTTCTTAAGAAAGCTTTAATAACTGCTCCTATAGTACAACCACCTGACTGGAATTTACCTTTTGAGATTATGTGTGATGCAAGTGATTTTGCTGTTGGAGCTGTTTTAGGACAAAGGGTTGATAAGAAATTGAATGTTATACATTATGCTAGTAAGACCCTTGATAGTGCTCAAAGAAATTATGCTACTACTGAGAAGGAATTCTTAGTTGTAGTTTTTGCTTGTGATAAGTTTAGGCAGTACATTGTTGATTCCAAAGTTATTATTCATACTGATCATGCTGCCATTAAATATCTTATGACAAAAAAGGATGCCAAGCCAAGGCTTATCAGATGGGTACTCCTTCTCCAAGAATTTGATTTGCAGATTGTTGATAGGAAAGGAGAAGACAACCCGGTAGCGGATAATCATTCAAGAATGGAAGATATACCGCATGATCCCATCCCAGTTAACGATAGTTTTCCAGACGAGCAACTTGCCGTTGTAAAAGTACAACCTCTCTCCGATCCTTGGTATGCAGATTATGCTAATTTTATTGTTGCAAAGTATTTGCCTCCAGGTCTAACGTTTCAGCAGAGGAAGAAGTTCTTTCATGATTTGAGGCACTACTTTTGGGATGACCCACATCTTTTCAAAGAAGGTCCCGACGGGATCGTGAGGAGATGCATTCCGGAACATGAGCAGAAGGACGTTCTCCGACGGTGCCATGACAGTCCCTATGGAGGACATCACGCCGGTGAGAGGACTGCACATAAGGTTCTTCAATCAGGTTTTTATTGGCCTACTCTCTTTAAATATGCTAGAAATTATGTTTTAGCTTGTGATAAATGTCAGAGAGTTGGTAACATTAGTAGAAGGAATGAGATGCCTATGAATTACTCACTAGTGATTGAACCTTTCGATTGTTGGGGTTTCGATTTTATGGGTCCTTTTCCTTCTTCGCACAAGTACACTCACATTTTAGTAGCTGTTGATTATGTGACCAAGTGGGTTGAAGCAATCCCCACTGAAAGTGCTGACCACAAAACATCCCTGAAAATGCTTAAGGATGTAATATTTCCTAGGTTTGGTGTACCAAGGTACCTCATGACCGATGGAGGATCACACTTCACGCACGGAGCTTTTAGAAAAGCTTTGGCTAAATACGATGTTAATCATAGAATTGCTTCACCTTATCATCCTCAAACTAGTGGGCAAGTTGAGCTCACCAATAGAGAGATTAAGTTGATCTTGCAGAAAACAGTAAATAGAAATATGAAGGATTGGTCAAATAAATTGGGAGATGCTTTGTGGGCATATAGAACTGCTTACAAAAACCCCATGGGCATGTCTCCCTCTAAGATGGTGTATGGCAAGGCTTGCCATTTGCCATTAGAGCTAGAGCACAAAGCTTTCTGGGCTATTAGAGAGCTTAACGCTGACCCAAAACTAGCTGGTGAGAAGCGTCTCATGAACTTGACTTCTCTAGATGAATGGAGAAGTGAAGCTTACGAGAGCGCTAAAATGTTCAAAGAAAAGGTAAAAAGGTGGCATGATAGGAAGATTCTGAAACGTGAATTTAACGTTGGTGATAAAGTTTTGTTGTTTAGATCCCGTTTCAGGTTTTCTCCAGGTAAACTACTTTCCAGGTGGGAAGGACCATTCATATAGAAGAAGTTTATCGGTCTGGTGCAATTAAGATTAATAATTTTGAAGGCACCAAACCTCAAGTTGTGAATGGGCAACGACTTAAACATTACATAGCAGGAGACCCCGTCGATGTTGATGTCAGTATAATATACACAACAACCCATGAAGAACATGTTGCAGCCCTATTTCAGACGCCAGCGGAAGCAGAATAAAGAAAAGGTACGTAGTACGGTAAGAAAACACCGCAAAACATCATAAAAGTTCCGTATTACGTGTTTTTGAAAAATTAGTAAAATTCCGAGTCGAAGTGGAGCCGAAGACGACCACCAGGGAGTCCAGGCGCCCCCCTGGCGCGCCCCCCCTGGGCCGCGCCGGCAGGCCGCCTGGGCACCCTGGTGCCCGTCTCCGACCCCGCTTTGATCCGTTACCTTCCTTTCTATGCATAAATTTTTCCTATATATTTGCCCGGGTTGTTCCGGCAACGTATCTTGCGATTTCGCGTGTTTTCTATTCGATCTGTTTCTGCCAGGAAATCTTTCAGCTAAATTTAGGTGCCATGGCTTCTCCAAGTTCCCCCAAGGACACGTTCGTCGTCAACGTCATCAACCCTTACCTCGCTGAGGTGAAGAAGCATCCTCAGGTGGTTCAGGTGAAGGAAGGCGTCCTTCATCAAGAAGATCTGAAGGGACCTATCAAGGAGGGGAGCGTCCAGGCCAGGCTGGAAGAAGTGGAGCAGGAAGTCTTCGAGTACAAGAAGATGACCGAGCGTGGTGTCGAAGCTAACTTTGACATCACCAACGAGCTGAAGAACTACTTTTTGAAGGAGATGAAGGAGATGTGGGAAAGAATCGCCGCGTCTGAAGACAGAATCATAGAACTCCAGGGGCAAATTAATGATCTATCTAACCAGAACTGTGAGTATGAATTAAGATTTATGCGCATGGGTTTGGGTGCTGAATGCAGGATTTAGGAGATGAGCCTCTCGCAAGAGACTTTAGCAAGATATCCATGGAAGCGTTTCGCCAAGGACTACGTGATTAACGCCAGCAAATATGGGAGAAATCTCCGTGGGTAATGGCATTCCCTTGGCTTGTTCCAAGCTTGGGGGAGTGCCCGGTGTCTTTATCTCTTACCTTGTGCCTTGCAGGAGTCAAGTAGAGTCGTATCATGTCTAGGGAAGTTATTATATGAGATAGGTGTGTGCATTGAGGTCTATCGCCCCCTTGGTGAAGAATTGTATACGTGTGTGTGGAGTCGTCTATGATGGAATATTAATGAGAAGTTTATCGGTTCCTTTTTGCTGCACTCGGTATTCTCTTCATGCAATCGACCTTATATGATGATTCTTATGGGGAGTATTGACCTTATGTCAGGTATGGCTATGAAACTTTATTTAATCTTGGCAAACATAGCTTTGGTCATAACAACAAACATGATTCTCTTAGAGTATCAACATAGCCAAAACCTTTATGTTATTATACTTGAAGTGTTATGTTGACAAGGAAGACAACTTGATGTGTTATGCTTATTTCAATGTTCATGCTTTATATTGCTTTGCATCTTAGTCATCATCGATTGTCTGCTCTCTCAAAACCTTTGCTAGCCTAACTCTGTACTAAGCGGAATTCTGCTTGTGCATCCATATCCTTAAGCCAATACCTTCCATATGAGTCCACCATACCTACCTACTCGTGGTACTACACTACCACCTCCTAAAAGTATATAATTTATGTGTTATCCTTAAATGTTCAAAATCTTTTATTTTGTGCCTCTGCTTTAGCTCATGAGGAAGTAGTAGCTAATTCATGACCTTTTTGAGTTGGACAAGCTTCACCCCGGGATTGCATGTATAATGTGCAAACCCATAATACGAACAGGAACTGGCATTGAGTGCGCCCGGC
The DNA here is from genome assembly GCA_902687465.1 of Secale cereale. Taxonomy (NCBI): domain Eukaryota; kingdom Viridiplantae; phylum Streptophyta; class Magnoliopsida; order Poales; family Poaceae; genus Secale; species Secale cereale. The sequence goes on along the minus strand of LR738715.1, from coordinate 518,343,360 downwards.
TTAAAAATAATATAACAAACAAACCCTCCTTCATGCTTTGTTCATGAGAAATCAGAAAACTTTGGCAGTGATAAATAAAGGAGAATAAGAGGATGTTATCGTCCTCATACGGGAGCCGTTCCTCGAAACCTGTCCAGTTCAAGAAGCAATTGAGTTATCTATTAGCATTCATTGACAAATCATGCACCTCTCAAAAGTTTGTTTTCATTCTGTTTGATTTGAGGATAGCACATGAGTTTTCCCTACTACCCTAGAGCAGGGCCTATCTTTTAATTTTAAGTTGAGTCAGTTATTCCTACTTCCTTCTATTTCTCAAAGAGAGCAAACGTTTGATGTTGATAAGGATTCATGCATATAAAGCTGCATTAAGATTTGTCATATCACATCCTTGTTGACATTATCATTTGATAAGTAAGTTGTTTATCATGCCCAACTAAGGCAAATATCTTCCTTTGTGTTGACACTTTCACTTCTTGCTTATTAACTTGTTATTTCAAAAAGCTTCAATTAATCCCATCAAAAGCAAAAGTTAAAATTATTTGTTGTTCCTTGACCAAAGGACATGTGTGTTATGATATAATGAGTTTCTATTGGTCCTACCTTCGAATATAAGTGTTGACACTTTTTCATAAGAGCCTTATGAGTTGAAGATTGTTGCTGAGGATATTTGAGTTGGTGAAGAGACTATGATGCTTCTTGTCCGTATTCTATTTATCGACACTTCACTCTCTAAACTTGTGGACAGGTTTACCGAGTTCATTTTTGCTTGGGGACAAGCGAGGTCTAAGCTTGGGGGTGTTGATACGTCCAAAATGCATCACTATTTTATATTATAATTTATCCTTATTCATTGATATATTCCATGTTATGATGATGTTCTTATGTTGTTTTGGTCTATTTTACACAGTTTGCAACTTTCCGATGCCGAAACAGCAGACGTAGGATTCAGCAGGAAAAAGTGGATACTGAGTTGCTGAAGAAGAACACCTCCAAATTACCTGAAAATTGACGGGACGTGTTTTTCATAAGAATAACGAAGACACGCAAAAGGGGAGTCAGAGGGGGGCCACAGGGTGCCCAGGCGGCCTGGGGGCGCCCCCCCTGGCCGCGCCGGGGGGGGGGGGCGCCTGGAGCCCCTGGCCCACCTCTAGCCGCCCCCTTTTGCATATATGCTCTCCGTCTCCCGAAAACCCTAAGCACGAGACTTTTTTCGGAGTTCCGCCGCCGCTTCGAGGCGGAAACCTACAGAGAAGAAAAGGGCATCTCCGGTGGGCAGATTCCGCCGGGGAGATCACCTCCCGGAAGGGGAGATCGTCGCCATCGTCATCACCATCATCACAGGCATCATCGAGATCATCATCAACATCATCCCCAACACCAGAACCATCTCCATCTTCATCCAAATCTCATCTTTCCATCGCAACTCGTGTTGTAACTTGTACTACCTATCCTCTCTACTCCATCGGTGTTGATTACTACTTTGTGGTGAATGCTATTGAGTTTTGTTGGAGAAATATTATTATGTCCAGATTGTTTATCACCTATTTATCCCCTCTGATCATGATCTCTTTTATGTCTTGTGAGTAGTTACCTTAGTTCTTGAGGACATGGGGAAAGTCTTGTTGTTAGTAGTCATATGCTGTTGAAGTAATATGTGTTGTTTGATACTTAAGTTGTGTTGTCATTCTACTAGTGGTGTTGTGTGAGTCGAACACCCAACACTTCGCCTTATTAAGGACCTAGGGGAATGCATTGTGTATAAAGAATGCTTATGGTGGGTTTCCGGAGTGACAGAAACCTGAACCCCAGTTCGCACGCTTTTGCATAAGGGAATAATGGATCCTCGATCGTATTGCTATGGTTAGGCTTTTGCCTTAAATTCTATCTTGTATTTGCGGATGCTTGCAAGGTGTTTAATCATAAGAGTGCATTCATCTTAGTCTAGAGAGTGTACTAGCATAGATCCACCCACCAACACTTATCAACACATAACATAGTATCGATACGGAATATGACGAAAGCACATGACTGCCTCTCCCGTGTGTCCTCAAGAACGCTTTAGTCTTTATAAGTTCAGTTGCTAGGCCTCTCCTTTGCTAAGAAAGGATTGGGCCACTTGTTACTTTCAGTACCTTTTACATTACTCGCCATTACATTCCTGTTGCTTATATCGAGAAAACCCCTAAAAGTTATCTTTCAGTGCTTGCAGTAATTTCTTGCTCAGAATCGCTTATCAATACCTTCTGCTCCTCGTTGGGTTCGACACTCTTACTTATCAAAAACGCTGCAACAGATCCCTTACGGTTTAGTGTCATCAATTACCGACCTGTCAATCTGGTCACCATAAAGGACAAGTATCCGCTCCCTAGGATCAACGACCTGTATGATCAGCTCGATGGATCCTCAGTCTTCTCTAAGATGGATTTGAGGTTGGGTTACCATCAAATCAAAATCAAGAACGGGGACATTCCTAAAACGGCTTTTGTTACTCGTTATGGCCAATATGAGTACACCGTCATGTCCTTCGGATTAACCAATGCCCCAGCCACCTTTTCCCGGCTAATGAATTCTATATTCATGGAGTATCTGGATAAATTCATCATGGTATACCTCGATGATATACTCATGTACTCCAAGAACAAGAAAGATCATGCCGAGCATTTAAGGCTGGTATTGACTAAACTTCGAGAGCACCGCCTTTATGCCAAATTCTCTAAATGTGAATTTTGGTTGCCAGAAGTAACCTATCTAGGTCATGTGATCTCTGGCAAGGGTATTGCTGTCAATCCCGAGCGAGTTCAAGCCGTCCTTGATTGGACTCCCCCTGAATCGGTCAAGCAAGTTAGGAGTTTTCTTGGCTTAGCGAGCTATTGCCGACGCTTCGTCGAGAATTTATCCAAGGTTGCTAAACCTCTAACTGAACTCCTCAAAAAGGATAAAAAGTTTGAGTAGACCCCACAGTGCGAGTCCAGTTTTCAGGAACTGAAAAGACGCCTGACATCTGCACCCGTACTGGTACCACCAGACTTCTCCAAGGGTTTTATTATCTACTGCGACGCCTCGCGACAAGGACTAGGTTGCATACTCATGCAAGAACGTCAAGTGATTGCTTACGCATCCCAACAGTTGCGTCCCCATGAGGATAACTATCCTACTCATGATCTAGAGCTTGCAGCCGTAGTCCATGCACTCAAAACATGGCGACATTACCTCCTTGGTAATCGCTGTGAAATCTTCACTGATCATCAAAGTTTGAAGTACATCTTCACCCAACTAGATCTAAATCTCAGGCAAAGACGTTGGGTTGAGTTGCTCACAGACTACGACTTAGGAATCACTTACACCCCTGGAAAGGCCAATGTCATGGCTAATGCACTAAGTCGTAAGTCTTATTGTAACAACTTAATGTTACAACAAGGGCAACCACTTCTCCACGTGGAATTTCGTAAGCTTAACCTTCACATTGTTCCTCGAGGTTTTCTTTCCACCTTGGTGGCGAAACCTACCCTTATGGATCAAATCATAGTTGCCCAGCGGTATGATAAAGGCATATCTCGGATCAAGGAGAACATTGCTAGCGGAGTTGCTAGAAGTTTCTCTATGGATGATCGAGGTGTTGTGTACTTCAAGGACCGCTTGGTGGTACCCAAGAAACAACAACTACGACAAATGATTCTTAAGGAGGCTCATGAATCTCCTCTCACAATTCATCCCGGTAGTACCAAAATGTATCAGGATCTACGTCAGAGATTCTGGTGGACTATGATGAAGAGAGAAATCGCTCAATTCATTGCTAACTGCGACGTTTGTTGTCGAGTTAAAGCAGAGCATCAACGGCCTGCTGGCACCCTTCAACCTTTAGCTATTCCTGAATGGAAATGGGACAAGGTCGGTATGGACTTCATTACCGGGTTTCCCAGGACCAGGAAAGGGAATAATGATATCTTCGTCGTTGTCGACCGCCTCTCTAAAGTAGCTCATTTCCTGCCTGTTCGAGAGAGTATTACCGCTAGCCAGCTAGCAGACTTGTATGTCTCTCGGATAGTATCACTTCATGGTGTGCCGTTGGAGATTAACTCAGACCGTGGAAGTCTTTTCACTTCACGATTTTGGGAAAGTTTCCAGAATGCTATGGGAACTCATCTCTCTTTCAGTACCGCCTTCCATCCCCAGTCAAGTGTTCAAGTGGAACGAGTCAATCAAATTCTAGAATACATGCTTCGAGCCTCTGTCATCTCTTTCGGTATGGATTGGGAGAAGTGTCTTCCATTTGCCGAATTCGCTTATAACAATAGTTATCAAGCCAGCTTGAGCAAAGCTCCCTTCGAAGTTCTATATGGACGAAGGTGTCGAACACCTCTTAACTGGTCAGAAACTGGGGAAAGACAATTCTTTGGCCCGGATATGATCCAGGAAGCAGAAGACCAAGTTCGCATCGTTCGTGAGAAATTGAAAACAGCTCAGTCTCGTCAGAATAGCCAATATGATAGCCATCATAAGGCTGTGACTTTTGAAGTCGGCGATAAGGCTTACCTTCGGGTTACCCCTCTTAAGGGAACCCATCGCTTCGGTATCAAAGGCAAATTGGCCCCTCGTTACATCGGTCATTTTCGCATTCTTGCCAAACGAGGAGAAGTTGCCTACCAACTGGAACTACCTCCGCACCTTTCCAGAGTTCATGATGTTTTCCACGTTTCTCAACTCAGGCGTTGCTTCTCGGATCCTATCCGCGGAGTGGACCACGAAACGCTTGATCTCCAGGACAATCTCACATATCGAGAATACCCCGTTCGTATTCTTGATCAAGCCGAGCGCACCACTCGACGCCACAATATCAAGTTCCTCAAGGTTCAATGGTCACATCATTCCGAGAGTGAAGCTACTTGGGAAAGGGAGGATCGTCTTCGACTTGAGTACCCCACCCTCTTTCCGGAGGAACCCGAATCTCGGGACGCGATTCTTTTAAGTGGGGGTGAGTTGTCACATCCCTAGTTAGCACTTGTATTAGGACTAGCTAGAGTGTGCATCATGTTTACTTATCAAAGAAACTTGAAATGGGAATGACAGAAACCCCAGCACCCCTCTCCTAACCACTAGGGTTTGATAAATTCTTTTCCAATGTACCCAAAATGCCCTTCAAAAATGTTCATCATTTCTGCCTTGGTCTTAAACCTTTGTCAAAAATGGTGCACAATTTTCTAGGACCTCTAAGGTCTTTGGATTAAATCATATGGTATTTATATTTGGGCATTTAAATGCTATAAAATATTTTAAATGCTCAAATAATCATAAACTATAATGTTCCATACTGTTCATATTATATACAGTGGGCATGACTAGTTTTATGAGTTATAAAAATGTTCTGGCATTTTTATTAATTAAACAAAGTTGCAAAAGAAATGAAACAGAAAAGAAATAGGAAAAAAGAAAGAGAGAGAGAACTTACCTTGAGCCCAGCACTGTTGCAGGCCGGCCCAGCCTCCAGCGCCGCTCCTGTCGCCTTCCACCTCGCGCCAGTAGGCAGCGCGCGTGGCCACCGCGCGCCGGCACGCGCCCGGCCACCTCCAGCCTGCCTGCCTGCATCCCCGACGGCCTGGATGCCTCCATGCGTCGCCACGCAGCTGCCCCGACCCCTCTCTCACTTCCCCTCGTCCTCATCTCCTTCTCCTGGCCCTCTCCCTCTCACCATCGAGGCCGCCCGTCGCCGCCGTTCGCCGTTGCCGCACCTAGAGCCTCCCCCTCGTCCCGTGACCGTGTCCAGAAGGATCGCCGCGACGCCCTCTTCCTCCTCGCCGAGCCACGGATCGCCGGGAGCCCTGCAACGCCTTCACGCCGCCGTCCCCCTCCTCGGATCGCCGGAGCTCCTCGCCGTCGATTAAGGAGCTGCAGAGCATCCCCGAACTCTTCGTCAAGCTCGCTAGCACCGCTATGAGCCCCTACACCGAATCTCTTCCTCCTCCGCCTCGTTTGCGCCGCGTAGCTGCTGCTCCGCTGATCACCGAAACCCGCCGCCGCCGTGCTCACCGCCGACGACGCTCCGGTGACCATTTGGTCTCGGACGCACGTCCGTTTTGCTCGCCGCAACATGTAGATGGTTTAGGTGCCACGCACGCATCGCCTAGGCCATCGCAGCCGCGTTTCCACACACGCCTGAACGCCGGCCGCCGCTGCCGAGCTCGTAGCCGTCGCCTCCGGCCACCACAGGCCCGGCGGCCACCACCACTCGACGCGCATCGGTGAGGGCACTCCAACGCGCCCAACCGCAGCTCGAACCATGCCCTGTAGGCGATTTCCGAAGCTCGCCGCCGCGTTTGGCCTCGCCGGCGTCACTTCGCCGGCGAGTTAGACTCGTTTGACCGGGGGGTTGACCACCCCTGGGTCACTGACGTGTGGGCCACCCCTCCCCTAATTAGCTAGTTTAATTAAGTAAATGCTAATTAAATCAGTTAGTTAGTTTAGTCACTGACCCGTGGGCCCAGACCCCACTGACAGCTAATTAGTTCCTAGCTTAACACTAATTAACTTGTTATATAGCTATGACACTGACATGCCGGGCCCACATGTCATGTTTGACCTGGATCAGCTTCTATTGACCTGCTGACGTGAGCATCAGGTCATGCTGACGCAGTAAAGAGTTTCTGGAATTTAAATTAAATCTTAAATGATTTATGAATTTCAGAAAATACCCAAAACTTCTAAAAATCATATAAAATCAACCGTAGCTCAGATGGAAATAATTTATATATGAAAAATGATCATAAAAATCCATTCTTTCCAATGGCACTGGTTTCATGCATGTTTGAGCAAGTTAACCTTGATGTATACATTAAATCATGATAATGCACCTAATTAAATAATAGTTTGAATTCCAATTTGAATCTTTGATTCAAATAGGCTCAAACCCTTTTGGTTACAGTTGCATTAGCCAAAACACATGCATCTTGCCATGTCATGAGCATGCATCATATTGTTGCATTTGTTTGTCTATTCATTGTATCGCCGGTATTCTCCGTGTTAGGTCCTGCTCCCGAGGATACTTCTGCGTATCCAGCTGAAGAGCAGTACCCGACAACCACTCTGTCAGGCAAGCAATCATTGATCATTCTGATACAAACCCAATCTCCTCGCTCCTGCTCTCTTTTACTGCATTAAGGCAACAGCGTGTGAACTGCTACTTGCTGCGGTAGTTGAACCCTATTCCCTTGCATGACCTGTCATTGCCACAGTAAATAGTTGAAACCCACTAGCATGTGTAGGAGTTGATTGAGCCATGTGATGTGTGATCCACCATGCTATTTGTTTATGTTGCCTGCTATGCTTAGAGTTGTGTCAGGTCTGGTTCATCTGGGTGATGGATCAGAGTGAAATGATCATACCGATAAAGAGAAGGAAGTGTGGAATACGCTTGGTAAAGGTATCGATGAAAGGCCATGTAGGAGTACATGGTGGGTTGTTTCATTGGAATCGTCCATAGGACCCGAGATCTGTATGTGTGGTTCAAGTTTCAGCTACTAGCACACATTGGGATCCTTAATTGACCCTCTCGGCTTATTAATTACCCTCGATATCTGTCCAGGAGTTGCAACTAGTTTCTGGTGTTTATAGTTTACTGGAGGTGGTGCACAACGCTGACCCTCGGGGTGGGTTGTGATGCGACAGGTACGTGGCACGGTGTACCGGTTGCCCGTTTGGTGACTCGGGAACCCTGTACACATCGTTTGAGGCCGTGAGTGACACCCCGGCCGGATCTCCCCACGGATGGAACCCAAATAGGCGATAAACCTGGACGAGAGACTTGTGTAGTTAGTCAGGTCGTGGCCGACACCCTCGCTGGGCTTCCGCTTGAAGGTTGCTGAGTACATGTCGAGTAAACGGCGATAAGTGGTGGAAGCGTGTGTGAAGAGGTACACCCCTGCAGGGTTATCAATCTATTCGAATAGCCGTTGTTCGCGGTATGAACTACTTGGTTACTCTTACAGTTCATAGACAAGTTGATGGATACTACTAAAAGCTTCAAGATAAGTGTGAGTGCCGTGGATGGCCCTTCCGTAGGATGACGGAAGAGGATCCTCGGTAGTGTATTGTTGTGGTGAGTAGAGGACTCGTGTACGTAGTAATATCTTGCAATCTGTTGAGAGTTGTAGAATAGGTTAGCCAAGAGTCAAAGCTGGCTTTCTGCTATAAACTCCACTGCCCCCTGTTGATAATGTTGCATGTATGATAGGTTCTGTGGTATGACTTGTTGAGTACCTTTGTACTCATGTTTGCTTAATAACTGTTGGAGAGGAGAACCCTGCCCCTGTTGATGGGTTCTACATAGACGTTGACGTCGACGAGTAGCTTGGCACCCAGACGGAGATCTGGAGCTTGTGAAGGGCCTTGTAGATAGTCAGGCTACACCAAGCCTGTTTTATTTTCTAAGTTGTCTGTACTCAGACATGTAGCTTCCGCTTGTGCTTATATGACTGTATAACTTGAGTGTTGGGTCATGTGACCCCTACCTGTATGGATATGTTATGTATGGCACTTGGAGCCTCTTAAATAAAGTACTTTGAGTCATAGAGTTCTTTTGTGATGCAATGTTGTATTTGCACATATTGAGCATATTGTGTGTATGATTGAAATGCTTGGTATGTGTGGGATCCGACACCTAGTTGTTTTCCTTTGGTAGCCTATCTTACAGGGAAATGCCTCCTAGTGTTTCCAATGAGCCTTGGTAGCTTGCTACTGCTCGGAACACGTAGGCTGGCCGGCATGTGTCCTTCTTCGTTCCTGTGTCTGTCCCTTAGGGGAAATGTCACGCGTTGTTCCTTTAAGTCCATGTAGCTTGCTACGACTTGGGTTCATACGTTGATGACCGACACGTTCGTTGCTCGGTCATGGATGCCTGTCTCTGTAATTTAGTGCCACTTTTGGTTTATAACTAGCCATGTCGGCCCGGGTTCTCTGTCATATGGATGCTAGCGACACTGTCATATACGTGTGCCAAAATGCGCAAACGGTCCCGGGCCAGGTAAGGTGGCACCCGTTGGGTTACCATGCGTGAGGACGCAAATTGATATGACGTGTTACAGCTAGATCGGTGTGACTTAGGATCGGGGTCCTGACAAGGGCAGTATAATCCGTCCGTTGGTAAACCGCCAGGACATCTTTTAGCATTGTTCATGTAGGCGCAGGTAATATAAACTATTAAAGCATTGCAAGCAGGAGATAAATTGTGGATTGCCAATCAAAGTAATACCATAACAGTGGGACAAAGGCAGTATATCAACTATTCTATTACAAGGCACTTGCAGGCCCAAAAGAATCAAAGTTTCTTGCAAAGTGTTCAGCATCTAAAAATTAAACCGGAGGCGGTTTAGGATTCTTCTTCAGCACGCTGTGAAGACTGAGCGTCAGCTTGCTCCGGATCTTCGTCGACTTCTGGCAGCTGCTGGAAATCAGGAGTGCTCCAGTCAATCTTGGCGAGGGCACGGAAATATACTTCATCATTCATAAGATCTGACGGGTCAATGTCAGGAGCGAAGGTATGCTTACGAACGGGTGGGATCAGATTTTCGGTGTCATAAACCGGCCGCTCCACCCGCGCATTCTCCAGATCGTAACCCGTATGATACCTTGCTAAGTCTGCTTCGTCAACAAGCTTACTAGCAAGAGGGCGCATGTCTTTGGTTAAAGAACGAAGATCTTCAGAAGAGAAGGCTGACCCGTCCTCTTTCATGCTGGGATAACCATTCATGGCCTCCGCCGAATCAAAATCGGGAACCCACGCCTTGGCCGGGTTAACGCCATGAGAGAGCCAGCTCTTGCAGCAGATTTCTTCACTTCAACAAGTCGAGCAGGCAAGATAGATAACTTCTCCAGAGTACCTTGGATAGTGGTCGGCGCCGGTTTATTATGCGACATAGCACTGATGGCTCTCTGAGCACCAGAGTAGAGTTGTTCCACCAAGGTATAAGCAGCTTTCAGTTTCTTCCGAACATCGTCTCCAAGATGAGTTATGCGCCTCCCTATATACAATTGGTGAGGTAAACCGGAGGAGTATAAGATTGCAAGGATACAAACATATGAAGGCAGATACTCATCGAAGATAGCGGATGTCATATCGTCTATATGTTGCTTTAACCCGGATAACTCCTGCGTCACCGGGTTGAAAGCAGCTTCAACATCCCTTGCTCTCTCTTCTAGAGCAGCCCTTTGCACTTCCCATGTGGACCGCTCCGCTTCAAAATCTTTTTTGAGTTTTTCCATACTAGCTAAAGCAAGGACAAGTTCCTCCTTAGCTTTAGTTGAAGCAGTTTCATGGAAGGCCAAGTTATTCCGGAGTTCAGTTACCTCCGAAGCTCTCCGGTTCAAATCAGCCTGCAAGAAAACGAAAGTGTTAGAAGAACAGTTCAATCAAAAGTCTCAAGCACATAACAAGTTATGCACTCGACACTTGGGGACTAATGTACAACTGAAGTAAAAGAAAGCAACTTTTTCAGACAAGTCACAAGCACATAACAAGTCATGTCCTTGGCACTTGGGGGCAAATGTACGTTCATTCTCAGACATAAGAGAAGTCCCGGTTCACCTAGAATGACGTAAACCGGCACTTGGGGGCTACTATGGCCTAAGGGTATAATTGCAAGATACAAGCAGAAACGAAAGGCGAAAGGAAAGAAGTTACCTCATATTTCTCCTTCATCATATTGACTAAACAGGCCTCATAGTCGCGGCTGGAAAGAGCCAGTTCAGATACCCAGAGTGGAGCTCCTGGGCACTAAGCTGAGTATAACTTGACAAGTCTGTGCTCCACTTGCCTTTAGCTTGCTGAAACTTTTCCTCCTTGGCAGTGTGTCTAGCCAAGACAACAGGCTCTGTGGGAGCAGAGAAACCTATCGCATTTATCTCAACATCTTCTGTAGAGGCAGCGGTTGGGCGGGGGGGGATCAGCAGTGCGCACCAGACTAACAGGAGCCGGGCTAGCCCGAGGATGACTAACCCAGACAGGGCTTGCCGGTTCAGCTGTGTTCTCCATAGCATCACCCCCCGGAGCAGCAAGATCTTCGTGATCCATAGGGGAGGGATCTCGTGCTGAACTTCAACATTTTCCTCTAGAGGGTTGGCCGCTTCAAGATCCTTTGCCGGTTCAGCGGTGGTGTGTTCGGTAGCCGGTTTATTTAGTTTCGCATTTTTGCTAGGCTTGGGCATACTGATAAGGATTAAAAGAGCAATGAAAATCACAAAGTCATAATGAAAAAGTAAACCAGACATTTGGAAAGATGATTTACCCAGGAACGGTCTTAAGCACCGAGACTTGAGTAGCAGTCGACTCGCCGGAAGAAGACAGAGGAGCTTCCTGGTAGTTGGAATCAGGCGGTTTAAGAGGTTTGCGGATAAGACCTGCTTTTGGATGAAGAAGGGTTGGAGTAAGCAAAACCTCGGAGCGGCGTCTGCGAGCTGGCGTGTGGGGTAATCCGGATGATTCAACCACGTGACCAATGTGGCGTGTGGTCCGGCGAGCCTCATGCTGTTGTTTCTTCAAAAGAAAGTTTGGATCCAATCGAGCATAAGGGTGAGAAAATGGATACTTCCCGGATACCCGGCGAATCTTGGGTGGCAACGATTCTGAATCAGATGAGAGAGAAATTACCTCAACGTCATCCACTTTACTTCCCTCCGCCGGATCCTGGGAAAGGACATTATTGACATAAATGTAGACAAAGAGAATTCAAGGGACATAAGAGTCAAGCAGTACCTCAGAGGCCGGATCATCTTCTTGAGGGTTCAAACCGGAGACGACACCCGTTTTCTTCTTCTTTACGGCTAAGCTCTTCTTGCGGGTTGGCTTCGCCGGTTTATCTTGAGCTTTCCTTTTCCAGAAGGGATCATTGGCATGTGTAAATAAATAAGAACATATTGGAGACAAGAAATATAGATGGATTAAAGTGAAAAGAAAGGAACAGAAGAATCTTATGGATGGCGGTTCATTGTTCGCATAGAATGGAGCTAAGCTGGTTCGGTCGCACTCCTCCAGAGGAATGTTCAACATCTTCTTTGCAGATTCAGTAACTTCCTTGTCAGGAAGCACTATGTTTGTGTGGCGCTAGGGGTCTTCCGGATTACTAGTATATTCACACATTAAGCTTGATCACCGGCTGTCAGGGATATTACTAGCAGGTATGAACCGGCTAGTGTAAACCGGGTTATGATAATATAATTATATAATTGTAATACCTAGTAGAGGTTGCGGACCATGAAGGCTTAGGGCCCATGTATAGAGTTACAGTTTGTAACCTGCCTGATCATGTAACTTGAGAGACAAGGAAGAAAGAGCAGAGACCGAGGCGTACACAGGTATGAGCCGGCCTCGGAACTCTGTAAACCGGACCGGGCATCGCCTCTATATAAAGGGACGACCCGGTGACGGTTCAGGAACAAGAAACAACCCGTCGAGACACAGGCAAGCAATCCGCTCCCTGTTCATCGACGCGCAAGTAATACCAAACCAAACTAGACGTAGGCTTTTACCTTCATCGAAGGGGCCGAACTAGTATAAACCCTCTGTGTCCTTTGTGTGCTTTTAACCCCTTCAAGCTAACCCATGCGATGGTTCCAACACTAAGTCCGTTAAACCGGACATCTGTCGTGTTAATTCCACGACAGTTGGCGCCCACCGTGGGGCCTCCGCATGATGGTTTCGAGTTCTTGAAGGGCAGCTTTGAAGGGATCAAGGGTTACGCGGTCGGCCGGATGACCAAGAGTCGCCGCGGCCGGATCTACATCGACGACGCAGGCTGGGGACCGGAGGCCGATTAAATCGAATATGGGTACCGGGTTCCCTTCGGCGGCTTCCACGTCTTCATCGGCAAGATTGGTGAACCAGGACCTGAGCCGGACGTCTTCCCCAACATCGTCGAGCCGGCTCAGCGTGCGAGATCGGCCCGGATTCAGCCTGCCATGAAGCACGTTTTCGTTGGAGCAATTCACGGGGTTCAAGCCGAGGACGGATCGGATTCCGGTGGTGAGACAGTTATCTATTCCGACGATGAATCTACATCCGGAGAGACTGAGTCTTTGTATCAGTTGTGGGACGGCCGGTCTGAGGGCGTGTCCGACGGAGACAGTATTCCGGACCCCTTTGATCCGCCAAACCGAGTGGCTGTCTTTATGGCCGGTTCACAACCTACGCCACAGTCCACGGTGAACGGGGCGATGACAGCAGACGCTGGTGTGGGGGGGAGCGGTCAAGCCCTCTCGCCCTCTGACGCTCTATCCACCTTAGTCGAGGAGTTCACAACCCGAGCCATGGCAGAAGTGGCTCCAGCAGACAAGGCGCAACACGATGCAGAGCTCCTTCAGCTGAAGGACCGGATCGATCAAGCAAAAGAAAATCTGAAGGCGGAGAAGGCTATGATAGCAATGAGGCAAGCAGAGTTGGATCATCAGGCTTTTCAGCTAAGGATGGAACAGGCCTCCGCGCAGGGAGTAAGGAGTCGGAAGTACCAGTCTCGTCTACCGCCGGTTTACGAGCCAACGGATCTTTTCAGGACGCCAGGAGCAGGAACCAGCAATGATCCGGCGGTAAACCGGAGGGCGGCCCCGGTGAGGGACACGCCGGTTCGGCAGCCCGCTGTGGAACAAGATCGGCGGATTATGTCTATGCCTCACGTTCCTACCCCTCCGGGTCATTACTCAAACCCTTTGGACAACATTGTTGCTGCCGCTTCACGCCTGGCCGCTTTACCCATTGAGGGGACATCCCCGTGGCGATGGAAGCACGCAGGGTCAAGGATCTGCTTAACACGGCATTAACACAACAGCAAGCGTATTCTTATAGCAGGGAGAGGCTTCATTCAACACCACGACACAGCCGGAGTTACACTAGGCATTGGGAGGAGCCAGAGGTGTCTAGTAGTGAACGCATGCGACACCGTCACAGACAAGATAATCCGGCAGGCGCAGATGCACAAGCTCAGGATGCAAACCGGGTTAGGTCTGCGGCCCGTGAGGAGGTTCGCCAAACGACGCCGGTTCACACAACCACAGTAGAGACAGGAGTCACGACGAGTTCTTTTGGGGTGCAGTGTCTTATCCCCGCTCTACAGAGTGTGAAGTTACCCAAGGATTTCAAGGGTCCACGGAAGGTGCCTAATGACACAGCAGATTTAGCCCCAGAGGCTTGGGTGGAGAGTTACGAGATGGCTATGGAGATGCTGGACGTGGATGAAGCGGCTTGTGCGAAATACTTTACCATGATGCTTGAGGGGACAGCCCGGACCTGACTAAAGGGCTTACCACCTAACTCCATCGGATCATGGGGAGAATTGCGTCGCCAGTTTATCAAAAATTTCAAGGATACGTGCAAACAGCCGATGTCAGTGGTAGATCTAGCAGCATGTATACAAGGAGAACAGGAGTCTACAAGTGCATGGGTGCGGCGAGTATCAGAAATCTTGCACTCTTCGAACAGTATCAATCCCAGTACGGCAATAGTGACACTGGAAAACAATTACCGGTTTGAGTCTCTGAAGTTAAAACTGGGACGGCTCAAACGGGATTGTAATGACATGGGAACTCTCATGAGCGCTTTGGTGAAGTACGGGGACTCCGACAACACTAAGTATCCAGAAGCGGAGGGAGACAAAGCTGGAAAAGTCAATAAGCCGGGTAAACCGGCGCAGGCTAGTCCGGTTGGAACAAGCTTCTTAGGCAAGCGTAAAGCGGAGGGTGGCTCTGATTTCGTGGCCAATACCCAAGTTCAAGGGGGCTTCCAGCGCAATAAGGGTAAGCCGCCTCCACAAACCGGCGGAGGACCTGTTAGCTGGGAGGAAGAGTTAAATGAGCCTTGTCCGAAACATAGCTCAAGGGAACGTCCAGCGAAACACACTATAGGAGAATGCAAGGCCATGAAGGAAGCCATGACGAGCCGGTTCAGCTCTAACAGCGGGCCTCCAAGCGGCGGTTCAGGCCCGGGGTTTTACGGTCCGGGTCACCAGGGGAACGGCTCCGGATCAGGATATCGTGGCAACAACAGTGGTTATAATAACCGAGGCAGTAACCAATATGGTTAAGGCGGTAATAATAACCAAGGCAATCAGCAGCATGGTCAAGGTGGTTACAATAACCAAAACAACCAACAGCAGGGCCAGGGTAATCACAATAACCAAGGCAATCAGCAGCGTCAGCAGCAGCAATCCGGATATCAGAGTAATCCGAAGGAGTTGAGTAGTGGGCAGTATCATGTATTCACTACGAGTTTGTGTAAACGGGATCAAAAAGTTTTGAAGCGGGCGGTCCACGCGGTAGAACCGGCGACGCCGCAATTCCTGCGCTGGTCAGAGCAGCCCATTGTGTGGAGCAGGGAAGATCACCCGCTGCGAGTTGATAATCCGGGCCACCTGGCCTTGGTAGTAGCACCACAGGTGGGTGGCTACAAGTTCACCAAAGTCCTCATGGACGGCGGCAGTAGCATCAATATCTTGTACTATGAGACTTTCCGTCGCATGGGGCTGACGGATAAGAAGCTGAGACAGTCCAACACGGTGTTTCATGGAGTGGTGCCAGGTAAATCAGCTTACCCAGTTGGGAAAATTGACCTAGAAGTTACCTTTGGAGATGAACAGGATTCCAGGTCAGAGATGATAACCTTTGAAGTTGTCAAGATCCGGAGCCCTTACCACGCTCTGTTTGGAAGGACGGTTTATGCCAAGTTTATGGCCAGGCCGTGTTATATTTATTTACAGATCAAGATGCCTGGTCACAAAGGAACCATCACTGTTCATGGAAGCCGCAAGATTGCATTGGAATGTGAAGAAGGAGACGCTGCCTACGCGGAAGCAGTATGTGCTACGGAGGAGTTAAAGTTTTACAAGGACAATATTGATCTGGCGGATATGTCCCCGCTGAAGAAGCCAACTACAGAGCATGATCCGGCGTTGAAGTTTAAATCGGTAGAGGAGACCAAGCAAGTTGACTTTGTGCCGGGCGATTCATCCAAGCAGTTCACTATCAGCGCTAACCTTGATCCTAAATAGGAAAGCGCGCTCATCGAGTTCATCCGTGAGAACCGGGATATCTTTGCATGGAAACCTTCTGACATGCCAGGTATACCGAGGGAACTCGCTGAGCACAGTCTTAACATTGATCCGAAGTTTAAACCGGTCAAGCAGTATCTACGCCGCTTCAATGAAGAAAGGCGCAAGGCTATAGGAGAAGAAGTGGCCAGGCTTTTGGCCGCAGGGTTCATAGTCGAAGTTTTTCACCCGGAGTGGTTGGCTAATCCGGTGCTGGTGTTAAAGAAGAATGGAAAGTGGAGAATGTGTGGGGATTACACGGACCTAAACAAAGCTTGTCCAACTGATCCTTTTGCTCTCCCTCGCATTAATCAGATCATTGATGCTATAGCGGGATGTGAGCGGCTAAGTTTTTTGGATGCATATTCAGGGTTTCACCAGATCAAGATGGCAGTTAAAGACCAGGAGAAGACATCCTTCATAACACCTTTTGGTGTTTTTTGCTATGTTTCTATGCCCTTTGGGCTCAAGAGTGCACAAGCAACTTATCAGCGTTGCGTACAGAATTGCCTTAAGGGGCAGATAGGGAGGAATGTTCATGCCTACGTAGATGACATTGTGGTGAAATCAAGAAGAGAGGAGACGCTGATAGAGGACCTCAAGGAGACCTTTGACAATCTTCGAGCCTATAAGATGATGCTTAATCCGGAGAAGTGCGCTTTTGGAGTTCCGGCGGGCAAGCTCCTTGGATTCTTAGTGTCAAACAGAGGGACATAAGCTAATTCGGAGAAAATCAAGGCAATCACATCCTTGACTAAACCGGCTTGCATCAATGATGTCCAGCGTATCGCTAGCTGGATCACAGCATTGAGCCGGTTCATCAGCCGTTTGGGGGAGAAGGCGATTCCGCTTTATCAGATGTTGAGAAAGACTGACCGGTTTATATGGAGTGATGAGGCAAATGCTGCGTTTGAGGATTTGAAGCGGCAGCTGGCAAGGCCACCGGTCCTGGCTGCCCCTATTGATAATGAGCCGTTGCTGTTATACGTCGCCGCCAATGCACGGGCAGTCAGCGTGGCAATCGTGGTTGAGCGCAAGGAGGCAGGGAAGGAATACCCGGTTCAGCGTCCAGTCTATTACGTCAGTGAAGTTCTCATCGAGTCCAAGCAAAGGTACCCACATTGGCAGAAGCTGGTATATGGTGTGTTCATGGCAAACCGGAAGTTGAAACATTATTTCCAAGGCCACCCAATAACTGTTGTTAGTTCAGCACCATTGGGGGATATAATCCAGAACAGGGAAGCTACGGGCAGAGTGGCGAAATGGGCCATTGAGCTTAGCCCACACGAATTGAAATATGTGCCACGCATCGCTATCAAATCTCAAGCATTGGTAGATTTTATCAATGATTGGACAGAGCTGCAAGCACCAGAGGAGAAGCCGGATCTTACATACTGGACTATTCACTTTGACGGTTCAAGGCAATTAGAAGGCTCGGGGGCTGGAGTTGTTTTAACTTCCCCGCGAGGAGATAAGTTTTGTTATGTCCTCCGTTTACTGTTTCCTTGTACTAATAACGCAGCAGAATATGAAGCATTGCTTCATGGCTTACGGATGGCCAAGGAGATGAACTTGAGCCGGGTCAAGTGCTTTGGCGACTCTGATTTAGTGGCACAACAGGTGTCCGGCAAGTGGGATTCAAGAGATCCTCTCATGGCAGCTTACAGACGAGAAGTTGAAGCAATCGCAGGATATTTCAAAGGGTATCTGGTGGATCACATAGACCGGCGAAGGAATGAAGCGGCCGATGCTTTAAGCTGGCTGGGTTCTCAACGTAAACCGGTACCACCGAATACTTTTTTGGATGAGCTGCACAGTCCATCAGTGCAAGCACCATTGGAGGAAGACCTGGATGTCCCTGATCCGGAGGCACAGCTAGTTGCAGCACTTCATATTATTCCGGATTGGACGCTGCCATATTTAGCGTATCTAAGCCGGGGAGAGATGCCGGACGACGAGATCGAAGCAAGACAGATAATCCGGCGCTCTAAGTCCATGACAATTGCAAACGGAGAACTTCATCATCACAACGTTTCTGGAGCGTTTCAGCGGTGTGTGTCAGCTGAGGAAGGTTGTGATATTCTTCGTGAGATCCATGAAGGGGATTGTGGTCATCACGCCGGTTCAAAATCCTTGGTGGCTAAAGCTTTTCGACATGGGTTCTATTGGTTGACAGCCCATGCTGATGCGACGGATCTAGTCCGGAAGTGTGATGCTTGTCAGAAGTTTTCACGACGTGCTCTTGTTCCGGCACAGGAGCTCCGGATGATACCGATAACCTGGCCATTTGCGACTTGGGGGCTTGATATGGTTGGACCCTTCAAGCGATCCCAAGATCAGAAAACTCATCTACTGGTGGCTGTGGATAAGTTTACAAAATGGATTGAGGCAGAGCCTGTAAGCAAGTGTGATGCGGAAACAGCGGTTAAATTCATCAAAAAGGTAATTTTCCGGTTTGGCTTTCCGCACAGCATCATCACAGACAACGGCACCAATTTATCCAAAGGAGAGATGGAAGAGTTTTGTCAACGGGAGCATATTCGCCTAGACGTGTCTTCTGTAGCTCACCCTCAATCCAATGGTCAAGCTGAAAGAGCAAATCAGGAGATTTTGCGAGGTATCAAGCCCCGGCTTATGACTCCCCTGCAAAGAACACCAGGGTGCTGGGTTGAGGAGTTACCTTCTGCTCTCTGGAGCATCAATACTACGCCAAACCGGTCCACAGGTTGCACACCTTTCTTTATGGTGTATGGTGCTGAAGCGGTCCTTCCAAGTGATATCCGTCATGATTCGCCAAGGGTGACGACCTATGTTGAAGCAGCCAACGAACAGGCAAAACATGACAGTTTAGACCGGCTGGATGAAGAGCGTGATATAGCAGCAGCACGGTCTGCAATTTATCAACAAGACTTGCGTAGATATCACAGCCGCCGGATCAAGAGCAGGACATTCCAGGAGGGAGATTTGGTGCTCCGGCTCATCCAAGATCAAACGGATATGCACAAGTTATCCCCGCCTTGGGAAGGGCCTTTTGTGGTCAGCAAGAATCTGCACAACGGTTCGTATTACCTGGTGGACGTTCGAGAACACAAGGACTCACAGATATCGGAAGAAGAGACAAAGAGGCCATGGAACATCGCCCTCTTGCGGCCCTACTATACCTGAGCCATGAGCTCTACTGTATCCTATGTATATATTATGATTAATGAATAAACCGGCACCCTCGGTAAACCGGGGGCTCAGCCTTTTTTTCCAATACAAGTGTTTTATGGTGATAACCATATATTTCTTATCATATGTCCTATTTTAAAAGCACTTTGATCGGTCTAACTGGTTGTACAGGGCATATGCACTCTGGAGCAGTGACCGCTGAAGGGCTTCCGGTTCAAACATAGGTCGTATTCGAACCAAAGAGAACATAGCCAAACTCACTGAAGGGCTTCCTCTTCAAACATAGGTAGTATTCGAACCAAAGAGAACATACCCAAACTTATTGAAGGGATTCCTGTTCAAACATAGGTCGTATTCGAACCAAAGAGAACATACCCAAACTTCCTGACGGGATTCCTGTTCAAACATAGGTCGTATTCGAACCAAAGAGAACATACCCAAACCTAATAATGCCATTCTGTTCAAACATAGGTCGTATCCGAACCAAAGAGAACATGGCATAAGCTCAATGGGTCGTATCCGAATCCATTGCTTGGCTAAGTTTTATATGGCCAGCAGGGGGCAGGATCGTACCCGAATCCTAGCTTAGCCCCTGTGGTTGTATCCGGTTCTTATGGTCGTATCCGAACCATAAAAGCTCAATGGATTGTACCCAAATCCATTGCTTGGCTGAACCTTGCTTTGAGCCTGGCAGCTCACAAAAAGCCTCGACTACATGGCTTTATTTGCAAACTTCCATTTCTGGTATTTGTGTTTTATGGTTCTTTGATCCGGAGTGGGACAACTCCAGAGTTGACCACATATCTTCAAAAGTCTGGACAGAGCTCCAGCATGATCTAAACCGGTAGTTTCTATAAAACCCGAGATTATTATTGGGTCTATCAAAGGCTCCCTCAGAAAATTGCAAATTTCGCCGGATTAAGAGTATCAAGCATACTTGATATCAGGTATGAAATTATTTATGGTACAAACAAACACTTGTTTGATGAATTATGTGAGAAAATTAATTGGTCCAGTGGTAAACCGCTAGAACGTCTTTTAAGTGTTATCTATGCAGAAACAGATAATATGCAAGATCAACCACATCAGGCCAGATTTAAATTGGCAACATCAAAGCAAAGTTGGAACATCCGGATCAAGACAGACAATATTTCAATCTATCCTATTACAAGGCACAAAGGGCCTGAGCGGATTAAAGTTTTTCCAGCAAAATGAGACTGCAACTACAAAGATAAATATATGGCCTACGCTTCCTCCTGCTGCGACGGCTGAGGATCAACTTGTTCTGGAGTTTCTTCCTCTTCATGAAGCGGCTGGAAGTCAGGGACGCACCAGTCGATTTTCGTTAAAGCACGAAAGTACATCTCTTCCGTGATAAGTTCAGACAGATCAATATTTGGGGCGAAAGTATGAGGGCGCACTGGTGGGATTAGATTTACGGTATCATAAACCGGCCGATCCACCCGCTCGTTCTGTAAGTCATACCCTGGATGATACCTGGACAAGTCTGATTCGGCAGCAAGCTTGCTAGCAAGAGGACGCATCTCCTTAGTCAAAGCGTGAAGATCTTTGGCAGTGAAAGCTGATCCGTCTTCTTTAGTGCTGGGATAACCATTCAAGGCTTCTTCCGGATCAAAATCTGGAACCCATGCTTTAGCTCTGGTAAGCGCCATGAGAGAACCGGCTCGAGAAGCAGACTTCTTCGTTTCCACCAAGCGCGCTGGCAAGACAGAGAGTTTCTCTAGTGTGCCTTGGATAGTCGTGGGGGCCGGTTTTTTGAATGACATTGCACTTATGATCCTTTGAGCGCCGGAATACAGCTGCTCGACCAGTGTATAAGACGCTTTGAGTTTCTTCCGTAAATCGTCCCCGAGATGGGAAACACGGCGCCCTACATAAAGATCATTACAGTTAAACCAGGCCGGAATACAGATTGCAAGGATGAAAAGCATGAGCACAGATTAAGTAATTACCGAAGACAGCAGAAGTCATCAGTTCTATTTGCCGCTTTAAACCGGTTAACTCTTCAGTCACCGGATTAAGGGCTTCCTCAGCATCCTTTTCTCTTTTTTCCAGATCATTCTTTTGCACTTCAAAGGCGGTCCGCTCCTCTTCAAAAAATTTCTTCAGCTGTTCAGCAGTAGTTAAGCTCACCGCCAAGTCTTTCTTGGTCTTAGCAGCAGCAGATTCAGTTTCGGCAAGTCTGTTCCGGAGTTCAGTGATTTCTTCAGCCCTCCGGTTCAAATCAGCCTGCAAGGAAAGTCAAGGGGAATAAAGGCAAAATTCAGACAAGTCTCAAGCACATAACCAAGTTATTCACTTGACACTTGGGGGCTAATGGGCAGTTGAAGCGTCAACAGTAGCAATTCAAAACAAGTCTCAAGCACACAAACAAGTTGTCTACTTAACACTTGGGGGCTAATTTACAGTTGAAACATCAAAGGGAAAATTTAAACAAGTCCCAGACGCATAAACCAAATTATGCCCTTGGCACTTGGGGGCTAATGTAAGATCATTTGCTCAAATTGGAAGTACCGGTTTACCTTCTAAGCATAGCTAAACCGGAACTTGGGGGCTACCGGGAGACAGACAGAAACGCAATAAAGGTAAAAACAAAGACAAGGGAATTACCTCGTATTTTTCCTTCATCATGCTGATTAAGCCCGCTTCATAGTCCCGACCAATGTGAAGCCGGTTCAAATACCCGGAATAGAGCTCTTGGGCACTCAGCTCGGCGAAACCAGACAACTCCGTGCTCCATTTGCCCTTCTCTTGATGGATTTTCTCCGGTTTAGCTGTATGCTTAGCTAAAATAGTGGGCTCAGCAGGAGCGGTGTAAGCTCTGCCAGTTACTTGAACCTCTGGAGAAGGAGCAGTTGTTGGTGGTGGAGTAGCAGTTTGAACCGGGCTAGCAGGAGCCGGGTTAGTCTGAGGAGGATTGGCCCTGGCAGGACTCGCCGGTTCATGGGTGTTTTCAACATTGGTATTTTCAGGAGTGGTGGTATAAGTGTGATCCATGGGAGCAGGATCTTCAAGCGGAACTGTAGGCTCATTCTCAGGAGGGATGGTGGTGTCCGGATCAGCCGCCGGATCATCAGTGGCAGTCT
The DNA here is from genome assembly GCA_902687465.1 of Secale cereale. Lineage (NCBI taxonomy): Eukaryota > Viridiplantae > Streptophyta > Magnoliopsida > Poales > Poaceae > Secale > Secale cereale. The sequence continues at coordinate 518,321,024 of LR738715.1, read as the reverse complement.
CAGCGGCCGTTTTGTTGGCTTTGGCCCTTTTGCTGGGTTTAGGCTTGCTGAAAGAAATTGGAAAAGAGGTCAGAACTGTAAAGCAAATACAAAGATAAACCGGATAAAGTGAAGGACTAAACCAGGGACAGTCTTCAGAACCGGGACTTGTGTGGCAGTGGACTCACCAGAAGAAGATAAAGGAGTCTCCTGATAATTAGGGTCAGACGGTTTAAGTGGTTTGCGTATAAGCCCGGCCTTGGGATGAAGAAGAGTTGGAGAGAGTATAACCTTAGAGCGGCGCCTCCGAGCCGGAGTAAGAGATATTCCAGATGATTCAACTACGAGGCCGCTGTGGCGTGTAGCCCGGCGAGCTTCATGTTGCTGTTTCTTCAAAAGAAAATTGGGGTCCAATTGAGCATAAGGGTGAGAAAACTGACATTTCCGGACTGTCCGACGAATTTTTGGTGGAGGTGGTTCTGAATCTGAAGAAAGACTAGTTACCTCAATTTCTGTCGGTTTATCTCCTTCAGCCAAGTCCTGGGAAAAGACAGTATTAAACATAAACCGGGATAAAGTAGTAATAAAGCAGGCCAGGTTTGATACATACCTCAGAATCCGGATCATCATCTTCAGCATGTGAACCGGAGCCAGTGGCCGCCTTTTTCTTCTTGATAGCATAAGTTTTCCGGCGCGGCTGTTTGCCAGCCTTCTCCTGAGGTTTCCTCTTCCAAAAAGGGTCATCAGCCTGTTCAAAAGGTGAAAGATAATTGGAAAACGGTTTAAATGAACGGATTACAAACATACGGAAGAGATTAAGGCTTACTGCAGGTAGCTTGTTCTTTTTGTAGTATGGAGCCAATCCGGTTTGGCTACATTCTTCTAAGGAGACATTGAGCATCTTCTTAGCCGACTCAATGACTTCTGATTCAGAAAGTTTTTCCTTGGTAAACCGTTGAGGATCATCCAGTTTACCAGAATATTCACACATCAAACTGGGGCGTGGACTCAGAGGGAGGATACTCCAAGAAAGCCAGCAACGTATGAAATCAATCCCGGATAATCCGTTGGCCATAAAGGCCTTGAGCTTCGCAAGTTGAGAAGCAAACCGGGGCCGTTCTGTGGAGCTGAGGCGCTGCGGCAAAGGGTGATCGTCAGGAAGACGATGCTCGCGATAACCCGGCAGTGGGTTTTGCCCTTCAGGTGAAGTGTCAAGGCAATAGAACCAAGATTTATTCCATTCCTTCGGGTGTGTGTGGAGAGCGGCATGAGGAAAGACTACATCTCTTCTCTTTTGGATACTGACCCCACCTAATTCTTGATGAGGACCGCCAGTAAATTCAGTTCGCCGGTTCAAATGGAAAAAATCCCGGAACAAGTCGACTGATGGCTCTTCTTGTAGATACACCTCTGAGAAAACTTGAAAATCGTAGATGTTTGAAATAGAGTTTGGGCCTATGTCCTGAGGGTGAAGCTGAAAAGCGGCAAGCACGTCCCAGAAGAACTTTGAACCGGGAGGAGTGAAACCTCGAGCCATGTGGTCGAAGAAGACAATAACTTCCCCTTCTCTAGGAGCAGGGGGACACTCATTTCCTGGGGCCCGCCATTTCAGGACTGATTGAGGGCCCAGAGTGCCAATGGCAGCCGCATTAACTAAATCTTCTTCCGTGATGATGGAAGGGACCCAGTCGCAAGAAACAAACTGTTTGGCAGCCATAGTAACAAAATGAAAGTGCTGAAAAGATGAAGTATAAAATCCGGATTATTCAGGTATAGAGGCATAAACCGGAACACATATGCAAAATCACAGCGACAGTTTAGACAAGGGACTAATGATATTACTAACCCGGAAGTAAGCAAGCAGCGCACTACTACCGGTTCAGGATAACAACAGAGAGGAGCTAAACCGTCGTGTTCATTGTCGATGCATTACAGAAGCAATATATGAATAACTAAACCGGTGAATATAGTACAGATCTATAAAGGTGAAGAAACAAGTTTCTACAGAAAGTTAAGGTAAATCAGATCTGAGTAGTAAGAAAAAAGAAAAATTATACAGGTCTATTACAGGAAGAGCTACAAGGATCTTATGAAGAGCGGACAAATCTGAAGGTTGAATCTAATGCCGAAAATCTAAGCATAAAGGCAGCGGGGCAGAAGAAGATTTCGAAAACAAAACTAAAGGATTGAAACCACTATGAGCCCGACGTCTAGAACGAACAGATGAAGCTTTCTCTAGGATCAATGGCGGAGGCGTGAGAAGAACCCAAAAACTACAGATCTACAGCAAAGGAGAAAGGTTACCTGAGGCAGCAGGAGACGGCGGCGGAGTTATCTGGTCGTGTTCAGGTTGATGCGGCGGCCGGACTTGCTGACGATGGTGAGCTCGACGGACGACGGCGGAAACTGGAGCTCGGGCGACGGAGGAAGAGGACGAGCGGAAGGAGATGATGAAGAGAAGCGGCAGTATTTATAAAGGGAGAGAGATGAAACGGCAGGCGCGAGATTTGAGGAAGCAAAAGATTGGATAAAGATTCCCTGTCGCCTCGATTCTCTGGATGGCCTTTAAACAAAGATGATGGACAGCTGCGCGCGTTAAATGCGAATGTGATGTCACGGTCGAATTAAGTGATTTCCAAGGATGACGTCATGGTCGGTTTACAAAATTGAGAAGATACAAGAAAGAGGATTATACAAGACTGGGAAGATTGATATGAACAAGTTCAAATCATTCTGGGGCCTAATGTCAGGGATATTACTAGCAGGTATGAACCGGCTAGTGTAAACCGGGTTATGATAATATAATTATATAATTGTAATACCTAGTAGAGGTTGCGGCCCATGAAGGCTTAGGGCCCATGTATAGAGTTACGGTTTGTAACCCGCCTGATCATGTAACTTGAGAGACAAGGAAGAAAGAGCAGAGACCGAGGCGGACACAAGTATGAGCCGGCCTCGAAACTCTGTAAACTGGACCGGGCGTCGCCTCTATATAAAGGGACGACCCGGCGACGGTTCAGGAACAAGAAATAACCCGTCGAGACACAGGCAAGCAATCCGCTCTCTGTTCATCGACGCCCAAGTAATACCAAACCAAACTAGACGTAGGCTTTTACCTTCATCGAAGGGGTCGAACTAGTATAAACCCTCTGTGTCCTTTGTGTGCTTTTAACCCCTTCAAGCTAACCCGTGTGATGGTTCCAACACTAAGTCCGTTAAACCGGACATCTGCCGTGTTAATTCCACGACACCGGCTTAATGGGAGAATGCTACAAGAGAGCCAACAACGGACAAAGTCGACCCCGGTTAAACCGTTAGCTACGAAAGCCCTGAGCTTGGAGAGTTGGGGGGCATAACGAGCCCGGTCTTGGGCGCTTAGACGCTGCGGGAAAGGATGACCCGGCGTCAGGCGGCAAGCACGGTAACCCGACAGCGGGTTTTCTCCCTCTAGCGATGTATCCTTGCAATAGAACCAAGTCTGGTTCCATTCTTTGGGATGGCTGTGAAGAGTGGCATGAGGAAAGCTGACATCCTTCCTTTTCTGGATGCTCACGCCGCCAAGTTCATATGGGGCCCATCGGAGAATTCAGTCCGGCGATTCAGGTGAAAGAAATCCCGGAACAACTCCACAGATGGCTCCTCTTGCTGATATGCCTCTGAGAAGACTTGGAAGTTGTAGATGTTGGATATGGAATTGGGACCTATGTCTTGTGGATGGAGTTGGGAATCGGCTAAGATGTCGTGGAAGAACTTTGAACCGGGTGGGCTAAAGCCCCGGGCCAGATGATCAAAGAAAACGAGGATTTCTCCTTTCTTAGGTTTAGGAGGACACTCCTTTCCAGGGGCCCACCAGTGCAGAACCTCTTTAGGACCCAGAATGCCAATTGAGGCCGCCTTCACTAAGTCGTCCTCAGTAATCCGGGAAGGGACCCAATTGCAAGCAACGAACTGTTTAGCCATCTTTTCCAATGAGGGAGTGCTGAAAAATACAATACAAGACCCGGTTTTACAAATCTACTAGATGCAAATCGGCGTGTTCTGTGAAAGTATTGACCTAATTGACAGTTTAAGCAAGGAACTAATGGTACCCACTAATCCGGAGCAAGCATGAACGAGACAGCTACCGGTTTATGACAATAGAAGGAGAAAGTTAAACCGCCAATTACAGGATGCAGGCCTAAATCTAAACCGTTAGGGCAGGCATATGAGGCGCAGGCTACAAAGTGTGAGAAACAACTTTCACATGAAGCAGAGGCAAATATGGATCTACGATGCAGGAAAAAGGCAAAACAATTCAAGTCATATTTAGCAAAAATAGCGGAAGTTTTTACAGATCCAATCTAAACTAGTGGTATGGGAGGAACTAAAGTTATAATGGTGGAGCGGAGGTATACGCAAGAGAGTTGACCTAAAAATATTACATCTACAGGCAGGGAATGGTCTATGGTGATGAACTACGAAGAACAGGTGTCTGCAGGCGAGCTACGGAGAAACCCTAGAACTAAGATCTATGGGGAAAAGGAGATAACGTACCCGAAGAAGCAAAGGACAGCGGTGAGTTTTCTGGACGCGTTCAGGTCGATGCAACGGCCGGGCTTGCTGACTACGGTGAGCTCGAAGGACGATGGCGGGAGCTTGAGTGCTGGAGACAAAGGAAGACGAAGCAGAGGGGATAAAACAGGTGGCCCTTGGCTTTATTTACAGGCCGAAGAGATAAAAATGGCAGGCGCGGGAATCGAGGAGGCCGAAAATCGGATATGGATTGAGCTGTCGCCTCGATTTTCGGGCGGTAATAAAGAAAGCTAACAAACAGATGTGGGCGTTAAATGCGCAGATGATGTCATGACAGGTTGAAGCGATTCCAAGAGATGACGTCATGGCCGGTTTATGAAGTATACATGAGCTGCAGAAATGGAAATTCGTACAAGATTTTGAAGACTCACATGAACAAGTTCAAATCAATCTGGGGCCTAATGTCAGGGATATTACTATCAGGTATAAACCGGCTAGAAGGGTCCGGTTTACGTTATTAAGATTATATTATCAGAAGCCCAGTGGAATATGTAATAGAAGGTTATAGCCCACGGAGGTTCAGGGCCCATGTATAAGGCCCATGGTTTGTAAACCATCATACTATGTAACTTGGGATGTAAGATAGAAAGAGTAGAGACCGAGGCGGACACTTTTATGAGCCGGCCTCGGGACTCCGGAAACCGGACCGGGCGCCGCCTCCTATATAAAGGGATGACCCAGCGACGGTTCAGGGACAAGAAACAACAGCTCGAAACACACGCAAAGCGGACTCGCTCCCTGGTCATCGAAGCACAAGCAATACCACACCAAACTCAACGTATGCTTTTACCTTCGTCGAAGGGGCCGAACTAGTATAAAAATCCATGTGTCCTTCGTCCGCCTTAATCCCTTTAAGCTAACCCGGGCGATGGCCTCACGACTAAGTCCTTTCACCAGGACATCTGCCGTGTTAAATCCACGACAGAAGCCGAAGCTTCGGTGGACCACACCAGCATGGAAAGGGCCAACGCGCGTGAGAAACGCGCCCTATCGCACCTCTGGCAAGTCCGAGGCGAGGCGGATGACGCCGGTGCCGGTGTTTAGCGTGTACCGCAAATGGCGGCCGGCATCGTCTAGTTAGCTAAGAGTAAGTTAGTACTTGTACGCTACTAGAGTATTAGTGGGAGTAGATAGTTAACTTGGCTATGATGGTTGTCAACGTGGAAGTTCAGTACTCTATATGTGGATCAGTCCTGTTACTTTGCTCTGAATGTTGAACGTATGGAATGGGCTGTTATTTTTTTAAAATGGGTTATATTTTTCCTCCACGGGTTTAGAGGCTGACTTGTGGGCCTACCAAGTTAACGCGTACACAATCAGGAGATGATTGTACGAGGAGAGGATGACACCAGGGACCCGCCAAGGTCATGGCAGTACGCAAGCAAGTGCCTCCTTATTTCAAGCCAATAAAAAATGGCTCCTCCTAATAGATTTCTGACATCTCGGTCCCATGCCATTGTCAACGTAGTCAATAAACGAGAGAATTGTACAACGAGCGGCTGACACCAAGGACCCAGGAGCTCACCCAGTTATTTTTGTTTTGGGTTAATTTGATAAATGCCACTCCAAATCAGGTGTTTCTAAGAAATGCCACTGCAATTTCCAAACTTTGAAAAATGCTATTGCATGCCATTTCGAGTGGCATTTTTCAAAGTCTGGAGTGGCGTTTTTCAAAGTTTGCAAATTGCAGTGGAGTTTTCCAAAGTTTGCAAAAATTGCAGTGTCATTTTTCAAAGTTTGGAAATTGCAGTGGAATTTTTATGAATCGCCATAATTGGAGTGGCATTTATTTAATTTGTTTTTGAGACGGAAGCAGGGTGTCAACTGGGCTGTGCGGGGCACTCTGGCCTGTCTAGACAGCCTTCTCTTTTATGTTTACCACAGACCAGCCCAGTAGTTTTTTTTTCTTTGCGAAAATGGCTAGACCAGATTTTTTTTTTGATTTGCCAAGTAAGCCGCTTTGTCAGGCCTGTTGGGCTGCAAATCTTTCAAGACGAGGAGGGCTTCATTCGGCTGGACGAGAAAAGGGCCTATCAGTAATGAGAAATGGGTTGTACATTTTTAAAACACATCAAACCGGCAATTAGTTTCAAATTTATTTTTTTCATTTCGAGATTTTAAATTGCATTAATTTTTATGCGCGGACAATTTGTTGGATTTTATATTGATATACATTTATTTTTTAAATCAGTTTGAATGTGACTCGAAATTTCGGGATTAAAAACAGTTCGGACCGGACCGAAATATGCAAAATTTCGTATAATTTTTTAACCGTGGCCACAATATGGGTTGTAATGCTAACAAAAAGAATATGGGCTCCAACAAAACTTAAGAATTAGCAAATGGGCTGTAAATTATTAGAAATAATGGCATATGGGTTGTATGATGTTTTCCATAGATTTGAGGCTTTCCTAAAGAAAAAGGTTGACGCACAAGCAGTGACTGTTGGATGTCCATCCAACGGCCGTCGTGCTTCTTCAATCTCTGCTCTTCCTGCTCCAGCCGCTCAAACAAGCGCCGGCGGGACTACCTACTCTCTCCTCCCCGTGACCGGCTGTGCTGCCGTGTAGGCCTCAACGCCCCACCGTACTCCCATCGCTGGCCTAGACATCCCTCTACTCACCCACACCTGATGTTTTCTCCGGGGACTGCAAACGAACCAGTAAACCCTCGTACTCTTCCGCATGGGAAACAACTGCCGAGTCTTACCTGGCTCCATGTCGTTCCCTTCCTAGGCCTCGCCGTCGACCACAGCCCTGGTGCTCTCGGCGCGGACTGGACAACGTGGTCAATGAACGACATCCATCGGAAGTGGACTGTATGTGGAGAGGCTGACAACTGGGTCCATGGCCGCACGCAAGGAAATGCCTCCTTATTATGCGCAAAATAATGATTCCTCCACCTGACGGCTAGGACCCATGGGAAGGGCTTCTGTATTTCGCGAACC